>JAEIGD010000028.1:0-1200000 GCA_018903425.1 Zaprionus nigranus | reverse complement strand
GTGATAGAGTATAAGGGATTCGAGATTACAGACTAACAATGGGCCATACGTAATATATATTGGTTCGAACGTAGCGCTGTCTCATTGTGAAGGCACGGTGCTCGCAATACTTAGATTGAAATGTGATAAGTTGGCTAGCAACAAAATACAAAATGAATGAATGAATCAATTATCGATTATCTCTATATTCAAAGATATTTTTTGTTTCATTTCCTTTACGCTAGGATCAAACAAGTTTGATGTACACTTAGGGCAATGCGCTTCCTTTCTCAGTACCCACGCTTAGTCTCTTTGATCCCACAAGTCAATCGATAAATATCTTTTACATTCTTTGTCATCTTTTATTTCAGTTATTTCTGTAAGTGTTTTACCATCTGCCAATCCGACAGCGTGCAACACTCTGGCATAATCCATTATGTCCATCACGTTTTGTCCTTTGTGCTTTGCTGAACATTTATCGATAGTTTTCGGCTTCATAAGCTTTCCTTTTTACCCTTTTTTAATCTCCATTAATTTCATGACATTTCACTGCGTCATTCCCAGCACATTCAAAGTATTTTCTGGTGTTTGCCTTTTGTTCGTTCTTAAGCCTTTCCCACACTCAATTCTCACTGTAACATGCACGTTTGTATTCAGCTCGATATTTATCGATAGTTATCGGCACACCTCGTCATTCAAATTGTGCACATTGAGAGTGCTTTCAGGTGTTTGCCTTTGTCCTCCATGTTCATTGTTCCGAATTTCCCAACGATATTCAATCACTTAATGCACTACATATGCCATGTATAGTCCCCGTATATATTCGTATTCGCATCCTCGATATCCCTTGGTCATTGTGTTGCGGTGAAGGGTTTTTTAGACCCGGACGAAAAACGGTTTGTTGATTTTTCTTCATTTTGTTTTTTGCCTAAAAGCAAAGTTGGATTACTGGTATATGCCCCTATATGTGCGTATATATGTGTTGGTAGAGATAATACAAATCTCGGGACAGGCTACCGAGTGCGTATATACGTGGGCGTGGTACACCTACACACACAGCCGCTCACCCACACACCCGCACAAGAGCAACCGAAAAGTTGATTGCCCTACCCCCTTTCGGTTCAGCCTGCTTTCGTTCCTGTTTCTCTTCCGCTTCCCTCTTCGCTACCTTCATCCTGTCCCCTTGCCATTCATTCTGTCAGGCTATTGCTCCTGCCACACTAGCCAGGTGACTTTTATATGCTATAATTTTTCTTTTTATACCCTGTACTCATAAAGGATAGAGTTTATTGAATCGCATTGTGCAATTGCCTTGGTTGCTTGCTACAAGGAACCCAAACAGCGTTCTTAACAAAGTTGTACTGTAGTCTTGTGTGACGGTACCTAAAGTTGATACATATATAGTACATCTATATGTGCATAAAGTAATGAGCAAAATTCGTTTATAAATGATTATTCATAGTCTGTAAAGAAAATAAGTTACATAGAAGAAGTGCAAAAGAAAAGTGCCCACCAAACGTTCCCCTTGTACAGGGAATCTGCCACTCCATCATAAAAACTGTTACCTTCACTTCTTATGCCCTTGCAGTGGGTACGTTTGAACAAGTGTTTTGCACCATGAGATATATACACTCCTGATCCGTATGTCTCACCGCCTAAGGAATCTAAACTCACATACATAGTATAGCTGTACATGATATATATATCGGAATTTTTCGAATCAACTGCATATCGTTATCGAGCGATTTTGTTTGTTGCCCAAGATAGTACAACCAACCTTCACAAATTTCTTTTTGTCCTAAATATACTGTCAACATTGCATTGAATTACTTAGCTGAACTAGATCGTTGAATTATATACTGTTATTATTTTATATAAATTGGAAAAACTAGTATATAAATTTCATTTCAACAATAGCACCAAAATAAAGATTTTCTTACAATAATCGACAACTTTTGAGATCATTGCCAAAACCGAATAAGATTTATTAAAACTAGAAAATATTATATGTAGGAAAATAGGAACAATCCGTGAGCGGCAAGAGTATGAGGCCTTCGGTATGTCAAAGGTTACCCTTTTTCTCTTGTTTTTTGATAAGTTTGGGGCACCTGAGCTCGGATTTAATAAATTCTAATGTTTGCTTACCGTGGCCGAAAGGCTTTCGACCTAAAACCGCACACATGCCTGACTTGAAAGAGTGTGTTGGCCGGGGACCCCAGTAAGGGGGTGGGAACAACATCGTGGGAATCGTCGCTTGGGTCGGGAGTGGAGGTGGCAGTGGTAGCGGGCGGAGTCGAGTCGAGTCTGTGTATCAACTTGCAGCTGCTGCAGGCGCCTTGCTGTAGCTGCTGCAGCTGCAGATTTACTTTTATTGCAAATTGCAATGCCGCCAGGCAGCATCAGCCGGCAGAGTCCTGCCACACACTCACACACTGTGGCACACACACACATGCACACCCAGGCAGCAGATGATGATGTAGACATTCAAATGAATGAATAGAAGAACAAATGGCCGCGGGGCTGCAACTTGGCTGCAGCTGCGAGTGCTTCACAAATATTGAGCTTAGTTTTTTGGCCGCCATACTAAGGAAGAGCAGGAGGAGGAACGTGTGGCAAGTGTCCGCCACGAAGAAGCATAGCTACAGAGCCAGTTCAAATCGCTGCGGCCGAGACGCCATTTGTTTAATTAGTAAAACGATTCATAAAGGTTACAAAGGGGGTGAAGAGGATGGGTAGGAAAGGGGGGTAGTTGTAAACAATTTGACTTGAAAAAGTTTTTGTACAGGATTCCGGGATTTTTGAGGATTTTAGGATTTAGTTTTTGGACTAAAGCATTGACGTTTCGGCTCTTATCGGAGCCAGGTCCATGGCTTGTACCAGCTACGTGAGCTGGGTAAGCTTCTGGCGCCCAACTCTACTGTTGGCGGTATATTCGGCTCCAGCAGATTCGACGGTAGTGGCAAATTTGGTTGCGGCATATTCGATTGCGGGACATTATCTGGTGGGGGTAACAACGACGGCGGCGGACGTCTGCCCTGGCGTTGTAACTCCTCATCGGCCAAGCGCTCAATATGACGCTGTGTCGCCTGCATGACGCACTGACGATACTCATCCATGGCTCCGAAACATTTGCACGACTGTTGCGGATGCTTTTTGGAGGCAGCGTAGCAACAACTGCGCCACACTGACGCACGGCTGATTAGTCTCCTCGACAAAATGACGCTTTGTGTGCTCCACCAGGCGATCGAACTCTTGTCGAATGGCCTCTGGAGACCTGTGATGATCGATTAGTAATCTATTGTGCATATCTCTATCCCCCCCGGCATCCTCTCATCTTTCCCATTACTCACATGCGCTGTATATCTTCGACGGCTTTTAGCACCGTGGTATTATTGCATGAACTTAACGTTTTCTTCTGCTTGCGCATCTCTGATTGCGACTCGTCAACGGGCGTCGCATCGCCAGAATTGTCCACCATATTTTCCAACACTTCTTCTGGAACATAAAGTAATTAATAAATTTTATATTTCTGCTGTGTTATATTTTTTGAGTGTAGTCAAACGAATGCTTTGTCAACTCAGCCTCTGATAGCTCTTCCTCTTTCCGCCTCTCACACTCTGTTTCACTCTCGCGTTCTCTTTTGCCTCCCCTTCGAGCTGTCCGTTTGCTTCACTTTAAATGTGGTAAGTAGAAAGCAACGGTTTCTTCTGTGGCTGTACAATGTCTCCATTTCTCGTAAGAAACCAGAACATGTGAGATATTTGTAAATCCTGTCAATTTTTCAAACGTGGAGAAACAAATTATAACAAAGTATATGATAAGTTTATAGTAATTATATTACATAATAGTTCAAATGCTCTATAAACCTTGAGAATGAAATTTTTTTTAGAAAATCTACAGAGAAAATATAGAAAACTTTAAGTGACCATTTCGGTAAACTTTGGAGAACCTTTCCTCCACTAGCAACAAAGTCTAATAGATGATTTTATATATCTTGCATATATATTATATTAAGTATACGCTGCCTGACAGTTGTTTGGGCGGCAGTTAAAGAAGGCAACAGATCCATCTCAATGCTGCTGCCCGCGGGCAACAGCTGCCACTAAGATGCTGCTCATAATACCGAAGCCCCTCACCCTCGCCCCCTCTTGGAACTTGTCCAAAGTTTTGAATTTTAAATTTGGTTTAATTGCGCGTTTAGGCGCAAACTTTGCTGTAAATGAACCACAAAAAGTTTGGCCCGCTGTCAATTGCACTGGCTGCACTTGATCCCCATTGCTCTGGGTACGGACGCACCTGGCCAACAAAAGGAGAGGGTAGGGAGGACGAAAAAAACATCGAAGAAGTTTTTGCTGCCGTTGGAATTTTGTTATTGGAATTTTCATTGGCCACAAAAATACTTTTTCGATTAAACTTTAACGGCGCGTGAAATGCTCCAACGCAAGGTAGAACGACCAGAGAGGTGAGCGGGGGAGAGAGAACGGAATTGGCAGCTGAAAACGGAAACCGAAACAGTTCGAAATGCCAAATCAGAAAATGATTAATTACGAAATTGGGCTCTCACTGTCCTCGGCTCGAAGTCTTATGGGTTGGAATATTTGACCTCGTCCTTGCCCCAACAAAATGCCAGTTGCCAATTAGCGCAAATATTTCGTGCTGACCTCCGCTAATGGATGGATAAGTTTGTATCGTCCTCATCCATGGAATGCGTGAATGGAAACAAGGCAACACAAACAAAAGAGCCCGAGGTTCTCCGCAAGCGGCTTTGCCCACAACAGGCAGTCCAGGCTGAATTGTTGTCATCAATGTGGTGAGGCAACTGCATGTGGCAGCTGCGGCACTGCCTGTTGGCGAGCTGAACGACACACACGAACAAAATAACCTCACTGAAAACTTAATCACACGTTTTAAAGTTCGATTTTCGGGGTTGGAAGGGAAATGAGTATACGTGTATGTATGATATAGGCATATAATGATCGATCATAAGGGGTTAAGAGGCAATTGTTTTCACATTCTCCTAGTTCGTTAGTTTTGTCTTTCGACAATCGCAAATGCTACTTTTATCAATATCTTTCGTGGGGGAGTTTCAACTACTGTTGGTTCTAAGCATATAAGAAGCACTCCATAGAAAATCGTATATCAGATTCAAGGTAAGGGAAGACATCATAATATATAGTTAGAAATTTAAGGAACAGAAAACTACGTAGGATAACATACATGTGGTGAGTCTGTAAATAAAATAAAAAAGTCCGATCTTGATTACGAATTATTGTGTTTTAATATAAAATTGTTAGATGGTTTAGTACAATGAGAAAATTAAAATATTGCCTGTTAATCATGATTAATCAGTTAGTCTTGATGGGATTAGTTGAGTAGAAGGATTGCAATTGATAATCGATGGGAATGAATTTGGGATTACCTATGCATCTATTTACGACGGCGACACTTCTCATTGCGGCATCCGTGGTCGTACGGATTGAGCTGATGGCGATGCCACCAATGGAAGTTAGGTGCATTGCGTAGAACCTGCTGGAATTGCTGGAACTGGCCAAAGGTGATGTAGTTGCGCTTGGGACAATGCGGATCATGGTGATAGTCACAGAGACGATCGTACACCCAGATGCGACGGTGACAATAGCGCATGTTGTTGTTGTGCGATGGAGCTCGCTTTAAAAAGTTCTCAAATTCGGGACGAAATAATAACTCGGTCACTCCATTGACCGGACTGTGGGCACGCAACTGCAGCAGTGCCTCCAAGGGGATGCTATCGAAGCGTACGCACGAAAGCAGCTCCTCGGTATGCTTGCCGCGTGTCTTATAGTCATGCACCAGCCACAACATGGCCGCAATCAGTACCTCCACCTCAGAGTTGACACAAATGTGCGACGAGCTGAGCAGTTCGACCAGTGCTGTCGACCACAAGTTCTGGAACTCATTGGTGCCGATGAGGGTCAGAAAAAACTTGTGCACACGCAATGGCTTGCGAATGGACACAGACACGTTGAGCTGGTGCAGACCAATAAAGATGTAGAAACCCAGTTCCTCGCGAGCTGAAAGCGGATTCTCGAATTCATCCTGAAACTGCTCGAGCAGCACCTGCACGCGCAAATAGATGGCAGCCTTGTAGACAGCCATCAGTGGCTTCGGTGGTACCACTTCGTTTGGCTTGGCCATCCATTTGTAGATGATAATGAATGCCTCCAAACTGACATCGTTGGCTGGCAGCGCATACGCCATGCCCGGCTGGCCGCGTACAAAGAACTTCGTATTCTTTTGCAGCAAATCGAGATCGCACTTCATCTCCGCCGCCCCAATGATAATGGTCACCACTTTTTTCGGCTTGGGGCTCACCTGGCGGACCACCGCGGCTGCATTGCGCTGTGCCGTGATGCGCTCCTCACGTGTCGACGCATCGTGTGGATCTATATAGAAGCAACGGTACTGCCACAAGGCAATTACAAATACGATATAGTTTTAGTATTACAATCATATTATTCAATTTATATTATATTCAATTTTTATTCAATATACTCTTTTGATGCTTACCATATTCTGCTGCTTATGCTGGTCATGATCCTCATTTACACACGCCATTTTCGTATTAAAGAAGGCACGGACAATATTCAAAAAGCCGAAAATCGGAAGAAGATCTTACGAAATTAAATGTTGCAGCTTTCCCGAATTAGTCTGCTAATTCCAGCGCAATTTTTCAACGAACCTTTTCTTCACATTGACACAGCGCGAAAATGTCAAATTCACGACGTTAACTATAATATCGAATGTGCGAACTATCGATGTGTTGCAAGCTCGGGAAATCCAAGACAAGGGCTGCCATGCACGTGCTCGCCTCTAATCGATTGTTAATCAAATTTTAAAATACTGTCTACTAATCGATAATTGCCTAATTTGCATTTTTCGGGGATATTTTTAGGACATTTTTAAGATGATATCGCTGTACAAAGTAGAGCAACACTTAATTGGCGTTCAACTCCCGCATTGGCACCAGTGTTGCCAGCTCAGTCGTTTTTCGACAAATCTGCCGATAAATCTTTTCAATAGTGGGATCGAAAATATTGCTATTTAGTTTTTTTATACACCAAAAATCATTACAACCAGCTTTTTGTATAGCAAATCCATACAATTCAGCTTTTTTAATCTAATTCGGCTATTTTCACTTATAAATGCTGGCAACACTTATTGCCACATGCACACACACCCAATGAACCGATCAAGTTGAAACCAAAGATTATAATCAACATGAAAATCAAGCGTGGAAAACTTTAGCGACCTCGTGGTAATCCGTAGCAGTTTTTCATCTCGAACATGCCAAATGCTTATTGCAGACACGCCCACGCCGCGAAGAGGCGGTCTGCAGCTGCAGCACTCGACAGTAGCAGCAGCTGGCGAAGTCACAGCAGGAGTCAGACACGTTCCACATGCCAGTGTGGCACGCGAAACCGCAGTCCTCCTTCGTCTGTTTCGCACATTGCTTCCCCCCTCCCACCTCAGCCACGCGAAATTTTTCACACATTCTTATTTTTATTTTTTAGTTTTTTTTTCTCAGTTATATTTTTCGCCATATAAATTTTCGTTCAAGTTGAAAAGTTTCACATACTCCTGTCACGTAATGCATGACTCGATGGTGGCCGGTGCAGCGGGGAGGGGTAAATAAGAGTGAATGAGAGAGAGAGAGGGAGGGAGAATGCGTGGCACCGCACTGTGCGGCATGCGAGTCGCTAATTTATGGCTGACATTAGAATGCAATCATATTCACTTAAAAAACTGCATAACTTTTGGCTTAGTGCTTAACAATTTTAATGCTTTTCTTTTGCTCTTCGCTTGGCTTCTTCTCTTTCATAAATGGTCTAATTGCTGTTGCGAAATGGCAATCAAAAGCAACAACAAGTGGAGTCAACTTGGTGGATTGCATGAGTGCGGCGTTGCCAGATCGCGTGGCCAAAATGTGATGAAACAAACAAATTGTACATAATTATTACGGCATGTCAATAGGCAAACACAAATTCACACACACACACATATACATAAATACATCTGTGTTTGTGTGCGGCAGCAACTGACCCGTGACATGTGTCGCCCGTATGAACATAAGCCGCAAAAGGATTTTCGACAGCCGTCGTGCACACCCCCTTGTCCTTTTTGCTCCAGCAAAATGTGGAAACCAAAGAATTATTGTCGTGCCCTGCGCTATCCAGTGTGCTGGCCCTGACCCGCATGGCCAACAGACTGTGCAGATTGCTAGTGTATTTGTGTGTGTCTTACTCTGTGTGTGTGTGTGTGCGTTGTGTCTTTTTCACTGTTCTCTGCTCTCATTTTCGGCACTTTTCTCTCATTTCTCGTGCTCATCGTCGCAAATTCCCAACCAAACAACGTGACCCAGCTGACAGTTTACAATTTGCACAGCCGTCAGAGCCAACAACCTCTTCTTCTTCTCCACCCGCTGCCCCATCACTCTGTGAGCTGCGAGGTGTTTGGTTAAGCACATAATTAATACGAAATTTGATTGCCTCTGCCGCGATGGGACACAGCGCAGCAGCAGAGCCCCCTGGCGCGCTGCATGCATGTACATAACCTATAAAAAGAGAGCGTGCGTGTGTGTGTGTGCAAGAGTGAAAGTCAAATTAAAGCAAACTTGGTTGTCGATGCGGCTGCTGATGCGGTTTGCCGCTTAAACGCTTGCGGTTTAATTAATCGACTCATAGAGCTGAGCGAGGGGGAGCGGAGCTGACGCACTGCCGCCAGGCGAAAGCGACGAACCAAACCACACAGAGCGAAAAGAGAATATCCTTCATCCTGCTCCATGACTGGTTTGCATCCCTTTTTTAGAGTCTCCACTTGCTCTCGCTGTGGTTTTTTCTCTTCTCTTCGTCGTCTTCGCTTTGTTTGGTTGCTTTTTAATACTGCAATATTTTCACCAGTGGCGGCGTCAGCGTTGCCAATAGATTGAGAATTGGTCTGCAGAGAGGGAGGAGGGGTCACACTGGTGCCGTCGTCTGCCTGCCTGTCGGCAGATAAAAAACTTTAACTTTTGTTGTGGTTGGCAACCACTTGGAGATGCCACGAAAATAAATCAAGCAGCAAAACTACTTTTGCCCGAATGATTAATTAACTGCATTTTGTGCTCGACCACGTCCTGGAGAGAGGGAGAGAGAGACGGAGTGTGGGCGGCGCCGCTTTGCCACGTCTTCCTTAAGATATTATTAATGTGCTTGTTAGCGTGACGGACAGAGATGGGGGAGACGGGGTGGGGAGTGACATGAATTATGTCCGTCTTTTTGTGCCGCCGCGCCCAATCTCAATCTCATCCGCCATCACAATTAGCAGTAAGCGGTGAGGCGGTGTTCAACCTACCACAACCCCTACACCTCCCCCTCTCCCCTTCTCACCCTCTTTACATTCTCTCGTGTTGCATGGGCAATTGAAAATGTTCATATAGCACTTTCATTCGCCAACATTATTCATTAAGTTTTCATACTTCTGTCCGATTGTCATTTGCAGTCGCAGTCGCAGTGGCAGTCACAGTTTTACTTGCTTTTGCCATTCACACAGAGTGCAAAATGGTACGCTGCTTGAATAAATATTATCTTATCAGATTGCATTTTGTGCGCCTGTAATTTATATATTCTTTATATATGTTTTTTAAGTTTATTATTTATATTTTTCATTTGTATACCTTGGCAGAGGGTATATTATTTTGGCCAGCAGTTTACAACGCACCTTGAAAAATAAAAATAAAGATTTTTATAAAAAGTTAATGAACACATTTAATTTTATTTATTGTAATTCTTCACCATTATAGTATAGGAACGATGGCAGGATATAAAAAACTGCAAGGGTATATACTCTTCTGTATGCCGAAAGTAGTTTTTCGATCTGGTTTTAAGCCCTGTTAGTTTATTGAGTGTGAATATTTGTAAAGTCTTTTTTATTAATTTAACTGTAACTTGGTATCTATGACCAGATTAAATTGCACTAATTATTTTGCAAGAATTTTATTTATATTTCACAATTCCAACATGTGTCACATTTTTGATTGCTTCAGTCAGCTTAAAGTTCACAGGCTTAAATACAATTGCAACTATTCCAAGAAACTAAACTAGTTTGATTGATAAGGAATGGGCAAGAGAGAGAGAGATTGAGGTTTAGCGGAGAGCGAGAGAAAGTGAAAGAGAGAGTGAGTGAAGAGAGGCGTGTGAAGCACTTAAAATTTAAGATGCTTTAGTTTAAGCTCCACTTTCTTCTTCAGTTGCGCCGGCTACAAAATCCAATTAACGCTGCCGAATGCTTGCAGCGCATATATATGTGTGTGTGTATGTGTGTATGTGAATCTCTGTGCGTGCGTGCGTGTGTGTGTCTGCTAGCTCCCAAAGGATAATAAGCAGCTTAGTCTCGAGTCCAGGCAAACGCGTCGATGCGCACCAAGAATAAAGAACTGTAAGAAAACTTGTTAGCGGCAAATCGAAACGTATGGCAAAAGATAGAAAGAGATTGGAGAATGGGGTGAAGAAGAAGGAGAGAAGGATAGCAGTTGAGCATATTTCCCACAGGTATAAGAGGCACACACACAGAGGGTCGCACACAACGACACGCAACAGTAAAAATGGCGTCACTCGATATGATAATGATTCAATTTCGATAAGGCTTAAAGGGGGATTAGCCAACGGCTAGTGACGCTGGGATGAACGATGAACGTGGCACGGATATCTCCAGCTAATTGGCAGCTCAGAAATAATGCTCTTTAAGCAGCTGCCAGCAAAGTGCAGCGCCTTCTCTCTCCCTCTCTCTTCTCTCTCTCTCTGGCTGCCTGTCTCTTCTGGCGTCCTTCATACACGTGTGTCGCCAGTTGCAAGCGACAATTTATTAATAAACAAGCTTGGCCAAAGACCGAGACGCCAAACTGGACGCCACTGTGGACTCGACTCGACTTTGGGCTGCCAATTACTACCCCAGCAATAAATTGCATGTCACTGGCGTCGCGGCGCAGCCTCTCGGACCCAGTCCCAATCCCAATCAGAGCGCAACTGACAAAGAGTGGTTGTAGGGGGCAAGGAGGACGGCAGGCGAGCAGGGCTGGAGAGAGAGAGAGGGTGCCAACCAATGTTGCGTTTAATGGACTCAATAAATTGTGGAACCTGTCTAACGATGCCGTTTGACAGGCGCCCAGCGTTTATTAGGCTGCACTCTCCTCCTTCCCTAGGCTTTCAAGATGAATAACTCGGCCAGCTCAAAATATCCCTTTGTTCGTTCTATCGAATGAGTTGAACGGACTGCTGAAAGTCATCTGTAGTAGGCTTAGGTAGAATTTAATTGAATATTAATCAACTCTTATGAGGCTTCTTCTCCTGCTCTCAACAACTCTTTGTGCTCTGGTTGTGGAACCAACTGGGACATTTTCAGAGTCTACTGCTAAAAATTGCCACAGAGCTGCATACATTTCTCAGTGCACTCAGTGGTATTTTAATCCCTCTGCCTATTGTTGGTATTTTTGCTTGACTATGGCACAAAGTAAACTGATTATCGGCCTAGAGCCATTCGCAACGAAACATCGACAGGCACACGACACGCACATACACATACATACTTAATAAGCTGCCTGATCGACTCAATTGCTGTGCACACAACACACACACACTCACACAGAGAGCTTTGATTGTGCTGCAACGAAATCAAATTAACCAAAGTGCGCAAACAGAATGAAAAATTGGGTGCAAGAAGAAAGGGAAAGGAGAGGGGAGGAGGTGGACAATAAGACGAAACTGTGGACTGCATTGAATGCACTTGCAAGGCGATAGAGAGAGAGAAAGGGAGAGGCAGCTAGTGCGAGAGACAGCCCACAACCGCAGTCAACAGATGGCGCGCCAGTGGGCTGCCTTTGGGTTCTCAACTGTAAAGCAGGCTAGATTACAGAGCTTTGGACGGACGGCACAAGATGCCGGAAAATGCTGATGCTGCCAGCGGCGGCGGCGGCGACAGCGGCAATACGAGTCAGTCAGTCAGGCTGGCAGTCAGTCAGTCAGTCAACCGGGCAGAGGCGCCAGTGAACCCAAAGAAAAGTCAACAGAAAGAAGGAAACAGTCGAATAGGAAGCAGTCGTCGGCATAGACAAAACTAAAAGGACAACTACGGAGTATGGCAACGCTGGAGCAAACGAAAAAGGAAAGGCTAAAAGGCCGGATACGTTTCAATGACATCCTACGGACGGGTGGACAGAAGGACGGACGGAGATAGGCGAGTGAGTGACTAGGGATGGCAACAAAATATCGATATTGGCAGCAAGGAAAAATACACAAAATATTAAAATAGAAAAAAATGTATCGAGGAATATCGCTTTATCATGGTGTAATATAATATCGATACGGGCTTATCGATACCCATTCCTACTATCTACTTGCATTGGAGACGGGGGCAGTAACTCGAGTAATTGGTAGAGCTCCCTTCCCTTCATCTTCCGAAATTCTCTAGCCTTTGTTGTCGGGCAGCCTGAAAAAATGTGTCTTTGTCAGTGCGTCACTGGAGCGTGCCATTCCAGAGCAGCATCCCGTACAGAAAGCTGCCAAGACGACGGCCCAGGCAAGACAAAACGAAGGATAGAGAGTGAGAGAGGAGTGTTGAGCGGGGAAAGGGCGTGGGCAGCCAGGCAAATGCCTTTGCATATCAAAAGTGAAACTTTGACATATAATTTCTCGCATGGATTTTTACTTTGACGACATAAACGATGATAAAGCCGCCTTCGAGTTGCGACTTCAAATTCAGAGAAAAAGCTAAAGCAAAAAGACAGGGAGAGATAGAGAGAGAAAGAGAGAGTGGCTCAGTGATGCCATACCTCCCACGGCCTGTTACAAACATCAAGAGACTAATAAGCACTCTTTTGAGGCCCAGTAAGTGGCTTTACAAGAGCAATTTACATGCATGTCCGCTCACTCTCTCTCTCTTACCCACCAGATGACTTACGAAATTGCTGGCTGAGCCGAAAGAGAGAAATCCTTAAAGAGAATGTGTGAGAGAGAGTGCTTTGATCAGCATAAGCCACACATGCAGCTTAGAGGTTGAAAGTGTTCGCTTGATGTCACCTTGTACTTTCAATTACATCAATACATAGTATTATTCTAATGAAAAGTAGTGTTAATAGGGTTGCCACACAAACTACTGATTTAACGCGAGACCCATCTGACAACCTTAAGTTAAATGTACTGAGCATACTTTTTTAAACCGTCACTTGTGCGTTATTTAAATAAAATACAAATTACTTTAAGTGCATCTGAGTGTTTGCCTTTGCTCTCTGATTGATGATTATTTTGCGTTGCCATTCACACAAGTGCGCTATCATCGCAATGCCAACGGGGCGTTCAAACTAAAATACCAAGTCATTCATGCCCCGACTGAATGTTTGGGCGCAACTAAACAACATTTGAAAGCCTCGTTGGATAACCCTCCTCCTCCTCCGCCCCTCACTCTGCCCCCACCCCCATTCATCGAGCAACTGCAGACAAGTTTTGCAAGTACTTTCGACTGTAATCTGCGCTTATAAACTTCATCTGAGCCTGCAGCGTCGGCGGCTGTGGCGGCGCTTTGTCCTCTGCTGCTGCTGCACAAGCAAACAGTGGGAAGGGTGGTGGGGGGAGTAGGAAGTAATGCAGCCGCTGGCATGTTGCCAATTCGCCAGGCCGTGATATCGGATGACTAACGGTTATGGAGCGGCGTCGTCTGGTTTTAAGCTGTACGATTTGAGCGCATCACGCGCGTGCCAGAGCTGCCAACTTAAGTGAGGGGAACAAAAGAAAAAGCGAGAGAGAGAGAAACAGGCCATGTGGATTTCATATGATTTCATAATGTATTTTTTCTCTTTGTCTCTTATGGATCGTTGTTCCTCACAGATCTGTCCATCTGTCTGTCCTGTGACAGCAGCTAATCGTTCATGACACTTGCCACCTCCTTTGCCAGCGCATTGAAGTTCAAATCTCCGAGCCCGTTGAAGGCCGCTATAACGACCAGGCGCTTGTCCAACGACGCACCCACTTTTATCTGAAATTTACGAAATGATGCACCATGCTGCAGTGTGTGCGTGTGTGTGTGTGAGTAATCAATCAGTTTGCCAACAGATGGGGTACTCTGGGGGATACTTACGTCCTCTTTGCGCATGGAGATGTGCGGTTTGGTGGCCACCAGCAGCTCATAGCCTATATAACGCATGTTCCCACTGCGGCTCATTGTGCTGCGCTCTCTTACGCTCTTCCACTTGTGTTTTTGGTGAATGTCAAATGCCTTTGTCTGTGGTAACGGGACGCGTTGTGCAAAACTTGCTTCGCCTCACTTTGGTTTTTTGTAGAGCTGGAAAAAGATCAATATTTCCGTAAATTGATATATCGATATTTTTCATTGATATATCGATATATCGAAGTTTCTTAGAGGGCAAGCTTAACAGCTTAACATATTAAATTAATGAATCAAAATTATACTTATTTAAAAAAACATTTAATTTGAGATCCATTCTCTTAATTCTAAAAAACTTCAAAAGAATATTTCGAGTTCAACTCGGTCAAATTAACATTTCAAAATAAGTCTTAATGTTTAAATTAAATAATAAATGGCAGTTCATTCTGCTAATTTGAAAGCCATTCGTTTTTGTTTAAAAACAAAAAGCATATTAATATTTTTTGGTTTGAAAACACTGTGCTGTCAACACAAATGTGTAATAAAATTAAAGAAAAATGTATGTTAGACATTACCTAGCTGATCCGCGTGGTTTCTCTTAGTAATGTTTTGTTGAGAAAATATCGAACATCGATGTTTAAAAACTTCGATATTTCCAAAATTTGAAAAATATAGATATATCGATATATCGTCGATATTCTTTCCAGCTCTAGTTTTTTGTGTTTTCATTTTCGTTTGACAGTTTGCACGTGTTTTTCGGCTTTGTTTGCGCACAGCAAACAGTATTATGGCAAAACAGTAACAACAACAACAACAACCCAAGGCAGCCATCTTGTTTATGTATGTGTGTGTGCGTAAATTTAGAAATTATGTTTTCTTGTCTTTTAATTAATAATCTCAAGGGTGTTGTGGTCCGCCTAGCTGGAGACGAAGGAGAAGCCAAACAGGCGGCACACACAGCCACTCACTCTCTCTTTCTCTCCCTCTCTCTCACTGTGAACTTTAGCAGACAATACGCAGCATGTGCCTTATTATAAGGATTTCTTGTCGTGCTGTCTGCAATTTTAGCCACAAAACATGAGAAACCAATGCCAGCTGCTGCCACGCCTCCCTCCGAACCGCCCAAGAACTTTTATGGGCTGTTGTGTTGTGTGCGTGCGCGCGTGTGTGTGTGTGTGTGTGAGTTGACAATGTGATTTACATTTAATTAAAATCGTATTTACTCGTTAGATAAACAAACAGAGCAGAGACGCACACACACACGCAGATAGTGGGAGTGTGGGTGAGAGGGGTGAACTCTCTCCCACACTGGCAAAAGGCTGCAACCTCTGTATGCCTCATTTCATTCGCAGGCGCCAGTCGGCAAGCAGTGTCGGTGGAGAGAGGGGGGGATTAAGTTCTAAAAGCATAAAAAAATGACGCACAACATCAGGTGTTGCTCTCTTATTTGTCGTGACACCAAACGAAGATGGAGCAGTCAGGCAGGCGGACAGGAAGGAAACAAGGTTGCCCGAGGAGGAGGCAAGGACAGCGGCAGCTCGTCAGAAAATGTTGTCACGTTGTCAAAAATAGCAGCGCAATCGATCGCAGCCAAGAGCTATAAATAAGTAAATATTTGTGCTATGTTTAAGTGTAGCAAACATAAACAGATACCCTGTAAATGGCTTTCAAGTTTATCAAATGATTTGTGTAGAAAATTTTATAAATTAAACAAATTTGGAATGCATTTTACTGAGCGAAGTTTGTCTATAAACTCTAGTTATGTATATGTATGTATATATAACTGCGTGGATCTGTCTATATAAATACATATATATTATGTAGATATTTATTGTAGTGTACTTTGTAGTACTGTATATCAATTTAACTTGCACGTTGAATCTCGTTCTTATCATTGCCCATTCAGCTTTTGCTTTTTTTATAGGGTATCCAAGCAGAAGCACTTCGTCCGAATTGCAAATAAAGGTCAAGACGTACAAGATTTACAACTTAAAGGAACAGTATTTCTCTTCGCTTTTCAGGTCTGGCTTGCCTATTAAATTATAGGCGTGTGGATATGCGAAAGTAATCTATTTTCAAATTCACATTTCCATATGCCCCCAAACTGCGCGTCGGCGGCTGCTCAACCTAACCTCACCTTTTTTGATACACTCGAGGATGCTTAAAGCGTTTTTCATACACATAAGTTCGGGATTAGCTTCGCAATTCATGTGAAATATTTAATATTCTATTCTAAATTCTTTGTTTCGTATTGTTCATCCCATGCAACTTAAGCTATAAAATGAAATTGGCACCAAGTTAAATTATTAAGCTCGTTAATCGTGTTAGATTAGATTTGTAAGTCAAAATGATTTTTGATAAAGTTGTCAGTGTTGGAAAACAATACAATTTCAAATTTGTTTATTTTATTTCACAGAAAGGACAACAATTCTCGCAAATCATCTTTACTTTCATGTAATGACTGAAAGCCACTACCGTTTCAACGTTAATCAACACTAATTGGACATGGATTGAGTGAGAGGGGGGCAGGGGGCTTGTATTTTTTGGCGAAACAAAAGCGAATGCAATTGCACATGTTTCAGCTTTTATTTGCGGAACAATCCATCTCCTCCCTAACGTCTTACCCTTCGCTCTTTCCATTACCCTGCGTGTCACACTCCGTTGATCTGTCTGGCTGTCTGTTAACCGCAAGTGCCACATCAATATTGCCGCCTGTCACATTCATAGGCAAATAAGTTCGTGCTACTGCTGTTGTTGTTGTTAATCGATACATTTTGTGCTTTTAACTGAAAGAGTTACCCTCGCTCTACCCGTTTCCCTACCACCTCTCACCTCTCTCGGTTCTTCCTTTCTCTTGCCACTTTCTCTCCAGCTGCGGCCTGCTTTTTAGGCTTGTAAAACAATGACAAGGACAAATTTGTGAGCCGGGCAAACGGACGAAGAATGGACCAGGACAATGCAAAAGCTTTACTTATCGACTGGCTACGGAGGGTCGGGGGAGACAAAAGAACTTGCTTGAAGTGTCAATACAAATATAAATCAATGTTGTCCATCCCTCCTCCCTCTTCCCCTCTCCCCACAACAGACACACACAAAAGGTAACCCGAAGTCGTTGCTGTTTGTCCTTGTCGAGCGGTCTGTTTGCTTTGCTTCGACTCCGGGCTGGCGTTGACTTTGTAGGCGCTTCGCTAGCTACGACCAGTGCTGACTCTGTGTGACCAGAGCTTTGCTCGGTTAGACAATCAATTTTAACAAGCGAGAACGAGAACTGTTTGCTTGGTCTGGCAACGCTGCGGTGAGCATCCACTCATCATCTTGGGCTGCATTCATCATATTTAAACACACACACAAACACACAAAACTGTACCGTATTTTCTCTCGATTCGAACTCAGCACTAATTGGTTGTTTGGCTACCCTGTAAGCAAATAAGAGAGAGGGGGCAGAGTCTCGGCGAGTTATAGGACATTTAATAATTGAGAAACTTGAAACTATTTATATTTAATTCCACTTTTCACAGTCATCTTTCGAATATAGTTATATAAAGTTAGATAGATCTGCTTGTTAATGTTTAATGGCAATCCCATAAAAAAATAGACAAATTTAGGGTGTATTATGTATATCCGTATTTCACAGCCATTTTCCAGGGTTTTTTTGGTTCGCTCTGATCGAGTAACGAGATTGTTGCTGTTAAAACTGTTCCTACAGTCCTTAATAATTGAAAATAATCAGAAAAGTTTACTTAGTTTGTGCAAATTTAAAATGCAGAAGAGGCTGCCTATAAATTTTACATACTCTAGATTCGAATCGAGAACAGTTATTATAATTTAGCCATGTATACCTAATTCCCGTCCGTATTAAGGTTCCCAGCAACAAGGATCGTAGGAGCTAGCCAACAAATATTGCTTGAGAATTTCACTACACAAGCTCCCATTATATATTAATAGTATAGGATCGATCGGCGGATATAAAAACCGGCAATAGTATAAATCCTTCGACATGCCGAAGGTAGCTTTTCTTACTTCTTTTAAATTGGACTAAGGGTATTTTACAGTTGAACGCCATCGACAGTAGCTTTCGTTACTTGTTTTAGTAAGTTTGTTGTCACAACTTTTCTTTAATTTTCCTATTAAATCTACAATCCCGTTGCACTCTACCCTCTATTTCAGTCCCCTTCATCTATACACAGTCTGACTGGCAACGTTGCCCTATTGTAATTAGAGAGAAAATCGAATACTGCGCAAAAAGTTTTCAGACGTTTTTCTTGTATTTATTTATTTCGTTTTTTGCTTTTTATACCTGCTACCCTTCGGGTGTATATAAAAGGCAAAAGGAGGCGTGGCAGACCCGACAAAGTATATATTGTCTCTAGATACAGCCATGGCCGTCTGTCCGTCTGTTCACCTGTCTGTCTGTCTGTCCGTACGTATGAAAAACCTAGATCTCGCAGACTATAAGACAATATGTTTTATTATTGCACGCAGATCAAGTTTACTTTCGATTTTGGCCACGCCCCCGCCCGCCACCAAGCTTAGTTTTAATGCAGGACAGTTCGTTTTTGGCAAACACAATAACTAGCAACTGCCAAAAAGTAAAGCCCCCTGAAAACCCTATATCAACCCTATATTTGACTTCAAACCGTGATAGTCAAGTACATAATAGAGAAAAATAATGAAATAGTTTTCTTGAACCGATTGTGTAAGTAGGCTGTGGACGTCGTGCCAAGGGTCTGTTCGAGAAAACGAGAATCGGAGAGTTTGCTTTGCGTTACTGAAGCGACTGGAAGTCAGAAATTCTGTAAAATATTTGTTATTGTTTATTTCTGGGAAATCTGTTGTAAAAGTCTTTAAAATGGATGTTTTGGAAAACAATCGATACCAGTTGTTGTTCATTGACGATGAGCCCAACGAGCCGGGTGAGGAACAGAAGAAGGGACGGGGTCAAGGACGCACGACTGCTCGAGCTGAAGTGCAGCAGAAGGTGAAGCGCGAAAAGACTCACGTTGAGCGAGAAGGCCAAGACGCTACTGCTGGGGGCTAAAGCAGCAGCAGAAGCGACTGCGGCAGCAACCTTACCAACAACAACGGCAACTGCTCAGCCAAAACCGATGCTGGTAGTGGAGGCTCATGCAAAGCCAAGTATTGAGCAGCAGCGCCAGCAGCTGCAGCAGGAGCTGTTGCAGCAGGAGCTGATGCAGAGGGAGCAGCAGCAAGAAGAGCGGCAGCAGCAGCAGAGCGTGGTGCCGGAGCGCGTCTATCATGAGCGCATCATCAACAACAGCAACAGGAACAGGGGCTACGGCGGAGGAGGAAACTACTCTGGAAGAGGGGCTTACGGAAACGAAGGCTATGGTAGAGGATGGGGCTATGGAGGAGGATGGGGCTATGGTGGAGGAGGTGGCTACTCCGGAGGAGGTAACTATGGAAGAGGAGCTGGTGGAGGTAGGCTTTGGAAGAGATGCCGGTAATGCAAGCGGAGGCTCCGGAGGACGCCTCACGAAGACTCGTTTTGATCGCCATTCTGGCTCCGACAAGACTGGCATCAAGGCTGTGGTCAAGCGCAATGGAAATGGTGCTCACAATTGGGGCTCTCCCATGGGCGATATCGAGGAGCAGCGCACTAAGTCTTCACTGCGAAGCTCCGACACGGATGCCTCCCTTTGTGGCAAGTCATCGCAGCAGGAACAGAGCGGCAATCAGTCCAGCGATGTGGGGGAGGATGATACCAAGTTCATCACTGTCGAACAGTGGCAATCGAAGCGTTTGGAGCGTGCCAAACCCATTTATAACATACGCAAAGCTGGCGAAGGGGAGCCGCATCAGACCGACTGGAAGAAGATGACCCTATTGGAGCAGAAGAAGAAGAATCCGCCGACCAAGTCGGATTGCACCAATGAATTAGAGTACGATGCATTGACGTTTCCGCAGCGTGTTGGGCGGCTGCAGCGTGTCGTTAATATTGAGTTCAAGTTCAAGGATGATCGTCGTAGTAATGCTTTCCTTGGTGCCATGTCTGGTGAACACAATCTCAACAAATCGGAGGCGGTGCAGGCCTTGGATACCATCAATATGAATGATGAGCAAGAGTTTCCCATACTGGGTTAGACTATTGAAAGAAAAAACAAAAAGAAGAACGAGAAGCAGAACAAGGGAGAAAGAAAGAGAAGGAGAAACATGCACAATGAAAAACAAGAGCAGAAAGACAAACAAGACAGAAGCAGGAAAAACCGGGACAGGAATAACAATCGTACCAACAACTTATGCAATCTTTGTTTATGAACAGAGACAAATACTAGAAGCAAGATATTTTGGAATTGGATCTACATTATATAACTTTAGGCTGTACCAGAACATATATAATAAACGGTTAATTTCCTACGATGTTGAATTAATTAAGGCTTTACTTTGCTAAGGTCATTAAGTCTCTGTTTAGCTTTAAAATACAGGGTACCAGCTTATCGCTGCCCCCTTTGCTCTCTTAGAAGTTAAATCATGTATTTTTTTCTATTCTTGTTTTTCCTTTGCTAATCTATATCCTTCACCGCATACAAATCGATTGACTAACGCATGTTCAGCTGCTTCTCAGGCTGTTGCCTGGTGCCGCCTGTTCTCTCACATTGGCCATAACTTCGTAACTTCTGGGTTACTCCTCCTCTTTGCTGTACGCTTCCCTCGCAATGCGTTAGTCATTAACTTTAACTGCAACTTGTAGAAATTAGTTGCTGCTGCTACTGCTGCTGTGCTGAGTATTTTTCATAATTAAAGTGCAAATAAAAACTAGCAGGCAAACAAAACAATTCCAATTAAGTGTTCTTTTGTTGTGCATACCCTGTAAAGGCGAGTGCCATAGAGTACAAGATTGTACAGAGCAGATGTGTGGCGTATGGAAAGAAAGATATAAGGTAAAGAGAGAGAGAGAAAATGATAGATACAGAATGACAGACAGCAGATAAACAGACAGACAGATTGCAGGTAGACAGACAACCAGAGAGACACACAGACAGAAAGACAGACAGACAGACAGAGAGAGAGAAAGACAGACAGAGAGAGAAAGAGATACAGACAAGCATACAGAGTGAGAGAGACACAAATAAAAAAAAACATACAGACAGAAAGAACAAAGACAGACAGACAGACATGCAGACAAATAGATAAACAGACAGAGAGATAGATACATAGATATATACGGAGACAGACAGTCAGACAGACGAGTATCCAGATAGACAAACGGATAGAGAGACATACAGTTAGAAAAACAAACATACGGACAGTCATACAGACAAACAGACATACAGTCAGACAGACTATTAGACAAACACAGACAGACAGAGAGACAGACAATCATCTTTTGGCAAATTTACCCAACAAACATTTGCACTTGATTGCTTGAAGCATTTATGGGTTTTGGGGCTTAGAAAACTGCACAGGATATGCGCATAGTCTATCAGACTCACCGTCATATCTCATAGACTTGTTTCTTTTTTTCTCTCTTGGCAGCTTCTGCAGTTGCTGCTGCTGCTGCCCGCGAGCGCATAATTCACTTTTTATTATCTCATATTTTATGGCTGTGTAGAGAATGAAAAAGCAGTGAGTGGAAGAGAGATGGGGAGACAGCGAGGGAGAAAGATAGAGGGCGAGTGTGCGTGCGGGAGACAGCCTGGCAATAGTTGGCTTGTGAGTCGAGCTTCCCCTTGCCCCCTCAACTCGCTACCTTCTCCCCTCCCTCCACGCAGCTCTGGCTGTGAATGAGCTCGCGAGTTTGTATCGTTTAATTCATTTAGTTTTTTGCTCTTAGCGCTTTATTTACTTAATTGCTGGCTGCGTGTGTGCACACACATACAGACATATACACACACACACACTTATGTATATACACGCTGCACAGTCGGCTGCACTTTGCAATTACTACAACAGGCAAACAACAACAACTGTAACGACAACAACAAAAAGCTCTGCAGAAATTAATCAAAATATGAACAATTCAAACAGATCAGGGCTGCGCTGCATGCTGCCGGCCACGCCTCTTAGTAGCCGCCCACTTAAGCTGCATTTGACAGGCATTTGCATGTGACTGACACACACACACACACAGGTACAACAATTTTAAATGTGCGCTTAACTCAATGTAAACATTTTAGCGGCAACAACAGCTGCTGCTGTTGCCTCTGCTGCCGTCGCTGCTGACTACATGAATTCATTAGAAGCAAAGCTCAATCCTCCCCTCGCACACACACACACACACACTCACGCACACACACTCTGATTTTTCCATTTCTCCATTTATGTGAAATTATTTTCGATTATTTTCTGTGTCTTCCCCCTTCCACTCTTAGTCCCCTCCCCCCTCATTCACTTTATCAGCTTCTTCCCCATGCAGTGATTTTTGAAACTCACACACACACACGCACACACACAAAATCGATGTGTGTGTAAGTCATGTGATCATAAAATGTGTATAAAAATGACAAGGAGTGTGAGAGATTTATGGTTATATGTTAATGGGCGAGGGCAGCTCGAGCAGTTGCCAAAGCAGCGAGCAAGTCTGAGTGACTAGGTGTAATATGAAATGGGAATATTATCGGAATCTCAATACCTTTTCATTTTCAGTTGCCAAGTTCAATGAGGATAACTGCAAAAGAATGCTTAGAGAAACTTGTTTCTTCCGTCTCCCTAAGTAGATCTAAGTAAGATATTTTGGCCTATTGCCATAGTCGATATCTAGCAAGTTCTTGAAGCACCCTCGATTGACAGGAAACAGCTCATCGGCAGAGAAAAGACCAATGTTTCACCCGATGCGACTCAACTCAATTTTCCAGAGACGAGACGACGTTAGGGGAACAGTTTTAAAACACGATTTATGCCATAATAAACATAATACAATTGAAATTGCCAGAAATTGGCCAGAAATTGACTTGACGCTGGCAGCGAGAGCACGATAGAGAGAGTGAGACAGGCAGATAAGAAGAAAAGGAAGATAAGGAACAATGCATGCAAAAGAAAGTACGAGTATATCAGCAATACATGCAGTAAAAAGTGTTCAATATATGCAAGAATAATCTCTCCTTACGCACACATCAAAATGCAATATGGAATTCTTTCGATTTTCGTGGACATTTTTGAAAGTTTGATAAAGTTCTATGGGTTCTCAAATAGTGCAGCACGCATACAGCGAATTTCATCATTGCAGCTGCTCTAGCACTTTACAGAGTTGTCCCTTTCCACTCTTCTATGCATGTACTCTGCTCTACGCTCCATCTATTCGTAGTACTTATTGGTTATTCCTTTTTCGTATTCGTTTTCCATTCGAATCGGCAGCACCCTCTGTAGAGCTCTGTGACGACGTCGCAGACGATGGCGGCGGCTCGTAATTGTTACAGCCCGGGCCATAAAAATAAAAACTTTTTTTGCGTCAGGCTGTTTCTTCTTATTTTAATTTTTATTGACTTGTTGTTTTCTTTGCTTGCTGCCGTTTCTTTGCTTTTTCCCTTCTCCTTTTTCGATTGCCCTTCCTTTTTTTTTGGTTTTTCTTTGCTATTTGTGCCTTGTGCTTTTCTTTTATGGCCTCTGTGTGTGTGAGTGTGTGTGTGTCTTGTTTGTCGACTGCGTCGTTATTTGATTTCATTTCTCGACTTACCATTTTGAATTCACTTCATTGAATTGTTAATTTTATCGCCCTGCTCAAATGCACGCGCACACGGGCACGCACACACAGACAGGCGCACATAGAGTATCGTCACACATAGCGCACATTTCTCTTTGTTGCCTTTCCGTCTCTGGCTGCTTTATTGTCATTGAAAGTCTATGGCATGTGTTTCATTTCAGGTTATTACACGCCACGCTCCCCTCTCCCCACGCCTCTCCAGCTTCCTCACAGTCTCCTCCTGCGCTTCACATACATTGCCTTGTTTATCATTTGGCCATATTACATTTTATTGCCCACTGTATTTGCCGCAATATGCATCCAATATCTTTGATTACCGAGCAACATACGCGCTGCCCCAACGAGGTGTGCTCTTGCAGTACCAGCAATTAGGTTTCTGTGGATACGTGTGCAGCGGCAATTCGAGCTATTGAAATCTGAATTTTCATTACAAAAATTGCAGAAATACTCGCAAAGAGAACGAGTCAACGTTGAAAGGCTCTTAAGAGCAGTTGGATATCAATACAAATACCATTTAAAATATGACTTTTTCAAATATCAATTAAAGCAAATAAGAAAGTTATTGTCGTGCCTGCTCGACTATAAGATATTACGGGGGCAAACAAATTTGATTGATTGATAACAAATTGGTAATTCTTTTTGTAGTTCTTTCTTCAAACAGAAACTGGTCAAGAATATATATACATATGTACATATATACATCATACGTTTGGCGGGCATTTTTTCGCCTACGTTTTCGGTTGATGCAAAGTTATCCATTCTAATGGGTATCCTCAGGAATCCTCGAAATTTTCAATGATTGAAGCGTATAAAAAACCTCAAATAAATGTCTGCCCAAAATAAGCAATAACTTTTCCATTTTCCTGCTGAAATATCAAATTTAATTAAATACCGTAAATGTTTTTGAAACTAAATACCAAAAAATAAAATATATCAGTTAAAAATAATTTCACTCTTTTGAGTCAAGTCAAGTAAATAATCAAAGGTATCAAAGAAAAAAAAATAAATTGCATGAAAGCGAAAAATAAAAATATAAAACGATTCAGTCTGAAAACTATTGTCGATTCTGATCGACTATTATATATCCGTTCGTCCATCTTTAGATATGTATTATACATGTATGTTACTCCTTTGGTAACTGATAAGCAGAAAACATTAAACTGATGATAAAATGATAGTGCAATATGATTTTAAATTTAAATAGGCTCCGAAATCTTGTTATATTTTCGAAATTTTTCGCACTTTCGCATGAAATTCAATTTGAAACGTGCTTAGTAGTAAGTATTGGCCTTATCAAACTAACCTATTCATAAATATTGTTTATAATAGAAAATAGAGGATACTGCATCAACTGCATGACGACATGTTTGCGCCTGAGTGGCCATGGGGGAAGGAAGGGGGTATGATGTGGAAACGAAACTCTCACTGCTTTGTAATAGATTGATAATAGAGATGCCGCTTGTGAGTTTACGACCAAAGGGTATTACAAGTGATGGTAGTAGATGTTGTAAATTTGTTAGTGCTCTTTCTATTGCCAACTGCGTTGCATACCCTATAGTTAGGTATTACACATGTATCTAATAACCTTCACGATTAAGTTTATGGAATATCATATTTGTATAGGCCGTGCAATATTCTAGGAGATCCCATAAAAGTCGAAAGCGAGAAACGATCATAGTAGTTATTGAATAGGATATTGTCAGAAACAGCGGTTTGACTTGGTATAGATGAAATTTACTTAGCTTTAAAAATCACAACCAAAATTCAAAAGGTTCGAATAGATGTATTCGTAGATATTTAAGATTAATTGAAAGTTAAAGTGCTTTTTTTTCATTTGTTCTTTCCTTATTTATCCGAACAAAGTTACTCTTAGTGAGTATCTTGCGCGTCGAGCATGCCGTTTACTGTCCCGTTTGCCACGCAGCAAACACGATGACAAAAATTTGCATTTCTTGCAGTAAATTCAATATTTTCCTTTCCTTTATGATTTTGCTGCCGAGTTGAGTACGCCATGTAGGATGTGTGTGTATGTGTGTACGGGATGTGTGTGGGGCCTTTGTGTGTGTGTATGTGTGTGTGTCCTTTTTATGTGCTGCTGGCTGTATCATGTGCACATTTGTGCCTGGTCGTAGCCCGGCGCCATCTTCGTAAGACAAACAACCCAAGCAGCAATGGATGAAGGAGCAGCAGGAGATGGTGTGGGAGCTGGGGCAGTTGGGGTGACAGCAGATAAGGGTGGGAAGGGGGTCGGCAGCAGAAAGAGAAGCAGAAAGCGGCAGCTGTGGAGCAGACATCGCGACTGTCATTTGCCTGATAGACATGGCTGACTTCCTGCCCGGCACGGCTCGCTCTACATGTTGGTGGTGGTGAAAAAAAGAAAAACCAAAAGCGAAACATCCTTTAGCCGACGCGGCGCCACAGCAGCAGCAGTGGCAGCCAGGCCAGCACAGGCCACAGTCGAAATGGCTTCAAGTGCTTTTTGCTGATTTCGGAAATTGGTTTGCATTAGAAATCACTTAAGCGCATAAAGTGCTGTGAGTTATTGCCGCAGGATGTGACCAGAAACAGGAACAGTAGCAACAGGACACTGTTCACTCCGAGCCACTCTCCTCTGTCCTGGTAGGTCCTTCTCCACTTACTCGTCAAGCGGCATCCACAAATTAATTAGAACGAATTTCTTGCGCTGCCCACGAGTCTGTCCAACATGTCCTGCCTTCTTTTCTGTCACCTGTCGGTTGCGGTGTTGCAGAGACCTCTGTCCTTTGTTCTCTGCCCTCTGTGCTCGTCGGGGTCTGTTCTCCTTCCCAGCCCTGCTCTGCTCGTGACTGAGCCTGGCGTCAACTCATTTCTGTAATTAAGACATTTTCGCCTGATGAACTTTACACACAACTTGCCCAACACGCCTCGAACGCCCCCTCACAGATGCCACAGCGGGCAGCCGCACTGTTGCCTTTTGTCAGCGGCGCCATTAAGGCGTGGGAGCAGGGCGTGGCATGCTGTGCCGCAGAATGCAGTCGGCTGCAGCTTGAGAATGATGCGCCATGCGGTCGGCCTGCGTCATCTTTTTTGTCTATTCCCCTCTCTCTCTCTCTCTCTCTCTCTCTCTCTCTGTTGTTTTTATCTTCACTGTGTCTCCTGCTTGGCGTCAGCCTCCGTCTTGATTCTCGAGTTTCAGTTTGGCAATCCTTCGTTGACCTGCTTTCTTATGGTATCTTTTGTCGCCGGCTTGGCTGAAGCGCTGAATTCGTTCCCTCTGTTCTCTCTTCTCCTTTTTGTCAAGTTATTAATTTTGATTTTTATTAATCATTAGCAGCTTCAACTCCAGTCTCAGCTTCATTTTTATTTGATTGCTTTTTACATTGTAATTTCTCAGAATTAGTTTGTGTTTTAATCTTCCTCTTACGTTGAGTTTCAGTTTCCCTTGCAGTCTTTCTCTTTGTTTATATTTGCATCCCTTTCTCATTCTTTGTGTCTTAGTCCTAATTTATCTCCCCTAGTCTTCATCTCAGTTCCACTCTGCGTCTCAATATTCTTCTCAGACTTAGACTTATCTTCACTTTAGTCTTCTCATTAAAGCCCTTTTCCGCAGTCTTTGAGTTCTTTTGTTCCGATCTGATCTTAGCTCTACTTTCTATCAAATCAGACTCGCTTTTATCCCTTTATTATTTATACCCTTTGACCATGGAAAATGGTTTGTGCAACAAGAATTTATATTTTATTTAAATATTATATAATAAAGCAAGCAGAAGGAAGCATGGCACACCGCACAAAGTTTAAGGGTAATTGAAGAATTTGTGCAAACTTTTGTTGTTGGCAATTATTAGTGTGGTAACTGAAATTGAGAGAAGAGTATCTTATGGTCGGGTGCTCTCGTCTGTAGCTTTCGTTACTAGTTCGCTTTAGTTTTCAGCTCTGACTCGCCAGTACAGCTTCTTCTGTGTCCTCTTTTTGTCGTTCGTACCTTTGCGCTGCTAATTTTGTTCATTAAACAGCTCAAGCATTTAATTCAAGTAAGGCAACGCAGCACTAAATTGTTGCACGAGCTAACTCGACAAGTAGAAGAGCAAGAAGAAGAGGTAGAAATGCAACCCAGAGCAATTATGCGTGTCGTGCTAGGGTCAGGCACGTGGACGACATTGTAAAAGCGACAGAAGCCTTCCGACTTTGGCCAAGAAAGCAAGTCTGCGACAATAGCTGAACGTAGTTAGTCGAGAAGTTTTCGAGCTTGAATGGGCTTTAATATGCATTGATGTTGAAACATAAAGAGAGAGAGAGAGAGAGAGAGAGAGAAGGCAAACTATAAGTAAGTTCTAATGAGATTAACATAACTGCCTAAAGATGATTGCAATTAAAAAGTCTGTTTTGTAGGACTTGGGACTGTGAATAAATACAGAGTAGGCTCTTCACTTAACTTTAACTAACATATTAATGGGCTTATAAAGTTTGCAAAAGAACGTACGTAGAACGTCTGCAAGAAGCAGATGAATCTTCAACGAAGTATCTTTACTTAGGTAACCATGCACCCTTTTTCTTTTACTATCTCTCCCCTTTATATATCCTTGCAAAGGGTTTATTCATTTTGGACATGAGTTTGCAACGCACCTTAGGAGACATCTCTGATCTAGCCATCTTTGTCTGTCCGTACGTCCGGCACACATGCTTCTTATTGTTGCATGCTGTAAATAAATCGGAACGAGTCGGATCGGACAGATATATCGTATAGCTGCCATGCAAACTATCGGCCAATTATTGTTATTTGTCAAAATATTGCAACTAAATTTACTATATGGCATTTTTTCTATATAAATATAATATGCATATTAAATTTCGTATCGAATATCCACAATACTATGCTATAGTAACTAGTATTGGAAAAATAGAAGGAAAAAGGAACCTAGCAAGGGTATGCCGTAGACACCGTTTCTTCCTCGTTTCCACTTCCTTTCGATCTCGCCCCGTTTGCGGATAGGAATGCATAATGAATCTACGTATTAGATTTGTCTCTAATGTCAGAAAAAAATTTGCATTTTAAAATTGGAGAAAATGTCGGAAAACTCGTCGGCAGGCCTGCAATTAGTAGGAAAGGGATGCGAGCGTGGGAATCGGGGAAACTACGTTGAAGAATATTCAAGAAAAATGATGATGGGTGAAATTGTAAATCAGGACACAGAAATCGTTGAGCTGCAAAGCTGAAAAAAGTTTAACAGGGGAAAATACGCAGCAGCATGTAAAATGCGGCTAAGGGGTATGAAGTGTGTGAGTGTGTGCGCGAGTGTGTGTGCGAGTGCGTGTGGTTGTGGTTGCGGAAGGCTGTCGAAAGTTTTTGGAGTTGATATCAGATTACGCATACGCCACGTTGTAGTCCGTCAGAGCAGCAAAATTTAACGAGCAAGAAAATCACTCAAAAAACTACATAATGCGCTGCTGGCAGAGTGAGGGCGTTTGGCACGGGCTGGCAAGTGCAACATGGTCTATGCCATAATCGACAGACCCTTCGACTTATAATTTAATTTGTGTTAGCCAAAAGTTTAAAGTCGACGTCGCTGCTGGCGTCGCAGCCGCAGTCGGCTTAACAAGTTGGCAGGCTGCAAACAGAGAATGAATGCATCGCTGGCAATCTAATACCAGATCTACCCCTTTATTGCACCCTTTCCCACAAACATTTTCAACAACTGCGCCGCAAATCCCGTCGAGCGTTGGCAACTTTGTCCATTAAAACAAACTTTTCGGCAGGTGAGCGCATCGATGGCTTTTGGCTTGGTTCCCACTCCGCTAGGGGGAAACCACTTACCCACTAGCCTCACCACACAACCCCTCCCCCCTCACTTCGTGTCCTGTTCCCCACTTGAGGCGGCGCCAAACATTATTTAGCTGAAAAACTCAACTGATACGCTGAATGCAGCCAACCAATTTTGTAATGTGAATTTAATGTCAGTTTCTGCGACAGCTGCGTTGAGTGTTCTGGTTTGTATATGCTGAGGCGCGCATGTGCATGTATGTGTATAATGTGTATATGTGTGTGTATGTGTCTGTGTGTATGTGTATGCCGTTGTGTGTTGAGCCATTGGCCAAGTGGATTTTCGCTTCGCAACCCAAAAGCTTTCAGGCTTTCGGCTTAATGCATTGCATTTTGCAGTTATTGGTAAAGTTTTGCTGCGACGGGGTAGATGAAGCGTACGGGGAGGAGGGGGGATGGAAGGGGAGGTTGTCAGTGGGAGCCAGAGCGACCTGGACAACGAAGCATTAAGCAAATTGCGACCCAACTTCAAGCCGAGCTGAGCCATGCCGCGCCGCATGCAAAAAGGGTCAAACAAACAAACAAATTCGGCCCGAAAATACCCAGACCCCGCAAAATTGCCACCGCAATGTCCGCCCCTTTCCCTCCCAAATCTGACATAACGCTGTATCACCTGCCTACGCCATAGCCTGCCTGCAGCTAATTAATGAGCAACTCGCAAGGACTCGGCCAGGAGCCTCTCCCTCCTCGGGCGACCATTTCGATTGGGATTATGATTAATTGACCGATTGACAGGCAGCCCGTCAGCCATAAAACCATTGGCAATCATTGCAAATTATCGGTGAGACTAATGATACCCTATGAATTTGGCAAGGTAATTTAAAAAAAAAAAAAAAAAAAAAAAAAAAATCAAATTTAAATGAAAAATTTGACTACATCAACTCGGATTTGGATGAGAAAGAGATGGAAAAAAAGTAGAAAGAGAAAAACTCCAGTTAAACAATTAAATATTTTGCAGTTAAAAAAAGGTTTAACTACACAGATTTTTGTGAAGTAGTATTATTAATTGATAATTAAAATTAATTAAATTGATTGATGCGTTATAATGAGCAAATTGATTAATCAACTTGAGCAAACAGGGAGCGTGAAGAATGTGAAGAAAGAAAATGAATGATGAATGAATAAGTTATAAAGGCTTTTCAATTTTAAAATTAATCTATAATATTACCTTACAATTCGAATTGACGATGAGCTTTATATACGAGTATTATACGCAAATGAGGCCCTATGCTCCACTAGGAGTTAAAGGGAAAAAAAAAAAAAAAAATTATACGCAAATTGTTAACATAACTTAAGTTGAATGAGAAAGGAAGAAGTAATGAATATAAATAATTTAGTTTGCGATGTTTTTGAATACTTTTCAAACTGAAAATGAAAATGTTAAGATTTATATAAAGGATATTGATATAGACAAAACATAATGTGTTTTCCCTTTACCATGAATGCAATGTACTATAATAACCTCTATAAGCAATTTAATGTTGTAAGTCGATTCAGTTCAGGCGGCATATGATTGATTGGGTATTTGTCTTTCGATTCTTATCTTGGGTAGTATTATTTTAATTTGCAGAAACTCTTTAAGCTCAAGTCCCTTGAGTTCTAACATAATTAGTTCACTTTTTCCTCTCAGCTAAATTATTCCGAAATTGGGCTGAGCTCGACCGCAGCTGTCTGACAGAAAAGACAGTAGAGAACTTTGACAAATAATCAGGAGATATAATGAAAATTAATGACCTGAGTAGTATTCGTATGTGTATCTCTATAACATACAGTGTATATAGATATATATTAATATATATTTCTCTATATGTATCTTTCTCTGTTGCACTTTTGTTGCGTTTAATATTGAAATTGGGTTAATTAGTTTTTGTTTATGGCCACGTAACGATACCTAAAGACATGCCTGCCACGGCCGCCTCTCGCTCAGCTGCTTCACCCGGGCATCCACATCCGCATCCGCTTTAGCATTCGCTTTGTGCGCATCGTTTGCTCGCTGCCTCAGTTCGTTAATGCAAATTTGCTTGACGGCGGGCGAGTGCTGCGTCGTGAGGGAAACGAGGGTAGGGAAAGGGGGGGAGAAGGTATTTTGTGTGTGTGTGTGTGTGTGTGTAGGCGTTGACTTAATGGGCGTGGCATGCGCTAGTGTCGTATCAGCCACTCAACGTGGCTGGCAGCTGCCTCCTTCGCCGCGCAATGAAAACAATTTCAGCTTTTGCCTGAACAAATCGAGTAGCATAAAGAGAATGAGAGAAAGGGATGGAGAGAAAGGTGGTAGAGGAGGGGAAGAAGGTTGTTTGTTGGTATAGGAACGGCAAAGTGGAAGGGTAATATAACCTGAAACAAAGGTTTAATGTTAATTAAGTGATACTCTGTCAGAGAGCACGACCCTGCGTCGCGATGCTGCCACAGCAGCAGCTCAAATTGTTTGCCCCATATCGATTTGAATGCTGCAACCGCAAAAGATTATTCTACCTTCCTTCCGTTGCACACCCCCTCTTTTTTAAGTCTTTCCGTGCATTTTCGTTTCAACAATTGTTGCATTCCTATTATATAAACACTTAATTAGCATCATTTGAAAGGCAGCATACGAAATTGCCTAATGAAATACTCAACTACAAGTGCACTTTGAGATCACCTTAAAATTTCGTATGGTATTTCGTATATAGTGGGGTCAAACGCCTGAAAAATACCAAACCTACGCATTTTAGTTTGACTTATGCACCAAGTAAGCTCTTAAAAGAACTTCGTGTGGTGGGTGGAATTAAATAATGTTGGTGGTTGAGCTGAAAAATGACAAGAAATTCATTAAAAAATTGATTCAAACTGCATTACACATATTTATATATAAATAGATCTAATTTTGTATCCAAAAAAGTTGAAACAGTGATTTGAACTACACCAACTTTAACATGATTCGAAGTTTTCATTGAAATCGGTTAATTTATACAGAAAACAGTTAAGTAAAGTAAAGTAGGATGAAGGAATCTAAATTTCAACTGGCACTTAGCACACTCTTTTATAGAGTAAACAACTGTCCTAAATTCTCGTGCAGCGTATCGTACTTTCGTATTTACCTCAAACCTGGTTTACTACATTGCATTACGAATTTGTTTGGCCCGTAAATACTTCGATAGATATGTAATCAGTTTACTTAGTTGCCGTTAAATGGACACGCCCATTTTAATCCGGCCTCCTTGTGGACTTATTAGAGCGTAAAATTCAATTAATGACCGCAACGGGATTTACAAATACCCTCTACGAGATGAGATGAGTATTATGTGCTGTCAAAAGGACAGACTGTATTTGCTAGTTTATTTTGGGGTACCATATTATGTAAATCTCGATGATTGGGCATACGTAATTAGCTGTGGCCCATTGCTAACTGAAACCTACATATGGAAATACTAAGGATTTTCCCTTTATCTGCCCTTTGCAGCAAGGGTATTCCAATTGCGGCACATGCTTTTTCCCGGTTTTTTTTGATTATTTATTTTGTTTGCTAATTGCAAAAAAGAAAATAAATAAATAAATCGTTTGTTGCCTTTTTTGTTGGCAAACTTTCGAGGGCTTTCGATTCACGACAGCTAATAAATTATGGCAAATTATTCAGTTTGTTAATGGGCTGTTGCCCACGTTGTTGTTGTTGTCGTTGCTGTTTTTTTTGTTGCTACTGTTGCTGTTGCTGGCAGCAACAGTTGCTGTCATAATTATGATTTAGCTGGCCATTTGTGCGTGTAATGTAACTGTAATTGCAGCTGCCAGCTGAAAAAGTTGTTTGTAACTGTTGTTGTTTGGGGAATACTTTCAATAAACATTTTCCAACTACTGCTTTCAGCATAACCTCACTTATTGCAATGTTATCTAACCAGGTCAATTGGCATGAAATCTATACATATTACTTACCTAACCTTACGTTACATAGCGTTGCGTAATTTGACGTAATGACTCCGACTTGCACTACACACGTAATTAGTCCTTGTTATTTAATGTTCATCAGCTAATTAAGTTAATTATAACAAATGCATATGTGACGTCAAACTCAACTTACTTAACACGGACTCAGCCCAATTTCAACTTATCTTAGATGCACCTAACCATTCCTTACCTATACTCAACTCAGTTGGGCTAACCTCACCTTACTTAACCTCACTTCATGCAAAATTACCCTAACTCCTTAAAAAAACCTTAACTTATTCTTACCTAACCTCGCATAACCTTAACTTAATCTCACCTTACCTCATTTAATTTAATATAATGCACCATAACGTAACCAATCCCTCCCCTGCCCATAAACTTATTTGTACCTAATGCAATTGAATTTAATCCTTTTACACCTCATGCCAAGCGAAAACCAGTTCGACGCAAACAGGCATCTTCTTGGCACCCTAACCTCACTTTAAGGCAACCTAACCTAACTGCAGGCGCGCAATCAGCTGCAATCCTTATCAGAGCATCACAATCCCCCCAACAAACTGAAAGACAGGCGCCAATAAGCGAATCTGAAGGCAAAGGAGCTGGCGAAAGGGAGGGAGAAAAGTGGGGATATATATATAGAGAGAGAGAGATACAATATCACAGAGAGGGGGGAGAATACAAAGCGTATTTCATTTATTGCACTTTTGTATTGGAGTCCTCTCACTACTTGTGCTACTATTGCTGTTGTTGCCGTTTTATATTTGGCACTTTTACTTGACGCATTGACCTAATTCAATTTCACGCTGCGCCAGACATAAAAGAATAGCAAAATCTAAAAAAGAAAACACGACAAAAGAGGAAGCAAACTGAAAGAAAAAGAATAGAAAAAGGAAAGCAACTCGAAGTATAGAAAGAAAAGACAAGAAGAAAATCAACTTAACTCAAAATTGTGTGCACCCTGCGCAAAAGGGTTGCCCACAGCTCGCACAGAGGCGTATGGTGGAAAGCGGCATGGGGCGGTGAGAATATGAGAAAACTGTGCACAGCGACAAGCTAAATTATGAAATACACTCGCTGCGAAAGGCAGTGTGCAAAAGCGACAAAAAAAGAGCATCATGGCAGGAGAGATAGAGAGATAGAGAGAGAGAGAGGAAGTGCAAGGGAGCGAGGAGTGAGGCCTTGCAAACTTCCCAAAGACTTTGTTCGCTGCAGATTTTTCTATTAACTGCCGTCTACAACAACAACAACAGCAACACGACGATGGAGAGGAGCAACAAGAATGAACTAATGTAATAATAAAAGAAAGTTGAACTCAAAGCAAGCTGTGTCCCCCCAAAGGGAAGGAGGGCGTGGCAACATGGCCTGGTGGCAGATCGTGTGGGGAGACTGGCAGGGTCTGGCCTGGTTTGGTGTGGCAGTTGCCTGGTGACCAGCATCTCGCTAACACAATGGCGACACAAAGCACTTGCTCTATCGCTGAAAAATCCCTCGGTGTCCCCTGGCACCCCCTCCCGGAATTTCACACCCCTTTGCAGTTTGTGCAAACCAATTTGAATACCCTGTCAAGAATACCGTTTCTTAGCTGGGTATGCTTTATTTATGATTGACTAACATCGACTAAGCGCAGCTCTAAATGGTTGAAGACTCAGGGGATATTCTTTTGTAGATACCGAAGATGGACAGCAGCTCAAACGAGTATTTGAATTAGTGTCTAAACATCCTATAAACAAATCTGTACATTTTTCAAAATTTCAAAACTTTCAATCTTCAACGTAAAAAGGGGCCACCAAAGTTTAGATTATTAATCAAGAAATAATTGAGTTTCTTTGAAATGTTTATAGATTTGAATATACGTGTATGTATACTGTATAAATTTGATTAAGATGAGTATTGAACGAAAAGGAATATTTCTGACCAAATCTCTGCTACTACTATCTTGAATTAAATTACTTCTGCAGGGTATACTTTAGTCGTTACCTGACGAGCCACTGCCACTAGTTCTATTAATATGAAAGAAAGTGAGGACAACTTCTTGCAGGACATGACTTGCGAAGATAGTTCCATATCCACATCCATCTCCAGCTCCACTGGCACAGCCACAGCTTGTGCTCATTATCAGTCCTGACCCCGTCTTGAAGCAACCAAACGACCTGCCTCCTCCATCCCACTTCCTCATCCATCTACGCCGCCGTTGTCGACAGCCGCGCCCGCAGACAACGAGCTAACGTTTTACATCTTTCAATTAGGGTTGCCAGGCTGGCTGGGCAAGTGCCTTGTAGGGGACAAGAGGGCGGAGGGGAAGGCTACGTTGGGAAGTTCGACGTTCGAGCCAAGACTTGTGGCTCGCTTGCTCTGATAATTATGAAAATGTTGTTTAACAATTTGCAAGCCATAATTGAACCTATACAAAGGTAGGTGGGGGAGGGCGGATGGTAGGAGATGGTTCTACGAACCAGACTGGGCTATGAAGAGTGCTCTGTGTGTGTATGTGTGTGTAGGTGAATACATTGACTGTTGCTTGGTTGCATTTTCCCGGTTGATTGATTTATTACAAAAAGCAACCGCAAAAGATACTTTATGCAATCTACAAAGCGAAATATATATTTGCGATACTTTGTAGTAAAGGAACCATCACAAGCTGAAATGGCAATTCAATATGTGTGTTCGTAATTAAAAAACTAGTGCAACTGCGATATAATTATACGCTATTATTGATCGACTTTCTCATGTAAAAAACTGGAGCGCTTTGAACTATACATTTTTTTAAATAGAAGTAAAGTTTTAAATACTTGCCAACTACTTCTTCTTGTTTACCTCAACTGATAGTCAGTTTCGTTAGTTCAGAGAACTATTGCTGGTTACTACTACAATAGTTGCAGTCACTTCTTTTCATAAGTGAAAGATTAAACATCAAGGATACGTTCATCCAACTTGCTTAACTTCGATTAACATAACAGGTTAGGTTGGTGGTTTTAAAGCAGTATTGCATGGCAGAGTTAACCCGACTTTCTCCGACCGTAAACTTAACCGAATCCACTTTCCTCTTTCGAGTGACTAGTGCCTTAAGCATATCCCTAGTTAGCTTTTTCTGTTTCCTTCCGCAGTTAACCCCAATTCGTGCAACCAGGTCGCTCTTCTCCCTTCCTTCTTCCAGCCAACTAATTTTAGAGAGTAAGCAGAGAAGTAGCTGCTTTTGGCAGCCTCTTTTCATGCTGCTGCCTTCAGTGATTAATGCGCAATTGTTTGCAGGCTTCCCAAAATCAATTCTCCAATTACAGTTAGTGGCGGAAACGGGAGGCCAGAGATGATGCCGAAGCGGGATTTAGACAGGCATCTGCCTCTCTCTCTCTCTCTTTCCCTCTCTCTGACTCTATCCACCTCCCGCTTTCACTTTCTCACTCTGCGTGTAATTGAAATCAAAATATGCGCGCATTTTGATTTTGATTTTCGTTTTTCATTCTGCTTCATTGAGCGCGTGGCGAACTGTAGGCAACACTTTTTGAGTGCCTCCCTTCCCTCGCCCTTCGGCTCCCTTTCTCGCTCTCTGTCTGTTGCTTCTCTTGTCGTCTACACACTGCGAACCAAAGAACTGAGAGGCCATGGCGTATATCATTAGGTCAGGCTCAAAATGAATTTGTTGCCAGGTCCTTGACAAGCATTTTGCCACGCCTACAGAGTGTACCTGAGTTTCTTTAGGCATTTTGTAACGCGCTGTAAATGTTATAACGGAACTTAAAGAGAATATGTATATATATAGTACAGATATAATGCTATATAAAATTTATGACTATTGTTTAATACACACCTTAATTCAATTACTTGCAGAGTTAGGATACTGCAAGTTGTTAAATACGTTACTTACAGTGCATTTTTGATTTCACATGGATTCCATATCTGATATATAACTATCTCAACTCGATTTTTAGTTTGAAATTTCATCCTATATCACATAAAATGAAACAGACTGAATATCATTCCATTTTATACTATCACATATCATATTACATACGGTTTTACAAAAAGGGTATTTCAGATGTCTGCAACTGGCCGGCGGGCAACGCGAGCTACGCTCTTTGTTGTTCATCAATTACTTAATGCCTCGCCAGGCAGCCTGAGATTGTCAGGCGCATTTCATTTGTTGTCCTGGCGACGGCACCGACCATGTCCTGGATCCGCCTGCCAGGATCTGGCTCTGTCGGGGCTGAGTGGGTCGATGGCCACTTTAGCGTGGAAAATTGAAATAAATGTGCTTTTAATTATGCCCTGAGTGGCAGCTCCCCCCCCACCTTCCTGAAATCCTGTCAATCAATTAGATGCGCTTGCCGCACACAGCCAACCTTCCCTGCCCCAAGCCTGCTCCGTTTGCAAGGTGGGGGATCCTGAATCCAGCGCAGCGCAGTGTAGTTTCAGATCCAGTTTCAGTTCCGATTCGCCTGGCGGCAATTTTGTTGAAAGTTTCTTGTTGCAAATGGCCGCATAACTGAAAGTAAATTTACCCAGCAAACGAGCGAAATTGTTGCAAAAATATTTGAGTTGCATAAGCGACGGGACCAGGCCAGGCCAGGCCGGGCTGGAGTTCCTGGCGCGTCCTGAACGAGCTACATACTCGTACTCGTCTTTCCCCTTGCCTTGCCTGGCTTGTGTGCGTTGTTTGATTTTATGACTGTCAACTGATGACGCTTGTTTGTCATGGCAACAACCTACGCGCCACATGTGGTGCAGCAGCGTATACGAATTACAGATACCCTGTAAACAAAAAGTTGTACTAAGAGAAGAAATCTACTAGTAAAGAAAGATTTTATCAAGCGATCGTGCTGATATTTTACCCAAAATATTGTGATAGAGAGTTTGTAACTTAAATAATGTTCAGCAACAAGAGTAAAATCTCAGAAGTTTATCAAGCGATTCTGCTGATACATATTTTGAGAACAAATATCTAACACGTTGAGGCATATAATTTCTGACTTAAATTTAAGAGATTATTTGTCAACAAAGGGAACTTTTACAATTGAGCGTAGCTACCTCAAGGTGATTTCGAAGAGAACGACCCTTTTGAAGCCTTATCTCTAATCTCCTTATCGACTTATCATACCCGGCACTGTGGGACAAGTTACAGTTGACGCTGTCGAGTTTGCCTTGTTGTCCTCTGTTGCCCCGTCTGTCCAGGTCTGCCTGGCCACTTCAATATATCAAAGCATCATAAATGCTGCCATAGTTGCAACAACAGAGGCAACAACAACAACGTGGTCAACAACATTGCTGCCTCCTTGTGCGCGCCTCTTGTTATAGTCCACGCACGTGCGTAACTCCTGCCTTAGCCTTGCCAGCTCCCATCCCAACTACATACCGTGCTGCTCCTGCTGCAGGACCACCACTTGGAGCCTCCGCCGTTGCGTTGCCGTTTGACGGATGAGTTTCATTTTTACGCCGGCCACGCATCACGCTACTTGTCAGCCAGGGCTTATCTGCTGGGAATTTTTAAGTGCTCTCTCTCTCTCTCTTCGGCTTCTGTAAGTTCTGACCTCTTGCCCTCTGGCATCCACTCCGCCCCGCCCTCTCTCTCTCTTTACTTTCCGCTGTCCGAGTGTCTTCTCCATGTGTTGTGTTCCGCCTCTTCAATGTGTTTGTCTTCCCAGCGATTACAGTGTAACAATGTTGGCACTCGCTCGACTATGGGGTTACCCTGTGGGGCCTTCACTTTAATAAAAAAATGATACAAATTTACAAATTGACATTTTTATTGCATACTTTTTTGGTGCAGTTCAGGCAATAACAGTACAGAATTTATAATACTCCAAGCTGGCATCTAGAAATCTACTGCCATCTATCTACCCCTTGTTGCATGTTCAATCATTGCACTCTATTTTTCAACATTGTTTTTCTTTCTTTATTACGGTCTAGTGCGTCTAAGAACTGCAAAGCGTCAATTCTATGGAATGGATTATAACTCAGCTTTTTAATGTGTTATTTAAAGTCTTTCTTTAAGTTCTTTCTTTCTATCAAGTTCTTCTTTTTCTATTTATTGTAGTAATGTTAATTTTCAATCTACCTATCTTTATATTTATTAAGGTAACTGTGCTTCAAAATGCATCCCGCTCTTTTTTCCCTTTTCCTGATTATATTCCTTCACGCTCTTCTTTCCTTTCTTTATTTATCTTCATTCTTTTTATATTTTGTTTTTATATTATGTCTTGTTGGTTTTCAACTCCTTTTTCTATAACTCCCTAATTGAAAATACCTCAGAACAAGCATCACATATTTCCATAAACCATAAAACCGTTAGCAAATCACCCCCCTCACTCAACAGCATTGAATCTAACCCGGTTGTTTTCCCATACCTAACGACTTTAACTCCAACAGTTTTTGTTCCTCTCCCTCTTTTTGTCTCTCTCGCTCGCACTCCCTGTCTTCTGTCTCTCTCGTTGTGGAATTCTAATTTCCCATTGTTTTGCGAAGTAATTTTTTCGGTGTATGCAAATGGAGAAGAGCAGAGTAAAAACAACAAACTGCATATGCGTGAAAAATAGCGCATCTCTATCTCTATCAAACTTCTCCCTCTCCCTTTCTACACATCTCTCCCCCCCCCGCCCCGCCACTTGTTCTCCCTCTACCGTTTGACATGTCGAATGAAATCGATGCATTGTTTGATTTCGCCTCTGCAAATAGTTGGCAGAGAAATAGTTGCATGGCCTCCGCTGCTGCTGCTGCTGCTGCTGTTCCTGCTACTGCTGTGCTGCCTTGTGTAATTTGCAGTCAAATATTTGGCACGCCCCAACGCCCTCCGACAACAATAACAAAGCACACGGATGTGGAATGTTGTGTGAGGGCTGTGTGGGGAGGATGTGGGTCGGGCAATTAATTTGCACAAACCACTTGGTAATTAAAATGAAAAGTAAATTATATAAGCAGTATGGGAAGGGGGGATACGAAGGAGGAGGGGGGGAGGTAGAGATAGGAAAATCAAACAAGCAGAAAAGAGGGGGAGAGGCGGGGAGGGGTTGCTGCAGTTGCTTACATACAAAATCCCAAGCAGAGGCGTAGTTGCCGTTGCCTGAACATTTAAACTGACACAGATTCTGTTTTTTTTTTTTATTTTCCAAGCGATTGTGCAGGCATGGGGCAAGGCTAGTGGCTAGAAGGGGGTATGGTTATGGGGGGACTGGGGGGGTTGTTTTTAAAAGCATTTGGCGCTTGCACAAATGTATCTCGAACTTCTCGCACACTTGACTGCCATTCAATTTGCATAGGAAATTAGTTTGTTCGCTTTGAATTGAAGTTGGCCCCACGGGTGCAAACAAGGCCAAAAAGTGCTGCAGAGCAACAGAGAGTGAGAGAGAGAGAGAGGGAGGGAGAGAGAGGGAGAGAGAGGCACAGCACTATTGAAAGCGAGAGGGACAGAGAGGGAGCACGTGTGTGTGCACATTTATGCGTTTTGTTGCTGCTGCCGTTGCTGCTTGGCGAAAGTGGCAAATCTGCCGTGTTGCAAATGTGGTCGTGGCAGCCCACCGTTCCTCTGAGGGCAGCTGTTACGTTAGCTTATGGACAACAGTCAAGTGTGAGCTAGCGCATGTCTGTGTGTGTACATAGGTGAGCATGTGTGTGTGTGTGTGTGTGTAGGAAGCTGCACAACTTTTTAGCATGTTGCACTGTGTGCCTTGCTACATTTGCATACAATCCCCCCGCCTCTCTCTCTCCCTACAGCTGTCTGTCCTGAGCCTGCCTCCCGGCTCCTCCTTCTGCTCCTCCTCCCCCCTATTACCCATTTTGCCTGATTAACGAGCTGGAAGCGTCAGTGTGCTAAATACTAAGTAGCTCGAGCTTAATTTGCCTAAACCATAATTTATCGATTTTTATCGATGCAGCGTAGGCGCACAAACTATACGATTGGCAGGGCTTAATAACCTTATCCGTCAAAGGTAAATTAGAGTGCCGTAAGTATCTTAGATACCTACTTACAATTTAATACCGATAAATATCGACAAAAGCGATAAATGCTGATCTACTTTCTTGAATTGATGTTTCTTCATTTATCAGGCATTTTCGATAACTCGACAGAAGTTCTTCATAATGTTGTTGGTATTCACTTTGAGCAATCGCTTTTATTGCATGTTGCTCCAAAAGTTGACAATTTATCGATTTGTTATCGATACATCATTGTTTACAGCACCTTTGAACGTTGCTTCTGATACTGTTGTGCAGCGTGTGCCCAGTATTTGCTTGCTGTTATGTGCACGTTGCACACTCAAGGGTGTAAGGCACACACACAGACACACACACACACACACTCACACACAAGTCATCATCACTTTGAGTGAGCTATCAAGTTTGGTGCTGCTGCTGTTGTTACACGCTGTGTCGTGCCACGTCCCGACCTGTTGGGCAGGGGAAGAAGGCGTCACAGATTTGAGAGGATGCTTTCTAAACGGAGAGGGAATAGGAGTAGCAATAACTGCGTGCACCACCCGCCGCGTGGTCGAAATGGAAATTTTTTGTTCCACGCATTTTCATTTCGAGCTTGGCATGGCGACATGTTCTGTGCTTTTGCGTTTGCCCCTCTTCCCCCTCCTCCCTTAGAATCCTCTCTCCATATTTCTCTCATCTCTCTCTCCTTCTGAGTTGCCTGCAGCAGTTATTGTTTTTACGACATGCTGCGCGCAATGCGAGCTCAGATTCGCACACAGCTAGTCACCCTACCACCCTTTTCCCCTTGCCCACTTACTACCTTTGTCCGCGCTGGTCACTTCTTATTCACTTATTCACATACGATTCCCTTTTATTCGATTTCATGAGGAATTTGTTCTTCATATGATATTTTGTGCGCCTTTCTTCGCAATTTTTTATGTATTTTTGAGTGTTTTATTTTTCGTAATACTTGTAAATTTTCTGTTTTTAAAGCATTTTGTTTATATATTTCGCAATTCAGCTGTTTTCTATGGTCACCCTATTTGGTAAAATCATATTTTCACATTTTTTATCTCTTCAATTTGTGAGCTAATTGTTTTAATATTTAGTTTTGGGTAAACTCGAACCTTGTTATAGCGAAAATTTATGTTAGCTTTCTTCTATGGTCACTCTAATTAGAGTTAAAGATACCTTAAAAATTCCTTAATTAAGTCCTTAAATTTTTATCCTTTAAAGTACTTTCACTTCAGTATTAAATTTATATACCTATAACTTTTTACTTTACTCCCCGTGCATCTGTCATGTTTACCTATAAACCAATTGATCCCTCTAGGTATCTAAGAATACATCAGATAAAGCGATACAGTGATACTTCGTGTCACGCACTCCTCACTTTCCGGTAGAGGGAGCCCAGTGAAACCCACAAGTTACGCAGTCTGCAATTCCGCCTAGGATACTTTTTGCATCTTGCGGCGCGCTCTGCACTCTGATCTGGCTGAGGTGACTTAACCCAAAAACTTCTGCACTGCACGAAGGGAAACTTTCGAGCAAGTTTTTCTGGGAAACCAGAGAGAGAGAGAGAGAGAGGAGGTGAAGAGGAAACTAGTGTGGGGTGTGGAGGGGGAGGAAGCACTAAATACTAAACGAAATATATTTGTTTCAGGGGCTTTTAAGCGCGCTTAAAATAGTTGAACATGCTTATTGTTTGTTCAGCGTTGTTGTTGTTGTTGCCCCTGAAACTGCATTGAGGCAGGCCTGGGTGCACCTGCTGTTGCTGCTGCTCGCTGAACGTATCGTTAGACAAGAACTCAAAATATTTATGAAGATGCCAAGGCAAAGTTTTTTGGTGGCAGAGCATGAACATGAAAACTTGTCGAAACAATCTGCAGGGCTATGTCAAGAAGAAGTCGCACCTCTCTCCCCTTGCCCCGCCCTTACCCCCTGCTTCCTGCTCCTTCTACAGTTACTCAGCGCACGGCCGTGGGCACAAAACTTTGCGACATGTGTATTAGTGGGGCACCACGTTGCGTATGTATAATGTGAACGAGAGGCGAAGCAAATTTCAAAATTTATGCACAAGTTGCAGGTCAACTGACAAACAAGCACATAAATCAATTCATCGACGGAGCCCGAGACGAGAGCACACATGCACACCCACTCAGGTTGTGTGTCTACGTGAGTGTGTGTGTGTGGCTGTGTGTTTGTGTCTGTGTTTTGTCACAGCTTCAGGGCGCAATTATTGAGTTTCGCATCAACAACAAAGGCGAACTTAATAAAACTTTTTGTTCATGCATATGTATTGTATATACACACACATCATACATACAGATATACTTGTATATATTCTATATATACATAAAAGTGGTCGCATAACCGTTATTGTGCACACATGCATACATACATGCATATATAGTATATCTGTGGTTATGGGTCAAAGCAGTTCGCGATACGCGAGCAAGTGAGAGCGTATTCTAAAAGAGGTTTATCGCTTTTTGTATCGTCTTTGCGACGTCAAGCAGTTATCACGCTAAATTTAGCTGGAATTCAATTAGAAATTTATCGGTATGACTTTGTGGTCTGTGTTAAACTAATCATTTAGAAATATAGCATATATAACAATATATAATCTGTTGAGTACTCGTACTTGTTAATTGTGCTAGGAGCGCCTAGTCAAGTTTAGTTTTCAGAACTTTGCCATAGTAAATATTATAGTATGGTGCATACTTTGCCCTAGTAAAAAGTAGAGTATAGTGCATACTTTATTTCATTTTTCTTTGATATAAGCACTAAACAAGGGAATGAATTACAATGGTATAAAAAAGAATTAGGTATCCTAAAGTGTATAGAATTTGTATGATGCATAGAATGTAGCGCACGATTATCATGTTGTCTCTAAATAGTTATGGATAGTAAACATAAGAAAGTTTAATAAATAATAAATAAATATAATATATGCATATAGCAACTAGAGATATAAAGTATGATACTATATGCATGTCAGAAGGCAGAGTAAGACTTTATTTCGCAAGTAGCAAAGGTGCTACTGATAGCACACCACATATCTCTTTCCCATCATCATATTTTAAAAAACCTGCTCCATGCCGAATAGAGCATTTCAAATGCGACTTGACTTCTCCACATGGGCACTCTGTTTATTATTCACTTTTCATTTTGTGTATTGCGTAACATTTTTCGCTCCGGTTTATTTATTGAACAGTGCCCTGTCCCCCTGGCTGGATCGGGGCCAGGTAGGTCGCTGCGCCTGCGTCATTATTTACATATATCCTTTTGATTTATGTCATAAACTTTCATAACGTTTTATTAAAAATGTAGTTGCCTGGCTGGCACGCCCACGCAGCGCACCTGGGCGTGGGAACTGACCTGGGTCAGTACCAGGTGGTGCGACTGGTCTCTGCATCGTTAATAGCTGCGCCCGCTGCACTCATTGTTGAACCTTGCCCTGCCTCTCCCTCTCCATTTGGCACTGCCGCGTCTCCAGCCCCGCCCGCAATGTTGTAACGTTCTCCATATTCCTGCAGCAGTTGCTGCACTATTTGCTCCCATTTCTCCAGCTGTTGCGGCTGACAGTGGAACTCACATTCGCGTTGCTTGTTGCACAGCAGAAACGACTTTTTTCGATTTGGGTACAAAGCAAACGTCTGGCAACATGAAGTTGCCTCGCAGCAACTGTTTCTTTCCCTTTCGCTCGGTGTAGATGAGGCACGTGTTAAATGCGTACAATTTGCACTTGAAAGTGCGTCGCAACTTGCTGTCGATCAAATGAAATTCACCCACTGTTATGAATTTGGCCTCGTTCAGCACATTGAACTAAGCAAGAGAGGGAGGGCATTAATGTAAGTGTGTGAGAGAGAGAGAGAGAGAGAGAGAGAGTGTGAAAGAGAAGTTTAGTTTAGCCTTACCGCATTAAAGTGCTTAATATCATTAAGCTGATCCGCCTGATTGGCTCGCACGAGCAGCTGGCGAAGTCGCTGCTCCAGGCGACAAGCCTGCTCGATGATCTTTTTAGGAATTACAGCACGATTCTCGTAAAACTTAAGGATCAGGTTGCTCAACAGCAGAGGGTAGCGGGCAATGCGCTGTACCGGCTTTAGCAGAAAGCTGCGCAGACCGAGAGGATCGCCCATGTTGATTTGCAGATGCTGTTAGGAGCAAAGTAAAGGGTTAGTCTTTAGAAATATCGAATGCTGTATATTGTACAACTGTTGTGTACCCTACAAATTGTCAAAAACTGATGCCGTCTGTACGTATGTATGTATATCGAATATTCTGCAAATTGTCTAAATTCTGATAGTACTCAGTTTCTTCGACAGGTAAAGTGAAAGATCTGGTGGCAACACTGCTCAAATTCGAAGAAAGGTTTTAGAATTCCCAACAGAAAATCCCTAAGCTCCACTGCCCCTCTTTGTCGCTGATGTAAGTCGAAGATTTCATGGCGAATTCACTGCGATCTTCTTGAGTAGCCCAGTGAGTGGGAGGGGAGGGCGAATGCAAGATCGTGGCTTACCTTGAAGTAGCCCTCATGAGCGTTGTAAAGCCGCTGGCTGGCCCGCTGATTGGCGGCATAGAGGACATAGCAATAGAAACATCCACGCTCCAAGAGGGACAGCCAGCCGTCAAAGAGTTGCTTCAGCTGCTGGCGATGCTGCAGCACCAAGGGCAGCAGCGTGTAGCGATGCAGCGATGCAATTTGGCAGACATTCGCCAGCAGGACATGCTGCTGTCCTGCGAGGCCCTCGGGTAGCGAATCATCGGGTTGCTCAAAGATGCGCATATAGCGAGCCATATCGTTATACAAATCCTCCACATATTGCTGCTCAGTGGCCAGCAGCTCATCGAGCACATAGCGACCGCATTGCTCGGCCACATCGCTGCTCACTTGCACTCGTTGTCCAACGAAGTATTCGAAGGAGCTGGAGCTGGAGCTGGAGCTGGAGTTGGAGCTGGAGCTGGAGCTGGAGCGGCAGCTACTGTTGACGGTGCTCCTGCCGGTGCTGCTGCTGGAGGTCCTGCTGGAGGTGCTGCTGGTGCAGCTCCTTGAGCCAAGGCTGGCACTACTCTCGCTCATGCTGCGACCGTGTGGGGTTGCGAACTAAGCTGACCAGCGGCTTGTTAGGGTGTGAAGCTGTGAAGCTGCGCTGCTTGCGCTCTTTCGCAGCTGTTTTTGCTGCCTGAGTCAGCTGGCTGAGCCTCTGACTGTGCGCTGCTGCGGTCGACTTTCCCTGCCTCCTTCTCTCTGTCTCCTTCTCTCTTTCTCTCTCTTTCTGTCCCACTCCCTCTATCTGTATCTCGTTTGCAATGAGCAATTAAATTTTAATTACGCCCTGAGCGCTGCAACATGCTAACAAGTTGCCTCGTTTCCAGGTTGCAAGTTGCCACCTTGCCCCATGGTTGCATTCTTCTTGCCACTTGCCAGTCGTTTGTCGTTTGCTTGGACCACTTTAATGACAATTTATCGCCTAGAATCGCCAACTGCGCTGTCTGCGTCAGTTGCCTGTGCGCTAGTCTCCACTGTAGAGGCACAGTGGGTGAGCTAGGTTGAGTTGTGTGCTGCAAACTTATTTGCCTTTACTGTAAATGGTAAAAACAGAGAAAGTTCTAGGCAAATGGTATAAAAAACAAATATATATTACTTATAGTATATATGCGTTTATTTAAATGCATGTTGAAATACATAAATATTCATATATTATATATGTATATAACTAAGTGTCTATGTTGATGTTTTCTAGTAATGAAAATACCCTTTATTGAGTCCCAAATAGGCAAAAACTTGCATGACCGCAATCTAGGTATGTATACGTCTATAACTGCATTTATACAACAGATAACCTCAACTTGAATTTATATTTTAGTAACCACACTCTATTTCCCTCCAATCTTTATAAAAACCCCCCAGGAAAAGCGATTTATGGAGACAAGAGTGTTTACTTGTGTGGTACTAATTGCTTTTATTTGTTTCATTAGCAATGCGATGTATTTTTCCTCATTCAAGTTTTATTCAAATTAAACTATATTTTTGGGTCTATTGAATTGCATTTAATTTGCATAATATTATAATATTCATGATATCATATTAAGTACAGCACTAATAATATTGTTACTCATTAGCTGACTTAATTCTAAATAAGATTAGTGTATATTGTACTATTTGCAAACGATTAAAATTTAAAACGAGTGCAACAGTCGACCGCACCCGACAGTAGGTTTGCCTTCGACCCACCTCCGCTCACCTGCCGCCCTTAAAAATGTTATGCTCATACTTTCTTAAATAACTTTAGTTTTTATTATCCGATTGGATTGAAATTTCGACAATATGTAGTTAGCTAGTTAGTTAACTAAGTATTGGTCTTTGTCCAGTTTTACTTTTTTATACGGCGCTTATAAATATATATATTTGCGGGGGCACTGTAATAAATTAAAATAAATTAGATCTGTGGATAATTCACACAAAGCTTTATATCAAATTTAGTGTCAGTAGCTCTTTTAATAGCTGAGATCTTGACGTTCAAACAGACAGACAGACAGACATGGCTAAATCGACTCGGCTAGCGATCCTGATCAAGAATATATATACTTTATGAGGTCTTTCACGCCTTCTTCTACTTATTACATACATTTGTACATAATTAATATCCCCTCTTTGACCATTTTTAATAGTTGAAGGCTATAAATACCAACTACTTCTCTTATTCTACTTATACTAAAATTATGAAAGTGTTTCAAGCGTTACTTTGCACAAAAATTTAAAGAAATTGAAGTTGCTTTTGCGAATATTCCACGCACAATTCCGGTACAAATTCTAAGGGGATACTTTTTCTTTCCTTATAGTCTTTTTGCAGCCTTTTGCTTTTGTTACTGAGATCTTTACGCAATTTTGGGTCCGAGCTGTAAATTAAATTTGCGTATTAAATATCGATTTTGGCATACGTAATCGATGGCCCGCCCCACTGTGCCTGACTGTGGCTGCCTGGCCGCCTTCCTGCCAGGCTGCCAGGCTGCCTTGCTGTCTCGGTGCCTGCTGTTTTGGGCTGTTGCTGTGCGCTTGCACCTGTATACGGAGCGTATGCGCAATAAATAAATCAGCCGTAATTAAAAGCGTCCAGCCAAGTTCGCTCAAAGACTCCCAATTTTCCCAACGTCCAGTCTGTACGCCCCTTACCCGCAACCCGCTCACCACTCTCTACTCTCCACTTTCCGTTCTACACGCTCGCTTCAACTGTCATCCTGAATTTGCGTTTGGTGCCTCGCCCGCCCGCCCGTTCGCCTGCTCTCCCATACTCCCCCTACCGCTCTATGCCTCCGCCTATCCCTTTCTGCTGGTTGCCTCTATTGGCTCCTATTCTCCTACTCGTGCTTTGTTTGGCCGCATCCTTCTTGGCACACAACTCCCAGCTATAAATTACGTTGTGTTCCAGGAATTTGCCAGTGCAAAAAAAAGCACACCAGAGAGGAGAGGGCGGTGGGGTGAAAGCAGCAACTAAAAAATGGTATAAATTCATATTTCTGTTTGGCCTGGCCTGGGAATCTGAGCAAAGATAACGCCGGCCCCCAACCGACACCGAGCCGAAACAAAAACCGGCAGAACGCCAAAAGGCCAAAATACGCTCCATAAATTGCGCCCTGAAAGCGGCCCGCGGAGACAACTGGAGGACAGACAGAGCAGGCTGATTGTGTTCCAACAGATACACGGTGTTGAGTGAGAGTGGAAGGTAGAAGAACACAGTAATATGTAGAGAGAGAGAGAGAGAGAAAGACAAAGGTATAGAAATAGATAGATATGTGAGCCTGATGTGCATATCAAGTTTAATTTTTCTTCAACTTGAATTAATTAAGTTTAGCCAGAAGATGAGCTTGAAAGTTTGCTACAAAACATTGATCCATATTCAATAATAAATCATGTAGTTTTACAAACATCGTCATAGCTCAATTGATCCTAATAACTTTCTTCAAGCTTCTACACAAATGTAGCTACAGCTTAATTAAATTTTCAAGTGTAAAGCTCTTTTCTTGAGTGCCCATTCTAAGCAGCCTTAAAGCTTTTGCCAGCGAATACATTTAAGTTATTGTTGCTTTCACTCTACATGGTATAGGAAGGAGGCGATGTCTGGAAAACTGACGGATGAGTGGCAGGGTGAGGTGGAGGAGATGGCCACGCCCATGCAATGAAATGCAGCTTTTTTTCCTGGCTGCCTGGTTGCGGCATGTGTTGCATACTTTGCGGCAGACTTTCAAAATGCGACAGCACTTTGGCCAGCTCGCTGCCTGAACAGATTGCCTGTCAGCACACACACACACTCACTTACACTAACACACATACGCACACACACACGTAGCTTGTAGGAGTAGTAAAAGGGTTGGGCAGCGCTTCGTCCACGGGCGATTGCTCCTTCACTTAGTTCTTCATTTCGATGTCAGCTAAGTTTAATGTACCCAGCTGGCTCTGGCCACGCCTTCTGCCTCCTGCCTCTGACCCGCCTCTGCATCTTCGTCTTCGTCTTCGTCGAGGGCAAAGTGTTTCGCTCTGCGCCTGATTGACTTGATATGACGGCAGGCATGTGCGGGCGCCGTTTCCAGGAATTCCAAGATCGATAAGTTGCCTAGACAGAAGTTGAAGGTGGAAGGGCACAGAGAAAAGGACGAACAGCAGCTGGAGGTAGTAGAAACACTGGGTGTAGCTAAAGCTGACGTTGACAGTTGCCTTACTCACAGCGAAAGCGGCCCAGTGGGCGTGGCCAAGCTATTGTACATTTATTAACGAAAAGATTCCAAAAGCTCTTCGGAAGCTCTGGGCAAAAGTTGCCTTTATGGATTCGCGAAAAATTTGATAAGAACTTTACGCAAAAAGGTGAAGAATTTATATTGGGTAGATCAGGCAAGGCAGACTGTGAGATACCTAGCACTCATGCCATAAAATGTTCTTTCTTTCTGCCTCTCGATTATCAATAACCGAATTCATATGCGATTGTAAGATTTTATTATTATTTGCACCAACTGCCATAGATCGTTGGCAATATTCCCAACCTTTGTGTACATTACAGAGTATCTGGTCTCCTCATAACTCCATAGTTGTTGCCAATTTCCGCTGACGAATGCAGCTGTATCAAAGTTACTTCAAGGTCTCCGCCGATCACTTCGATTAGCAGCTGAATCAAGCAGGTACAGTAGACTGTCGTAGTTGTTGTTGTTGTAGCTGCTGCTGTTGCTTAAGTTGTTGTTGATTTAAGATAATTTATGTTGGTCCAAGTGGCGACCATTAGCGGACCCGTTGCTCGCCGGCTCGCCAGCCCGCCCGCTCGTTGCCAGCGCATCGCCAGCTGCATGATAAATGTGCCGCATTAGCGCGCACCATTCGTGCCAAACAATAAGCCCCTCTTCCCCCTCCTCCCCCCTTCCAACCAACAGTGGGCGTTGTAGGAGACACATTGACTTTGCTGGAGCGAGAGCGCAGCTGATCGGAGAAGGTTTCGACTAATTTCGCAGCGGGAATTTTAAATCATCTTTAAATTAGGGTCATGCAGCAGGGAAAGGGGGCGCTGCGAGTAGAGGCGCCACTGTCCGCAAGTGCAAGGGGAGTGAGTGTGTGTGTGTGTGTGTGTGTACCGCTAATTGAGTTGTTGCTGCCAGAGTGCGATAGAGACATGGGAGAGGGGGAGAGAATGCGCTACACACATTTGCCGCAATTTGGCAAACAAATCACGTAGGAGCTGCCGTTGCTTGGCTCCTCCAGGCATCACTTGCCTCACCTCTCTCTCTTTCTCTCTCTCTCTCTGTGTCGCTTCCCCATTGATGCTTTGCTTTTGTTATTTCATTTTTGCTGATATTTACCCTCTTGTATACCACTTCTCTCCACCCCTCTTCTCTCACTCTTTCTGCACACGTAACGTAAGCGAATTTGTCGTATTAGTTGTGTGACCCCATCTAAAAATACTCGTAACACCATAAATTAGTTATATATTCTTGTGCCAGTCAAAGTCCTGGCGTACGTTGTCAGCTTACTGCTTCTCTCTCCCCCGCTCCCTGTCTCTCTTTCATTCTCTCATTTGATGTAATGATTCCCCTATTCACAGAGTCTTTAATTGGACACCTTTTATTGAACGTGAGCTCAAATTTGTTAGAGTTTTCCTGTTTCATTGCATTTTGTTTAAGAACATCTGGTGCAATGTGGTTTATCTACATTATTAAATTAATTTCATTCATGTTCCATGCATTTTAAATAGATTTGCTTTTGGATTCGATTTCAGTATTGTATTTTAAATCGTTCCATTTATATTGTATTCATTTTTCCACTCTAAAATTTATATATTGTTTTATTTCGCTATGTTGTTCTTTGTTGTTTTGTACTTCATTCTACAGTTCCATTCCATCCTTTTCTTCCCCCTTTTATTACTTACTTCAGTTTAGTGTTCCATTCCATTATCTCTACTAATATATGACAGCAAAGTATTTTGCGTTGCGTGTTTCATGCCACTGCGTTCCTCGCACAGTCTGCGCCATTGTGTGTCAAGCAGAATCATCGATAAACACACTGTCTGCTAGAGGGGGAGTGAGAGTGGCAGGCAGGGGAGAGTTAGGGGTATTCCCTTTGTTAGAGAGCACGGTCGAAAATTTACATTTACTTAATTTGAGCTTCGCACCAAAATATGCAAATTCTTCTGTGCCCTGCAATTTTAAATGCTTTTTGCTTATCACAACGTTGCGCGACGTCTTTGTCTGCGGGTCCTCCCCTCTATGCTGCCACCCACTGCTCCAGCGGGACTTCTCTTCCCTCTCTCTCTCTCTCTCTCTCTCTCTCTCTCTTTGTGAGTGTCTGCGTTGCGAGTTTTGTGTCGTTTGCATAGTTGATGCATATGCATGAGTTGCTGAAGGGGCATCAACAGGGGTATATGGAGTATGGAGGGCTCTGCCACGCCCACTGTGATTATGTCATGAACGGGCAACGAAAATTATCGACACTTAAAATGTTGCAAGCGTCGCCGGTTCGCTGTGAGGTGTGTGTGGGTGTGTGTGTCCTGCTGCAAGAATTTCAGGCCTGGCGCTTATATAAGCTTAATGTTTATGCAGCTTATGCTTCATAAATTCGCCACGGCTGGCAAAAGAGAGACAGAGTAGAGGAGAGGAGAGGGCAGGAGGAGGTAGAGCGTTGCTCTGCTGCCTTTTGTCTTCTTCCGGTGCCATGGTCGCCATTTTGTGCGCCTCACTTTAACTTCCGCTGCGCTTGTGCCATTTGTTTATTGCCAGTTTTCATTGCTTCATTTTTTGGAGCCCCTCCAAAATTTGCCATGCGCCCCTCAACGTCGCGACGTCGTCCGTACGTACATTGACGGTGCTCTTTATTTCCCAAACGGAGCGGGGAGGATGTGGAAGACGTGGCGCGAGCATTCCTGCCTCTGATGAAAATATTTTTACGACAAGTTTTTCGCAAAGATTTGCAACATTTGCAGAAAGCGCCAGCAACAACAATAAAAGCAACAGCAACAACAGCACCATCAACAACAACAACAACAACAAACGACGCAACAGAAGTTCTGCGAATCAGCGCAAAATGAGCGCAGCGGGAAACAAGACAGAGTATGATAGAGAGAGAGGCAGAGAGAGAGGGACAGACTGAGGGGGGGAAGCAGCAGAGAGAGGGGAATGTCCGCTCAAATGAAACGCACATTTTGGCCATAAAACGCTTAACGCTGACGTTCGGCAGTAGAAGCAGCAGCAGCAGAGCAGCCACGCCCACACCCTTCCCTTCCTCCTGCTGCCTTCCACTCTCCTCCTGCAGCATCCGGAAGTTGTCATGTTTTATGTTTACATCATCGCCAGAAGCAGCAGCGGAAGCAGCAAACGCAGCGCGAAAAAGGCAAGGGGGACAGACAGAGATGGAGGAGAGCACAATGTTGTGCAATTCCTGTGTGTTCTACACCTCTCCCGCTTCCACGCACGCACGCACTCTCTACTCTCTCTCTCTCTCTTTCTCTCTCTCTCTCACTCTCTTTCCTGCTTTCGTATGAATTTTGCATGCGGCAGCAGAATTGCAAAATTATAATTAGGCAACTGAAACTGAAACTGAGCGTGTTACAACAACAATAGCAACAACAGCCAAGCACGCGAAGTATGTGTGTGTGCGTGTGTGTGTGTGTGTGTGCGAGAGCACAGCAAAGAGGGCAATAAGTTTTCGCTGGCTCCTTCGCGCTTGCCTTATACTCGTCCATTCCAATTTGCTGTTTTGAAGTCCACGCACGTTCGCACATAAAGTTCATTTTATTAGCTGACGTTTCTCTTTGGCTTGCTCTCTTCGCTCTTCGCTCTTATCTATCTCTTTCGCGCGCTCGATTCAATTTTGCATTCTGCTGCCATTTCTAATCTGCTACTGCTACTCTGCTGATGTTATTTGCCTGATGCACGCACAGTGTGACCAGCCCCGCAGGTGAGCAGAAACCTGAAAGTGAGACTAACTTCGGGAAGCCGTAGGTTTTATACCCTTGGGGGTTCTTTTCTCTTCTGATCGTGCCAATACTAGTTATATATACGGGTAAACAATGGAAAAGGATTGAATTTAAATACTATGTCTCACTTTGATTGGCATTGATAAGTTAAGTTTATTCTAACATCAAAACTGGTCTTCATACAAACACCTTCGGCAGATTGTTCCTATGACAGCTATATGCTAAAGTGGTCCGATTATGATGAAATTTTAAATGCATATTAATTATATATAAAAAAGTCCAATGTAGTAAATTTGATGTCAATAAATTTGGTTGACAAATAACTAAAATAGGCCGATAGTTTGTATGACAGCTATACGATATATCGGAGCGATCTGACTCGTTGTGACTTATTTACAGCGTGCAGCTATATAAGAAGCATGTGTGCCAAATTTCATCAAGATTGCTTCAAAACTGAGAGTATAATTTGGTTGAAACGGACGGATGGACGGACAGATTGACGGATGGACGGACGAATGGACGAACGGATGGACGGACGAACAGACAGACGGACAAAGGGACAGACGTACGAACGGACGGACAGACAGACAGGGTTACCTGGACTCCCCTCGGAGATGTCTCCGCAAGTGCGTTGCAAACTTCTGTCCAAAATGAATATACCCTCTGCAAGAGTACAAACAAATTTTGTATAGTCATTTGACAGGCTATAAAGTTTGGCTAGAAAAAAGCCATTTGAAATGACATTTATATTAATTGTATTTAATTAAACCTTCGACGGGCTGTTTTTATTTTTATAATTAAAGTAATTTCAGCTGTCTGCACAGCTGATCCCCGATCAATCTAGTATTTTGTTTCGTATTTGATCGTTAGCCCACGCACACTGGTCACACTGTCGGCTGCTGCTCGCCTTGCCCTGATTAGCAAATGGCGGATTTTTTTTGGCTTTTCGCGTAATAACTTTTAGTTGCGTTGCCACGCCCATTTGGCAGGCGCAAATAAATATTCAATTGCAAATGACGCTGGGCAAAAGTGAACGAGAAGCAGCGCCAGCTGAAGCCATAGCTGAGCTTGTGGCACGTGGCACATGCCACATGGCACCGCCAAATGGACGCGTTCAAATTGCAAATTGGGCTCGTTTACAAGCGAAATAAATGCGAGCGCGCCCCGCCATTAGGTGCCACACCCCAGCACCACAGCACCACAACCCCCGTCGCCCACAATGGCCATTTGCCTGGTTAGAAAAATGAAGCGTCGTGCCACAAAAGACAAGCCAAGTAAGTGATGGTGGCCGTGGAGCGTGAGCAGCAGTAGATGGAGGCATTTTTGTGTAGCGTGCTTTTTCTGGGGGAGTGAGGGGGAGGGGGTGGCGCATAATTAGATAAACAGCGCAATGTCTAGCCAAGCCCTGTCCCGGCCAGACAATGTCGCACAATAAGCTGTTGACAGATGGCGCGTCATAAAAGCAGCGCGGTCGGCGGCGGCGGCATCAACAATGCGCCGCCAAATGTCTGAGGTTAGGTCTTTGGTTCAAACCCTCGGGTGGGGGTGGGGCGCACCTGGGTTTGGGATGAGCACGAACGAATGAACGGACGGGCGAAAGGAGGGAAATAAAGAAGGGAGGGAGGGAAGCAAGGACACAACATGCAATTATACGCAATCAACATAAATCATTCAAATTGCCACAAAAAGCGAAATGTACACTTTGAATGCGGTCGAGCGCGAACGAACGAACTCGACAAAGAAGAAGAAGGAGCAGCGAGAGAGAATGCGAGAACGAGAGCGAAGATAGGAAGCAACCGCAAAGGAGACACGCCAGGCTAATTTGCAATTGAAATGCCTAAGCCAAGACAAATTTTGTGCGTACGCAAAGGTTGGGCAGGACACGGGCAAAGGACATAAGAGGACTTGTGGCTGGGCTTCTGCAGGGCAGTGCTGGAACGGCATTACGCAAACGCCGCGTTGTCAACAATTTTGAGCCCTATTTACGTGTTAGTATGTGTGCCGCAACTGACAAATGTTACAACGGCACGTGAGTGCGAGTACAAGGCCAAACCAAGACCAAAAGCCAAGCCAAGCAAAGCCAAGCCTGTCCAGGCGACTGTCAATGTAACACACACACACACATTTTTTATTCAAGACTCACCTCGACAACGCGGCTCCAGCGTGCACTTTGATTAATTTGACAGCTACCTTCAATAACTTTAAAAAGATGAGGCAAACGAATACGTGAGGAATATCTAAAGAGTAAGGAATACGACAGGAATATCTACTTGACTGACTTTCAATCAAGATAAAGCAGCCATAACATATACTTGTACATATACATATATAGCAGCTGATGTCTGTAATACAATTAAGTATGCTTAGGTGACAGCAAATGTACTCGCCTTTGGAATACCCTCTGCATATTGAACAATCCTTACCACCCTCCGTCACTACTGTAGGCATCAAAGCCAATAAAGTATCTGATGGTATCTCCTGCAAATGGTTTATTTTCGTATGTGCACTCTAACTAAATTTCATGACTCTTTTTTTGTCATTTTACTATGACATTTTCATTTAACAATGAAATAGCCCCCCGGGATCGAAACCCGGAACTCGCATATGTTGCAGACAACTCAGTGACAGTGATCAAATGAATTTGATTTCGAACTTTCACCATCAATTTAATGTGATGTTTAAACAATAACAAAATCAACAGAATATTCGTGTAAAAAATTACATTTTCCACCTGTCAGAATAGCAAAAAATAATAATTAAACGGAATTTAATAAAATCCTCCGTTAGAATGTGCAGCCGCTTTCAGCTTTTACTCGCTTTTATTTTTTACAACGAAACCGGATTTAACTGTCCTCTTCCGAGTGTTCAGATTATGCCAATTAGCTTTATGTATTTTATTTTTTTTGGCAAATTGAGTTTTTGTGCCTTTTAAGTTAACTTTTGACAGACCAAAAAAACCTTTCGGAAATCTGTTAACCCATGCAGCATTAACATACATACATATATGTATGTTATATATCGTAGATATATCATGAAATTATAGCCGGATGTGGCTGCTATTGTTTTTTTTTTAATATAAAACGTGATTGAAATGCATTGCGTGCCTGTAAGTCTAATCGACTAGAGACCAACTAAGAGAGAGGCGTGATAAACGGTATACATATCTATATGCATATATTTGAACACACAAGCACAATACGTAATTTAATATCGAAACGATCACATTTTGTAGACGTTTTTAGTGTTCGCAAAATAAAATTCTTGAACTTTGAATTTGAAAAATAGACGTAAGGAATTATACTTTCAAAATGCATTATTCACCAATTTGATTTAACTAACATAGTATTTATCTTGTGGATTGGGTTCCTCCTTTTGTTTCATTTTCTTTTTTTTAGCGTTCGAAAGGTCACAAACGGTAACGAGTTCTAGAATGGCCCTGCTACTGGTCTCCTCCAGCTACTGGGGCTGGAGACCGGTATTGCCGCTTAGTTGCCACACAAACATTTGTGACAGTGTCAATTGAGTGTAGGCTATGACGGCCGATGGGCATAGGCCGAGAGCCTCGTCGAGAGTTACCCACTTAGAGATTGCATCGCCGGGACAAACAATATGCATGTAGACAATGTCATCGATCACAGTATGGCTTATGATGGCCATGAGGCTGACGATGCCGTTGGCATTGGTAAGCGTTGTCGGATTAAGATTAATGACCATTTTAAGCGATTTAAAGTGCAAGAAGACGATGAACCATTTGATCCTACTTGCTTAGCTCCAGCATATATCTTCTTAGTGTATGTGAGATACTCACTCTCCTATATGTCTCTCTCTCTCGGTCTCCCTCTGTATGCACCTTTCGCCGCACACCAGACACCAGTTAACTTTCGGAAGCACAGCACTTGCAATCTCGTTGATAATTTAACGTTTTCTATATTTTGATGTTCAGAACTAATTTTTTTAGAATATGTATATTGAGTCAAAGTCTAATTTGCCCAGCCTGACGTATTACGTCTAAAGCACTAACGCACTGACATACACACCAAGTAAAACACAAGCACACAAAGGCTACTCATAATATACATTTTCTATACTTTCCCAGATAATATATCCCCTAGTTACTACGAATTTAGTTCTTGTAACCCACATAAAGATCTTAATATTATTCTGATGTTAAATAACACACGTGTGTATACACTTCAGACATACATACACACAAATGCACAGATGTATTTGTATCAAATGAAACCACTTGAAAAGCATTTTCAATTCATGTCCCCACACAGTCCCAATGCAGTTGTCCGTCATTTGCTCGTAGAACTAACTTATTAACTCATTCGACATGTGTTCCTTTTGTTCCACTTCATACATTTTGCACCCCCTCCCCTCTCCCTCTTGCTCTATTGCTGTCTCTGTCTCTCTCTCTTTGCCAGACTCCCCACAAATTGCATCTTGAAATTGTTCAACTTTATTTTCCGCATTGAATCAAAATCGATGTCCTGGGAACAATTGTTGCAATCGTTGTTATTGTTGTTGTTGCATTGCGTTGTTGTGACACTAGTTGTTGTTGTAATCGTTGCTGGTGCTGTCAGTGCCATCGGCAATTAGCCAAAGACAACAATGAAGCAGCAATAAACATGGACGCCCTGTACCAGGAGCGGGTTCGAAGCAGCTGCCGGCAAAATGAACTGAACAAATGAAAGTCACAGGACGAAGTTGTCGACATGGCAGTAGTAGTGGCATAAGCCACGCCCCCTGCCCCTGCCCCTGCGCTTGTCCCGTTCCCGTTCCCGACCACGCCAAAATCGACTCTATACAACTGTGCAACGCCCTATGAGCTGCACAGCCACCCTCTCTGCTACCCGCTGTGTTTAGCGCATTATTTATGGCGGCAAATGCAGCGCGTAAATCACAAACACACACACACAATCATACACACATTCACACTCATACTGGCACACGAAAGAAGTACTGGCCCCAAAGCAATTAAGCTCGACTCAGGGAGGGTAGCGCAGTAAGAGGGGAAGGAAAGGAAAGGCATACAAGTGGAGAGGGTAGACAGCGTTGCTTATGCACCGGCGACAGAGACAAACAATCAAACGGAAATTAATTGCAAAGCCTGCGAAGCTAGACAAGTCAAAAGCCTAAAGACGGATCAATTGATCCGAAACTAAATTGACAGCGAGTTGCCAGCAGACAGCAGACTTACGATAAGATATACTGCAAAAGTTGCACAAATAAGCTGCTAGCACAATTCCAATTGAGTCCTCACCCAAAACAAGGCTCTGAAACTCTGATGGATCTATCAATCAACCCAAGAAGAGATACCTATCCCCAAACTTACGTTAACCTAACCTCATTTTGTCATGTTTATAATGCAATTATCATCATATTTTTTTGTGCAAAAACTCCCATAGATAATTAACATACAAATGACTTCTAGGGTGGGTGGTTGAGCTACCCTTAGCCAACACTGGTCGATTCAGGTCGTTCTCTTCTTTGCGCCTGAATTCTGGCAAGTCACGAACGATATTCGATATTCGATGTGCTCCACATGCTGTTGGCCACATGCCGCTTGCCAACTCATCATCATGCCATGGTTCTTACGTTCACTTAACCCCGAACCCCTCACCCCTCACCTTACCCTCCTCATTGCGCTACGTCCTTTGACGGGACTTAATTAAGACATCGTTACGCGCCATTTTCTGTGCCCTGCTGATGCGATGACAATTGAAGTTCTTGGGCTCCCATACACACACACACACACCCAACACACAACACAAAATAATACACACAAATAAACACACATACACGCACGCATACTGCGCAGAGGGACAAAGAGGAAGAGGGATTGCGTCCATGCAGTGAGAACTGGCAGTAGCTGAAGCGTTTGACATGCATAATTAAAATTGCATGGACGGGCAAAGTGTAGGGGGTTGCGTTAGCCCCAGAAGCATAGTAATTTAATGCTTATCGGGGTGGCCTTACTTGCCTTAAGGGAGGGGGGACTGTACCGCAGGTTATGGCAGTCTCTCGGAGCGTAGTCAAGCAGCAGGCAGCAGGCTGGCAGGCTGGCTCATAATGAGCCGCCTCGTTGGAGCGTCAAATGCGTTAAATCTTCATGAAATATTTGACAGGCCAAGACACAGACGTAGAGTGCAACAGAGAATGGCCGGGCCAGGAGGGTAGGTACACAGGAAGGGAGGGTGCAGTTGGAAGCTGAGGGCATTCATTGCCCTGGTTATATGCCGACTTCGCCGACTCCACATCCGGCGCATAGCTGGCACATCCGTCGCATCATTCGCTGCGTTGCGCTGCCTTTGCCTTGCCACCTGCCACGTGCAGTCCTGCCTCCTGCCTGCCTCTCTCTTGCTTTGCCTGGCATCAGTTCAGTTGGTGCCTCGTGCCAGGTGCCAGCCAAGCGTAAGATATTGGCAGCCACAATGCAAACGCTGTGGCAGCACGGTCTGAATTCTACTCTCTTCTCAGTTCCCCTCGCTCTCTCTCTCTCTCTCTCTCTCCCTCACTCCCTCTCTCTCTCTCTGTCTTCCTCTACCCTGACACTTCATAATGCACGATAGTTGGCAATTTATTGCACCGACGACGACAGGTAGAAGCCAAGGTTAAGCACCGTTCAAAATGGTTGGCATTCACAATGGTTCTGCCACTGCCTTCTACCCTTCCCGCTCCATCACGCTCTCTTTTATCTCGAGCTCAAGGATTTTAAAGCGTTTGCAGCCAAATAACTTGCTGCACCTCCTAGCACAAACCCTATTCAAATTGAAGAAATTGTCGCGCAGATTCGGGCTGCAATAAAGTTTTAGCCAAAAAAAGCTAACTTCTTTGACCTAAAACTAGCTGAAACTGTAGCAGCCTCAGTTTTATTGAACTAGGCTAACGGCTTACCAGTAAGGGTTTTTATGAATTAACCAACACTTGCCTGTAGTAGCGAAATGAACTCAGCCAATATTTGTGGAAAATACATTTAAAAAGATCAAACTTCTTCTACGCCAAGTAGTCTAATCAATTGAAGTTGTTGTGATAAAACCCCTTCGAATTCAACAAACAGTGTTGTGGAAACAGTGTTGCAAAAGACTAAAAGTGTTGAACAAGTCTTTATGCAGGCACACACACCATTCATTCTCCCTCTCTTTCAACACCACGTTAGAGCACACCCAACTAACGGTGTTGTTGAGCACTTGTCAACAGTCGCCTCTGGCACAGTGTTGGAAAATACACTTTATCAGGCTGCTTGAAATGCATACGCAACGCTTTCCCCATTTAGTTTTGTTTGGTAAGTTATTTGGCCCGTCGCCCGAGACGTGTCTGTGCCAGTTTGTAATGCGAAGGCATTGCCTACCTACCTACTGCCCCACCTGCACCTGCACCCAGCACCCAGCACCCTCTAGCAACTCGCGATGTCTGCAAAGGTCAGCAGGAACAAGTTCAACGACTGACACAAATATTTGCCAGGTTCACCCAGGTTGGGGTTAGAAATGAGTTTAGTTAGGAAGGGTGTAGGAATGCTGCAGCTACTGGGGTTAGCTTTTGGCTAGTTGCAGCCGCAGACAAAACAAGCTGAAAGAAAGAGAAGGACAGACAAATATAGAGAGCGAGAGCGAGAACGAGGGACATCGCAGCTACATAAACAATTTATGCACAACGAGCTCTATCAATGGGAACTCAGTTCTCGCTTCTCGGTTTTCTAGACACACAGGGTGTTGACTGTGCAAGGGTTGGGCAGACAGAGGAGTGTGTGGGGTCTTGACTCGCCTGCAGTTTGCCAACTTTTAGCTTTGCTTGTTAGTTTAGTGTAAACAAGCTGAAGGGGCAAGTGCAGCGGGGTGTGCAGTGTGTAAACAAACAAAGGAAACCAGCAAAAAGAAGAAAAAAAAATAAAGAAAAGCTAAACAAAAGCGAAAGCCAATGAGGAAGTAAAGTGTTGATTTAGTAGATACCCTGTAGGAATAGTAACTTAGAGTTCACTTACTATCGTCGCTAACATCGACTGAGTCCAGTCGTGATAAATAACAAATCTAATGCACTCTCTTCCTTCTTATATCTCTGAACTGTTAGCAGAGTATTGCAAATTATGTGATTGGTATACATGACAGAGAATAATATAGAATACAATACTTGGCTATACGAAAGCACTCTATGATGGATGAGTTTCAATGTTATACTTTCTCAAATTTATATATTCATATTGCAGATCGTTATCGCTGAGTTTGCACTACACTCGTTTGCCCGACTGTTAACAGGGTATGGCAAAAGAAAACTGCGGGTCATTTGAATGCATGTTTGCCCACAATGCAGAGGGGGCAAGGGTAAGGGAGGGAGGAAACTGTGCGGGGGACGCAACGGGGCCAAGCACAGCGCTCGCACAGCATCCATGATAAGCAATGGACTCGGCAGCCCACTGGACTCTGGTCAGCAAGAAGTCGCACGCAGAGGCGCGAGGGCACTGAACAAAGACTGGCATGTGGGCGTGGTCGATGGACGAAAAGGAGGAAGAGGAGGTGGACAAGGTGGAGGTGGAGAAGGAGGTACCGAGGGGAGTACGGTGTGGCGGAGCCAATACCAAATATTTAGCTCTCGGCTGCACTTGAGATTAACTTCCCATACAGCTGCACTCGAGTGTGCGCGAAAGAGAGAGAGAGAGAGAGAGAGACACAAAGAGAGAGGTGCATGTGTGTGTGTGTGGGTGCGGGTGAGTCCGGGTGTGTGTGGGCAGCACAACACAAACACACTCAAGAGTGAAAATGGAAAAAGTTTTCAATGGTTTTATCATGTTTACTTTTATTTGTGTCACCGAGTGGTTGCATAAGCCCGGCACGAGCCGTCCCTCGGACCAGGGCGCAGAACACAGGACGCACAACCAACACACATACACACTTACACACACACACACATGTACAGCCACACACACACACTCTGGCACTCACACGCGGGCAGCGTATGTTCAACACACTCCAGGGAGATCAGTGGCAGCCGTGAAGTGTTGCCACCAACCCCCCTCCTCCTCCCTCTCGCTCCTCACTTGGCTTCTAGTGAAACCCTAACGGCACGTGACAGCGCTGGATTTCGATGAGGACAAGGGACACACAGCAAGGCAGGCGAGAACAATGGCAGCTACTACACTTGCTGCTCTCTCTCTCTCTCTCTCTCTTTGTCTTTCTTTATCTTTTGTCTCCTGCACTCTCCCTCAGCTGCTTCTTTTGCGATTCCTTCTGGCCCCCCTTCGGCAACCACTGAGCCCACTTTAATGTCACTTCAGTTGCCTGCGAAAAAACCCATCGAACTGTGCATCGCAACCGCTTTGGTTGCTGCAGTTACTTCAGCTCCTTCTCCTTCTGTTTGTGCCTCCCCTGCTGCTTTGCTTCTCGCTTGCGGTTTACTGTTTAATAAGCTGCTAAGCTGCAAGCGCAAACAGACGCACTGACGGGCAGACGAGGCACGGACAGACAGACAGACAGACAGACAGACAGACAGACAGAGAGAGAGAGAGAGAGCAGGTGGACTTTATTTGGACTGCAGCCGCGTCTCACAGTTTACAGAGCTGGCACAGTTTATGATCCTGTCGCGGCGCCTGCAGCTTGCCTTGCCAGCCTGTTTGCTGCCCACCTGTCTAGCTAGGGTGTTCAACGGTTTTTTAACCTTTTTATGGCCGACACACACACACACACACGCATACCCACAGGGGGCGACAGGTGGACAGCTGGGCTTGGTGCCGAGTTTACATCCAAAATGAAGTTCCAACAGGATGCTGAGGCAGCGGCGAAATCCTTATGGAGTTAGATAACGTTGAAATGGGAATGAATGCGAATGAGATAGCTGGAAATGAAATGGACAGCAATAATAAAAAGCCAAAAGAATTTAAAATAAAAGAGATGAGAAAGGGAAAAGGCAATGGAATGATAGGAAGGGAGACGAATTAAAATGTAATTCATTTATCGAATGTAAGATTGAAAGAGATCGAAACGGAATGGATTTAATTAGTAAGTAGAGATTAGTAAGAAATTAAATAAAAGTAGCGACAAAACGCAGTAAAATGGAATAAATTAGCACATAATGGAATGAAACATAACGTTATGAAGCAAAATATGAAAGGATGATGAGCAGCGAAATCCAATGAAAGCAATGAAAAGGAAAACGAAAATGAAAATCGATTGAATTGAATGGAATTAAACGAACTGAGAAATGCTGAAATAAATGTAGAGTAAAATATAATAGGAATATGCTGAAATAAATGTAGAGTAAAATATCACTGGTTAGAATGAAAGCCTGTCAAGTTGGGGTATTTTACATTTGTACATTTCCCCTGCACTATTGTTTTCTCCCTCTCAATGCATTCCAAGTTCGATTGACGCCCGCATGGTTGCAACTAATTAATGACAACTCTACGCTACGCTTTACGCACTACGCACACACCATGTAAGCCCCCCTCCCCCCCTAATATACTCTGCAAGCCCTACACAACCCCCAACATACCCTACACAAGTCTCTTCCCCTTTTCGCTTTCCTACCAATTTTGCACATTGATTGGCTTTCGATTGTTTGTTGCCCTTTGGTATGTGTGTGTGTTTCTGTGTGTGTGTGTGTGGGAAAAAACCGCCTATTGTTTTTCTGTGTCCTTTGTTTACATCCTCCGTCCCCCATCATAACAACGCCTCTGTGCTGGCTTGTTCTAGAGGATGTGACAAGTGTGCGATCAGAGATAAATGCCAGCGCTTTCCATTGTTGCCCTTTGTTACAATTTGCCCCCGTTCGCCTTTATTCTCGCATTTCATCTATTGTTTGGCCCTTTATCAAGTAATTAGTTAGACATCACACTCGCACTGCTTTTGTTCGCGACAGGGGGAAAGAAAGAAAGAAGGAAAGAAAGACGAACGGCGAAGGGTCTACAAAAGTCGTCGGAGTCCTCGGCTGGCCAGGGCTAATTAAAATCTCTCACTCTCACACACACAACAGAAGAATCAATCTGAGATAAGAATCAAATGAGAAACGGAAACAAAGCACAGAAGGTAAAGAAAAGACGTCATAATGTGAAAAGAGCAGGCTGTGTGAACTTGACTTCCTTCAAGGTCAATTTATACGGAGGATAATTTATTAGAATGTCTAATAAATTGAGAGGTCACACGACTTGAACTTGAGAAGGAAAAGAAAAAGACCTGGTAAATCGATATCACAAGCCGTAGTACTCCAGCTGTTACCAGTTAATGCAATCGATCAATTCTTCACAATTAATATGAACCTATATATATAGTACAACAATGATGAAAGAGTTTGTTCAGCTTCCGTTAATCAGTGTCAGCTTGCAGAACAAAATGATTCAATTCTTTCTTTGTTCCGGAATTGAGAACTTTCTATGCTCCCTACTTCCCCCTCTTATTTAACTATGATTTTTCTTCTACGGATTGCAGTTGTCCCTTCGCTGGGGTCGCTTTTCCGGTTCTCTTGCAATTAAACTGAATTTGTTTCAATATTTTATCGGGAAGATAATTTGCAACGCAGCTGCACAAAAGCTCATTAAACAGACAGCCAAACTCTTCAGCTTCTTCTTGCTCTGCTTTGCTTTCACCAGCAGCCTTTCACCTCCAGCTGCTTACCGCACCAACCTCGTCTGCCCCTACTGCCCCCTGCCCACGTGCTACCTCTGCTTTTCCCTTTTTAACATCTTCTTTACAGTCCGCTCTCTTTTATCTGTACGCTTTCGTTTCGTTTGGTGAGCTTACAATTTTTAAGCGGATTTTTTAATCTTTTATTTTTCTTTTTCGCCAATACCCTGTAGCAACCGGATACGGACAAAGGGATAGTTATATATTGAAAAGAAAAAGGGAGGATAAGATACGAAGTAAGAGAGAAGTGAGAGAAGAAGAAGATTAATGATTTGGCGATAACTTGGCAATAAAAGAAAATCAGTGTGCAGAACATTTAGCAACAGTTTAATGCTGTTTTTTATTTGTAACCTCTTTAGTTGATAGTTTCATATTATTTTAAGTCCTGATTTCCCGATAATCTAGTTCGTATCAAGCATTATCTCATCTGTTACAGCGCATCGCCTCGTCCAGCATGCTCTACCTTGAACTTTTCGCTGTTTTGTTTGCCTTGTTTTCTATTATATTTTATTTTTGTGCCATTTGAACTTTTAATATGCGTGCTGCGCCAGTGTTCGAGTGCCTGCCGCCGGCCTCGAAACCAGCCTTACTGCCTTCTCAATCCTCCGCCCCCTTGGCACTTTTACCACCTTGTCTACGCCCCTGTGCAGCCCTTCAATTTATTGCACACATTGCGATCCATTGCATTAAAGTTTAAATGGCACGCGCTGGCGAAACATTTCAATCAACGCAGCAGACACGCTGCCCAGTTGTCAGGGGAGAAGGAGAAGAAGGGGTGGGTAAGCGGGACAGCGGGTCAGCATTCCCCTTGGCAGCAATGAGAAGTCTCTCTCTTCCACTCGAACACTTGGAACTTTTGGTCAGTTGCACTTACAACAACATCTTCTTGCCTTCTCTCTGCCACTGCGTGAGTGTCTGTGTGTGTGTGTGTGGGGGCTATGTGTGTGTGAGTGGCTTTTGTAACAAGTCGAATGCACTCGAATTCTCGGAAAAACATAAGTCGAATCGTGCAGTGCCGTTGCTGCTGTTGCTTCTGCTGGTAAAGTGAAAACTTTTCCATTGAGCGACCCCATCAAGAATTCTCTGCGTCTTCTCTCACGCCTCATGCCCCCCCCTCCCTATCCCCTGCCACGCCCATAATTGAAAGCATTGCAATTCCTTAAATGTGTTGGAATATTTATTGTGCCAGCTTTTTTACAGCGTACCACGCTATACATGTATGAATTCTATATAAACCGAGCATGTTAATAAATATTTATGTTTCAAATGGGATAGGGCAGGGCATGGCAGAGTGGGGTATACCCTAACCCGACTTGCAGTGCCGTTAGGCCCAGCAAATTTGCCATATAAATAGACTTTCCTACATTCTTGTAAATAAATTTATTTCGAAGCCAATCAGCTTGTTATTCTTAAGGGGTTTTTTAAAAACAATAACGAGAGTTAAAGAAGAGCAAAAAGTTTTATTTCGATTTATTAAAATTCAACAAATTTATTACATTTTTCTAAGCAATCTAAGTACTTGGAGATTTGATAGAGAAATTAAGAATAATGTGAAGTGTATATTGGCTTTTGCTTTAGTTATCTGAGAAATCAAATATATTTATACAATTGAGTTGCTAAACCTATAGTGCTAAAGACTGTATAGAGAGGGAGTGAAAGACATTTGACGTATATCGTTAAATGATTCCCATTCATTTTCCTTCGCCAGCGCTGTCAATCTGCTGTCAGTGCTCAACATTTTATTTTTTCTAGGGTATTTAAGCTGCGTTTGCTTGTTTAGCTTACGCGATTTACGCCCAGGGGATTTGTCCCCGTGCCGCTTACGTTCCTCGTTTGGTTTTGCTGCCCACAGCATGCGAGCAAGAACAGCAACCTCCCCTCCACCGCCCCAGGCAAGCTGGGCGATTTTCCTTTTTGCAGCTTTTGTTTAGCGCGCATTTTCGACATTTCGCAAATTGAAATGTGCGCAAATTTAAATTGCCGCTGCCTGCTTTTAGGCGCCATCGTTAGCGGCATTTTCCAGGCGCTTGAGCACGCCAACACACAAACACACACACACACACACAGGCACAGACGCAGGCACCCACATACACCTAGTCGCTCGCGCATACACCCGCACCCACACAGTCGCTGGCTGCCTCGCCTCATTTAGAGCATGGCAAATATCGCGCATACGTCATGTTGGCTTTGGCACTGGCGACAATTACCGTCAGCGGTTTGTGCAATTTATGCGCTGCACATTTTCTCCTCCTTGCCTAACGATACCCAATGCATGTCGCTTGCATCTGCAGTACCGCCACCGACCTCACCTAACCCACCCCAGCTACCCCTGCACCAGCGCCCTCCCCGTCCGTCTAGACGTCACATGCACACAAATTAGCCAAGCAAAATTGGCCGCCACTTGACGGCGACGGCGATGGCAATGACGCCCAACAGTAGCGCCAGCGCTTAGTGCATTTTAATTTTCACTTCTTTATTTCTTCTGCTGCTCCGCCTTCTTCTCTTTCTTCTCTCGCTCTCTCTCTGTCTCTCCCACTCCCTCTCTCTGCTCGTCATTTGCACATAAAAAACTATAAATTAAAAAGGTTTACAACAAACTCATGCGCAATGTTTGCGCCTAAAAGTTTTGCTGCTTGCGGTTTTAACCTTTTTTCACGCAGGCTCAGCTTTTTGTATACCCTGTAAAACGCAGCGGCAAGTTTGAAAGGCTGTCAAGTACTGTATTGAAAATTTAAATATATATCGTATTATCAAATTCTTAACACTCTTAAGAGAATTATTGAATTGAAAATAGTCGTAAGTTTACATTGATTCTTATTGACGTTTATTCTGACTTACAAAGAGTATCTTTAAGAACATTTGATATACAATTTATAGGTTGATTTATAGATAAATAGATATATGGATTTATAGGTTTCAAGTTAACTCATCTATTTATTACAGTGTTCTTGGAAATAAGAACAATAACAGCATATCTGCTCGTCTGTCAGATCTCTGCATATTTAAAAAGTTTATTTCATTGTTTCGGAGATTTGCAAGAGGGGAAGTGTGAAGAGGGGGTTTGGAAGTGCGGGGTGTATCCAAAATGCATGTACTACACTACACACTACACACACTGAACATAAAACACGATGCGGATGTGGCAGGCGGAGGCGGAGGCGATAGCGACGCCTCATGGCGCAGCGCTCATTAAATTAGCATTGATAATTATTTTAAATTAGTTCATTAAGCTGTGAAAAATGTTTTTTGTTTCCCTCGTTGTTGTTGTTGTTGTTGTTTGTCCACTCTCCTTTTAGTTCTTATTTATCTTTTCCGTGTTTCCTTCTTTTTTTCTATCTCCCTTGTCGCCGTCGTTTTCCTTGTATAATCCGCTCATGTAACTGAAATTAATTTGATTGCTGATGTTGTCTCAGCTGCTTCATTAATCAAAGTGTATTCCCGCTCCCCTACATCACCCCCCCTTCTGCCGCCAGACAGACAAAGCTGGGCATCTCGCTCACACACATAGGGTGCACAGTCACTGTTTGTCTCGCTTGCTCATGAATAATTAAATATGGAACATAGTTATCCCTGTCGCAGATGGAGAGGGACATGGCGGAGAGCGGCTCAAAACTTATCCATCAAATGACATTTGCGTTGATGCGGGTTTCCGTCTCACGCTTCACAAAATGCCACTCCCCAAAAGTGACGAGCTGCCTAGCTGTCCCTGCTTGCCCCCTCCATTCCCCCCCCTCTACTACCCTGGCCAGGGCAAACTGTTCGCATTTTTGAATCTGTTTTTAGCTTCCTTTCGTCCTCACTCTGTCAGTCTGTTTGTCTTTCGTCTTTGGCTCAGCTGTGGCGCCAGTCTCGCCTTCCTTCCCCTTCCCCACCCCCACCCCCCTTCCTTCTTTGGTTCAGCTTTCGACATGCATCAAAAATTGTGTCAAAATTTGTGTACAACAACTGCAAAAGAAAAAGAAGAAGAAGAGAAGCTGTCGCACTTTTTGGTCGGCGATTTCTGCTTGCGGAAATGGACGCCATGTCCAGCGACAACGTCGGCGCCGGGGCCCAAAAGCAGGCAACACATTTTTTCTTCGTGTCGTCTCCCTTTTCCCCCCTATAGAACTGGTTGTGCCTTTTTATGTGGTTGCGGCTGCTGCGGGCAAAGCTTGTGTGTGGGTTTGTGCGTGTGAGTGAATGAGTGAATACCCTGCAGTGGATGAAAAAATCTAGAGGAAAGTGACTAATGGATAAGCTTGAGAGATAAAGATATGAAATGAACGAAAAGATAGAAAATAGCAGATGTAGCATGTGAATAGAAGATCGAAGATAAGAGATAAATGATATGGTATATGAGATATAGGATATACTATAGAATATCAGATATAGAATATGAGACATCAAGCACCCAAACATTAAGATCGAGAACGTTGGGTAGAAGAAAGAATATGGAAACAATGTTATATGTGGAGATAGAAAATGTGATACAGACTAAACGCTATTAAAAAAAGGGGGCTATATAATTTAAGAAGATATGAATCTAGATTATGGTATAGAGAGCTATAGCAATAGAAGTTACTTTCTATGATGTAGAAGAAAGAGGTTAAAATAAGGAGAGATAAAATGAATAGACTAGATGGGAAATGAAAGGGATAGTTTTTGTTTTTATATACAATTTCATCTTTAACCTTGAGAGTGTCTCGAGTAGGTGCTTCTCCAAGAATACTTGTAAGTTATTTTTTCGTCTTTTTCTAACTTTAGTGTGTGTCCCTGTGAGGAATGTATTGTTAATAAAATGTTATAGTAGATTTACAGGGTGTATTGAGTGACTAGATTATAAAAGTGCCTTCTTTCAAGCCGCCGTATTGAGTGCGGGAGACTTTGGGCAAGTATTAGGATAGTCAAAGAGATGTATACTTTAGGATAGAACATTAGACCCATCGTATTCACCATAAAATACATGTGCATAGTATGCAACCTATTCACTGTTTATGTACTAATTTTACAGGGTATTTCCCTTGCCTGAGCATCTTTGAATTGTTGCCCATCTTCCACGCCTTTGCTCATGCCTTCCCCACGCTGACTTGCCTCCCCTCTTCTCTCCACGCCTCTTTTTGTGTGTGTTATCACCGCTGTCGCCGTTTTTATGTTTCACAGTTTTTCTAACGCCGCAGAAAAAAAAGGTAAAAATAAAAATAAAAAATGGAAAACTGTTTTACCAGTTGCGGTTACAACGAAAATTTCAATGGGAAATGAAGTTGCGAATGGGCAAGGCGAACGGAGCGAGAGGGCGAGACAGGGGTGGAGAGGAATGTGGAGAGAAAGGAAGGTGAGGCAAGCCTGCATAATATTTGGTCGTGAAGCTGACGCCAGCATGTGGCAACTCTGTTGCTTACCTTGTGTTGTTGTAATTGTTTTACTTGTTGTTGTTGCTGTTGTTGTTATGCAACATTCGCAGTCGAAAAGCGACGTGCCGCGTGTGTCGTAGCAGGCAAAATGCATTGGCTTGTTATCCTTAAAGGATTTCGGCCTTACAGACAGAAAAGCGCGTTGTTTTTTTGTATACCCTGTAAACGGTGGCAACAACATAAGGTATGCATACCGAAGACTAGATAAAGTGTCAATGATATGCCAAATCTTGAGACGGCATTCGCTTTTAAATTAACCCAAAGCTAGGGTATCTTGCAGTCGCATACTGTGGACGTAGCTTGTCGCCTGGCTGTAATTCCTGACTGGCAAATGAGTTTCATGTGGTCAGCCGCTTGGAAATTTACACCTCCAACCAGCACTTGTACTCCCCTTGCCTTCTCTCTCTCTCCCTCTCTTGCATTCGCACTCTCTCGCTCATTGTGAATTTTATGCAAAACAAAAGGCGCAAAAGGAATTCGTTTTATGAATTTGTTAACTACAAACACGAAATCAAGCTGCAAAACGCACAAGAGCAGAGTGAAAGAGACTGAAAGAAAGGGGGAACTCAGACAGGGAGTAAGGGAGAAAGGGAGAAAAGGAGAGCGTGCTTCACTTTAAGGTTAAAGTGGATGCAGAAGCAGCTGAAGCTGATGTGAAAATTTCTCATACTAAACTGCAGCTTAAATGAAGCGTAAAGCAGGCTGCATTTCCTTCTTCTTCTCCCTCCTCCATCGCCTCCTCCTCGTTTTCGTAAGTGTTGTAAAATACTAAGAAGAGGTGCATTCGTTAAAGGGGATAAAGCTTGGAAGCATTGAAAAGCGTTAGAGTATCAGATTTATTATGATTTAGTACATTGAAGTAATGGGATAATATATTGTGTGTGTTAGTATAATAAGGAAAGATATCATATGATATAATTTAATGTGACGACTTGATGTTGTAAACTTTGGTAGTTAATATTGTTATATATTATAACTTAACAACATTATCAGAAGGAGGCGTGACAGACACACAAATTATATACATATAATCTGAATCAGCATCAACAGCCGAATATATATATCAATCGACAACAACCTAGATCTCAGATGAAATATGAAATCATTTAATGGCGATTAATATAAACTGATATTATTGTGCATTTACACATAATGTAATACAAAATTATAAATATATTTATAATACCACAGAAAATGTTCCAAAATATACTTTACCACACTCTATTTCGAAAACATAAAATACAAAATTGAAACTCTGCGTTTAATATAGTTCCTTAACGCAAATCAATTAATCTTTTACCAATTATAATTTCTTACTGACCATACCAATTGTACTTCCAATAGTCGCACATACCCGATAGCCTTGTGTCTTTTCTTGCTTGAGCTTTTCTTCATGAATTTCATGAGTCGTCTACCGTTACAGCTGCAGATATTTCTTGCCGTCTCTCTCTCTCTCTCCCCTCTTAGTCTGTCTTGCTATGCTATCCCAATGGCATTTCTGCTGATTATGCCGAGTATCCCGAGGCAGTTTCCAGCTTTCCACCTTGCACTGCATACGAAGAGCCTTAAGTTGCCCAATTTCTATTGCTGCTGCTGCTGCTCCCATTACACAATCTGTATAATTGAGCAACAGACAGGCCAGCGAGCGGACTGTCCGGCACAGGCAGGCAACAAATTGAACGAACCCAAAAAGAAGCAATTGGCAAGTGAAAATATTTCTGGAACGAGTGCACAGCGCATTCGGCATACTCTTCACAGGGTATACCATGCATGGCATGCAGGTCGTTGCCATATCGACTGATCTTCGGATTCTGAGTCTGTTTACTGATATCACACAAGCTCCATCTGGCAACCTTAGGCAGGCATGAAGAATTTATTGTTTCGCTGGCATTTGCTCAACAGCAATCTGGCAACGCTAGTTTGGTTGTGTTACAAACGTCATTGCAAAGTGTTGCGAATTTGCTTTGGTCTACTGCTTTGTGCTGCCGAAAAACTGTTGACAATGCCAACGCTGGAGCCATTAAGGCCGATGCGCTGCTCCGGTTGCCATTGGGTTCAGGTCCAAAGTTGAATTCATTATGTCGACAGGCTTCGATTTCCTTGTGTGTCTGCCTCTGTGCGAGTGTGCGTATGCGTATGCGTGTGTGTGTGTGTGCATGTGCGTGGTGTGCGTGTGTGCTCTTCTCTGTTTTGTATAGCACTTGCAGATTATGAATTGGCGATTATGTTAATGAGCTTGGCGACTAAGCAAAAAGCGCTCCCAGCGCTGGACCCCAGCATCATAAAAGAGTCATTGTTATGTACATAACTAACACACACGCAGACGGCATATATGTATGCTTGCTGTGTGTGTCTACATATGTATGTATGTTTATTCGCTTATTTATATGCATGTATGCAGGCAAGCGAGTATATTAAGCGGAATTTTGTTTTTATTAGCATTTGCAAAGAGTGGCAACGCCCGTACGCTGCAAGCAAATCTCAGCTTAGCGCCGCGCTCGCTCTCTCTCTCTATATCTTTCTCATCTCCTTTTCCTTCTCTCTCAATCTTCCACACACACGCGCTTCGTTGAGAATGGCGGCGACTAACAATTTTAATTAAATATGTATTGGCAGCAGCTCGCGTTGAATATATTTTATTTCCTTTTTAATACCCTTCGACCATTGGTCAGAAAGGGTATATAATACCAGGTCTGCCACCTACCCTTCACAATAATAGCATAGATAAAGGTGAAAAAACGGAATAAAAACTGATAAACAAAAGGAAAAAAAAACAGGACAATACATTTTTTGATTAAAAATAAACCAGAATTGCATAAATTTGTAAGTTTATGTAAATTCTCATGCTCTATCGATAATGTTCTAATGACTCTTTCTATCGAAAATCCAGGAAATAGATTTGTAAACAAATCACGTGGTTGTACGTCGCTGTAAAGAACAATTTTTACTATAATTATTTCAAAAACACGTTTTATTTTAGCAATAAAAAAAGAACAGAAAGATTTAGAGTTTTTTCAAGCTAGACTAAAAAACAAAAGGATAGATCTGTTCGAAAAAAAAGACTAAACTGGTAACCCTTTATAGTACAAACATACATATGTTTGTGATAGTGAAAAGCAAAAGTCGGCCAAAGACTTTGTCTTCAGGTATTCTTGGTGTATTTGTGATTGTTTGTTCAAAATTGATTGAAGGGAATCTTATAGTCGAGCGTGCTCAACTGTAGCCCTCAACCGGTTTTTTTTTCGATCGTTTCCTTTTCGTGCTGCTGATTTGTTGATGCAATTTTCTATAGTGCACAAACCATAACCTACATAGATATAGAATGAGAAGAGGAGACAGAGAAGGGGAGAGAGAGAGGCCGGCGGGGCATGCTAAGCAACAATCGCAAAGCAAAGCTCTCAAGTATGAAAATAAATAAGTTGTGCTTCAGCTTTTTGTGTGGAGTGCAAACTTTGACCGGTCAAGAGATAGTCCCCGAGAAGTTGATTCCTTAGCTGACGCAATGAAAATATCGCACGGAAAGTATGCAAAACTTAAACGCAAAATGTGCAACAACAACAACATAAATCGACTCGACTTTGTGGCTGAGCTGCAGTCGCAGTCGCAGCCGGCGTCGAAGTCGGAGAGTCTGAGTAGCTTCAGCCGTGAGTTGTGTCTAAGCTGACTGAGCTGGTTCTGCTCCTACTCCTGCTCCTGCTGCCGAGTGGAGCTAAGCGTAGCTGAGTCCGAAAGCTGAATCGAGCAGAGTGAAGCATGGCCAAAGCGTTTGAGGTTAAGCGTGCAGCTGCAAGCAAATTGCTTTGAAACTATGCAACGAAAAATTTCATTTATGTAACAGCTCGAGCATTGAAATTAAATTGTGTGTGTGCGTGTATTTGCTTTCTCTCTCTCTGTCTCTCTCTCTCACTTGCCCGTTCTGCAACTCTCTTCCCTGTCTCTCCTCTGTCTGCGTGTGTGCGTGTAATTCTTTCTTCCCCTTTCTCTACTTCTCTCTGTTTGTGTTGCAAGCATGTTATTCTCTCTCCTTCTCCCTCTCTTTATCTCTCTCTCTCTCTCTCTGTGTCTGTGTGTATGTTTGAAATCTGAAAACCGCCAATATTGAGCACAGGTAAATGCCAGCAGGCACAGACAACTACCAAACACTACCAACACTACCACCCACACCCACATAGTTGTTATTTTGTGTACCTGCATGTGCATGTGTGTGTGTGTGTGTGAGTGCTGACGTTATTTATTTTGCCAATGCTGTCGTCTTTGCTCTAATCGGATCAGCAAGTTAATTTACATGCAATTCAATCAGTGGCGCATTGTGCTGCCTTCGCCGAGCTGCCTCTTTCATTCACTATGTATGCAACACGGCAAGCAGCATGCCAAATGCCATTGGCATCATCAATTGCCCAGGCCTGGCCCGGTCAGGTTTAGGCCTGATGCCTAAAATTCATGCCAACTAACCTTCCGCTCAGCCGCGCACTCTCCCTCTCTTCGTGCCGGGCACATCTATCGAGTCGACAGAAAAATCACCTGCAACTGTCAAGTTCAAGGTTGATTTGTTTTTGCTGCTCTTGCGATACATGTACATCGATAAGTATGAATGATACGCTTGAAAGGAGCTCAAAGTTGATTGCCATAATATCGATAGCTGGAAATGTCGACAATGCCGCCGATATTGATGCTGATGGGCCACGACAGTTGATAGCTTTGCTGCCGATGGCAATGCTGATGAGAATGAGTATGTTGCCTATCGATAGAAATAGAGGGAAAGAAAGAGAGAGAAAGGCTGTGCGAGCTGCTCATCAAATGTCAATGCAGTCCAACAATTTTGTTGTGCGTGATAAAATTATTTGATTGACTTCGCTTTAAATTCAAAACTTGCCTGCTGCCAGTCACATAAACTCGCCCTTTGGGTTCGTCACGCTCCTTAATGTCTGCTCTCGACATTGACGTTCCTTATCTTCCATACACAACATGTTCATTTGACAGTGATTCATCATGTGGTGTGTCTGTGTCTGTGTCCGTGTGTGTGTGTGCGCTGCGTACCCAAACTGTATCGATACGCGTGTCGTAGCATCCGGGCTGACATGCTGTCACAAAGTTAGCAGGCAGATGGGCACGTCCACACACACACACACACAGAGAGACACCCGCAACACAGTCACTTACTCTCTCACACACACACACACACACTTCATTAAAAATTAATTAAAATTCAAAGGCAGCTTGCAGCGTTAATGTCGACGTCAACAACAACACTGAACATCGATGCGGTCAATTGTGCCCCATGCGCACCACTTGCACCCAGAAGTTTTCCATTAATTGCCACAGACACACACTCACACACAGAGTTGTACACATGCATGCATGTGTATTATTTGCGTGCAGCCATGTGTTTGCATTTGCAGCTAATATGAATCACAGTGTTGTTTACGCTGAGAAGAGCTGAAATTAACTTGATCGATACTCGCACAGCCGCTCTTTAATCGATGTGTTGATTTAACTTGCGATATTTAAACCGGCTCCATATCGATACTTATGGTATGGCCGTTACGTGTTATCTTTCTGTATCGATACTCGCAGAGCGCACAGCCTCACTTTACGATACTTAAACAGGCTGCACATCGATACTTATGGGATGCACGATACGTGTTGCCTTGCTTATCGATACTTAAATCCCAGCTTTTATGTGCAGTGCGATAGTTAAGCACGAGCACACATCTTCGTTAATACGCCATGACGGCGCATAAAGTCATCGGCAACAACAACAGCAACGTTCAGTTTTTACGATCACCATGAAATATTAACGCGCAGTTCGTGCAGCACATTTTTGCTGCTTAACTGACAAAGCCAAACTTTAAATTGCAACGATGTGTGCTTTGACGATGGGGCAGGCAGCACGTCGATATCAATATCAAGGAAGTTAAATGTTTTCTGCAGAAGTAGAAGTAGAGGCAGCAGCAGCAAAGGAACAAGCAGCATAGTAGCAACAGCAGCAGGAGCAACAGCAACAACAAGCCGCATAACACGGCCATTTTATGCCCACCATTTTGGCTAATATTTACACATACAAACACAGACAAGCACGCACACATTCCGCATTGTTTTTGCATAATGCACATGGCAAAGTAATCGCACCCATTGGGCTATAAACATACCAACACATGTACTTGCACTCACACACACTCACGCACACAAGCAAACTGCCCAGTCGCGTTGCATATACACGCACTCGCAGGCACATTAGTGTGTGTGTGTTTGTGAGTGCCGCAATGACTTTCGGTTTGCATTTTTCATGAAGAGTACAACAACAACAAAAACAACAATGACAACAACAACAGCAGCGGCATGAGAAGGAGAAGAAGAAAACTTTTCAGGCTACATTTTCATTTGCGTTTCGTTTCGTTTCGTTTGGATGCCTTCGCTCTCTGTGCACTTTGGCGCTTGTTGGTTTTTATCATTATGCCAAATGCACAGAGACACGCCCACGCCAACTAGAGCTTGGCAATGGTAGCAGCAATGGCGACGGTGCTGATGCAGAGAGGGAGTTAAGGCGAAGAGGGAAGCAGGTGGAGAGACAGAGAGATGAGCGGAGAGAAGTGAAAGCAAAGCAGCTGAGGCAAAGTACCGTTGATTGCCGCACCGCGCCCTTGAAACAACGCCCAAAACACACGCACACACACCACAACACACACACACACACACAACACCGCAGATGGGAGCACGCACACAGCTGTAATTACGTATGCCACGTAATGCGTTGAGCAAATTACGTAATGCGGACGCCAAACTGATCACAAAAACACGTAAATAAGTAGGCACAAAAAGAGGCCAGCCACATAGAAAGGTGGGGTGGGGTGGGGGGGCTATAGAACGGAGGCTGTGGCTGCACACAACATGTAATTGCAAAAAATTTGTTTAATGTGCGCTGGCCGCAACGTGCAAAACTACAAAATCTGTTTTCCAGCGTGTATAATGAGGCGCAGCGCGCAAAGCGTGGGGCAGTAAAGGGCAGATAGATGAAGGAGGGGAGAGAATAGGATAGAAAACGCAGCACAAGGGGCGCCCGCTCAGTCGTTGTAAGCAAAATAATTATTAGATCACGTGTGTGTGTGTGTGTGCCTTTTAGAAATGGGTATTTATGTGGTACATGCCACGCCTACAGCTGCTCAAAAGGAACAGTTAGGACAGTGGCTAATATACGAAAGCAGTTTTAAATTAATCAAAAGTCACAAAAGCTTAAACCACTTCGTAATTTCCAAAGATGACATAGATGTAAGTATAGAGATACTAAGTATAAAGCTCATATAGTGAGCTTTTTGAGCTTTTTTACATGATTTTGTTGCTTGAAAGCACATTAAATCCGCATTTCCTTGCGCTAAAAAGCCACTTTGAGTGCAACGATTCTAGATATTACTAACTTTTTGTTGACTTGCCCTAAAAAGTATGCTATTTGATTTGACGTTGCATGACACAAGACTCGCATAAGTACATACGAGTATTCTATAATAATACACATCGATAAGAGGTAATTATAATAAATTAGCTTTTTACATCGGAAACTTACATTGGCAATTCCTGAGCTCGACTTGAATGCGGTTTCCAAGAACTGGCGGCATATGTAATCAACTTTCATTACATATTGTGCGAACATGCATGCCTTGTGTGTGTCCGACCACGCCCACTGTGCTGCCAATAATACCATACACACACACATACATACATACGTACATACTCATGCACAGGCACAGGCACACGTCGAGCACAGCGATAAAAGCCGCAAGCAGCTAGCGAGGCGCGCCGGCATCTCGAGCAGCTTTTCAATGCGGCTGCCTCGACTGAAATGCAGGTTCATACACATGAGCGAGTGTATGTAGGTGTGCGCTTGCCCTCTCTCTCTCTCTCCTCTGTGTGTTTGTGTATGTGTGTGTGTGTATGTGTTTTCTTGCATGCCTGAGTGCGCCTGCTAGCTGCCGCCGGCCGCCGGTTGCCTTTTATTTTGAACAGTCAACGCGGAAAAATAGCAAAAAGAAAGAATGCGAAAGAACGAACGAAGAGATGAAAGAAAAAGAGATGAAAATCAAACAAACATTGCGTTGCAGCGGCGACGCCCAAAATCTCAGCAAGGCGTGGCCGCGCGTCGCTGTCGCTGTCGTCGCAAAAGTGTTTTGCTATGCAATTTGAATAATTTAATGGATTTTTATGAGCAGTAAAACGCTTGAAGGATGCACTAGCCAGCCGCGCTGCCAGCCATGCATGCATGTGTGTGTGTGTTTGTCTTTGTGTATGTGTGTGTATGGTATGTTCAGCGGTCTGTCAGTTGGTTTTTCTGATAAAACGAACGTTCCGTAGCTGTTGCTGACTGCAAAATCGCCGTAAATTTGTGTCGCCTCAGCTAAGAATTGGTGAAGTTTTGGCTACAGATTGCGATGTGGGGGGAGGGGGATTGGAGCTAACCTAACGATGAATATTGGCAAAGAAAATATCGATAGTGATATTCGCAAAAATATCACATTACAAAATATATCACAAGGTTTTCATGTTCTCTAGTGTCATATCGATAATATTGTAATCGATATGTGTATTGTATTCTTATCGTTTCAAAATGCATTGTCAAAATTCGATTTACTGTCCTACAAAATATCGATGCAACTGAAAAATATCGCCGTTAGCTTAAATATCGTCGGAAACAAAACAACGGTGGCCATCCCTAAGCGACGGAGCAACTGAGCATAAGAGGGAGTGACGCGCGTTGGCTTATTCAATTTTGCAATCGCCGCTTGCCGGCATCGTCGTCGTAGCCGTCGAATCTCTGCAACTGGCTCCAATTGACTGCCGTGCTACTTCCGACACAGGCAGAGGCAGACCCGGAGCCAGTCAAGCGTTTGGTTGCTGACTGCACAGCAACAACGAAAACAACAACGAGCAGCAGCAGGACGTTGCCAGCAAATGCAATAAATTTTCAAGTCATTTCAACTTCCGGTGTGTGGCCCGATTACAGCTTAGTAGCTGTAAATATATACATATATATAGAGCGACACACACACACATACGCGCAGGCCACAGCCACATCCTCCCAGACTCTCTTTACCCCCTTTAGACTAACTGCCTACATACTTTAAGCGTTGCCTACTTTTAAGTCACCGCTCTGATTTCTCACGCGTTGCCTACATTCCTGCGCAAGAACTAAGCCCCAAAATGCCGTTATAATTACAGTTCAATCCACTGGGGAGCACCGAGCGACGGGACGTTATGTGTGAGGAAAAAATGATGAAAATCGCTAAAAGCGAGAGCAATAGTAAGCAGGAGAGTGTGTGTGTGTGTGTGTGAAGAGTAGAGGAGAGCACATGAGTGAGGGAGCGAGCGAGCGAACGCCAAAAGTTTCTTTTTCGCCGACACATTATTTGCCTTGTCATTGTCATAGGCTGACGTTGATGTTGATGTTGTTGTTGTTGTTATCGCTGTTTGCTGCTGCTGTTGCTGTCATTGTTGTTGTTGTTATTGTTTCTGTTGTTGTTGTTTGTTTTTATTATTGTCACTGGCGCCATTATTACAAATATTTCCATTGTTGTTCGTTAGCGTCGCCTAGCATCGCGGTTTTCTTCCTGCAACTGTCACATTGCCTGCCACTTCATCATCATCATCGTCCTCGTCATCATTATTATCGTCCAAAGCAGCCTCATTCCTATCCACAGCAGCAGCAGCATCAGCAGGAGTGGCGGCAACCCCAGCTACCAATACAATGTGGCCACATTTCTTGGCTGTCTTTTCTGTGTGCGTGCTTGTATATGTGTGTGTGTGTGTGTGTCTGTGTTTATGTGCGTGTGTGAGTGTGTGTGTGCTCCCCGTCAAAGTACTCAACTGCTTCCTGCTTCGAGTGCAAGCCGTTTGCTCGCTCTTTCGTCTGGTGATTAGCGAGCGCAGCAGCCAGCACGATAACGTCGCCGGGGGCACAGTGGGAGAAAGAGAGAAAGGGAGAATGGTAGACTGTCAGGCAAATGATTGCCACTTGAGGTGTAAACGAGCGTATTTTACAGCGCCGCACTTGAAGAAGCTTAAAAAATAAAGTAACAAAGTTTATCAGCGCGCATAACGGAAATCATTCACATACAAAGTAGCATGCAAAAAATTGTGTTAAATGGGGGCAACGGAAAGAGAGAGAGACAGAGAGAGAGAGAGGAAGCGAACGAGGGTGAGTTAGAGAAAAATGACAGAGAGAGACTCCGTTGAGTCACCTTTTGCAGCTTAAAAATGAGACTTGGAGGAGCTGCGAACATTCCCTGCACCTGATAAATGATAAACTAACTTACAATTTGAATTTATTTGCTACAAAGTAAAACGCAGCCAAATGCAACACTTTCACAAAGAGAGAACTACATAATTGAGAGTGAGAGAGCCAGATCGCTTACAAGGCTTTCGATATGTAGGCTATTTATCGATAACCGCACTTAGAGAGGAGTATTAGATTGTGTGTGAGAGAACTGCTGAATCATGTCGTGACAGCAGATCGATAACAAGGCTATCGATGTGCAGGCATTTTACCGATAAGTCACCTTAATAAGAGCGCTTCAAAAACAATACTGGCTTATCGACACCAAATGATTTAACATTAATAGCACATTCGATGGCATACATATGTAAATATTTAAGTTCCTGTTAATCCCTTATTCTATAGCCTGTCAATCAACGTGTGTAATTCCCTTTGCGCCACAGCAAAAACATCACTATCAATACCAGAGACAGCAGCAACATCAACAACAACAACAACAGCAGCGCAGCATCAACGGCAGCAATTGAGGCAGTTAAGTGCTCTTGCATTCAGTTGCAATTGCAGGCGCAGCTCGTGTAACGCGCGATTATGGCCATTATTGAAATTGTCATTAGACGTCAGTTGCTGCCACAACAGCAGCAGCAACAACAACAACAACAAGTCTATAAGGCACCAGCAACGGCAGCTGTATACGTTATTATCCTTGCTGTCAGATTGCTTGCATGGGTGGGTCGGTGAGGGGAGGCACGCTTGATGCGCGTAGAAAGAGAAAGAGGAACGGGTGTGCGATTGTCAGAGGCAGGGCAGGGTGGAGACTTCGAATTTTGTGTAGACTTTTGGCAGCATTAAAACCGTTAGATTTTGCGCTTGGAATTTCACCACATTCCAGTTTTTTTAGTTAGACACATTCCAGTCTACATCGGTGGTGAAAGTTGCTCTGCTGTTTTATACAAGTTGCAAACCAATAGGCCATCTGTTTTCGCACATCTGGCAACGCTATTGTTAACCCTAGAAATCAAAGTGGACTAAACAAAGGGATATTTGTTGTTATTTTGCAAACAAGATTTTATGAATTTATTAATATCTATAAATTTAGTTTGTTTTACATAAATGAAAATATTTTAATAGAAATATAATGCTTATATAAATATGCTAATTATATCAAACTGACTGCATTCTGCCTCCTTAACAATTTTTCCTTTTACAGGACGCCGCAGGTTAAAGCAATATGCGTTGCCAGACCTCCTGCAGACAGCCGTTATCAGCTGTTCAACTGTGTGCTCCACCCCCTACCCATAATTGGCACATGTGAATTTCCTAAGTTTAAGTATTTATTTCACAGATATCTATAACTATGCACGGGTATAAAGCTGTGGTACCTGATTTTACAAATAAATACAGTTTTTAATTTGCAGCGTAATCTCGGGGCCAACGAGAACAAATAGCACAGGAAGCCTGCAACTGTGGACTCCAGAACAGAATACAATTTCATTCGTTCGGCGTTGGGCTGATAACAATTTGGTTAAACAAACGGCAAGCTGTGACGCACACTCTCACACAACCACTAACAACACATACGTGCACGCACACAGCAGATCTCGCGTTAATGCATTTTGTGTTTACAAAATTAAAATTCAACTAATATAAAATACCAACAACAAAATCGCAAAAACAATCAACACCATCGCTTAGCCAAGCCGAGTCACCCCAACAGCAAGTGTCATCTAATTCAGTTGGCTTTCAATCATGTCCGCGAATGGCAACGGTTTTCACACCTCTGATGGGGTGGGCGTGTCCAGCACGACAGCAACGTCGCCGACGCCGATGGGAAGGACTGATCCCCTTGGATTGCCACCACGTGAGGAGAGTCGCAATTCGCTGGAACAGGCGGTGCCGCCATCGCCGACACTACAATCGCCGGCAATGCGACGCAACACCAGCGATGGCAACCTGATGGCGCAAGAGGTGAAGGAGGCGCGTGTGCGTGTCATCTACACGGGTGGCACAATCGGCATGATGCGCAACGTGCGCAATGGTCAGCTGCCTTAATCTCATTCATCTCACTCTCTCCTGCTCACTCTCTCTCTCTCTCTTCTATCTCTTACAGTACTCGCTCCCATACCAAACTCTCTGGTGCGCCACATACGCAAATATCCGAATATCCACGATGAGGATTATGCACAGCGTCGCTTTGGTGCGGGCGCCTCGATGGCACCCCTCGTCCTCCCCTTATGTGCAGGGCGAGACGCGACGTGTGCTCTATCAGGTGACGGAATATGCGCCGTTGCTGGACTCCAGCAACATGACAATGAACGACTGGGCACGCATTGCCAACGATATCTATGTGAGTAGCTCCCTCTCTCCTCTTTCTTTCTCCCTCTCACACACTCTCTTTGTGCCTGCAGCAATCGTACGAATTCTTTGATGGATTCGTGGTGCTCCATGGTACAGATACGCTCTCGTACACCGCCTCAGCACTGTCGTTTATGCTGGAGAATCTAGGCAAGACGGTGATCATTACCGGGTCACAGTTGCCCATCTTCGAGACACGCACAGATGGCAAGGACAATTTTACCTCGTCACTGATCATTGCGGGCAACTATGTTATCCCGGAGGTGTGCATTTTCTTTGGCAACAAGCTGCTGCGTGGCAACCGAACTGTCAAGGTCAGCTCCAATTCCCTAGATGCATTCAATTCACCAAATGTGCCGCCGCTGGCGAAGATCGGCATCAATGTGAATGTGGACTATCGGTTGATCTTTAGAATGTGCAGCGTGGAACGTTTCTGTGTGCATCTGCAGCTGGACGAGAATGTTGGCTTGCTGCGCATCTTTCCCAGCATTTCTCTAGCCACTTTTCGTGCATTTCTTGCCCCTCCAGTGCGTGGAGTTGTCCTGCAATCCTTCGGCTCCGGGAATGTGCCCTCCAATCGCAAGGATCTCATTGCCGAGCTGAAGCAAGCCTCGGATCGCGGTGTCATCATTATCAATTGCACGCAATGTCCCAATGGATCCGTTTCCGAGATCTATGACACTGGCAAGGTGCTGTGCGATGTGGGCGTCATTCCTGGTTACGATATGACACCCGAAGCGGCACTTTGCAAGCTTGCCTACGTGATTGGCAAAGAGGAATGGTCGTTGGAGGTCAAGAAGCAGGTGAGTTAACCACGTCAGATGCTGCCGAGCTGTTCCTAAGCACTGTATTCCACTTTTTCAGATGATGCAAGCGAATCTACGCGGCGAACTCACCACGACAGTTGCCCCCAAAATGGAGGATTACGATCTGGTCGATGCTGTGGCTCGCTCGCTGCACTTATCCACTCCGCAGGAGTTGGACCAACTGAGCGCCACCCTCTTCCCGGCCATGATCAATGCGGCCGTCGTCGAGGGCAACATCAAGAAGATTAACAACTTGAAGGCCTACGGTGCCGATCTGTCGGGTGCGAATCATGACCATCGCACTGCACTGCATCTGGCCTGCCGGATGGGCAATCTGCGCATTGTGCGTCACCTGCTGCACAACGGCGTCTCGGTGCACATACGTGATCGTTATGACCGCACTCCCCTGCAGGAGGCTGTCTCCCGGGACAGCCATGAAATCATCCAACTGTTGATCAGTTGTGGTGCCCACTTGACGGGCTCGTCGCGTGCCGTCGGCGAGCAACTGTGCGCTGCCGCCGCGCGTGGCTCACTGAAGCGACTCCAGTCGTATTGCTTGGCCGGAGCAGATATCTCGCTGCCCGATCCCTCGGGACGCACGGCGTTGCATGTGGCTGCGCTGCATGGCTTCGATGAGCTTATCCATTACATGTTGCCCCTGATAGATACAATCAACATTAAGGATATGATTGGCCTGACGCCACATGATTATGCAGCTCGCGCTGGCCACGAACACATTATGAATCTGCTCAAGCCCCCTACGGAAGAGGAGTAAGCCAAGGATACTGGACAGTTTACTTAATGCCCGGCTTGAGCTGAGGTGGCTCCTGCTGGCGTGTGTCTTATTCACAAATTCATACAAAAAAATACCTCCCTCGAAGTTGTTGTAGTTTAGTCCAGTAATGCATGTTCCTTGCATAGTTAATATTAAATGGTAATCTATTTGTTAGTAATTTATATGTTTGCATTTTAGACAACGAATTCTCATACACTCTAATTCAAAAACAGATATGACAAAATAAATTGATTTTAACATCAATTTCAAAGCAACCTTTAAATTTTCAGTCAAAAAAATCGAATACTGCTAGTATTGTAATGACAGAATCTTTAGCGCGTTGAAATGTGACTATGTAACTGTTATTATTTGGGTGCTATCGATTTATTGATTTTATTTAATTTTCTGACCATTTCTAGCATTTTCATTGATTCTAAATTTAGTATTTAAATCAGCCCGCATAAAAATTTATCGATTATCGCATATACTGGAAACTAATCGATATCGTTATATGTTTTGCACAACTCTGTAACAAAATCGAGGGCAGTAGCAACGACTTCGAAGCCCTGGTGTTTAAGTTTTTTGTTGTTAGCAATTGCTTAATTATAATTGGTAAATATATTTCAGTATATTTAATTAATTAAATTGTGAGTGGAAGCAATACATAGTTGCCTTTTGAAACTGAAGTTAAAATCATTCAATCATTGTGTGTGCTGTGTTCCTCACATAAAGTTTTTAACGGAGCCAAGTACAAACACAGTCGCATACACACACACGCACACGTATCTGCTCGCACTCATACAACGAAGAAGTGCACACGTCAGTTTTGCCACGAAAGAAATTTGGGGCAAAAATTGAATGAAATCGGAATTATCTGGCAATTCGAGATCACTAATAAAATGTCCTTTCTCAACCTTCTTCGTTGCAGTCAATGTCGATAGTTAGCAGCATCACCAACTTTACGAAACACGCGACGCGACGACATTGGATATATCCGCACCGGAGATAGCCAGTGCTTTCTTTTTGTTTATTTCCCTTCCCTTCTATTTTTTTTTAGTTTTTGAATTTTGGTTTATCTATACATTAATTCGTATATTTAGATAGTTGAAATTGTTTTTGTTCTTGTGTGCCTGTGTGTGTGTGTGTGTGAATTATGTCCGGGCACATTATGGACACGGATGCTGCCACGGAAGCTGCAGAGCTAAGCCAACAGGAGGATGCGGAAGATGTCAGCATATCGGATATATCGCTTATCCAGGTAAGTTGACGTAGTTCTCTTTTCACACTCTGTCTAATCCTTGTATGGGGCAACAGCACAACACAGGAACAATCAGCGGCAAGGGGCGCCTCGACAGCCTGCGGGAGAATCTATCCAAACAGCAGGTAAGTCCAATAAAGTCTTAATTGAGTACTTTGCCTAACGCGCTCTATCTCTCTCTCTCTCTCTCTCTCTCTCTCTCTCTCTCTCTCTCTCTGTAGGAACGTTTGATGGCGTTACGCGAACGCGCTCTAAGGAAAACGGATGATGGCGGCCGACGCTTGTCCAACATGAGCGACTCCATGGAATCCCTCAAGTCGTTGGGACAAAAGTTGACTCAACACAAGGAGCTGCGACCACAGGATATGTCAACGCCACTGGCAACGCCCACCAAGGATGTCTCAGCCGCGGAGATCTCCGGCAGCGAGAAACTTCAAATGCTAAACCAACGAACCGAACAGAATCGTGCGCTAATTGAGCAGCGCAAACGAGATCTGGCCAAATCGCTGCAGTCCGTCAAGTCTGGACTGCGGCACAGTGCCAGCAGTGAACTGGGCTCCTCGATGAGTGATTTGCGTGCCATGGCTCAGTCACAGGCAGCCCCGGTTTCACGACATCGCTCCGCTGCTGATTTGCTACAGCAGCAGCAACTGCAGTTGCAACAAACGCCACAGCAGCTGTTGCAACCCGCGAGCGACGAGAGCCGCCTGAAGCTGCTGAAGAACAAGATGAAGCTCATCGAGATGAAGCAGACGCGCAAGGAGCAGGAGCTGCAGCAGGAGTTGCTCGACATGCGCAACGAGCTAACGCGACGCGACACAGTCATACAACAGTTGGAGAGTACTTTATCCGAGCAGAGCGAAGAGCTGGAGTAGCTTGCGGCCAATAACGGAACTGGACCATACGCGGCTGCAGGCAGAGATCGAGCAGTTGAAGGAACGCAACGCCGAACTGGAGGCCAGCAGCGAAGCCGTGGATACAACGCGGCAGGAGCTGCAACATGTGCGGGAACAGCTGCTGCTGGCGGAGCAGGCAACCAGCGAAGCGTCAGCCAACTCAACAGATGCGCAAGTCAATCAGGAGTTGGCCAAGCAGCTGCAGGAGTTGGAGAATCAGTTGCAGGAGCTGCGCCAAGCCAATGCGCAGAAGGAGGAGCAGCAGCGCGAGCTGGGCACCGACACGGAGACGCAGCTGAATCGTCTGAACGAACTGGAGGCCACCATCGCCACACAGTCCGAGCAGCTGGCCGAGAAGACAACTGAGCTGAATGTGCTCAATGTGAATCTGCGTGTGCTCGAGGAGAAACTGGCTCAGAGTGTAAAGAGTAAACCCATCTTTCTGGACGAACAGGATGGCAGTGCCACGGAGCAGCTGCAGGGAGATCTGGTCAAGCTGAAGCAGAAGCTGGACGAGTGCAACAAGAGCAACATCAAGCTGAAGCTGAAGTGTAAACAGGCTGAGAAACAACTGCAGAAATTCCAAAGCATCGACACGCAGCAGGAGCTGGCCAGGATCACAGCCGAAAATGAGCAGCTGCAGCAACGTGTCACCGTGCTGGAAGACGAGAAGGGTCAATGGCAGCTAACGCAGGTGGAGGAGGAGCCCGCGGTATCAGTTGCTGCTTCAGTTGCCAGCAGTGGCCAAGCGGAGGCAATACGATTGCTAGAGGAGCAGAAGCAGGAGCTGCAACAGGCACTGGAGGCACTGCAGCAGGGCAGCGATGCGGCGCGCGTGGAGTCTGAACTGAACGAGGTGCAGCTGGAGGAGCAACTGTCACAGCGTGTGCAACAACTGGAAGCGGAGGCAAACGAGCAACGCGACCAGCTGCAGAAGCTGCAAGGCGAGAAGGAGGCGCTGGACAAGAAGCTCACTCACTATATCAATGAGAACATGGAACTGCTCGACAAGCTGGAGAAGCTTAGCTCGTCTAGTTCAGCGGAATCCATTGAGATCGTTGAACGCCCCTCGGAACGACGCTTCAGTCAGCAGCGTCCCGCCTCGGAGGGCGACGAACCTGCCGAGGTGGAGCCCAGCAGCAGCACAGCACTGCCCAGTTTTGTGAGTGAACTAACGCAAACAGATCTCGAGGAGGCACCCGAGCAACTGGAGATGAACGAGAGTCTTGCCCAGCTGCGCACCGAGAGTGATGAGCTGCTGAAGAAGATTCAACTGTTCACAGACGAGCGACGTGAAGTGCTGGCCAAAATGGAGCAACTGCAGGCAGAGAACGCGGCACTGCAGCAGCAACTCAAGCAGGCACAGGAACAGGCGCTGACAGAGAGTGCCGCCCTGCGGACGCAGCTGGAGGAAGTGCAGCGCGATAAGCAACAGTTGTCGCTGCAGCTCACAGAGAAATCAGCAAATCTCTCGCAGGAATTGAGCTCCATGCAACGCTCATCCGAGGTGGTGGCCTCCCTGGACTGTGGCGCCGAAGGCGGTGGTGCCGCTCCCCTCTTTGACAAGTGCGAACGTTCACTGTCCAAGCTCAGCTCCGAACTGGAGGCCTATCGCAAGGCCAACGATCGCAATGCCAAGCTGAATGTCTCCAAGAAGTTGGCCAAGGAGGCCAAGAATGTGCACACTCAACTCACTGAGTTGCTGCACAAGGTGAAGGAGGCTAGCACCGCAGTGGAGACGGTCACAGTGGTGGAGACAGTTGTCGCTGTGACAGCACCCAATGGCAAAGCTCTGGCGGAATACGAACAGTTAACGGCGCAAAATGCTGAACTGAAGGCGGCTCTATCGCGCTTGCAGGCGGAGCTGGATGAGCTGCGCGATAGCTACCCCGAGGAGGCTACCCCACAGCCAGCACAGTTGGCCATTGCACAGTCGGACGAGCAGGCATTGGAACAGGAACGACAGCAACGGCAGCTTGTGCTTGAGGAACTGATGAAAGTGCATCGTGAACATGACGAGGAACGGCAACGACTGCAGCAAAGCATCAGTGAGCTGCAGGAAACAGTGAATGAACTGCGTGCCACGACAGCGGAGCAATTGCAGCTCATTGGCAGCCAGAGTGCTGAGCTGGTGCAGCTGCAACTGCAGGCGGAGCAACATGATCAGCAGTTGAACCACAGCGAGATGCTGCACGAGAAGTACATGGAGCAGCAGCAACGAGTGCGCCAGGAACAGGATGCACGCATCGAGACGCTCGAGGGGGAGCAGGGCATACTGCAGACGCTGGTGGCAGAGCAGAAGCAACAGCTCATCGAGGCCTATAGCCAGGGTGAGCATGAATCGAATCTGAAGCGTCTGGAGTTGCAGCAATGCCAACTGGAGCTGGAGACGAGCGAAACACGCAACAAGGAGCTGCGCGATAAGCTCAAGAAGTATGCGCTGAATCTGAAGAAACGCGCAACGGAGCACGTCGAGCTGGAACAGCAGTTGCACCGTTTGCGGGCAGAGCAAGCGGAGCATCCACAGCACGAGGAGCAACTGCAGGCAGCGCTGGCGGAGCAAGCCACATTGGAAGCTAAACTGCAGTCGTCGCTGGCGGAGCAAACAACATTGGAAGCCAAACTGAAGGCAAGCGCTGGCGGAACAAGCGACGCTGGAACTGAAGCTGAGCGAAGAGCAGGCCACTGTGGAGCAGCAGGAGGAACAAGTGCAACAGATGCGTGACGAGCTGCATGAGCTGCAACGCGCTAAGAAGGAACTCGAACGGGATGTGAGCAAGCAGCACGCCAAGCTGGCCACGTTGCCCAAGCTACATGACGAGGTCGATCGCCTGCAGGTGGAGCTGCAGAACACGGTCTATGCCAACACCACGTTGCGCCAGGAGAGCTACGAGCTGGAGCAGCAGCTGGCAGAGCGTGCCGGCTACGATGAGCTGCGTCGCCAGCTGGAGCAGAAGTCACTGAAGTTCGACAAGTCCAAGGAGGTGATCAAGCTGCGCAACGCCACCATACAGAGTCTGCAGCGGGAGCTGAACGAGCTGCGCAACCAGCTGCTGGCACAACCCGAGGAGGAGCCACAGCAGAAGCGGGAAGAGCGGCAGCTGGAGCAACAGCAACGGGAGCAGGAGCATGCGAAACTGCTGGCACAACTGCTGGAGGCCAAGGAGCAGAATGCTCAGCTGCTGGAGGAGAAGGCCAACTTTGAGCTGGCCATTGCGCGCCTGGAGACACTGCACGAGGGAATACAGGCCAAGCTGCAGCAGGACCAAACGTACATTGAATCACTGGAGGCACAGAGCACGCAGCTGCAGGCCAAGAGTGCTGCACTGGAGGATCAGACAGCCAGCTTGACGGCGCAGCACGCAGCGACGCAGGAGCGTGTAGAGTTGCTGGAGCAGCAGCTGGGAGAGACAACGGCACAGCAGGCGGAGCACGAGGCGGAGCTGCAACAACGCGTGCAGCAGCTCACAGAGCGAGAGCAAAACCAAAGCCGGCAACTGCAACAGCTTGACTTGGAGGCAGAGGAGGCACGCGGGGAGTTGGCTGCACTGCAGAGCAACCACGAGGCATTGCTGGAGCGGCACAAGCAACAGACAGCGCAGGCACAGGCCGAACGGGAGGAGCTAAGCAACAGCAGCGAGCAGGAGCTGTTCGAGCTGCGTCAACAGCTGCAGTTGCGTGACCAGGAGCTGCAGCGACAGCGCAATGTCTACGATGCCAAGCTGGCAGCAAGGGCCACCGAGCTGGATGAGATGGAATGTGATTTGAGTGCGCACATGGAACGTGCCACGGCAGAAACGCGTGATCTGCACCAGCAGTTGGAGCGGGCAAAAGAGCAGCTAAAGGCGCGCAGCGTGCAGCTGACACGCATCAATGAGGAGCTGGCAGAGACGGAACGGGAGCGTGCCAACCTCAGTCACGAGGCTATGCTGCTGCGCATGAAGAACGACAGCACCGAACAAGATGTGCTCGAGCTACAGGAGCTGCGCATGCAGGCCATGCAGGATAAGACGGAGATCGATAATCTGCGCGCCCAGATCGAGTCGCTGTGTTCCAATCACAATCAGGAGCTGCAGGCGCTGCAGCAGCAGATCGCTGAACTGGATACGCTGGGACAGAACCAGACCGATGATCAGGTGTATATCGAGACGGAGAACAAGCGACTCACGGAGCAGCTGAACGAGCTGCAGGCGCGACTCGAGGAACTGCAGTCGCAGCCAACTGTTCCCGTTCCCGCTCCCGTGCTCTTCCAAACCCAATCCCAACCCCAATCCCAATCTCAGCCAGCTGCAGCCCAAGCGTCACCAGATGATTGGATGTACTCAGCCGCCTGGCAGCGACAGCCTGGAACAGGCCAGGAACAGGTAGAGCTACACAGTCATCACTACATCGTACCCTAAACATGCTAATCATTCTGCTGCTTATTTCAGAACGTTCCTACGGCCATGTTCTTTGGCGGCGATGCGGCTGCAGCGCCATCTCCCTTCGACGAGATTGTTGCCCCGCCAGTGCATATGGCTGCACAGGGCATGTTCCCGCCGCTGCCGCCGGAATCTGTTGAGGAACTGCCAACGATAGAGGATTTGCAGCGTAATGTGTCCGATCTGGAGAAGCACGCCAAGGAGCTGGAGACAAAGTTGCTGGCACGCAATCAGTCGTTGGCCGAGCACGAGGAGCGTCGCCTGCAACTGGAACGGCAACTGCACGAGCGCGAACAGGAGCTGGCCCAGCTGCGTGCCCAGGCCGAGGAACGGGAGCGAGTGGCGGCCATTGAGAATCTAATGCTCCCAGAGGCAGAGCCAGAGCCAGCGCCTGTTAAGGCCAAGGCGGCACCCACGTTAAACATGTTCTTTGGACCGGAAACGGTTACAGATGCCGGCGCAATCAATCTGGATTTGGGTCTGACGCAATCGGAGCCAGTTGTGGAGTCACTCATTGTACCAAAGAAGGCTTATCTATGTCAGCCAGAGGGAGAACAGGCAGAGCCCGCGAATGCAATCGACTGGGGTGTGGACATGGATGAGGATCCTTGGGCCAGTGCAGCGGCAGCAGTAGCCGAACAACAGCAGCTGCCGTCGCTGTCGGCAGCAACGTCAGCGTTGCAGGCGCGCATCGATGAGCTCGAGCAGCAGAAGGCGGAGCTGCAGACAAAGACAGCGAAGCTAATGAAGCGTCTCAAGGAGTACCGTGCCAAGGAGCAGCAGCAACAACAACAGCAGCAGCAACAACAGCAGCAGCAGCAACATATGAGCAACGATCTGGACAGCGCCATTATCGATGAACTGAAGTGTCAGTTACAGTTGCATGAGGCACGCCAGTCCAAGACGGAGGAGCTGCTGCAGCAGCATGCGCTGGAGAAGGAGAAGCTAGCGAAACGCATCGATGTGCTGACCGCTGGCAATGACCGCATGGCTGAGCTGAAGGAGCGCCAGGACATGGATGTGCAGATGTATCAGGCGCGCATACGCGAGCTGCAGGAGAAGCTGCAGCAGCTCGAGAGTTGGGGCGAGGAGGGCACCGCCGCCAATGTTGCCCCAAGCATTGCCTCATCATGATCTGCTCCCGTGCCGCAGCCTCCGAATGAAGAAGCTTTGGCAAAAATTGAAAATCTACAGGCAGAGAATCTGGATCTGAACACAGAATGCCAGGAGCTGCAGTCGCAGCTGCAGCAGGAGAAGCGGCTGGCTCAGGAGTTGCAGGCACAGGCTGAGCACGAACGGGAACAGCTGCAGGAGATACTGCAGCAGAAAGCACAGGCCGAGCAGCAGAGTCACCAGCTGCAGCAGCAATTGCAGGAGCAACTGCAGCAACAGCAGCTTGTGGTAGAACAACCCAGCACGCTGGTTAACACTCCGCCCAGCGATGAGAGCCTTGCCCTGCTGCAGGAGAAGGAATCAGAAATTGTACATCTCAAGCAACGTATCGAGGAGCTGATGCGAGAGGATCAGACCGAAAAGCTGGTGCTGGAGATACTCACCAAGAACCAGGAGCTCCAACTGTTGCGTATGCAGATCAAGCAGCTGAAGGAGGAAGAGAAGCAGGAGAAGCCCGCACAGGCTGAAGTGCCAGATGAGCACAACAACGAGGCCAAGCAGCAGCTGGAGCAAGTGCAGCAGCAATGCCGGCAATTGGAGCAGGAGAAATACGACATGGAGGAGGAGCTACGTGTGCTGAACAATCATGTGCTCTCCAGCCTGGAGCTGGAGGACAAAATGAAGCAGACCCTGCTCGAGCTGGACATGAAGAACATTGAGGTGACGGAGCTGCGCAAATCACTGGAGCTTCTGCAGCAAGCTCAGGCGCAAGCGCAGCAGCCACAGCATCCACCGCCAGCAGAAGCGCCACAACCAGATTTAAGTGCGCTAAACAAGCAGTGGGAGGCGCTGGTGGAGCAGAAGTGCAGCGAGGTGGCCAGCATTTGGCAGGGTCATCTGCAGCAACGTGAAGCTGCCTACGAGGCGCAGATCGCACAGCTCCAGCAGCAGCAGACAACGACGGCAACGGCAACGATAGCGACAACAACGGAGACAGTGCCCGTGACGGAGACGCCGCCCAGCGATTTGGTAGAGAAGATGCAGAAGGCGCTAGAGACACAGGAAATGGAAATTGTGACACTCAAGGAACAGTTGGCCATACGCTCGGCGGAGTATGCACGTCTTGCCTCCCAGTATGATCCCTTCCGGCTGCAGAATACATTGGTAGGCAGCGGCGGCGCCAGTGGAACCCCCTACAACGGGCAGCAACCAGGAAGGGCAGCCCGAGTATGTGCTTAAATCAGATCTGGATTATGCCCTGATGATGCTCCATCAGCGGGAGATGCGCATTGAGGAGATGATCATCGAGCTGGTGCAGCTGCTGGACGAGCGTGATCATTTGCAGCTCAAACTATCCGATACTCTGCGCCAACTGGAGGCCGAGCGCAGTCGTGGCACGCTCGATGATTGTAAGTGTCCGATAAATGTTTCAAACATTCATATATCAATTGTTTCATTTACTTCTTTCTTGCAGTCGGCAGCGCAGTCGGTGCCCAGGCAAACGTTTCCTTCTCGTCAATCGCCTCGGCCAGTCCCAGCAAGCTTAGCATAGCCAGCAGCAGTGACCTGGTCCCGTCCAGCGGCAGCGACCTAAAGCAGAAGTAAGTGAAATAAACGATATGTCGCTTTGTATTCGATAACATCGATAATTGTTACTCGCACAGATTGGCAGAATTGCAAACGGTGAAGCATTCCAGGGACAAGGCAATTGTGGACGAGCGAGAACTGCGACTGCAGCAGATGATTCAATTGCAAAGGGACATGGCCAAGCCGGGCACCACGACATCGGCAGCAACAACAATAACAACTGCCCCAATGACAACAGCACCAGCGGCGGCTTCAGTTGCAACAGTGTTGCCAGCAGACGCTGCAACGACAGCAACCAGTGTACCACTACTCGATAACGATCCTTGTAAGTGTTACCATATTGATCAGCAGTTCGATAAATGTGATGCTCATTCCGTTGTGCTCTTTCACAGCTCAAACATCACTCCGATCACCATCGATGGTCCTCATGGACTGGATATTAGGCAATAATAAGAGCGAGGACGAAGGACACACCGCAACGACAAGCAATTAGGGAGAAAGCATGTTCCAAAATGACTAAACAAAATTCAATGCGGCTTTACGATAACTTTCGATTTAAATTAGCTTTAGAGTTCTCTATTATGTACCTTCGATGAATGAAAAATCGAAAACAGCAAAAAATACCATGAAGAAAAACGATAAAAAAGAAAACATTAAAAAAATAAACACAACACATTAAAAACTATTCCCAAATTGTGTAGCCAGCCACACCAATATGTCTTCTACACATCTACGTTTTATGTTGTAGATATGTAAAAAAAATTGTAAAATTTTAATGATAAACTTAAATTACCAACAACAACTTAACATAAAAAGAACGTAAACAAAATTGCAATCGATTTTGTCTCTTTTTAATTTTGTTCCCTTATTTGCGAACAGTGTCTACACACGGTCGCAACGAGTTAACTAAATTTATAACGGACATTGCAGCATAAGTAAAAACAAATATGGCGGAAAGTAGTTACAGGACCAGAAATATACTTCGGCTGGCCGATATGCATCCGACAATGACTAGTTTCAATACCGTGGCACTAATTATAGCTAAATCGGAACCAAATGTATTTCTGGACAAGCTAAGTAGCGAGAAGCGCGGCGTGATAACCTTCACGTTGCGCGATTCCAAGCGTCACATAGCCAACTGCAAGTGCTGGGGCCCCAAGGCCTGCGTGGATGAGTACAACGCGATGTTGCAAATTGGCGATGTGGTGGATATTGTGGGTGGCAAGGTGATGGCCATTGCGCCAACCAGTACAACGGGTCTCAGTGAACATCGTTACCAGCCACGCAGCACGTTGCCACGGGCACTAGTTGTAAACGAAGGACAGGGCTATGTGATAAAGCACAATTGTGATGATTTGGAGACGCTGGAATCATTACGTCAACTCCTTCACCAGCCGCATAAGCCATTGAGTTCAGCCCTAAAGCTGGCTGATGTGCGCTGTGCCGCGCCAGGTGGTGCTGAGCGTGCACCCATGAATGTTGATCTGTTCGTGGTGGTGGCCTTTGTGCGTCCGGTGCGTCAACTTAAACGCAAGGTGGCACGTAATGGCAACACGCTGTTGCACTGCCTCGAACTGGTGGTCATCGATGACAGCTGTGCAGATGGTATGACGTTCACGCTGTGGCATGCTGATTGGATACGTCGCGCTCAATTGTGGCAGCCTCGCAAAACGTTGCTCCACTTAATCGATGTGCGCATCTCTTACTCACAGTTCTATGGCTGCCCTGTGTTAAGTCATACCAGCTGCACACTCATCTACGAAAATCCACAACCGCAAAGCTCAGAGTCTAAGGCGCTCCTTGCATTTGCAGCAGCAACGACTTTGAAGAGCTTCGCTATGTTTGCCCAAACCGATTTAGAGAATTTGCCACCGGGTGAGTAGGCTAGAGTACTTGTCAATCTTAAAGAACTACCCCACTAACCATATGTAATCCCTTTAGCTGAGGACATCAGGGCACAGATGACCGTGCGACAGATCTATGCACGCGCCGAGGGCGAACTGCAGGATGCCAGCAGGGAGAACTTTACAGCCGTGCTGTACGCGATGGTGACAAAGTTTGATATTGATGGTCTGTCCAGCTGCATCAGCAGAAAGTGGCAAGTGCCTTTGGGACTTTCCACATACATATAAAATTATTTAAATATGTATCTCTATCCTCTCCTGCAGTAACTCCTGCCAGCGGCTCATTGCAAGCAATCGAAGTGAATGCGAAAACGACAGATGTTTGATGGAGTTCTCCCTGAACTATAGCGGATCGCGAGCTGAGCACTTCTTCAACATCAACATACAATTGTCCGATCAGACAGGCACGCTGGTCGAGACGCGACTCAGTGGCATTGTCGCAGATCAGTTACTGGGACTCAATGCGAATGCCTTTCAGCGGCTATCGGACCGCAAGAAAAACGAGCTGAAGTGGCGGTTCCTGCTCAAGTACTTTGAGGTTAAATTACTGATCAAGAAACCAGCAGCCATGCGAGAGAACCTGGCAATAATTGTGGTAGATATGCAGCTTATACAACTGGAGCAGCTAATACAGAAACTAGCTGTGTTCTAGGATTATAACGCAAAGCGAGAAAACTGTACAACATATATAAATTGTTTATATTACGATATAGTACTTATGTATATACCTGAGAGCAAGTCTGCAGGAGACTCACACTTGACTTATAAAGAATATAATATATACGTTTTATCTGGTTTAAAAATCTTAAATTAATCAAAAGAAATCTACAGTTTTTATCAATATTTAAAAATTATGAAAACAGACAACTTATACAAAACTACGATAAGAAATAAGAGTTTATGAGGCTATACAAAATAAGTTTAAGTTTTAAATTTCATTATGATTCTTGACTAGTAAGGTCAACTCAAGTTCAAAATATGAGGTGAGTTTCTATAGTCCTTACAGTGGGATCTATTAAATAAAACCAAAACGCAGTCTACATAAATAGCATCTTTATTTCGCTTGGGTCTGTTTTTGTTGTTTTTAATATTATTCACACATAAAAATTTGCAACGGCAATACATAAATAGAATATACAATCCAATATTCAATATCCAATATACAATATTCAATAATACAATACTAGTACAATACGATTCATCAGATAAATTTCTTGCTTTGGGAGGCCAATAACGTTGCTGCTGCTGCTGCTGGTGTATATATGCAATAAATATACTATTTGGTTTATCTATGTTACGATTCTTATGTTTATATGATTAGTTCGAAATAAATTACATATTATTATCAATTTGTATTATTTATCGTAAGCAATTACAATATTTTTTGGTGCTGTTTACTTGCTAAGATCACAATGAGTCGACTCCACCAGTTATACAGTTACACCATGAAGGGGGAAATGGGATAAGGGAGGTCGGTTACGGGCACCAAAATTAATTTAATTTTCAATTTTTTCGTATAAATTTCACTTGGATGATTCGTTGTGTGTGTAGGGAATGTTTGAATGTGACTAAATTTGGTTTAACGCTTAATACTGCGACAACTACGAAATAATACATGGAATTTGCTACCTGATACTGTGCTAAAATAACAACAAAATACAAACGAAGCATCAACAGTTAATTTATCTAAAGAACCCTATATAAAATGGAACAAACAACAAATTGGGGGTGTGTTACCTCTTTTCTAGGGGGAGGAGGGTGGTCTGTTTTTTCTTTTTTGTACAGTATAATCTCTAAACCAAGCGAGATTGTGTGACTACGAGTTAGAACGAGATAGCGATAGCACTAGAGAGCATTTACACACACGTTCAACTTATCTCATATTCATTAAAAAGAAGAAAAAAAAACAGTTAGTTATTAAAAAAACCGCAGCTCCTACTCCTACTTAGAGCTTGTGGAGCCATGTGTGCTATGGGGATGATGGTGATAGGGTGACTGTTGTGGCGGTTGATGATAATGCTCCTTGGGATGTGTCGAAGTGCCCGACGTGGAACTGGATCCTCCTGCTCCTCCTCCGCCTGCCGCTGTTGCACTCGAGCTCTGTTGTCCCGAATGATTTGGCCCCATTCCATGATTATTGTGACTACTAGTATAGTTAAGTGGCAGCGCGGCAACGGTGGCCAGCGCTGCAGCAGCCGAGGCAGCTGCCACGCCCGCTGTGGCCGTGTTCAGTTTGCTGCCATTGGCGCTGTTCACCTTCAGTTGTCGGATTTCGGGAAAGAACTCAATCATCAGTATCTCCAACAGCTCCTGCAATAGATAGTATGCAATAGTTAGTTGGATTCGCTTAATCCTAAGGTCGAATGTTGTTTAAACTCACATAGAACAGCTGCTTGTTGTACAGGGGATTCTGCAGGGCATCGAAAACCTTGAGCACTCCTCGCTTGGCCGCCTGGGCACCCACTAGATTGCACAGCACCTCGGGTATATGGTCGGTGAGCAGCGCTTTGGCCGCATTGGTTGTCATCTCCTTCATGTCGTCGGAGCGCACTGGATACGCCGAGGCAAGCACGCCGCCGGGCCAAAACGATTTCAATATGGCCGAGAAATAATTATGCAGCATAGACTCCTCAAAGAGGTAAGCAACAGATTCACGTATTTGCCTATTTATTGTGCGTCCATAGGTGATCTGCACAAACGAGATGATGCTCTTGCGCAGCCACTTAAAGACACCGCCCATGTCGAATATTTCACCCATTAGCGCATACATGGGCTCCGCTATAGAGTCCTTGCTATCCAGGTCGGCCAACAGTTTGGCATCGCTGCTTGACTCGCCATCTAAATAGGTGGACATATCGTCATCGTCACGCTGCAGACCCCAGAATGGATCACTCGCTTTGTTCGTCTCGTGTGCCTTGGCCGCGTCGCTCTTGAACAGCGTCGACAGGGAGAACTTTGACTTTTTGGGCGATGGCAGTGTCTGCTTGAGGTGATCCGAACTGGGGCTGAGGAACGTATAGATCGCCTCGCTGCCATTCAAATGATCGTCCTCCAATATGAACTGCAAGTAAATATGAAATAGGTTAGTGGGAACTCCCTAGAATGCAGCAACACTATCCTACGCACATTTAGAAACTTCTGTATCTGCCCCTTTGCCTTCTCCTGCGCGTGTCGATCGGTTTTCAAGAAAAAGAACTTGAAATTCGTTGGCAGAATCCAGCGATTTCAGATTGGGGCTTACATGGCGCAGTTTGCGTTGCAGTTCCTAAAGAGACATACGTGGATTAAAGAATCTTTTCTTTGGCTAGTCTAAGATCTTCACTTACATGCACTTGGTTCAGCGAACGCATTACCACCCAGCCACTGGATATGCCCGAGGGACGACGTCGCTGTGCGCGTCCAGTGCTAGCGTCGCCATTCTTGGGCGCTGCTTGAGGCGGTGCATTGATGTCCTCGTCGACATGCACCAGTATCATAAACTGCAGCGACTCCTTTTCATCGGATACCTGCAAGAATCAGGAGGAAGGGATACGTATTAGATGACAATCTATAGTCTGTAATACTCATTGACCCACCTCGACACTCTGTATGGTGGCTTTCCATTTGCCAAGGTGCTCGGTCCAGGCATCGGTGCGTCGCAAATGCGCCTCTGTTTGACGCTTCTCGCTCTTCAGCCACTCCATTTCCTTCTCGAGTATTTGCAGCACTTTGGACTCCGGTTTCACTGAGTATTTGAGAGCATCCAGAGCCTGATTCTTTTTATCGATGCGTTCCTGTATTTGCTCCAACTTCTTGCGAGCGTACGATGTGTGGGCAGCGACATCGATGGCTGCCGGGGCACCACCAGCGCCATTGAGCCCGTCCGTAACGCTGACCTGCTCATCATCGGGCACCTCGCCTAGCAGCGTGGGGCACATTAACAAGGTGGGATCGTTAAATTCGTTCGAATCGAGAGCCTCCTTTAGCTGCCGATATTGCTCGCTCAGCACAAACGGTGGGATAATATTTTTCCTCCAGGGTGCGCAGTATATTCCGTTGAATCTCGTAGAATATATCTGGCCCAGCATCGCCGAGGACAAAGGTCTCGATAAGCTTGCGTTCGTGCTTATCGATTTGTATCTCCGGCTTGGGCACACGAATGTACGTGTAGAAGATCTCGTTGCCCAGTTGATGGGTAGCCGATTTGTGCGCATGCTTCATCTCATCGACGGCCAGGTAAAAGCCCACCAGGGCGCTCGCCTTTAGAGGCTCGAGGAACAGCGTAAAATAGCGTCGCCCCACTGCCGTATTAAGTATCTCCATTAACGTTAAATCCTGCCAAAGACAGAGAGTTCCAGGATATTTAAATGCAGCTCGGAATTGGATCTGGCATTCGCACTCACCGTGTCACTAGAGTAGTTGCCATTCCAGCCAAATTTTGCCAGATTCTTTTCGCACTGACCTTTGGCCAACGTAAGCTGCTGCACATACCGCTTGAGCCGCACAGCAGCTGTCAGCTCGGACTTGGTCAACGTATGATCCTCGGTATCGGGATCAAGGCCTTTGGCACGTTGCAGATTCTGAATGCTCGTCGCATGCATCAGATCGTTAACAATGCTTTTGCGTATCAGCGACAGCTCCTCCAGATTGCCCGAGTTGTTGATGATCTTTAGGAAGTCCTCGAAGCTCGCTGCATATTCGTAGCTTCGCTTGCTTATGGCCGCCGCCGCCAGACGCGTCTCAATGTTCTGCACCACCTTTTGGTTGATGTAGTCGGGCGCTGTCAGCATTTTGATCATCGGAAAGAAAACTGTGAGAGCGTAGAATCGTTAGGCTTTATATCCGCATTCGATCAGAGAGAGAACCTACTCTTAAATGACAAGATCTCACTGAACAGCACTTTGAGTGGCGGCAGTGAGTAGCCGCGCGGCAGCAGCAGGATGACCATTATCTCGCACAGCTTGCGCAGAAACTCCATTTCTTTCTCCTCATCCGCCAGGTACGAGTTGGTACTGAACACGGGAACACTGTTCGTCTCCGCACTGCAAAAAATGAGGCAACTTAGTCATAGTGTTAGTGGGTTATCAATTCGAGGCACTTACGCGCGTGCCTCGGCAATGCGAATCTTCTCTAGATGCACTGTCACCCGGTTGACCATGTCGACAGCTATGATCTTGGCTGGATCCATGCGGGCGGCACGCTCATGTATCTTTTGTATGGCATTCCAGAGATCCTCACGTATGACATCATTAATGAGTTTCGGCTTAGTGACAACGTAGCTACAATGAAAGGGAAGGTATCATTAGAATCTGTTCATTTATGGCATTGCGTGATATTTACCCCAGCCAGGGCACCATGAAGTCACGGAGCACATACTCGATGATTTGCTGCAATTGCAGATCGACTGTCTTGCCAAAGATTAAGGGTAAATTCGATGGATTCCTGATGGGATTTGGCAAATCGAAGATGTTGCTCCTGATTAAAAAAACCGAAAGGGAATTGATTAAGATCTGCTCGATGCACGGGGGGAAGGAGGACTCACTTGGTGGCATTATACAGCAGCTTTGACGGCAGTCGATTTGGCCTTGTGGGCTCATTGGTCGTAAATATATAATGTATATAGACGGTGCCAGCGACAGCTGTGGCCAACAACCAAAGATAAATTTTTAATTAACAAATTTTATTGGAATCTTTTTATTGAAGAAGAAAATTAATATGAACGCCTTATAATGCTGATAAGCGAAACGTGAGTCATGTGTGGCATAAGATAAGACCACTGGATGAAACTATATATGCCTATGCCTTAAGTATACGGTGCGCCCTCGAAGGAGTGCTCCCTTTATCGGTAAAAAAGTTTTCCATTCATTTTACTTCACAAAAATGAAACAAATTGAGCGCAAAGTTTGCGAAGAATCCTATTAATTATTCAGTCCTGTGTTCCAAATTTAAGTTTTGAAAACTTAAACGTTTTATTGATTATTCAAGTTGTTGTTGCTCAATTAGTTTCAATTGAATTCTGTGTTCTATTTCTGGGCAGGGGTTTAACAAATCAAATTGTCAATCAATCTTCGCTTGTCTTTCCCCTGCCTATCTATAAGTATTGTAGTTTCATTCCTAATCTAAATTGCTTAGCTTTGTTTAGTTAGTCCAATCGTAGTTTATTGAATTGATAGTTCAATAAACTTCAAATTTTACTATCTGTATAATATATGCTGTCTCTAATCCCTTCTACTCGTATAGGCACCTGGGGATAGTGTATCCTATCGATAGTTCACTGTAGACGGATAAGGGTCGTCTTACCTGCTATGACCAGCACCAGCGAGTAGATGACAAACGCGAAGAGTAAAAAGAACGTTGGATAATACCAAATAACGGCCAAAAGCGTCAGCGTGATGCCGGAAATTATAATCTTCCAGTTTAATTGCAGCGCACGTAGCAACCTAAAGAAGAAGAATAAAAAGCAAGAAAGGCAGAATATAATAAATAATTGAATGGGCAGGCGAACAGGAATAAAATCTATTAATAATAATGACCACACTTGCCCACACCCCCCCACTCACCCTGCACCCCCCAATTCTCATTTACCAATCACCTTCGACCAGGCGCGTATTATTTAACCCAGTACATATGCATATGCTGCCCACAGGATACACACACGTTCTGGGATTGTGGGGTGGGGGATGTTGCGTATTTAAAGTTTATGCATCGCTTCTCCACTTACCGCGTTGCCAGCAGTGTCAGTCGCTGTGTGGGCGTTGTTGGCGGCTCAGGTTCAATGGGAAACAATGGGCGGCGACACTCCATGGCGGCCAGCTGTTTTCAACTCGTTCTATGCGTGAATGAGTGTCTCTCCCTCTCTCCCTCTCTGTGACTGTGTATGTGTTTGTGTGTGACTGTGTGTGGCTAGTGGTTTACAGTTACTTCTTCTAGTGCTGTTTTTGTTGTTGCTTCCGCTTTGTATTTGAATATCTTATGCGTTTTGTACATTTTTCGTTTTTAGTTCATTCTCAATTCTTGCTGCTGCCGTTGCTGCCACCCCTTCTGTTATGGCTCTTGTCATGTGTTCTTTTTTATGCCTTTGCCACACTATTAAAAATAGTTCCCTATAACCACTTCCGCCACCCCCGACAACGTTTAACGCCCTTGTGACCGACCGTTTCTCCGAATGCCGTCACAAGTTTTGATCTCGGACAAGGGGCGCGAATGGGGCAGCAGGCAGGGATCACAGCCTCAGCAGAAGTGCTTTTATCGCAACAAGTTGATATTGATAACGTATGATGCACGCGGAGCCACACAGAGACGGCACGCCGATTGATAACTGATAACAACGGAGCAGCAATCTCTGCTGCAGCAGCAGCAGTTTTCCGCCTTCGCAAAATCTCTTTACTCTTTGCTTCGCGATGCTATCGCTGTTGTTGTTCTTATTATTGCTGCTGCTGCTTTTGCATATGGTTGTTGTTGTTTACTGCCGCTGCTGCTGCGTAGATTACAACAAGTAGGAATTTGAGTTGGCGCGTTGCTATGTCTGTCCTAGGGCTGGTGCCAGTCAAATGGCTCGACCGAAATTAATCATCGCACGGCGTTTGCTTTCACTTTCAATCACAATCACAAACACAATAACCGAATAAATCAAAGTCCCAAACCGTGCTGGTAGACATTGGATTTGTTGATATTCTATCGATAACGATACCAGATTATGTATGCAGCTTTCGATGACTAATCGACCGACCACCTCATTCAAACATACGACAATCAATCGATATGTGCTCTCTATCCAGCGCCAACGCACAATCGACCTCAGCTATTTAAATGCTGAAAGCCAATTTAATAACGGTATATATTTTATCAATACATTAAAATACGGAAGTTTTCATTGTATGCTACCAATTTATTTGTTCTGTTGCAAAATTAACAATACTAAAATTGAATTTAAAAAACACCACCAATGTGGGTGTGTCTGTTTCGATTTGGTATTAATTGCATGGCCGTATGCGCATTAAACATACATATACAAAACTGCCAGCCTCCTGAACGTAGCGAGTCCAATTACCAATTTTTCCGTGATATTTCCCCCCCAATTGTCCCACTCGAATGGCATCGATATCGGAAAACGTAATTCAAGGAGACCTTAATTATCACTGGGTGTTACTGCTCCTTGGAGGCGGCGGCCTTGCGACGCAGAGCCTGCTTGCGTGTCGCTAAAATGTTCTTAAAAACCATATTTCTAGCGAACTGTTCCCCCCAACACGGCCTCTGTAAAATGGATGACCAATTGAAGCAATGCGTGTGGCAAGTATCCAGCTGTTTGGTTGGCATTGCCGAGTGTCGCCAATGCAGACTGTACATACGTTTCCGGGGAGGGCGCAAACACGCTCGGCTTACGTATCTTGGTCATGTTGGTGGCCACAAAGCCGGGCTGCACACTCTGTATAACAATGCCCTGCTTTCCATACTCCGTCTGCAGATCATCGCTCAGCTTGTTAACGAATGCCTAGGCAAGAGAGGGAACAATTGTGATAGAAGTATCATAACTTTTCACTTTCCTTCGTTCCACTTACCTTGGTGGCACTGTAGACACTTAACAGGGGACTCGGTATGACGCCCGCTGTCGAGGATAGATTTATAATGACACCCTTGCCCCTCTTCACCATGGCCGGCAGAAAGAGCGCCGTCATATGGGTCACGGAATGTATGTTGGCCGAGACGATGCTGCGCAAGAATTGAGGGTCATCACTGCAACAATCCACAAAGTATTCTGGATGATTGTAGCTAATGCCCACGTTGTTGACTAGCACACCCACATTGAGACCCTCGGTCTGCTTGCGGATTTTATCATAGATCTCTACGCCCCCAGTGAAGTCCACATCGATTACACGCACCTCGACGCCGAATTCGCTGCCTGTAAGTATGCCACACAAAAAGCGGGTTCAAGCCAGGCTTATAGGTACATTAGCCAGAATAACCTTACCTATTTCATCTGCCACACGTTTAAGCTTCTCCAGCGAGCGACTTATCAGCACCAGTTTCAGTCCCTTGCGAGCCATCTAAATCGAGGGATCAGTTAGATCAGTACTATTACTAACTACCAATACTTTATTGATAAAATACTTCTTCGTACTACTCAAAAACTAACGCACTTTCGCTATCCCTCTGTAATTTTTACGACATTTCCATACAGTCTATATGCTTATTTTAACTATATAAATAGACTCCGTGAACGAATGTAAATTTTGAATTCAATGTGACCCCGCATGTGTCGCATAATGCGTGCATAGAATTATTTATTACGTTGAGAAAAGCTAGAGGCGAGAAAGGAGCACGAGCGGATAGACAAATAGTTATGCAAACATGAATATTAACTAAGGGCCGTCGACCAGTTAACAGCTCGCCAGCTTTGGCCAGTGTGCAAAGTGCTGATTCGACGACAACTAGCCAAAAAGTAAACAACAAAATCTCTCTCTCCATATAAAGTCGCCAACTGCAAACTGCAATCGAAAGGTCGCTCAAATATTGCTAAGTCAACAGTTCTAGGGTTTTTCAATTTCAATATTTACTGGAAATCGGTCACTGGTTGACTGGCTCTGCCTAATGGATAATTAGCACTTTGACAATTGCAACACAGTGAGGGGACTGAGCCCTAAGGGCGGGGGGAAACAATGTTCAAGTCATTCCATATGGTTGAAACTTTTCTACGATAACAAAAAACAAAATGCAAAGCTAATTTATTACTTTGCACTTTTTGGTTTTCCAACTAGCTAAGCGACAAAGTCATCGTGTTGCTTGCAATGCAACTGCATATCGGGAGAATAATTACTCCATGACTTCTAACTGAACCCTGTCACTGAGTTTACTTTGAAACAATCTATAAATCACTTGAGATTGGCCAATTTCTCATTTCTTTCTCTAGCTGATAAATCAATAGTGATTATATCGAGAATCGTCTAAATTGTCTCCCTTATCTAACAAGTCCAACGCCTTATCGTGGGTCTTTTTGTTTGTACGTACCTCCCTGGCATAGGCCTTGCCAATGCCATCGGTCGAGCCGGTGATAACTGCAAAGGTTGGAAACGTTAGAAATGTGTTTAGTTCGAATATAGTATGAGTAATATGCATGTATTACTATGTGTCTGGGAGTGCGGGACATTCTTATCTGGCGTGATTGGGGGGAACGCGTGACATAATCGCCCCGAGAACCCCGCCCGATCGGCACAAAGTTCAAACCACAACGGCGACTCACCTGCCCATTCTCCAATGGTGGCCAGATTGACAGAGCAGCCGCATAGCTTGGGAGCCACGATATTGGCATAGATCCAGGGCAAGACCTTGCGGAAAATCTGAAAGCCGACAATGCTGATGGCCAGACCGCCCAGCAGGGTCAGGGCACGCGAATTGTCTTCCATGGCGACAGGAATCGAATTGATGTTGCCCACTATGAGAAGTTGTTTGAGTAATTCTCCGTAGAACACGTACTGGAGGCAAGGTGCGGACTCTATGGACTACGCTGGCTGCCTAAAAGGTCTGTTGTGCTGCCTCTGCTGGTGTGCTGCCTCTGCTGGTGTTGCTGTCGGTGTCGCTGCCTGCGTCGTCGCCGCTGCGTTTGCTTACTTTTTGTTTCTGTTTTGGGGTTCGGTTTTTAGCGCTGCCCTCTCCGGCAGAATTCGTCGTCGTCGTCAATTGAATTTTATTGAAATTCAGCGATTGTCTGGAAAGCGCGCTCGCTTAATATTCAAAGCAAACGCTTAATATTCGAAACAAAGATTAGGGCACGTTGACCAAATTCCCTTATGTTGCGCATAAATAAATAGGCAGAAATTTTCTTTTTTGTTTTGCTGTTCGCAGTGCGCGTGGAAATTCTGTGGAAGTCAAAAAATGTCAGCACGAGAGAGAACAGAAAATGAAATGAACGGTTCTTTTTGCCGACTGAGCGCATGTGTTTATGCTTACTGCATGTGTGTGTCGCGCCACTTATGTGAAATGGTGTGTGTGTGTGCATGTGTTAGTGCCCGCGCCTCATGCTCTCACGTTTTCCACCCGATTCCATATCGCACCACCACCAGTTGTTGATAAGGGGGGTATACAAGCACACACACACACACACAGCTGCTCTCGCTCTCGCTTACCCTAAATACATACATGTATACAAAATACTGCACATGCGCAGGAAGAGGCACAGTAGAATTATTCGATGACGATTATTTTATGCGGGCGCGAAACTTAATAATCAGTGTATAAAATCGAATTTTGTTAAATATTAAAACATTTTGTTGCCAACGGACAATGTCAGAGATGATTTGAATTCGAATTGAAAACCGACTTGATTGGCAAGTCCTATGCAGTTAGTTAATCCAACGCACACTAGATGGCGCTACGGCGCGCTTAAAAATAACGTTGCATACTCTTGCGCGCACCTAATTTATTCCGTACAGCCCACTACTAAATTGTATTTTTGACCCGCCTCTCTCCATGGCGCTCCATTGAAATTTGAATAACACGCAGTAAACTGCTTGGCACTGCTTGCATTTTAGTGCAATCTCATGCATGATCCCTAAACTTCAAGCCGTAAGGGGAGCCAGAAAAGTTGCCTGTAATTTCGACAGATGTTTAAAAAAGGCTGGAAAATACTGGAATTCAATACATATTTAGTCCAGTGCTTTCATAATTCTTGTTGATTAAGTCCAGTATCAATTAAATATAAATTGTTTAAAGCAAAATCTAGAAATTTTAAATTTTACTCTCAGCATCCTTACATCTGGCAACCCACAGCCGCCGTTGGCATGGCAACTCCAGTTAGTGCAAAAACAAAAAGCCTGCCGTTAATCTCCATAGAGATGCTCTCGCAAGTGAGTGAGAGAGCAAGAGAGAAAGGACAATGCACGCACGCATAATTGGCAGACGGAATATATGAAACTTCTATCTCCGGCAGTCTTGTGTCAATTGCGTGCGAACCAACAACGTTTTCGGGGCCGGCAAATGCAAACAAAGCTTACACACACACCCACACACACACCTACGCACACAGTCTTTAGTGTGTGATAATTGTGTTGACTTATGTGGGGGATCCAATTCTGGGTTAACGCACCAACTATGCAAGTCAACAGCGTGAAAATCTCTCCAGTGCAATCTGCAAACTTATTGGCAACGCGGTCAACTGTGTAACGGTATGCAAATGGAACTTTTAGGCTAAAACCATTTGGCAAATAATGCAAATTCGCCAATATCATCCCATAAGGGCAATAATATATGCTCCGCACTCGCACTCGCATGAAAATGCTGTCTGCTCCGTTGATTTAGGCAGGACCAGCAGCAGCAGCATCGGCAGCCGCAATAGGCAATAACTGAGCTCGTGGCATGCGCACATCGTGTCCTGACCTACATTCCCCTTATTGGTCATCTAAGCAGCAGCATTCAAGTAGCTTGCCAACAGAAGAACGAACAACGAAAACGGAATAGCTAGTAAGTGGCGAAAAATAGCGCAAGGGAAATCGCAATCGGAAAATACGTGTACAATAAACTGTGAGGCAGCCAATAAACCCGTTAAAGTGAAATTGAGACAATTGTGGCGACAAGTTAAGGAACGTCGCATACAATCCACACACAGGCACAGACACACAAAGACACACGCTCGCATACAGCGCACATGTCCTCGCACAGTCCACAATATGTTGTATGGCACCTCAGAATAGCTGAATTCCGACGGAAGGATTCGTTGCATTGCAAGTGAAAATATCAATAAAGGCAAAACGAGGCAGGCCACACAAGTCGCGTAGAAGCTCTCAAATCATGTAAAAGGTATATAGAAAGAAAACAAGAGTGAAAGAAAAACAACAAAGGCAACTATTTTGGATTCTTGAGTACAATTTTTGTATGTGCATATGCAGCGGTGAGTCCTTTTTTTTTTGTTTTTTGGTATTCTCTTTTGAGCCCACAAAGAAACAATGATGATGCTCATGGATGTATTTCCTGTTCGATTGCAGTGATGAAATCTAGATTATTTTGGATATTTGCCATTATATATTCATCGCTACATCACATAGGTTCAGGATCGACCTCGACCACATGTAAGTCAATCCATTACTTACGCGTCTTAGCATACACTTGTAGAAATAACAGCCTGAGTCAATATTGACATGTTTGTTACTCGTTCAAGATCTGAAAATGGGAAGTTAATTTCAATTTTTAATTGTTTACACTCATAACTTTTTTAAAAAGTATTCGTTTTTCGTTTTAAATTTAACATTCTATCAGTGAAATGTGATTAAAAAAGGTAATATATAAAAGATTTTTCAAGTGTGTTTAAGTTTTATTGTAAGAACGAATTCAAATGCATTCAATTTTTATTATATATTTACCATTAGACTCTTTATTGGTTATGCCCGATATTCTTTTAGTTACTTATCTTTACACTTGCAGTGAAACGTCCCCGAGCTGGCGACCCTTTCGATACATTTCCGAAGAATTTCTGGCAAGAGTTCAGCTCGCCGTTCACAGACACGCCAGAGGATGAGGAGCTCGAGGTCACCGAGACGACGACACACGAACCGTTTCCGTTCTTTGCCGATCCATATACCACAATAAACATAAGCACACAGCTGTCGTCGAACGTCTATCTGCACTGTCGTGTCAATGATCTGCAGGGCAAGACGGTGTCATGGATGCGGCGCAAGGGTGACGACTTGACCCTCATCACATTTGGCCAGCATACGTACAGTGGAGACTCGCGGTATTCGCTAGAATTCGAAGAACCCAACGATTGGAAGCTTCTAATACAATTTGCGAATGAACGCGACGAAGGCCCCTACGAGTGTCAAGTCTCGTCCCATCCACCGTTGGTACTCCTAGTATACCTAACTATAATTGGTGAGTGTATATGGAAGTATTTAATATACATATATGGTGTTTACATTTGAAATTACAGTTCCTCATGTGGAAATTCTCGACGAGCGAGGATCAGCCACACCGGAGAAGTACTACAAGGCTGGTAGCACCATCGAGCTTCAGTGTGTCATCTCAAAGATTCCGCATCCGTCTTCATATATCACCTGGCGTCATGGCCTTCGTTTGCTCAACTACGACACCAGTCGAGGAGGCATAAGGTAAACATAGGGATAAAAAATAAACAATAAATAAGGCCTTTTTTATGTTTTCTCTACGCATTTCAAAGCGTTAAAACGGACATGCTGCCCGGCCGGGCGTTGAGTCGCCTGTACATCGCTAATGCAAATCGGCAGGACACGGGCAACTATACCTGTATGTTGGGAAACGAGATAACGGAAACTGTTGTAGTGCATGTGCTTAATGGTAAGTGCGAGAAAAGAGCTTCCAATATTTTGTATTTTACGAACTAGATCAGTTCCCTGACAAATCAAATCAAAAGAACTTCAGACTTTTGAAGCGGCACCTAATCAGAAGCGAAATGAAACGTATTTTTAACATCATAAATATGCAACTTCTTTCCCCACTTCAGGTGAAGAACCAGCTGCAATGCAACATGCAAACGGGACCCGATTTATTTCGAGCCCCCTAACTATGGTTGTGTTTTTTATAGTATTTGCGATAGTCAAACCATTTCAACGATGACAACATTGTGAATAGAAAAAACCAAATTTCGAAGCGCTATCGAAATAGAAAAGTTAGAACAGGCAGAGAAAAGGTATTATGGGGAAATGCAAAAACCACAAAAAAACAAAAAAAAAAAGAAACATAATACTAAAGGAGAACAAAAGCAAAATACGAAAATCTTGTCCAGGATTGCATTTTCGACTTTTACTCTAATCATGGGTTGTTTAAAATTAGATACATCGCATAAATGAATACTAATTGTAGGCTTAAGCGAAACATCAACAAAATATGTATTTAATGAAAGATAAAAAGAAGAGAAGAAATTGTAGAAGAATAGTCGTATATAAGGGCGTACGCGAAACATCATGAATTGATTTTGCGATTGAAATGAATGTGAATACAACTAATCGTACTATGAAGGCCGTGTTTATGTTGGCTACAGTACATCCCATCCTTTAAACAACCCTCCCACTCCGACGGCCACCCTAAAGCAAACCAGGATCTATCATGCACATGCTCATTACCCTGATTTTCATTTTGAAAAAGAAACTGTTTGGAAATGTTGCCATTAGTATATGTAACTGGTGTTATAATGGTTGTAGCTTCTTGAAAATCAAACAGCATATCAGTTGGGATCATTAGATCACTTTTTGTACGTTTTTAACCAGATACATAAGACACAATACTTGTTTTACACATGACCACTTCGAGTTCCAGCAACGTACAACAAGCACCAGGTATTGAATACCTATGCGCTCCACAATGTATGCTTGGGAATCGGAATTGGAGCCCTGTTAGTATTCCTTTGATGTGATCTCCCACGCAGTGTTGAGTTTCAGGTTCTTATATTATATACAAAAAACACACACACGCATACACCAAAAGTAGCTTGCACACAGTCAATGTCAATGTCAATATATTATATATACATACATACATACATCACATACCATGTACGGAGTATAGGCGACTGTAGAGCGAACAGAAACCCTAGAAATATTTACACAAAAGACAAACTATGCCATTTAAAATGGATACATATCTTTTAATTTAATGTGTACGTTAGACGAATTGTTGTTATACATCACTTAGGTTGCGGAACCAATAAATATTCGACCATTTGACCTTTGACCCTTAATCTTTGACCATCGTACATAAACGTACATCTATGTAGGATCTCCGCGAGAGTCAACCAAAGTATATAACCACGGACCAATGGGTAAAACACATATACTTATATTCTGATGTATACTTGATTTATCCCGCAGTATCTCCTCTGGATTTCCACGATATCACAAAATTCTTTGTTACTTGGGGCATGGTAATAGTTGATTCTTTCGTATTCACATGATAGAATGATACTTACCCGTAAATACCGTAAAGTTTTCTAAATACACCTACATACTTATGCTTGAAGGCTTTATTCCTTTCGCTTGGATCATATTAACATGGACCACGTCCAATAATTATGCCTATGTGTAATATCAGCACCTTTCTCCCTAATCTAAACTCTTTTATTTCATCGTAAGAAGCCAAAAACAAAACAAAGGAAGACAGAACATTAAGGGAGCTAAGCATAAAGTGCACACACAATTAAATACTAAGGATTGATTAAACTAATGATAAAGAAGATAAGGTAGATGGTGAGGAGAACTTGGCTAATTTCAAATGGTCCATAGTAGTTATTGTAAATTATTCAATTGATTATTATTATAATTATTATGTATTACATGTAACAGACATATATATATATATAAATATATAAATATACATGCATATATTTATGGTGTATGCCCTTAAATACAAACAAAATGTTGGAGTGAGATAATGAAACAATACTTAGAGACTAACGCAAAGTGACGAAACTTTTAGAAGCATTTTGGTTACAGAAAATATTTAAGAATTATTACAAAAATTGATATTAACAAATAAACTACATAAATATTTATGTATGCGGCCGTCAAATGTCAATGCCGTTATTTCTATGATAATGCAACAATTGTATAAAAACAGATTCACACAAACTCGGACACACTGAGGCACATACAAACATTACATTACACTTTCAGATCATACATCAACAAATTCATATATTTGTTTTTTCTATTAAAAAAGAAGAATATTTAAAATCAAATTATGCAGTTTTAATTTTGGAGAGAAAACGGAACCAAATAGAGGGCAACATTTAATGTTTCGATGTTCCTTCTATTTAAAATTCCAAAAAATACCGACCAAGTATATTTCACTCGACTGAGTACCATCTGGAAAAAGTGATTATCAACTATTTGCCTCTCGCTCTATAGTTGCAGAACACTTCGTGGATCGCAGTACAAGATAATTTATCGAATGCATTTATCGATGGTATTTTCACCAGCTAACGATAGCTCAGTAGTTATTCAAAACAATCATTTTAGGTTGCCCAATTTTCAAAAACGAACATTTATTTCAATTAAATGCAATAAAAAAAAACAAGTATTTAACTTTTACGGTTGCACTTTAATTCTTCATTTTTCCAATCAAGTGGTGAGTATACGCAGCCACAAGGTTTGCCATCTCGGCGTACACCTGATACGGATAACTGGACTCCAAAGAATAATGCCCCAATGATCCCATTGGCGGTACTTGGAGCTCAGGTACCCGCAGCGGTGGCGGTGGTGGCGGCTGAGGTTGCTCGTGTGGCACAAGCGACAGACAAATGTCACCCACCTGCAGTTGCTGGCACTTTAGCTCGTAAAGCTCAAACGACAACTGCGGATTGCAGGAGGCCCAACCCTGCCCATAGACGAACAGTGGTTGAGCGGGCATCACTTCCAGATTAACCTGAAATAGAAGAGAGTAGCATACACAAAGTTCATGTTGAAGATCGCAAGATCTACGCTCTGACCTACCCGCTGCTGTGTGCTGTAACTGAAGGTGATGTTAATCGAGTGCGCAGCAGAGGATCGGTCGATTTTAACCACTGTCGCCTCTCGCAGGTCGAAGAGATGGCTGCGCATTGCCGACTGAATGAAGTCCTCGGTGCGTATATCCTCTACACGGCGCATTATTCCCGTCGACAGCTCAATGTAGGTGCCGCGCTTGAACGGGCTTGATTCCATTGCGTGGTAACTGTAAATAGTTAAACAGTTTGTTTCTTTATCAATTTAACTAGTACATTTAACCATTTTCAGTTGCTTCACTTGTCTGTTTGTTGCATTGTGTATGATGCATGTTGCCCTTGTTGCATAGTCTCCGTCTGCATCTTCATGGGCTTCGGTTTTCTGCGCTACGAAGTGTTCCTTGTGAGTTGCAACTGAATACTGATTCAGGCACGGCCCGCACACAGATTCATTCAATTGTGCTTGGTGCTTTCCCCAGGACTTTCCTGGAACAACACCCACTCATAACGCTGCCTTTACCTGTCTGTTTTACGACCCACTGTCTGCCTTCGGCAACAGGTATGCGCCTGCATCTTCCGGGACAACCTCCCGTTTCGCTACCTGAATTCCGCGGAAGTTTCCCATTGTTCTTGCATTGCCCGAAGGCGGCGGCGCCGTTCTGGCTCTTGCGCCAGGCGCCTTGCCGCGCACCACGCACTAAAAGAAAAACAAAAACAAATAGCCCAGCAAAATGTTTATTCTCTCGTTTATTTGGTCTTTCGTTTTCGCTTCGCGGCTGAGAATTTTATTTTTGGAGCGGGGCTGTGCCACGTGATATCCAAGGCATAAATATAGTAGCGCACATAGAAGTACAGCACACCCAGGGCGGAGTAAACCGATGTCAGCAGGAGCGGCATAAACGGCAGACGCTCATGCAGACCCAACAGGCGACTAAGTAGATGCTCATAGATGGGAATCCCGATGAAGCCCAACATGTAAAGCCACTCAAGTAAATGGAATGTGGGCTTCGCTTTGTACAGACGCTCCAACTGGCCATACATCATGGCCACGTAGGCGCCGTAGAGCGAATAGCGTGGCAGCAGCAAATCCACTTCGAAGAGTAGCGGGAAAAGCGAGAAGTAACTCGCGATGGACAGAATGAACGCGAACTTGGCATCCCGACGATCCAGCACAGTCAACAGGCTACAATTAATCGAGTGAGTCAATATGGACATCAACTGAGATCTACTACCGCTCTCTCCACACACTTACCACAATGGTATAAGGCACATTAGTATCGCCTTCTCGTGCACATGCCAACCGAACATGAATGAAGAGGCGGCGCACAGAACGACAGCACGTAGAAAGAGCAGCTTCGCTTTCCTGAAGAACCAAAGAGGACGGTCAATGAAGAACAGAACATACCCAATCTATCTGCTTACTCATTGGATGGCGCGAGAAAGAGCTTCACCAAAATGGGGAGCATAAAAAGCGCTGTAAGGACGAAAGTAACAAGTGGGCTGATGCTGGGAAGTACGATGTGTTGCACCTCTTGCACGAGTCCAGAGGTCGTTGAAGGTGCTGCCTCTCGAGAAGTCTGTTTCAGGACGCTGGCAGCCAACTTGTCGGCGGTGTTATAAAGCGCCCAGAGATTTGGCGCCCAGTAGGCATGTGTGAGACCTCGTTTGAACGGGAACAGGCGCGACAATAGTTGCGGCAACTGACGCCAGAAGGGGCCGAAGGAGAGCACAAAGGGCGACAGACCCACCGTCAGCAGCTTGACCATGGCATGCAGCGCATTCTGTTTTCCATTTAAGCAGTAGAATTTCAGCAAGTAAACCGCAAAAGCGGGTGCCATGTAAAGGAAGATGTGCTTGAAGTTCAGCAGTACGGCAAAGCTAAAGGCACTCCAGAGATAGCGCTGTCTGAGCAGCGCACTGATGCTCAGCAACAGAAGGCCAAAGAGGAAACCATTGTATTGAAAGTGGATGTGATCCACAAAGATGAGACCCACATTGAACAGCAACAACATACATCCAGCAATGTGCTGTTGTGTGGATACCACAACACCCAGGGCAGACAGGCAACAGCGCGTACCCAGCACATAGATTAAGTCCATGACGATCACCGATGCGCGCTGAAAGTAAACCGTTTGAGGTGAAGCATAGTTCAGATTCTGAACAATAAGCATCTTAGGATCCGCATAATGAGCCAACTGCGACAGCAGCCACTCGAAGTAGGCGAAAAAGGGTGGATAGTCTAGTGTCCATTCGCTTGTCATATCCACATACCACCCACTTAGGGGCAAACTGTGGGTTATGGCCAACCAATTGCGGTGAACCTCGAAGTCGGTGGAGTAGCTAAAATAAAGATAAAGCACCATGAACCCTTGCTTTGCCTGTTTAATTGTAAAACTCACTAGGCAGGCAGGAGCAGCACCTTAAGCGCCGTCGTTATGCCGACCAGTTTCCAAAAGTATCCACTCATTATGTCGCCGTCGTTTTATCAGTTTATCAGGTGGCCACGCATTGGGGCGGCCTTTATTTATGTTTTTAACCGCAAACACGGTATCGATAGCTTTGCCGATACCGGCTAGTGACGTCTGCCATCCACTAGTGTTGATAAGTGTCGCAAGTGGCGTTGCCTTTTTGGACTGAGAAACTTACGCCTATTAGGCAAATATGCATTTTGGTATTATTTAGTACCTTGTCAGCGTTTTGTTTATGTGCCGTCAGTGCTTCGCACGTGCGTTTGAAAATGGGAGACGTTATTGAGGCTCTGTTTATTAGCTGTATGAATAATGAGCGTGCATCCTGCAATGTGCAGGACTTACGTACCGGCACCGATCTGATGAGGTACAAAGGTGGCGGCACAATGCAGCAACACAGTCTCCAAATGCTTGGCGGGAACTTTGTGGTTGCAGCGAACAGCACAAAGCCGCTGCTGCATGTGTGGCCACTGAATGGTCAGGAACAGATGTCCACTATACGTTATGTGGTGCCGGGAAAAGTGAATGCCTTGGCCATAACCCCCGACGGTGCGTACCTAGTGGCTGGCATACAGGAAACCATCTACTTGTGGCATTTGAACACCGGCCGCCTGCTCAACACGATGTCAAAGCATTATCAGCCCATTACTTGCATCCGCTTCACCGACAGTGGTGAGCACTTTGCGACAGCCGGCAAAGATGGTGCTGTGCTCGTCTGGAACTTGACCCAGTCGTGTGCGCCGTCCACTTCGGGGGACAGTGATGACAATGCGCCCCTCTATAGTTTCAATGATCACGGATTGACGGTCACAGATGTGCACATCGGGCATGGTGGCATCCGTGCCTTCATGTACACCGTCTCCTTAGATCGCTGCTGCAAGGTATATGATCTGAGTAATGGCAGCATGCTGCTCAGTGTAGTCTTTCCCGTTGCCCTTCACAGCGTGATTGTCAATCGGCTGGAGACGAGTGTTTATGTTGGCACTGGAGAGGGTCAGGTACTGATCTTTCACATGGATAAAGCGCCACGCATGAAGGTAAGATTGCTACTGCTGCTACATTAACTCGTCTTCAAGCTTTCTTTGTTGACAGGAATATCACCTGGAGGAGGGGCAGACCCAAGCCTTGGTGGGCCACACATCAGGTGCAGCCATCACGTGCTTGGCACTTTCAGTAAACGCAGGGCAACTCATTTCGGGAGGGGAGGACAAGCAGGTGTGCATATTTGACGTGACCAGTCGCCAGCTGATCAAGACCATCACACAACTGGGCGCCATAACCAATTTGCACTTGCGTCTAATCAGCGGCGCCAAATTCCATCCCGGCCCCAAGGAACCAAAGTTCTTTGCCGACAGCCTGAAGCGCATGATTAGCCCGGAAGAAGAAAACTATTGCATCGAGCTGCTCATCACACAGGAGTATACCAAAGCAAGACAACCGCCTGCGTTCAACTTTGACTTGTGCTTGGCAGGCACAGTAGCTGCGCCCACTGGCGAGAATGATGAGGAGAGTGAAGACGTCGAAATGGCCGATGCGAATCGCACAACAAGTAACAATAAATCTGTCCACAAGGAGCTCGAAAGACTGCGTGCTGAGAATGCTCGCCTTAAGCTTGAGGCGAAGCGTCTGTTAGAACTGAAGACAGACGCAATTGTGACGAATCCGAAGAATAGCAAGGCCAACAAGAAGGGGAAAAAGGGCAACAATAAGTAGGCGACGATATAGTTAACAAAATTTTGTAATTTGTATAGAAACAATAAAAATGGTATGGCAACAAGTTGCTATACGTACATGTAAAATGGGGGGAAAAGAAAAAAAAAGTGTGATTTAATTAACACCCGATTTGGGCATGTTTTCAGCGCCGTCACCCTCCATATCGTCGTCGTCGTCGTCATTCTCGTGCCCTTCTTCAGAGGCGTTGTCTTTTTCTTGTGCCAACTGGCGTCGTATTTCGCGATTGGAATCCAGGAGCTCCCGCAACTGCGACAATATGTCATCGGTGCGTTGCTCTACGGCGTCCAGAGCACAACTAAGAGCATCTAGACTCTGATTGACGTCCTCCATCTCTGCAATGAGGAAGGCTCTGATTAAAATACAAATTTGTATAATTATTTGAGTATTATTTATTTACCCTGGAGATCGGCTTCCTGGACATTTGTATTGCCAGAATCGCCAGAGGACGTCGGATCGTGATTATTCCTTGGTGCCATCGTTGTTGGTGCTGCAAAAACAAGGCGTCAGCTGACTTCTATTTAATTTGACACAGTGCCATAGGCGTAGTCATAACTATGAAAAAGGGTCTCATGTGCTATGAATTTAGAATTTCATGGTTGCAACAAAACAATGTCTTTCAAAAAATAAACATTTTTTAAGAATATATTTTTATCAATTATTACATTTTATTAGTGACACACTAAGTTGTCTTCTTCGATCCCTTCTTGAATAACTAACTACGCACATGCAAGTATATTTTTAATGCCAATCGACCATTTCGATAGTTTGAGCTTGCGATTACCTGCAATTTACAGCTATACATTCTAATAAGAAAAATTTAAAACTTAGGATATACTTCATTTCTGCAAAATCTCCTTCTTTCGGATACACAGAGTTTACAGAAAATATAATATTTAAATGGTTGCCTTTCTATCGATATTTTTTTAATGTGCCCATCATTCAAATGCGATTGTGCATGCAAATCATTCACAGGCGATTATTCATGCAATCTTCCATCACTAACGCCGCTGCTGTTTTGTGTTGTCAATTATTTTTTGGTTAGAATTATTTTCACTTGCATTCGCAACCCACTGAAAAGGTGGTACTGCAGCTGCTTAAGCTGCCGCCTACTCTCAAGGAAGCTATTAAGCAACTTTACTTTCAGTTTCGCTAGCTATAACAGAATACGCCGCATGATAAAGGCAACAATAAGTCCGCTCCTACACGAACACCAACACCAGCAACAACAAATAAAAAATGAATCCCTGCACTGTGCCTACAGCCGTGCCCGATGTTGACGGAGACAAACGCTGGCAAAGTATCCATCGCCGTTTCTTATCCGATTGTCGCGAAAAGGACCCAGACGTCATATTTCTCGGCGACTGCATGATTTGAAACGCTGCAGGATACGGAAACCTGGAATCAATACTTTGCACCGCTGCACTGCCTCAACTTTAGCATACGCGAAGATCGTACCGAACACGTCCTTTGGCGCATCGAGAACGGTGCCCTCGATAATGTCAATCCCAAAATAGTTGTCCTGCACGTGGGTACCAACAACGTCAGCAATAGCGCTGCCGAAGTGGCCGAAGGAGTCATCGCCAATGTCACGAAAATACGACAAAAGCTGCCAGGTGCCTACATTCTTCTTCCGGTAAACAAAATTCGAAATATGGATCGGGTGGGAATACTTGAAAAGTGCTAACGCCGCTTTCTATTTGCTCATTTGCAGTCGCTTTTACCACGGGGTCAGCAGCCGAATGTGCTGCGCGAGAAGAACGCACAGATCAATGAGTTGGTTAAGGAGCAGACCAAGGGACTGGATCGGGTGCAAACTCTTGATATTGGCCAGCGACTAGTGCAGGAGGACGGCACCATCAGCCATCACGACATGTTCGATTACAAACATCTCACTAATACCGGCGCCAAAAAGATACTCGAGCCATTGCACGATTTACTATCACAAATACTCAATGAGAATGAAGTGGAACGCGATCTCACACCATCTGAATAGGTCTTCTGTGTCTGTAGTGGCCCACTAAGAATCCAAATCCTACCTAACCGCTTGATCTTTATAGCAATGAAAGTATTTACTCGCGTATTTATTCGGAATTTTTTCCAAACGATAACGAATCAACGCAAATCCAAACTCAATAACGCAAGTTTCCTTAACTACTACTATATATCGTACAGACATACAGCTTCGAAATCATATTTAAATTCACCCATTCCCTTAGGTTTAACCAATACTTATTTGACATATGGCTTTTAATATGCGCAACTGAATAATACAGTCACACGTGAAATTTTGTATTTTGCATTTATACTAAATATAATTACGATTTACATACATTCATTTAATATCATCCATCTCTTAGTTTCATGGCCACCCGAAAAGAAGAATTACATTCCTTGAAACTCTCAATATCTTTAGGTATTTACGTATACATATGCATTAAAGTGTAATATTTTTTTAAATCATAATTTTGCGTATTTAAGCTACATACGTATGTATAGTGAAAGAAGAGAATTACGTCAGGGTGTATTCGGGCATAAGTGATTCGAAATAAAAACTAATGTGAATTAAGCAAGAAATTCAGGAATTTGGCAGCTAAGTAGAACTTAACTCGCTGCTTGCACATTCGGATTATCGTGTGTATATGTGCGTATGTATGTATAAATAAAGTAAGAAACCATTGATTGTGTGTGTGTTTTATAATTAATAGTATTTGGTTTATCATCCAAAATTACTTTTGGAGTAAGGTTTACATGCGCTGAGCGCAAGCTATCGAAAATTCCGATGGCATCGATAATTATGTGTTAAATGAGTGCGAGTCTTGCAAAGTTTTCACAGTTGAATGTACATATATATAACGGATGAAAAAATACAGTTTAAATTAAGTATAAATTTCTTTATAGATTATATTTGTAAAAATTAAAATATCGCTTTATTGCGTTTAAAACTACCGCCATGTTTCAGGAGCTTATCGAAATTATCGATAGAATGGCTTGCGATAAGCAAGATATCGGGAATCAATAGTTGCAGGTGCTGTGACTGCAATTTCGTCTAACCAGAATTCTTTGTTTACATGTTTTATTACTCTCAAAATTCGCACAGTTGATAAAGTAAAAAGTTTTTTCTTCACTTTAGACACAATGAGCTGCTACGGATGCAGCCGCAAATATGGTATCTTCTGCAAGGAGGTAGGCAATAGTGGGAAACGCATTTTCTAATTGACAATAATTGAATTGGAAACTGTCTTACAGTACGGTTGTCCCAACTGCGGCTACTCGTATTGTGGCAAGTGTCTGAAGCGACCAATAGCCGTACCTCGCCAGGGGAATAAAGTGCTTAATGTTTGCCTTATCTGCTTCGATAAACTCTCAAAATTGCAAGCGACCGCTGATGCCGAGAAGGTAATTGACTGCGAGGCACTTCCAGGTGAACTAGTGACCAGGTCGCGTCTGCCGCCAAGAAGCACGTCGCCACGGGATTCCGAGGCAGCAGATGCTATCTTTGAGTGAGTATCTTAGACAGTGATAATTACAAAAATCGTAACATTCACCCTGTTGACTGTAGTAATGTGCTGCCTTCGGAAGAATTGGCCGCTGTGATGGCGCCCATAAGCAGTTCTGGGGCGACCGATGCGACACCAGTCACCCCTTCAGGAGCTACAAATCCCGAGGATATAGACGAGAATCTGGACAGCGCTATAAGCAAGCGCTTGCAAAACCTTAAGGCTGTAGAAACGACGGATGATGAGATCCGTGCGCGACTTTCCAACTTGAGCGGCATGCCGCATCAGAAGAACTACGACAAAAAGGACCTCCTTCTATCTACAGACCAAAGAACAGATCAAGATAAAATCAAAGATCTCTTGCAGCAGTTCATGGGCGAAACTGATTTGGATCAGCGTGTTGAAACCGAGCGTAACGATGCGTTGTCAGACATTGAGCGACGGCTGAGGGCGCTGCGCGATACTCCAATCGCAGGTGTCAGTGGTGCTGCAGTGGGAACTACAACCGGATCAACGGAAACTAATACTCCTAGTGATAACGAGGACGAGAATGACGAAACAGTTTTACAAGCCATCATGCAAAAGGTATCTTGCTCCTTCTAGTTAACTGTGTTACGAGTCCTTTTTATGCTATCCTTTTTGTTCAGTACGTTGCAGAGTCACAGTTGCCGACGGCAGCTAATCCGCTGGATGATGAGCTGGGAGTGAGCACACTTCCGACTCCAAATAAGGAAGCCACCGAGGAGCTTCCCTGGTGCAATATATGCAACGAGGATGCCACATTTCGTTGCCTTGGCTGTGATGGCGAGCTCTTCTGCGCCCAGTGCTATCGGGAGTGTCACGACGACGACGAGGAATATCGAGCCCATGTAAAGCAAAAGTACACTGTGCCGCCCAAATTCAAAGAGAACCACTTTTAGCACATTTCATGTTATCAAATTTTGTTAAATTTTATTTGTATTTTGTTTTATGTTTTTGTAAATTCCAAGTAAATTAATAATTATGACGATACATTATGAAATGTACCAAAACTGATAATTTCACATACTAACTATAAAAAAGAAATATACAGTATATAATTTAAGAGGTTTGAATCAAAAAAATGAAAGACAAGTACAAAGTTTCAGCTGAAGCAGATACATAGTATTATGTACGCATATATATTTTGTATATATTATCTATTTGTGCCTTAATCATATTGAAGTTCTATAAAAAAATATTTTTAAGGGGATTTAATCCAATGATAAGGCAATTATGAGAGGCTCCAAAACTCATGAAACATTTGAGGAGTTTCTCACAGCAGGACAAAAGTAACTTTAACTTATGATTTAATGCATATTCAACTACAACAACTTGCAGTTATCTGGCTGCTAACAACTGGGTTCATTTAAATTAACAACTGTTGGAATACAATGTATATCAAACTAATTAGATAATTGGCAAACATCAAACAAACGTCAAATAATTGTGTTAAGCTATACATACAGAATGTCCCTATATGCTTATACACACACTCACACATTCATACTTGGTCTAGTGGATGTGTGTGCGTAGCCGCATCTGTGGTAAATTGGTCAGTTATAATTGGCTTGACTTATTAACTAAATTCGATGCGTATTGCACAAAACAGCAACTGGAATTCCAATACAAGTTTTAATCATAATCAGATCATTGTTGATCGTGTCCATTAAACCGAAATGCGCATCTTCTTCCAGATATTTGGGCACCAAATGCTGTGCCGAGTAGCGTTCAAAGGTGAAGTAATCAAAAAACTTATCCCGATGACGACGAAAGATCTCCGGATTGCGGCACCAATTGTAGAGCATTTTTATCAGCGAGTTGGATGTGTTGTAAAGATTTTCTTTAGGATATATTTCGGGATAGACAAGCTTGTTCGGGGCAATCGGATAGCAGCCACAGTAGGTGGCTTCCAGCATGGCAACACCGAAGAACTCGTGTCCGGCCGTAGAGATGACAATGTCCCCTGTCAGCAATGTTTTAATGTATTCCTCGCGCGTGAGATACCCGAAATTGATGAGCTTTGATCCGAGTTTCTCCTGCAGACCCTCGAAAGCCTCAGGCACCGCCTGGTAGGCCTCGCCGCAAATGGTCACCTTGAAGTCCACTTGACGCTTAATCAGTTCCATTAGGACCTCCACAAACAGCTTGGGATTCTTGTCGTGCTCCCAGCGATGCGGCCAAATCAGATGTAAGCAATCTGACTCCACATCGTTCTCCATATCCATAATGTGCCTCTTATTGGGAAAGACATGAAACTTAATGGGAAAGTAAAGTACTTCACATTTCTTCTCGATTCGTTCACGAATATGCTTCAGCTTGAAGTCAGGCTGAATGTTCAAAAAAGGGCTGCACATTGTCCAGAAAGGATGTCCGGTTGAAGTTCGAATTGAAGAGCACAATATCGGCAGCCAGGCTGATGGATGTTGCTTGGCCGATGTGGAAGACAATCAATTTGGCTGCACTTACCAAGTGAGTATCTCATTCAAGCCATACTGGCAGTCGCGCTCCTTTACCTCACGCACCGGATAGACCAGCTGGTTCTCGTGAAAGTAGACAATCTTTCGGCAGGTAACCAGATCGGGACGCACGCCAATCAGTTCAGCCAAGTTAAGCACGGAGCTAGTGATGAGCACTTTGTATTCGTGTTCCGGTGGTATCAATTGCGAGAAATACAGAGCCGAAGTGCGTGCCCGCCAGTGCCATTTCTTGGCGGGAAGACTAAATATCTCATAGTCGGCTAGATTGAGACCTGAACATGGGTAGAACAGTATTAAAATCTATCCAAAAAGATGCTGCACAAGCGCTACTCACATTCAATTAACGTATCTATTAATTGTTTATGGCTTCCGCCAAAGAACGGCTCGATGATAAGTATCTGCGGCTTGGCAGACATTCTGCTGATCAGGTAGACACCGGGGAAAGGCTATTGTTGTTGTGCAATGCGACAAAATGCGTTCAGCCTAACCTTAACCCTTGGCTTGACCAGCTGCACATGTGTTCCACATACTCCACTGGATGATTTATGTAAACTAGCGGTTCTGTACACGATTAAGCACTGCGGACTTGCATATGTACGTCTTTCAAGGTTGTAGAATGAGATTTACATAAACTTAGGTTTCAATAAACGTGCAATTAAAACATTAAATATTATTAATACGAACGCAAGCCGAGTGTTAAACAACACAGACAACTGATCGGTGTCAGTGCAAGTGAGATGCAACATAAACAAAGCAGCAAGTCGTGTATATTCGGCAGAGCGAATAACCAAGATATCGATGTATTCATACGATGAATGTTTAAATTCTGTTAAGTAGTTAAATATCGATGTTCACGGTGAAGAGTAGTATTTGTTAGATATATCGATTACAAGAATATAAGTACTTTGCAGTGATATGGCCGTAAATTTTAATTCAAAGTTAAACTTTTTATGGTCTGCCTCCTTCTGACTGTGACATATCCCACAACCGACAGTATTCTATGCGTGTCTCCACTCACTGATATCAGCTTATCTTCCCATCGACCACGCAACAGCATTCAACCATGACAGAGAGTTACAAAAGGCAAATTGCTTGTCGGTCAGTGTGGATCCTGCAGGCGCAACGACATGTCCATCGAAGGACGCAGTTTCTGGGAACGGCATGAGTACAAATTTTATAGATATGGCCACATCTATGCGAACATCTATGGTCAAGTGATCATTGACTATTTGCCACAAAAACCGCTACGAGCGCCATTTAAGGCGCTGCTCATCGCGTACAGCCATGCCTTCAGCCTGATGCTGATTGTGGCAATACCCTGTTATTTTGGCTATCATTTTCAATCGCTTACGGCCACTGATGACCGACGCATGCAGCTGGTGCTGTACGTGAGTTTCGCGAACACGCTGATTAAGTATGTCACGGTGATTGTCACCTACCTGGCCAACACGTTTCACTTCAAGGACATCAATCATCGCTGTACCTTGCAACGGGCCAAACTGGAGGCGGCTTTTGCCACCAGCTACCATGGACCACGCAGGCCCAAACGAAGTTTCGAGCGCTTCATGTACTTCAAATTTGTGTTGATCAACATCATGATGGTCATTCAGGTGTGCGGCATCTGTGCAGTGGCCGGCACGGAGACGGATGCGGACGATGCAGTCTGTCTGCGCCGTCAGTTTGCCGTCTATTCCTTTGTGCTGTGGAACTATACGGAAAATATGGCTGACTATTTCTATTACATCAATGCCAGCGTGCTGAAGTATCTGCGCCAACTGCATGAACAAGTGCACGCCATGCTCGCCCAGCTGCGCCTACTGCGAGGACAACCTCCTCGGCCCGGCCTGCTTATGATGCAGAGTTGCCGGCTCTGTGATCGCCTCGCCTTGTTGCGCTCCCGTTTCGTCGAGATCCATAAGCTGTACGTTCACAGTTTTGGCATGCACCAGTTCCAGCTGCTCGGTTTGATGCTGACCACGTTGATCAACAATTTGACAAACTTCTTTACGATATTCAATCTTCTGGCAACGCAGTCGCTGGCGGATGTCTCCTACCCCATCGTTGTGAGTGCACTCTATGCGCTCGGTTTCTACATTGACACATACATCGTCACCCTGGTCAACGAGCACATTAAAGTGGAGCTGCGTCACCTGTCCCTAACCATGCGTAGATTCTGTGATTACCCCTCACTACGGCCGCCCAGTCTGGATCAAGAGGTGGTCAAAAGTCATAACTTAGTTACGCCTTAACCTTTATTATTTCTGATTTCCCTTTTACAGCTGGAACACTTCTCGCTGCAACTCTTGCACTATCGCCAGCCAATGTTGTGCGGTCTGCTGCATATGGACCGTAGGCTGATCTATCTAATCTCCGTTACAGCCTTCTCCTACTTTATTACACTCGTGCAGTTCGATCTCTATCTACGGACCACTAACTCGACATAGCTCGTCTGCACGCCGCTCTCTGTTACAACAAGAAACTACCTAACTAATATACATACTGACTAACCAAATCATCAAATCAATCCACACGCAGCGCCAACTTATTAGACTAATTGAAACGTACAATCAAACTCAATTCGATTATAATTCGATTATTTATTCAACACGCAATGCTCACACCACTAAGCATCGCTCAAACAGCGGATTGCTCATTTGATGTTATGCGGAGATAGGGACCCCAGAACATGAAGCCTCAAACAAGCGTTGCTTGTGAAGTTTGACAATAGGCAAATGCTTTGACCAGCGCGCTGGCAGCCTAAAGTCAATTTTGTGTTTCGGCGTCGAAAGCGGAGACTGAGGGACAGTGGGCAAAAATGGTTATCTTGGGTACACATTCCAGACCTTGAACCTATCGAAGCGCAGAAATAAATTTAGAAATATCTTGCTTGCTAAAACGATTTAAACAAAAAACCCAATGCTTTTATATTTGAATAAATTAATTGTCTTACCAAACATTTATTTTTTTTCACAAAAAAAATTCGAATGATTTTAGTAAGTATTGGGAAGTATTGAAAGTCCTGATGATATGAGAATACAGAAAATTGAATGCAATTTGCTATAAATTATAAATGACGTACACAAGAATATGCATAACAAATTGCTGATTTGAACTAATCACCTGGAATAATACTTAAAGCCCCTCGTCAAGTGGACAAATAGACTTTACTCCCCCTTTCAACCAGATGTGCATTGCCAAATATAGTTCAACATACATACATATGATTTCATAGTTAAGCACACAATATTTTTACGTATTGAATTTGTTGTTTATTTCAAATGTCGCATCGTTTGATGAACTATTTAATGATAAATAATACATAATGTAGGATTCACAAATTGTTTTTTTTTTGTTATAATTTAATTTCGTGTGCGTGCCTGTGCGTGTGTGAGTGTGTGGTTGTGCAAGTATACAAATACACAGCAATGTAAAGGTGTGTATATATGTACATACATAAGTGCCAGGTGTGTGCGTGTGTGTGTGTATGTGTGTGTTGGTACTGTTGTATTTAACTATGCCACGACCGCGAATTCTCTGAGGTACCCCTTATACAGCACTTGATTTACCATTGGCAGCCTCGGTGCGCTGATCATTCTCTATCAACCTATCAAAAAAGTTCAGCAGCAGCTGCACGGGCGACCCTCGCACAGTGTGTAACTCTATAAACGTGTATATATATTTATATCTGTATATATAGTACTTGCTAGCGCTGTAAATTTCCATATCTTTGAAACAGTTCTAGAGGATAAGGTGCGAGGGGGAGGAAGGGGGTATTAATACACCATGTAGACAATTTAACAATCTACTCAATTCTCAATTTTCTTCAATTATAACTTAAATTAATTAGTTCATAGTAAGGTATACTTAAAGCACTTATTCGCCAACGGACAACAAATCGTTTAACTTTAAAAGGCAATCGAATAAGTTGTACTTAGGTACGTGTTGATCTTCTTTGTTTTGTTGTTTTCTTATCTTTTTGTTTCGATTTCCTGGCATCTTTCAATAACAATAACAAATATATTTTTAGGCTTCGATTGTAAATTATCAATGGGACAGGCGGGCTAACTGAATTGATCAACCGATCGTAAACTGATTTGCAAAATGTATTAAATTTTTTCATATGTATATCGGGCAATTCGACTATTTGCCCTCGTAATATTTAAATTGATGTGTGTATTTTCATTATAAGTTATTATTTCTTCTTTCTTATTATGCGCTTTCTTTTGATTCGTTTTGTTTTGCATAGCAACAAGAAAAACTGATAAAGGCACCATATGATGAAATGCTTCCACGACAAACTTGTGGAACGATCTCCTTGAAATATTATGGATCGATAAATGCCCTATTCGGTATTCGCCATCATACGTATACGCATGTAATATGTTTGTATGTGTTTATTATTATTAATATTTTTTTTTGGTAAATTCTTGCATACAATTCTAAGGCTACATCAAAAATTGTCTTTTGGTTTTGTTTGCTTAGCGTTTTCTTCATTCTTTTATTCATTTTCTTATTACAAATACATCTAACGATGTTTAAGCAATGTCTGCCAGTATCTGGGTAATTTTGGATATACTCGTAAATGCGTTAATTAATTGCATTTAAGGCTTCGGAACAGTTTACCCTCGAACGACTTGTCGAACACGCTATCAGAAAACGAACGCTTACTGCGAACGGGCTTAAAACCCCATAAGTACTTGTATGTATGTGAACAGCTTTATATGCTTGTATATACTATATAAATGTATGTGTATATATAGTATATATTGGTATATGATACATAAGTTATTATAACGCCTTTATAGTATACATAAAATCCTCTATTATCGACTTATCAACTAATTGAACATCTCGCAAGCACTCTCAGTTTACTAGTTAATGTGTTCGATTTCAATTTCCAATTCCTTATGAGTTTTTTTTTTATATCCACTTCATTCTCCGAATAATCAGATTTTGTGTACTTTTTTAGATTGCTTTCCGTTTGATTTCGTTTACATAGCGAGCGAACGAGGTTACAAAGAGATTGCAAGCCGGATGGGTTTTGCATTCGATTGAGAGACAAATTCGTACAGTATGTACAGACTAAGGTGAACCGTAGTGGGCAGTAGCAGTAATGAGGGAGACTCGTACCGTATCGTATCGGTAGTTATGTTCTAGAGTATGAAAGCGATTACTTAATCCTTACGCTAGAGTATGTTATCATAAGTTCCATTTGTGAATCGGCATTGACATCGAATCGGGCATATATGTATATATATATATATATATATATATATGTATATTCGACTCGTGCTTATAAACATATGTATTGGCAATCTTAAGTGCTAAGCGCAGCTCCAATACCATCTGTATCTGTACTATATAAATCGCCAAAAAGTTCGACAGTTTGAGCCGAACTGTTGATCCTTTTTGATTTCTTCATCTTCTTCCTACTTCTGCAGTCGTGGCTCACTCGACATATAGTTTATGGATTCTTGTGTGTATCTGTGTGTGTTTGTGTATGTTTGGGGGGATGTGCACAATTCGCATCAATTTACAAAATCATCTTTATAGCACGTTTTTATATAAGTTTCTTCGATTGAGTAGAGAAGTTGAGTAAAAAGCTTTCATATTATTTTCCTTTTTCTCTTATGGATGAAAAATGTTTTTTTTGTTTTGTTTCTTTTTTTTAAGTTTATGTTGTTTTTGCTTTTTGTTTTATTTTATTACATTTACTGCTTTCTTTAGATTTAAATTAATATAATTCGCTTAGGTTTGTTTATTAAATACAACAATGTGAAAAGAATTTCATATGCATCAGCTGCACGTACATATACTGTTCGATAATTGTGTATATAGTGGTGTGTGTGTGTTTGTATGGTTCTTGTGATAATTTACAAAATATATAGATGTATGTTTGTGGTCATATTACAAAAAAGAGGACAGACACAAAATGTATAAGTAGAACGCGAGCAGTTTCCGTTTGTTTCTTATAAGTTCGCTGCGGAAAGCTGTGCGGGTGCCTCGCCAAACAAGTAGAAAAAAAATTAAATTAATATTAGTTTGAATTTTACTAAATTTCTTAGGCAAAAATATTTATGAAGCGAAAAAAAACGAAAAAAATATTACGGGGACGGGGGGCAATTAGCAGTTATGTGCGTTTTCTACAATTCATAAATTTGTTTTGTTTTTATTGTTTGAACATTAGCTAATCGGTTGCCGTCGATATATATGTATATCTATATATCGGTATATATATATGTAAAAAAAAAATTGTAAATACCATTTGGGTATTTGAATTGTTGCAAATTCAATTGTAAAATTAAACCGTATCGGTGTGTGTCATCTTTATATATATGTATTATATATATATTTAGATATATATAAATATATATATATATGAATTTGTATATGTTGTATTGATCGTAATATGCTTATGCATCCACAATTTGTTTGTTTTATGCTTTCATGTTAAGTAGTAAAATGACTTTTAGCATTGAAAGAATCTTCCCCTATCTGCAGCTTTCTCTATGATCTCCTTCTCTACTTCTCTCCATTTCTCTCGTTGCTGGCGCTTTACTTTAGTTAGGCTACATGGTATTTGTGTATACATAGGTCAATACATTCATCTTGATTCTTATCGTGTGATTAGTGTTGCATTAGGCAAAGGCGCGTGGGGGGAAAAAATACAATACATCTAACAACAAATGCACCAACTTATCGTCGTCGTCGTCATCTATTTACCCATATGTGTATATATACCTACATATATAGTCGTATTCGCCAACTGAGTCAACTTCAATTGCTATCATTAACGTAGTATATTTGACGCTAGTCGCACTTAAAGAGTTAGGCATATATATCCCGCACACACATATAGCCACCGGGTATATGCACATTGGGTATATACGTAAATGTAGTTGTATATGTATATGTGTATATAATGTATAATAATGTACCATATTATCATTAGCGTCAACATAACTAACTCGCTATAACTCTCATATAAACATCAACATAAACAAACAACACTAACTCGCTTAACGAACGTTCTCTCCATCGTACTTCACATTTCCTTCTGCTTCTACTACTTCCTCCTCAATGCTGCTAACACTTCTCGACTACCTCTTTTATCTCCCTTCTTGCTTCAACGGGTTTCTGCTTCATATTAGATCTTATGTATAATATGCTTCGCTTTGTGTGTGTGTTTTTTTGTTGTTGTATCAATTTTGTTCTAACTAAAACTAAACAGCCGCCGCTTCATTTGTCCTTTGTCACCGAGCTGGGGATGATGAACCCAACTAGGCTTGTATATTGTGTCGTCTGCTCTCGGACTCTCCTGCTTCGGCACGGCCACGGGCAAATGTCATTTGCTTATCGAGACAAGAATCAATTGTTGACGCTGTTGCTGTTACGATTGTTGTTGCTGTTGCTTCTGCTGTTGTTGGCCTTGTTGTGCTGCATCAGTGCGACGATTTCTGTTGCGGCTGATTTGTTGTTGATGCTGTTGTTGTTGCTGTTGTTGTTCTCGAGACAGGTCGACAACGTACTCGAGGCGGCAGTGTCCATGTTGTTGTGGCTGTTGGTCATAGAGATTCTTTCGATGGTACCCAAATTGTTGGTCCAGATTGCGACCAAATCATTGATTTCACTTTACTATAGATTTCCTCGATCGTATCGCCTTGTACAACGCCTAAGCAAATCCGAAATTAAACGATTAGTTTGACTACATTTTAGATAATCAATAAAACGCAAAATTCATACCCGTAAAGTATTCGCCGAATTCTTGCTCCATTTTTATAGCACGCTCGTATGTCTTCTTGGCCTGCTCCTCGGTCATGCGACGATTCATTTCCCTGCGAATTAATAAATATAAGAGTTAATATAATAGTTATTAAGATTTCTAGTTAGCTCAACACTCACATGACAGAGTCCACGGATTTGGGCTTGATAAAGACGGCTACCGGATATAGCTGTGCCACTTGAAGACGCTTGATTGCATTGCCCGAAACATCCAATATGCAGTGCTTGCCCCGCTCGGCCACCTCCCGCACACTAGCCACCGAGGTGCCATACAGATTGTCATTGTACTGGCCAGCTTCGATAAACAGATGATTCTGGATGTCGCGCTCCATTTGCTCGCGTGATGAAACAAAGTGATAATCGCGACCGTCGACCTCATATTCACGCTTGGGTCGTGTGGTATCTGTAGAGAGTCGGAAAATTATTAGACTGCCGGCTTAAGGATTCTATGTAGAATATATGAATTTTCTAAATCTCATCAATAAATGACTTTCGAACTCTGTTTAGATAAACAACAATTTTTAGTCAACAAATACAAAAATAAAAAAAAAATAAATCAAAGAAATTCCATTATTTCACTTACGTGGCACACATGAGCCGAACTTGTCTGGGTATTCGGATATCAAGTCGTCGTTAATGCGATCCTTCAACGGTCCCAATATGATAACGGGACGCGTGTAGTTAATGGACAAACGCTGCACGGCCTCATAGGACAGCACGTTCTCCTCGGAAGCTGTAAGCATAGTAGGCAATGGTATTAGGTTTTGTGCGGGTGCAAAATCAAAATGTATAAAATGAGTGGAGAGTACTGGGTACTAGGTACAAGGGTCCTCGGGCCGGAGCGAGGTGGGACAGAGGGCAGAAAATAAATTAAACTTTTTTCTATTGCAGGGGGGAACAGGTTAATGTTCTCAAAATTTTTCATAAAATTAACAATAAAGTGATATATAGAGAAAAAGAGGTACAGAGAAAAAAATTAAATAGAGAAAGAGAGAGAGAGAGAGAGAGAGATAGAGAGATAGAAAAGGGGGAAAACACCGAGAGATAAGCTAAGAACATTTTACAATTTTTAGATTTAAATAGCTTTGATCATTTACGATATCTCTCGGCTCTTCAGATGGTCTTGTGGGGTGCTTTAATAGGTTTAACAGGCCAAAGAAAGCGATAAGAAGAGCGTTAAGTGGGAGGCTACGTAGATTTAGTGTAACGAGCGCTTATGCTTAAAGAAAAGTAATTAAAACAAATAATATTTCCAATAGAATGACAAGATAAATCATTACTAGAAAAATATATAATCTTTATATTTTTTCGAGAAATAATAATAATCATAATATAATAATCGATAGATATAAGCAAACAATATGAATAGTATTTGTTTCGTAATCTCTATCTAGCGAGGAGGGACGGCGGCTAAGGCATTGGGCATGGGGCATGGTTAATAAACAGCAAACAATTAATTGCCTTTGAATTAAGTTTATGTAGTTTGGGGTTTAAATTGAAGTTGAAATCCAAATTCAGATCAAGATTAAGATTAAAGTTCCGATTAAGAATTCTATATAAATGAAGTCGTCGAATTACATACATATATACATAGTGGTTTGTAACATATTATGCTAGGGATTACAGACAAAACAACTGGTGCCATACGATCTAGACGAGCAACACACGAGTACACGAATACAATAGAATCGACATAATCAGAAAATAACCGTAATTCTGATTCCAGCTCGGAATTACGTATTTTGTTTCTTGTTGTTTATTGTTGGTTGGGTTTATTTTTGTTTCGGTTTTAGTTATAGTCGTTAGTCTATTAATAACTGATGCATTCACAAAAACTAGAAACTAGAAAGCGAAACTAAAAATTAAGTTAGTACAATACAAACGACAAACCAAATGATATGCTATATGTTCTATATACGACCACAAACGATGATTCATATGAGAGTTTTGTTTAGTCTAATAATTAACTTAGGGACTATGCTATACATATAGATTTAGATATTTATATATGTATATTTATTTTGCAGTTAGCCTAGGCAGATAGTTCTATTGTCTGGGATCGAGTTTTGCATACTTTTGCAGAGGATGTTCACCTTCAATTTCGCATAGTTTACTCACTCTGTAACAGCATATCATGGGATATCTTTTGCAATTCATGTTAAGATATATAACTACTCATTAGTTTATTAAAAAAGTTTGCAAAAATAAGAGAGAGAAAACAAATGTGAAAAATAAATGAATAAACAATATGATGATCATTTGTTATCTGTGAGTGGATTGGAGTATCCGCAAGAATTGATTGATATATCGATTGATTCATTGAGATGTATTTATCTGCTCGGAGGCGTACTGAATGTGATATATAGTATGTATATTAACAAACACTTCTTAAGTCAAACAACATTATTTATTCAACATCATTTTGAACTCGGGAAATTGCGTATTCAAATCGTTTTTTATATACATCATATCATTATATTATCGAAATATAGTTTCGCGTTATGTTTGTTCCCACTTAATCGACTACTAAAACATACAGTTATTATATGTATATATATTTAGTATAATTAAGATCTATATTCGCAAAGGGGTCTCTTTTTTTCATCTTCCAGCAGGCGTTTGGGATTTTCGGTTGTGTTTTGTGATGAAAATGTGCGTGCAAATGGTACGATATCGATAACAATATGTGATGTTCAAAATAAAAAGTACATCTATCGGTGTGAAATATTTTCGACTGCATCGCTACGGAAGTTGCTCGAATAAAGAAAAGAATAAAAGGTAAATGAATAAAGCACAGCATGGAACTAAGCAAATACAATGGGACAACTCAATATATACGATACTTTAGGAAACAAAGATTAAACAAACGTATCGAAATAGCGAAAATGGAACAGCAACAGGCAACGTACGAAAACTAAACGCTTAACAAACGACTACGGAACTACAAATCCAAAGGAAAGAGTATATAAAGTCATAAAGCATTCGAAAACTATTCTCGCTGAAGAAAGCTATTTCCATTATGATTCCCTGAATGACTTAAACCGACATATGGCTAAGGATCACAAACTTGTATGTATTAGACTGTTGTCCGAATATCCAAAGAGCATCGTTAGAATCGTTTGATTAAGAGTCGTATTTAAAAAATTAAGTTCTTGGTAAACTATCCTGTCGGACAGGTAACAGTGAAATACGATGAATTGAAAGGTCATATTAGAGTGTTGATATATTTACTGCCGTGCGTAATACAAAATAAAAAATAAATTCGAATATATTGTAGATTAAAGTGTACGATATATGGGAGTATCCGTGATGAACATCTAAATGCTAAGCTAAACAGAGTTCAGGAACATCCTAGACTAATATTAATTCGATGTAGAGAAAACCCGAACTAGATAGAGCATGAGAGTGAACAGGCTGAAGGGTAGACAGCGTGAATGAGAGACAGAGCGAGAGAGAAACAGAGAGTTAGGGCAAGAGATAGGAAACTAACTAAGGAAAATTGCTTGCATTTTCGATTTAAAACACAAAGGAAAGAATAAGAAATGGAAAATAAGAAACCCAAATGAACAGAAATATATATTCTTGATATTGTATTTTTTTCGCCATAGATTTGTTTTTTGTAAATCTATTTTAAGAAACGTAAGCTTTAACTTGATAAGTAATTCATAATATTTAAGGGCCTTTATAGCTGTTGTTGCATTTATATGGTTTGTTTGGTTCTTTTACAAAAATTGTTGCTTAGTTGCTCGACTTACGATAGTCAGCATCATTATTCTCCAAGTAGATTAATGTTATCTGCTCCATATCGGGTAATTCCACTCTGTAGATAATCTCGCCTACGAGACATATTCGGATCGATAGGTATTAAGGTCGATTCGATCGATAGGTCGATTGGTAGTTGGTGATGTACGATATAGACGGGGTTGATAGTAGTAGTAGATAAATTTAGTAGTTTTTGTCGCAGTACATGAACGATCGTACATACATATATATACATATATATATATATATATATTTGTGTGTATATTCGTAAATAATACAATAAATATATATATATATATATATATGTGTTTATATATTGAAGTATTGTATATAGGTATAAATATTGATGGTTCCATTGATCGGTTAAAAAGGTTCGTTTAATTCAATCGGAGAAAATAAAATCAAAACAAAATCAAAATATTCGTTAAACAAAACAAGAATATATATATAGATGTATATGGAACATTTTGTTAACATATTGACACAAGTATTTTGTAGTTGTAGTCGATGTAGTTTTTGTGTCGATGTTGTTTGTGTGTATAAAAAACGCGGTATTTGTAGATAAATTTATATTTATAAAGAAGTATGAATTAAATATTGAACGCAACAAAATCATAGCGAATGTCGTATCGAATTGTTCCGAGATTTGTGAGTTGTATTAGATTGAATAGTAGTAGAGAATGTAGTAGTAGTGGCAGTAGTAATAGTAGTAGTAATAATATAAGTAGTTGTAGTAGTAGAATTAGTATTTTTAGTTAAAGTATTAAAGTCGAAAAAGCGCAGAAGACAGCAGAGAGTGGTGAAGCAGTTGGTGTTTATTTTGGTATATTATGTATTTCGGTTTTCACAATTGTAGGTTGAACGGAAAATACAAAATAGTTAACACACACAAAGGTAATGTCAATGGGAAATTATTATTTATTAAAGAAAAGAAAGAAAAAGATACAACAAAATTAATCATCGATATAGTTTCATAAACCTGCAAAATTTAAATGATTTTTTAGACAATCTGTTTTGTTGTGTCGGTGTTTGTGTGTGTTGCTGTGTATGTGTGTATATTTGCGTGTTTGTGCGCCTTATGTGGGTGCAAATAAACGACAAAAGATACCTAAAATCAAACAAAAGAGAGTCGTCCATCTGACATCTTTTATCGAAGTCCCAAGTTGGGATCCCCAACATTGAATGACCGTTCCATCATGCAGATAGACTGAACAAACATAGATACATAGGCGTACACACGAGACGTATGTATGTGCACCTACATATGTATGTATTCACACACAAACATTGATCGAACATTGTGAATATTTACAGGAATACTTGGCTAGCCTAAAATTGATTCATCAATCGAATCGATGAATTCAACCAAAATACTCAAAACTATTGTGAGAGCGAATAGATGCGCGAGTGAATGCCGTCAAATGAATAATTGTGAACGTTGTGAATGAGAAGGAAAATACTACCACATCGTACATCAGAAAATTATCAAAATCAAAAAAAAATAAACAATTTTAGAGCAGAAGATCGATAACACTTCGTTTTCATTTTAAGAAAAGAGACAGCAAAACAATTGTAACGGTAACTATAACTGAATGCACTGAGAACTCTAAGGTCCCTCGCAGTGCAGTTTGTAATTACTTAATAAGTAGGAGTAAACACTTACTTATTAATTAGCTTAAACTGACACAAAACTAAGTAGCGAACTAACACGATTAACACAAAGAGAGGGAAATGTGATTATGTACAGAATATACATAGAAACATATAGATATAATGGAGATTAAAAGATATATTCAACATCCTACATCCTGCAATAATTGTACGACAAAAACTTTACCAACATATATGTAGAAAACTGTTGAAATATTATAAAAGAAAACTGAGAACCTATGTTCATTTTTGGTTGTTCTCTAAACTGACAGTTAAACTACTCTATCAATTTAATAGATTGATAAATAGATAGATAAACTAGGTAATCGTGTGGTTTCGATAGAATTGCATTCCTCTGAAGTTCTCTGCAAAATAGTTATATGTGAGCATAAATCTAAAACGGTTTTATTCAAATATAGTAGAAAGCGAAACTCAACCGACCTCTTCTTTCAGGTTTTCTAAAGTAATGTTGTACTTATGACATTATAATATATCGTATCGTATTGTATATAACGTATTACATATGGGTATTTGTTTTTTTGGTTTCGTTTTTCTTCGATAAGTAATTTTAGTTAAACAACATAAATAACATGAAGAAAGTCGATAAAGAATTAGAATTTAGTTTCGAAACAGTTAAGTTGGTTAACGCGAGCACACACGTATGTGAACACACACCCACACTCGTATCAAAATGGGTATGTGGGCACCGATTGAGCTGACCATCGACTACATTTTGTGCCCGAAAGGAGCTCGGGTACAAGTATCAACAAGGAACTAAACGAATGATTTTCGAACCAATTTAAAAATCATAGTAGTAATAACAATAAATAAAATATGCGAATACTTATTACATGTAATCTCGGGTGTTTGAGTTTTTTCTATTATCGTTACTAACTATATACGTTAGTATGTGTTATGTGTACGTATCTAGAGCTTAGATTACATTTTATACAAATTCACAGATCCATATACAAATCGTTTCGCATAATATGTATATGTATATAGCAGTCATCATAATCTTGTGTATTTATTTGTATATATTGTATTATATCATACATATAAAATCAATATTTACACATACGAAAAGGACACGTGTGTATGTGTGTATATATAAATATATATATATATATGTGTATGTGTATGCGCCCGGAATAAGGTCTATCAATTTTGAAAGTCAAACCAAAACAAAAGAAATAGTAAATAGACAAAGTTATCTCCAATTGCACATCGGCTTATCAGTCAGTGAAACGTTTAAGAATGTGACATAAAGAAGAAAAGCGAAAAGTATTGTCGCTGTCCTCATTCTGTTCGGTTAAACACATAAACACATACATACATATGCACAATACATACATAAATATATGCATGTATATGTGTATCCAATTTATGTACATTTATAAATGTAGCATATGAGTAACGACAAAATATACTAATAATAAATAATAAGAATTGTAAAATGTATGTAGGGTATCGTATAGTAGATAACTTATGACTAATTTATGACTTATGGTTCAACTGTGTATGTTATTATGTATATATGTATGTTTGTATGTATGTTTCGAGTTGCCAACAGGAGAGAGAGAGATTACTGTTGGCTGGGCGGGTTATTAAGTTATATGTGGGCATAGTTGCATGAGCTGTGGGCTACGGATATATTAGTAATTCGTATTATTGTAATAATCATCGGATAGATCAAGTGATGCGATACTAGTGAGTACTGAATAATGTGTTGACCATTGTGGTTGTGGTGTGAGTGTTTATGTATATGTGTGAATGTGCGAGTCTTATGATAATACGGTCTAAAGAGATGTACATATGTGTCGATTTGCTTAGATTGATCTCTATATAAATATATATATACTAAATTTCATGTGTGTAAGTGTAATTGTGTGTGGTTGTATGTGTGTGTGTGTGTGTGTAAGTATTTTCGAAATCTAGTTAAGCTTCAGGTTTATAGTCGAGTACATACCTCCTTCAGCGTTGGCATCGTCTTGTGTGTAGCAAAGCATAAAAGCTAGATAAATAAAGAGAGAAAAAACGAAAAAAGAGAATCGAAAAAGATATACGTTTTGGTCAGTTTAAAACAGAATAGCGGTAAAATACAGTAGATAAATTTGAAGTAATAGTATAGGTAGGAGAATCGATAGTAGGAGTTTAAATAGTTTTCATCATTTTTTATGCTTTTCTTTTTTTTAATCTGATGGAGTATGATGAGCGAACAGTTGATACACTTCAGAGACAGAGAGATAAAGTTTGAGAGACAGAGAGAGAGAGAGAGAGAGAGAGAGTATGAAGAGTTGTTGTTGTAGCAGTATGATGTATGTGTGTGATATATTTCGTTTTATTTGCTGTGTGTTGCTGTTGTTGTAGTTGATCACGACTCAGATGTTTAGCTGTACGAAGGGAGGAGTAAGCGCTATAATAGCTAATCCATACTCAACATATCGAAAGGCTGAAGCACCTTGATGACAATACGGGAGTACATTCACGCTAAATTACATAATTAGATAATCATGTGTGTATGTGTGAGTGTGGGAATGTGGGTGTGTAGAGTTAGTAACTTGTGTGTTTGTGATGTTTGTGTGTGTTTTTTTGTAGATCCGATCCCCCCAACACGCTAGAACATTAACCAAGTGCATACACCGATCTCTAAACAGTACAGTTTTTTGGATATATATATAGATATATATGTATATATAGAACATAGCCAACATACAACATACACACAATACATATAGAGCTATATATGCATATGTATAGAAATATTTATCGATATCAGATAAACGATTGGCATGTGCACCTGCAGGCACACGCACACACACTTACGCTGCGGCTCGGTCGCCTGATTGTTGTTAACATTGTTTACATCGATCTCACTGTTGCTGTTCACGAATCCATTCGCTATATCACCAAATATATATGATCACATATGATTATATGTGTGTTTGAGTGTATGTGTTCGTGTAAGGTTTGGGTGTGTTTGAACGCAGGACCATCGCAAGTAGAACAGGAACAACGTATGAAAGTAAACAAAGAGAAAGGGAAGACAAGAAACAAAACGTAAAAAATGCATATAATAATCGAAAAAACACAACAAAAAGGAGCATAAAAAACATAATAATGATAAAAGTATTCATTTATCATAATGTCATATGCTGCAATACTATCGATGTGCTGTATAAACTAACTACCGATAGTAAATACAGGATCGATAGCTTCGCTCGCAGACAATTCGAACTTTTTTTTTCCGAATCGCAGTTAAATTTTTAACTTAAATCAAATTGAATTATGGGAACAGAAAACTAACTGTGTGTGTTTGTGTGCGTGCGGAGGGAGTTTGTATGTGTGTGTGTGTGTGCGGGTGATTCGATACACTTAGTAGTACAATCTGAAGAAACACAGTTGACAACACACTTGACAAATGTTTATTAAAACACAAACAGGAAAACAGAATTGAATACACAATAAATGTGTCAAGATTTATGCACGTCGCAACTTAAGATAATTATAACAATTATATTTAAAATTATAATAATAATAATAATAATAATAATAATAACAGACTGCCGGCAAGTGGCAGTCCCAGCAGACAGATGCACACACGCACACGTTAAACAAAAGACAAAGCCAGAGTCAGAGAGATATATAGAGAGATATAGAGAGAGAGAATACAGCAAGAGAGTTGCACACAGAACGCTTTCAAAATACACAGAGTGAATTTGCCGACAGTTGAGAAAGTGAGAGAGTTGAGAGACTCTGCATCTTCTGGATTTCTAGTTGGTTTTCTTCCGCTGTTGTCTTGTTATAGTTACAATTGTAGTTGTTAATTAATTGATACAATCGCGCGCTTATTCGGTTATTAATTCGCGCGATAACGACGACTCTTTGTAGAAGACCGAAGAGGAGGCTGTGTAGACTGACTACTTACGCTCTTGGTCGCTGCCGTCTTCGTTCTTCTCATCGCGACTCTTCATGAATGGGAACTTGCGTGAGAATGTGAAATTCTTTTTCTTGCGATCCAATGTTGATTGCTATAATTATGGATAAACATGAATAGAGAGAGAGAGAGAATGAGAGAGAGAAAAGAGAGCACATTAGTAAAGAGTAAAGTAATCGCGCGATAATTACGCAGACCAATTCCTACTGGAGAAATAATTGCGTATGTCTCTTAATCTGATGTAGTCACGAAATATGGAAGACCTGATAAAACAACAAATTTGAAAGAAAACTATGCTGTTGTTCTATACGGAAACGAAGGCAAGAACTAGATTGCTGGGTAAAAAAGACTTTTTATCTGTATAACAGATGAACTCAACTTCCGTCTGACAGAATGAATAGAGAATTCGTTCCTTTAAAATCTTCTAGACACTCTACAAAGACCAAAAAGATTTCTAAAATTCAAAACTTCTACGATCTCAACAGCATCAAGATTTTTACGTTTCCTTCTAATGCTTTCATTCATTCCATCTTTATGTATTTATATAGACATTTATAAAAAACAATTAGAATTCTTTGGCTAGAAAGGATTTCTTCAATTGCAAATATTCGAAACTCTCTACTCGTTGCAGTTTTGTCCAGTTGGTTCTTGGATATTCATAAGGGCCGTACCTTATCTAGATTATTATTTGCCGCTGCATGTCCCTGGAACTTGACGCTGCGATCACGTGCACGCATCTTGCGCTCCCAGCGTCGTTTCGATGGCACAATACCGATCTGTTCGTCCTCATTGTCACCGAGGACGCGACGTGCCTGCCACCATTCGTCGTCGGAGGCGTTGGTCACATGCAGGATATCCCCATGCTTGAAAGGCAGGCCACGAGACGGTAGACCGTCGTCGCGATTGGGATCATAGTCGAAGAGAGCGCGTACGTAAAGCGATCGCTTTTGTGTGGTGCGCAACAGGGTGCCGGAACCGCCCGCGCTAAGCGCCGCCTGCTGTTTCAGCTCCTGAATGCGCGCCTCGAAACGGTTGTAATCCTCGGGCCTATATTGTGCAACCAATGTGACAACGCCACCAGATGTCTACAGAAAAAAGGAATTATAGTCGATGTGATAAATGATTAAGTGCGCGATCTACTCACCTTGAGTGCCTGTGCAGCTTCCTCGTGCGTGGCATGCGTCAAATTGACGTTGTTCACACTGAGCAGCTGATCGCCGCGCTTCAGCTCGGAACCGAGATCTGCCGGACCGCCAGCCAATATGAAAGACACGTAGATACCCTGGCCATCCTCGCCGCCGACAATGTTGAAGCCGAGACCCTGCGGTCCCTTTTGTATGGTGATCGTGCGTGGTTCTCTGTGAGTGAATGAGAGAGCGATTAGAATCTGAAGTCTATAGTTTGAGCGAAACAAGCGAAACAGAAGAATCTACGGGGAATTGTTCTGCAGTAGTTAAAGCTGTACGCAACTTACCTGGTGATATCCTCTGTGCTCACGGCGCGCGGTGTACCCGGTGGCACGGCCGCCAGGACATTTGTCGATGCATATCTCGATCCGGGCTCTAAAAGGCGCCGCAATGTTTTGTTTATTTTTCAATTCATTGTTTGTTTTTATATTGATCGAAAAGAAAACAAGCACAACGCGTGTATCGCGTTTACATACACAAACACAAACAAAGTTTATGCACGAGACATGAAAATAAATGGTATTAAGGGTAATTAATGGAGAGATCGCGAGCTCGTATATCTTAAAGGTGAATATACGATAGAGCCCCATATACAGAGAGATAGAGATAGAACTAAAGAAAACACAAAACCAGAAGAGAAACGCGCGGACTGGACGCTCGATAATTATAACCGGATATCATAGAAGTATTTTCAATTATCGAGCGTCTACTGTTGGATCGGTTAGTTGTTATTCAAGTAAGTTTTCTCTCGTTGAAAAGTAAGCGATAAAGTAAGAGCCAGATCGTAAATTATAGAGGAAATAGTTGAAAACAAATGTAATTGAGAAAGAAAGAAAAATAAATTGGTAAATAGAGAATTGAGAATGAAGAGCGTGCTTATTTAAAAGGAAGTACACATACATATGTTATATATATATATATATTGACAAAACACTAGAAACCAAATGAAGAGAATATGTAAATCGAAGTTATGAAAACTAGGAACGGTACACACACATATAAAACACGCTTTTCATTCTTAGAAACTAGATTATCATATATCATGTAGATATAAGGTAGAGTTCATCGAAAAGGTAAGGTTGATCAAGTTCAATCAAGATGTACAACCAAATAAAACCAACGGAAAGAGAGACAGAGAGTGTATAATAGTCTCCCCTTGCAACGATACACATAAAGACACACGCAAGTGTATGTGCGGGTGTGTGTGTGTGTGTGAGACTGTGTGTATGTTGGTGATTGTCTACATCTATGATGATATATGATACACATATGTATATATTCTATATACACATGTATATGTGTAAAATACACAAGGACTAGGGAGATATTAACAGATTTCGGCATGCGAATAAGGAATACGTTGCCTTATTGGGCGTGTGGTTTCTAGTTAAATCTTTAGGTCGTTGTATTGGATCGTATTGAACTGTAACGGTAATTGTAATTGTATTGAGGTTGAGCCGTGTTGCAAACAACACCTAAAACAGCTAGAGCAGCTAGCAGAAGCACGCAAGCAAAACAAGCTGTGATCAGCAAGGATCGACACGAACTGATTGCGAGTGAGGAAGACAGAGTGAGTGATTGATCGACACGGGTTAGAGCGAGAGGGGAATACAGATTAAGGGAAAGATAGGGCAGCAATAGACTAGCAGTTAGTGAGCGACAGAGAGAGAGAGAGAGAGAGTTCTATATATATTAGATTGATTAGTTGAGAGCGTATCTATCGGATACAATAACTATTGAAATGGAACTGTTAGCCGCCAAAATGCAAGAGAAAGCGGGGGAAGTTTAGTATGGTTAGTCGAAGTGGTAAACATGATTTGCTTACGCCTCGGCAAGGGAGATTGGGAACGGTTGAAGTCGGAACAGCTAACAGCCATGGACATTGCAAGCTTAGTATTATAGGCGGGTGCGTTAGCTTGGGTGCCAGCAGGAGCTGTTCCTCCCGCTGCTGCTGCTGCTGCCACTAAGTTGCTGTTGTTATTGCTATTGCTGCTGTTGTGGTTGTTGCTGGTGCTGCTGCTGTTGTTGTTAACATTATTGCTGCCATTGTTATAGTTGTTGTTGATGTTGTTGTTGCTGCTGCTGCTGCTGCTGTTGTTGGTGACTGTTGCTGCAGCTGTGAAGCTGTTCGTGTTCGTATTGGTGTTTGTGTTCAAGTTGGTGTTGGTGATCTTGGTGGTGGAATTGGTGGACTTGGTTGTGTTTGTGATGATAGCAGTGACTGAGTCTGGGACTGAGATTAGGGCCGTTGCCGGCCCGGCCAGATCAACAACCGATTGCCCCGCATTGTTAAGCGCACCTGTGGAATCCGTTGTCATTTGCTGCTGCCGTGCACCGGTGGTCGCCAGCTGCGACTGCGACTGTGAATGCGCCTGCGATTGCTGGCCAAGTTGTCCGCCACTAATGCTGGCCGCGACACCGCTGCCAGCGCTGGCAACAGTAGCAGCGACGCCCGACTGTGATGTACTGCTAGTTAAATGCTGCGTTTTGCCCACAATCAGTGTGACCTTATCGGTGATGGACTTGAGCGTGCCCACAGCCAGTTCGTGTGTCACATTCTCCAGATTCTTTTCGCTCTGCAAGCAGCAAAATTTAGATTAATCTCTCTAAGACTCTTCAGGGTATTTCATGCATCCAGTCATTGCTCACTTACCCCATTGGTGCGAACAGCAATTAGCTTGTCGCCAATCGATAGTCGCCCATCCACTTGGGCCGCACCGCCGTCCATTAGCTTTGTCACATAGATGCCATTGTCGCCGGGTATATGCTGGTTACCGATGCCACCGGCTATGGAGAAGCCCAATCCTTTGCCGCCTTTAACCAAATCAATTTCAATAACCTTTGGTCCCGCCGCAGCTGCCGCCGTCGCTGCTGTCTCACTTCCGCTGTCATGTACATCGGCCGAACCGGCGACGGCAGCGCCGCCAGCAGCAGGTGTTGTAGCACCGCCAGCACTTGCGACACGTTTTCGCTTCACATGCAACTTGACAATGTTGCCCGCTTTCTTGAGCGCATCCACAGCGGATGCATGTGGCACATCCACCACAGATACATCGTTAACCGACACAATGATGTCGTTGATGCTCAGCCGACCATCGGCTGCCGCAGCCCCGCCTGGTATCAATTTCGTAATATATATCGATGTGTCGGTACCGATGTGCGGATTATCCGTGCCGCCGGCAATCGAGAAACCCAGGCCAGAGTTGCCACGCTCCAGCTGAATGTCCTCGTAGTACCAACTGTCATCGCCGTTCACCTATAAATGCAGCATGAGAGAGATTGAGCATTAGAGAGAGATGCCAAGAACTGCTGCCAAATACAATCAACGATGTTTTTATGAGAACTGGGACAAGGGACTTCAACACAAGCAATATTTGTATGTAAATAATCAATGAAGTTACCGGTTATCGATTATAACCTAATTATCAGTTATTATTATCATTATTATTATTATTGTGCAGCATGCAGTAGTTATGGTGAGCGAGAAGACGCCTTATTATATGATATGATATATTATTATTAAATAAATATATATATTTAGCAACAAGTAAAACTTAAGTTATTCCGCACCGAATGTGGACAAACACAGAGGCGAAATTAGGACGAAACAAAACAAAGATAGAGTCGAACGGAGTTCATTTCTTTTTCTATCCAAAACACGAAACAGTTTTCTAGTTACACTTCTTGCTTACCTTCGTCGAGGAGCCTTTGAGCTGGAAATTGTATTGGGGGATGCCAAAAGAAAACTTAAGATTGTGAGTAAAATTTACAGAGATTGCAAACTTAAAATAAAAATGATAAATGTGTGAATTGATCGACCAAATGATAATACTTTATTTGTTTATGAATTGAGCTGAAATAATATGGATTTCACAGATCAATTTTATCTTTCCATAAGTACACTAACGACAGACTTGAATTAAACTACTAAGGGATATAAAATGTGTATAATAGCAAATGAAAATGGGTGAAAATACAACATTTTCGAACCGAAACACATCCATTTAATATATAACATACAATAATTTATAATATATATTATTGCTTTTCCAACATATATTTTCAATTTGAAACGGAATCGAAAATAGCAACGTATGCCCAACCCAATTTAACGATTCCTCATACAACTTGAACTGCCCCACCCTATAATCAATTCATACAAACGTTTGTCATTTATATGGCAGAGAAGAAGAAAATACAGAAAGAGACGGAGAGAGAAAGAAGCAGAGAAGAGAGCAGGAGAGAGTGAGAAAGTAAGAGAGCTTTTAAGCCATGTAAATAAAATGTAAGTTACATAAATTCTTCACGTAATTTACAAACTTTCGAAAATGTGAAAATTGCAACATGACAAAACCCAACAAAACCGACAATAAACACGCCCACACACACACACACAGACGTGTGGCAAATGGGATCAATTGATTAGCAGCCAAGTGTAAATGAATTCATTAAGCCGCCATATCCCGCGCAACTCCACAAACAAATTGCAGCAGCAGCGGCAGCAGCAGCGGCATCAAGGCAAATGCAAAGTTAGCTGCGTCTGTTGCCTCATTTAGCCCTGCTCACGTGCGTTGCGGCGCTGAAATTGCTTATTAACCTTTGACTTCGGCCGGGTCACAACTCACTCAACTCGCGACTGCTACGTGACGTGAGTAATGGCTCAGTCGCAGTCGCTGTCTCTGCTGCAGCTTCCAATTTGGAGCAATTTTGTGCCAAAGCCCACGTGCCCTGCCCCAGATAACGAGAGCGGTAGGTCAGGTCCCTGTTCGTGTGCCACACACACACTCAGATACTCACATACATATACTCACACATGTAACTTGTGCCACATGCGACTCTTTCAAACCAAACTTATCGAACCAAAACTATTTGCAACTGTTTAGCAACCCAAAAGCTAACAGCTTAGTAATCCAAAAGTTTCTCAAACTACTTAAAAGTATTTAGACCAACTTGGAAACTAAGTTGACAAATGAAAACAGATTTTTAACGGCACTTTCATTATGCATCTAGTTTTGGTTTTGCCCCGCACACGATAAATATTTGGAATTACCTGAACACAGTCAAATGCAGCTGATTAGATTCGCCAAGTATTTTATTAACTTGATTCGATTTTGGGAACGGGCGAGAGTTAGGGAGTGAGTGTGTGGAGTGGGGTGGGGGGTCTGTCTCTCTTATGTAAACAATTACATCATAAGTAAAGAATTGGAACTATTTGGAACTGCTATAAAGGCCGATATCCACACGAAGGTCGGTCAGTCGTTTGGGTGTACTGTTAGTTGTTAGTACTCACACTCACAGCCCCACTCATACATGCTCACAGACTCGTACTCGTATTCGTATGCGTAGTACCCGCTCTTTTATTTCTCATTCGCAAACAACCGCAAAGGTATTTTCAATTGTTGTGGTTATTTTAGCCTTAGTCAAACGCCGTAAGACAACATTCACACACACTTGCAAGTGTGTATTATCGTCAGCATAGACTTATCTTATCAGCAAGAATCATATGCTTTCGTCTATGCTTGGGCTTGGGCTTTAGTTTTGGGGTTGGGGGCGCGGTTGCCTCATGCAAGGCAGTTCCAAATCGGTTACCAGAATGTGGCAATTGAATTCCATTAGCAGAAGATACCAACTTGGGGCACTTGTGCACGCTGCTTGCCTGCCCTACACCCCCCATCACAATACTTGACACACTTGAGACTGCGCTCATCTCTCGCTGATTCTCTCTTTCTCTCTCTCTCTCTCGCATCATTTCTTACAGCTTCAAGTGCAATATATTCTGATGCATTCACTTGAATGCTTCTTTTCCAAATCACTTTGCTTTTTACATATTTTAAAAATCCATTTTATAGTCTGTTTGAAGAGCCTATAAAGAATGATAATGGGAATCTGTTACTCTCCTTCTCCCAAAATATAAATTTCCCTGTTTTCTTTATCTCTAGCAGCTTGGGACAACTATGGTAAACTTATTATACCTATAACTGTTGTAATAGTCCATAGTTTTGATAAATTACCGGACATTACGAATGAGTCTTGGGCTCTCCGTGTTTCCTAACTCAAAAAAGTGCTAGCAAACCTTTCCATGAATATTAACACAATGACGATTGTCCGTCTGACTATATAAAGTTGACACCTGTACACTACGTAACCGAATCCAAATCGGAATCCCACAATGCGATTCGAACCAAATCGAATCAAATTCAATCGATTCGCCGTAAATGTGGTTCATTCTATTCACATATTTATCGCGATGTCCTCCTCCTTCTCCTCTTCCTTAAACCCATTCTCCATTCTCCTCGCCATCTGACAGCCAGAAATGGCCACACGAATACGAAACGTGAATCAGACGTGAAAGACGTGCCTTGTTTAAACAATTTTGCAGTCAGTCTATATTGACTTTTCATATTTTCCATTGAGTGTTGTTTATCGTAAAGAATTCAACTATATAAAGAAGATTTGCGATTGTATAAGACTATGATAGAGCTTGAAACAAACTTTTAAAGAGCAATCACTGTGATAGATCGAAATCCATATCAACGAGGTTTTTGGGTTGACATGCAGTTGAACAACAACTATAATATACACCACATATCAAGTATAGGCTGTGGATATATACATTAATTTCATTCAAGCATCTACAGGCTGTGTGGGGTGTGGGAGATCGTCGTGGGGGGAGGGTTAAGCTTTCAAAGCCATTGGAATTCACTGTTGCATTTGGGTGGCATTTTCTCAAGGCAGTGCGAGTAGGCAGATCTATTTTGAGCAAATTGTGCGATCCCGAAGAGAGGGCGAGAGAGTGAATCAGCCGGAAAGAGCGAAAGAGGAAGATAGAGCGAGTGAATGAAGAGAGAGATTGCAGAGGGGGAAGAGAAGAGAGGTAGGAAGATGAGTTTGCACTGGGTGGTCGTGGTCATCGTGAGCACAATAGAGAAAGAGGAGACTGTTTACGTAGACGACACCATCACAAATGCAACACACGCACGCTGACAAACACACACACACACAAGCGCGCGCGTACTTAAGTAGGTGACATTATGCGTGACGGCATGCGAGAAAAAGAAAGGTATAGGCAAAAAAAAGAGATGCAGGCTTCAATTTTGCAAATTGTACAATGCATGACCATTTAACATACATATGCACATGTGTTTGCCTCAGTGTATGTACGAGTATGTGTGTGTGTGTGCGTTTTGCTGCAACTGTCTGCAGTAACGAAATTCTGTTGCGCATGCGTAAAGCGACATTTGCAAAAAGTTTTTATGCTCAAATTAGACACACACATACACACTCGCATAATAGAAACGATGACAAACACGGACTGACTGAGCTCTGCTCTGCTCTGGCGCTGCTTTGCGTGCGCTACGGTGCTCTGCTCTGCTTCGCCTCGCTCTACAAAGAAAACTCGTTGTACAGCCAAGAGAATTTGTGCTTTTCATTTATGTTGTTGTTTTTTTTTCCTAATGTTGTCTGAACGTCTGGCGGAATTTATAAATAAACCATGGAATCATCAGTCGAGTTTGTGTATAGAAAAAACCAACCGAGCGAACGGAATCACTTTCTTAGACTGCCAAAAACGGAAATTGCATAAATTGGAAAATTTGTTAAACGCGAACAAGGTGGGTGGGTGGTGCTAAAGCTGTATAACTGATATTGAACGCTAATTGTTCCTTTTATAATAATTTATAAGGCAGTGCTATCAATAGTACATGCTTTTATTTTTATAAAATTTTTCTATTGGCCAACTAAACTCTCTCGTTAATAATTAACAGCATCAATGTGCAAAGTGCTGCCAATTTGTCATTTTCCAATTGTCTAGCACCGTAATTTATTGGCAGCACTGATCAATTGACACTCGCGATACATGTACTATCGATAGGCATGCCCTATTTGAATTTGAATATTTGCAACAATTGTTCTTTACCGAATCCAGGTTAAATAGCGATGAGACTTTCTTAATGAAGCCACCGCCGCTGCTGCCGCTGCCATCCTGACGTTTCTTTTTTCGTGTGGTCATATTACTGAATTACTATTTTATTATTATTATTATTATTGCTATCACAACGCGCTCTTCCTCTCTCTCGCTACAAGCGCTTAACGTTGCACGTAACGCAACACAACACGAAACACAATCAGAAATGCCGGTTGAGAGACGACGTCGCAGTCGCAGTCTGCGTAAACGTTTACGTTAATTGTCGTTACGTTGCAACGTTTCGTTCGTTACGTGCTAAACAAAAAATAAAATAAGGAATTTCACTTTAGATTTTAGTTCATATGTTTGTACAAAGCACACACTCCGATATACATATATATAAGATATGTACTTATTTTTATACATATACCGTACACACATTCATTCGATGTTTGTTCAGTTACTTGCACTCTCAACGCGTGACTCACGAGGCTGCACACTGGCACTAACAAGTGTCATCCACACACAACAACAAAATAAATATAAATAAATAAATAAATAATAACAACTAATAAATACGAATGCAAACGAGCGGCGCGCGTAACCGACGTGAGCGAGTTCGAAATACAACTATCGCCAACAGTTGCCAGACACCGTCGGACTGTTTCTGCTTCTGTTTTCGAGCGTGAGAGAATCTTCTAATCACACACAAACACACGAACACACACAGGCACAAACGCGTATGGGTTATGCTTTCCAAATTACATCCATATACACGTATATTTATTTATTGTTTGCCACAGCAAATGGCAAAAAAGCACAAAAAACTAACGCTAAGCACGCTCGCTCTCCTGCTCTGTCGCTCTCATTCTCCTCTCTTTTTCTTATTCTCTCAGTGTCAACGCCGCCGACTATTTTGGTATTTTTTGCGCTACGCCTTGCATGTGTATAACCTACATACATTTATATACATATAGGCGTGTGCATGTGTGCGCGTTTGTGTATGTTAAACGTATAGGTGAACATTGTACGCGATTCTGACGAATGTAAAATATGTAGCAACAACATATTTAAAACATTAATTTGTATTAACTGCTGACTACTACGACCAAGCACTGATTACACTTTGTTTTGATATGTTTTCTGTGCATACGTGTGAGTGTGTATGCATGAGTTTGTGCACGTACATATGTCTGTATAAACATTTAAAATTCTGGCACTTGGGTTTGTCAGGCTCTTGTCTCTGGTATTTTTCAGGTTATTCTAGTGCGCATTTTCTATGTGAAAGAGACAATTCTTCACTTGTTTTTCGCATTGGATTGGATAGCACAGCTTTTCACAGACCGTTGGATAGATTTTCTTGATGCGTTTACGCCGCAATTATGCGATGCCTGCTTCTTTTCCCGTGTTGTGTTGTTGGCATTTTTCTAGCGAGCCAGTGACTGACTAGAGCTGCGCGAGCGTCCGATTGTTGCCGAGCCCACGAAACCGACCATCTCTAGCATGCTAACTCACTAGTAACTATCGCGACTGCGACTCGCGATGTTTTGGTATGCGTAACCGGTTATACTATTACCGCTGAATGGCTTAACACCGTTTTTGGCTGGCAACACCGTGAGTCTGTTGTTCACACTGTAAACTTTACAGCTCTCCGAATTTGCGGACACTTTGTGAGCGGCGGCTCAGCGACAACCATCAAAGGATTATCTATGCAAATATAATTACGCTTACAGATTGCACATTGACACACACTACAATTCAGCAACGACGTGTTTACTTTTTACATTTTTATTTATCTAGGGAGTGACGCTTGCGCTTCGTTTGCTAGAGGCGGTACTGAGGATCGATAGCCTGAAGCCAGACAATCGATGCTTTTTCAAAACGATGCCAAGGATCGACCATCGAGCAGTGCTGGACAACACTCAACACAGAGTTGATTCTTAGCTGCGCGCAACAATTTAAAATTCGAAAACAACTTCATAAACTACAGTAAGTAAGCCAAGTAACAACAAAAAAAAACAAAATAGGGTTGTCAAATAATTTTAATTTAATTTAAATTGATTTTATAAAGACAGGGGTTAACACAGTGGGAGTGAATAATCAAATTTATACAAACCATACAATTTCAAAAAACAAACAAAAAAGAAAAGTAAGTAAGATATATGTAAATATATGCATATTGTATATTGATTCATTGTCTTTTTAATGTCTTACAAAATACACATGTACATGGAGAATTCGTAGAATTACAAACTAATTAAACATGAACATGCCCGAACTAAATGTGAAATAAAAGTTTATTAATCAAATCGAAACCATAATAAGCATAACTTTTATATATATATGACATAATAATCGTATATTAATCATACAATTAGCCTTGGCGTGAGTTATGCTAGTTAACGTGAACGTAGAATGGTGATTTACGGTATGGTGTGGGTGTGGCATGGTAGAATATGTAGTAATAAAACGATCAACATAAACACTGGTTAGGGTTCAATTAGGTACAGCGGAAACGGAAACAAGCGCGCCATTGCCAGCCATTTTCATTTTGGATAAAAAAACGCACTATTAACTGGCCCCGAACGATTATCGATAAGCAACATCCACCTGAGTTTTACTTGATGCCGGAATGTTTGAAGTAATCGGAGCAGGGGCGGGGGTCAACTTGGCTCAAGTTTGAGATATGATGCGATATTTCTGTGGGGTTCTAGCTATTAATTGCAGCCACTTACGATCTGAGTCCCGCTGCGGGCTGTTGTGGACTGCGATTGCGTATGTTGCTGTTGCTGCTGCTGCAACTGTTGCACCACCTGTTGCTGCTGTTGATGCTGTGTGGGTGGTGCGCGATTGTGGCGCAATTGTTGCTGTTGCTGCTGCAATGCTGCATCGCCTGCATCGGCTGTGGCATCTTTGGCGTTCGCCTCGCACTCCGATTCGATGCGCATGCGTTGATTCTGCCAAAGAAAATTGCAAAAGATATTTTTTTATTATATATGTGCATATATGTATGTGTGTGTGTGTGTCTGTGTTATTTTATTTATTATGCAAATTCGTCGAACGGTTCAATGACACTTGACTGCGTCAGCTGAAGCAGAACTTTGTTTACCCTTCATATTTGTTCAAATTAATGTATAACTTGGAACACCCTCATGAGTTAAAATTAATAATATATAATACTTAAACCAAAAGCATAAAAAAACTTGTTTAATAACAGTTAATTTCATTGTACACTGATTATACAAGTCAAAGTTTGTACGACCATTGAATCTGTAGAAGTTCCTGAATCCAAATGGAGGAAAACAACAAAAATATACCCTTTGCAGCCGGGCATGCAAATGTTAAAAAACTGATTTTAAATATGCTGCTTATGATGATTCAGTTATATCTTAGTGCTATAAAACTGTTTTCTGGAACTTTACATTGGAACAACAGCAGACGTAGCTGCCGCTACCGCCGTCGATGTCGCCGTCATGCAGCTCCTTTTCGCGCTTCTCCTGTGCGCGTGACTTATGCTGTTGTTGCTGCTGCTGCTGTGGTGGCGGCGCAGTCAGCTGACGTCGACGTCGACGCATACGAACCGGCGAACGCGAACCGACATAGTTCGAAAAGCGACGTCGCGAATGCCGCACAATCGACACCCAATCGATCATATCGATATTGAGTTTAATGAATCGAGAGCAAATCTGTTTACTATTTCCTCTTGCTTTGGCTTTTCACTTTGCTTGTTTTCTTGTTATTTGTCCTTAGGTTCGCTCATTGCTAACTGAGTTATCAATTTATTTGGGCTCACACTCAGACCTCTTTCTCCCACCCCCACTCTTTGTCTTTGCCTCTCACTCTCTCTCTCTCTCTATACCATCTCCTCCCCAAACAATTGCTTATTCCTTTTTGTAAACTCTTACGAGAGCATAGCAACAAGTTGTATGTACACGCTGGGACCCCTCCTTTGCCCACTCTCCGTTCATCCGTCTTATAAAAGGTAGCCTGAGATGCTGTGTGTCGTGTGTGTGCGAATTGTTGCCATTCACAATGCGTCGCGCTCTTTTTGTCATTGTTCTACACACTCACACAAATATGTAAGCATATTTACAGGCATATACACGTATGTATGTACATACATATTACTATGTACAATATGGATGTATATATTTCTTTGTATAAAGGCAAATATATTTCTTGCCTTAATGCTCTTTTTATCGCTTAGTTTTGCTTTAAAATTTGATGTTACGTGCCGCATTACGTGTGCGCCATATTTCTTGCTATTCGCTCATTCTCACACATACACACTCTAACATAGAATATAGCTAAAGTTTATATGTTGGCCAGACAAGAAAACATCAAATGAAAATCTGTTTGGCAACTAGATACATAAAGACAGCGCTGTGCACCTGATTAGAGACAGTTGGGCACATTGTAGATTTTAAAGTAAAGAACTCAATAATATACTGACACAAAATAAGTATACGTGTGTTTATTGTAAGGGTATATTATAATAATAATTTGACAAGGCAAATAAAAAAACATCTTCGAATAGTTGCAAGTTCAGTTCTTGGCATGCCACAGGTATTCTTTCTGTCTTGTTTGTACTACAGAAACTTATTTTTTAATTTTATTTTCAAACTGCATCTAATCAACTGACTAGGAGTGTGCTAATGTATTTACTTTTGGGGTGGACCTCATTTCCTGTATACAAAACATGCGCCCACACACAGAGAGGGTGTGTGTGCTCGTGTGTGCACCTGTATCACGAAATCACAATTTTGATATCCCAGTGCGAATCGTGACGCATTTGGCCTGCGCCGAGGAGAGCTCAAAAAATTCCAACATTTCTCGACCATTATTTATGGGATTCAATTAAGTTTTACAGTGACAAATCTGCTGGCGCATTTATTGTAGATACACACATACAGTTTTTTGTATGTATGTATGCTTTAATCTGTCTCACTGATAGTCCTAATATTGTGCGATAAATCAGATGGTGGCTACTTTCTCCTCTCCTCAACGTAAACTTCGGAAATCACAAAACAATCGCTTCAATCGAACGTACGCGAAAAACTGGCGAAAGACAACGACGAAAGGCGACGACGGGCGGCAGTGGCAGTAAAGCAGGCTGCCAAAACAAAAAAAAAAAACAACAACATGCACACATACCAATGTGTGTTAGTATGCGTGTGTATGTGTTGTTGCTCTAATAAGTTGCCCAATGCCAGCGCGGAAAAGCTAAAATGAATCAAACAACATGAATGAGTAGTCCAAAGCGAGTGAGTTAATGTATAGCAGGACAGACAGGCAGAGATGTACATGTGCATGTTTGTATGTTTGTGCATGTGTGTTTAAGTGTGCACATCTGTCTGTCCCCGCAAGTAAAAACATCGAAATATTTTGTGCAAAACATTGCCAAGGCGTATACGTAATATATGCCCGTCTAGTAAATATGTATGCACACAAACTCATCAGTAGAATATACATACGTATACATACATATTCGTGTACATATGTATGAAGAATTACAGGTAAAGCGCCTTATTAACTGAGACAATACGAGCAAAGAATTCTGTGTGGAGATCAAGCGTTTTAGCGATACGGCAACGCTTGATTGAGGATTCGTTTCTGTTGAAGTGAGCTAGCAACATGTTTTTAATTCGGAATGATGCTAAACAGCTGTTCGCCATATGCATTTAGCACAAATATACTAGATACAGTATATAAGTAGTTTACAATGAAGTTCAGAAAAATGCCGCGTATTTGCATTCTCAATGTTCAAAGCAGAACACACGGTTCGGTATTTTTTAGGGTCAACGCTAAAATATGCAAATTAAGTTGAAATCGAAATTCGATAAATGATTAACGGCCAAAACGGTTGCGATTGATGCACATGAAACATGCAAATGCGAAATTGAAATTGTGCTTTATCATGTTGAAAATATTCAATAGAGAGAATGGGAGAGAGAAAGATTTGTGTGGGAGAATGTGAACATGGTAAGCTCGAAAGTCAATAAAAAAACCAGGAGCGCGTTAAAGACACGCGATTACGATTTCAATTTGCGCGATACCGTTACGCACAACACTGTGATAAAGATGACGCCAAAGACGGAGACAGAGACAACACGCAGAGAGCGTCGCGTATGACGGACACGGGAAACTTTGTGCGACTAGACACGTCGACAGCGCTGCTGTTACTGCCACACGCGCCACGCGCGACGCACCAACCAATTGCCAACGTTGCCAGCGTCAGCGTCAACGGCAACGTCAACGTCGGCGGCAGTCAAAGGCATCGTTCAATGGGCTTAAGCGCCTGACGAGGGATGGTCAGATGGTCAGGGTGCGAGGGACAGGAGGGGGAGAATAGCTCCTTGAGCTACACAAGTTAAACAATTGATGCATTGTGGTCTCGCTGCATGTAATGGGATTATAACACATTCTTATCAGTAATCCCTTATCAGCAAACAGTTAACAGTTATCGCTCGACAATCAGGACGCACAGCTCCGCATCTTGTTGCTGTAACAAGTTGGCTGCACACCCACACAGACTCCCATACGTTGGCTTGTTTCACGTACTACGCATGTCGTCAGCCGACTGGAACCTGTGCCGCAGCTTGAGCCTGAGTATATTGCCCGGGATGGGGCCGGAGATGGCGTCGGCGCAGGACGAGGCGACCAAAACGACAACGACGGATTTGTGCCTTGCCGAACGGAGCAGCACGAACGAGCAAACAACAATTTGTGTGTTGTATATGGCACTTTTCAGCATGTTCTCGTTACGACACCCCCTGCCACTCTCCCCCTTCCAGCCGCCTCCCTCATCCTGCTCTTGACTGGGTCAACACAAATCATGTTGCTGGCAGTTAAGTCCTTATCAAATTAAAAAAAGGAAACAAAATGAAACGCCTAGCAGGCATATGTGTGTGTGTGACCTGACGGTTGCCTGGCTACACCTCACACATACAGAGAGTGAGCGGAAGTGAGAGAGAGAGAGAGAGAGAGAGTGAGGGAGAGTAAGGTTGCTAACCATAAAAACAGTTCAACAAGAGCGCAGCCCACACACTCAGGTGGGTGTCAGGTCGCAGGTCGCAGTCCTCAGTCGGCAGTCTTGAAATTACAGTGGAAGCTTGTGAAATTGGCCCGCCGCAATTGTTTGACACCTAGTTACAGTTGGCCACTTCCTGTAGAGCATATTTAGCCGCTGTTTACTTTGCATGCTGTCACAGCATACTGATTTCAAGTTTACGCTCCTGCGCTCACGCAAACATAACTTCCAAGCCAAACGCGTTAATATAATCAGATATCATGGTATCGTACTTATATAAGTTATATATATATACACACACACAAAGGAACATTAAGGTCGTAGGTAGCAGCAACCTACATCATCGTCATCATAAACGTTGTCGTTTGCTCGTCTGTCATCCGTCATCAGTCATCGCTAGACACTCATCAGTCATCAGTCATCGGTCGTCAATAATTGGGGGTCCCGTCAGAGACAACTGGGCACACGCTTTTTATTAATGGTCGTAATGGTCGAGACGAATTAAGGAAACTCAACGATGAATCTTGTCGGGATTGTTATGGTTCTCTTTGTCTCAATAAAAAGATAAACATTTTTGTTGATTCAAATAATTACAAAACTACTTAGGACTGGACTCATCTCAATTTTAATCAGTTAAAGATAAACGATGTGCGTCAGACTAAAAAACAACGGAAGTAGTTGCTGTGTCTCACTTCAAATGATTCAATTTTCGGACAATTTAAAACCTTAATACTCACAGGTCTGACTTAAAATTACAGATAGATATAATAGATATAAACAAAGATCCATCGGTGTCAAAAGTGTCATACAAAGTGAATATTATACGTATAAGTGCATTTTTCATTATTTTTCGTTGTTGCGTTGAGGGTTTCACTGGAATCGCAGATTTAAAGATATATGTATATGTATGTATGTATGCATAATGTTTATATATGGTATAGGATGATAGGATAATGAATGTGTGTGTTATGTGTGCTTACCAAAATCTCTTCCAATTCATTTTTAAATGTTCTGCTTAAGGCCTCGGCATGCGCGGCCGCGTTCACGTTTTGATTGAGATTAGAACTTGGATTGGGATTTGTGGCATCGTTGTTAAACTCATAGGCGCAATTGCGATTAATATTGGAAGTTTTTATTAACTGCATGATCAAGTCGAAGAGAAGGCGATGTCGCGTCGAGAGAGAGAAAAAAAGAGTAAATAGAAGATATACAGAGATGATAAGATATAGAGCAGCATGAGAAAGTGAGTGTTAAGAGACAGTTCAAAGCCAGCTAGAAAGCAGAATGTTGCAAAACTATCGTATGTACCATCGATAGATCGTCGATGGAGTATCGATAGTTTGTGTCAATTGAAACTACACAAACAATCGATAGAATCGACTTTCGAATCGACAGTTTTGCAGCAGTATTGAAAACAGTTAGTACACATGAAGATAGATATAGGCTGTTATACGAAAAGCGAACGAAAATGAAAGCAAATAGAGCTAGAGATAAATAATGTAAAGATTATAAGAGATGAATGCGTAAATGATTCGATAGGCACCTAGAAGGTTATTCTTACATAAGGAGAAACCAATAATAAGATTGAGCTACGCGTTATACAAGTTCTACTAAATCGCACACAAACAGACGGATATAAACACAGTAACAACAACAACATTAGGAAGAACAGGAAAATGAATCAGATTACATCTCTGATTATTTAGAATTTGTAAACCTTAAGACAATTGTCTTGCAATAGTTTAACAGATCTTATAGAATTACCAGGATATTGGCTATTCAACACTAGAACGACCTAGTTACATATTGAAGATTGTATTCACTTACATCGGCTATTTTGGTTGCCTGTCCGTCCTTTTCCCATTTGGTTGCAATTTGCAGTGTTTCGGCGGTCTTTTGTTGTATACTCTTTGAGTCATCCAATAATGTTAATTCATAGAATTCTTGTATATCTGCAATGCAAGTTAAATTGAAGCTAATTAGTAATTGACAATTAACTTAGCTATTATATTCGTAAGTCCATTAAACAAAGCATACCCCCTCGTTGTACAAACAGTATTAGATGTTTATTATATTGTGCCGCCTAAAAGCAGGCTACACGTTCTAAATAAGATTTCTAAACTTTGAAAAAGTCTAGAATTGACGCCAAAAAAGCTGATTTGGCAACACTAGTGCACAATAGAAAATGCCATTGATAGTTTTGGTGCATTTCAATCGAGATTCAATGATATTCACAGTGCTTTCTTCAATCATTCATCTTGAATAAGAAAAGTCCAATTAATTTATATTTTCACTTTACAATTGCATGATTTGCAGGCTTGCGTTGGAGTGTTTCTTGTTTTTTTCCAGTGTGTTCACCATACACGTAGCACAGTTTAAAGAATAAAGAGATTGCTTGCAAGTACCCCACAACTGTCTACCTAATCCCCTTTGAACAACTTATGCTGCCCCTCCTATCTCATTGCAGGGTATACAAAGTCTTTCGACGTGCTTGGCTCTGGTAGCTTAAGAGAGTCATAAAAAAAAAGGGCTGAGCTCAGCACATAAGCTTGCATCAGACTGGACGGAATACGACGCAGTTCGTGCTCTTCTCGAGAAGAGCCATCCGAGAAGGAAGCAGAAACCAAAGAAGGAGACAAGAGTAAAGCGTATAGAAGAAGAAGTGCGCAAACAAACAAACGCATCGAATTCAATTTGAGCCTTAAGTGGGGCAGCGAACGGATGGGGAAGATGAGGAAGTTCGGTTCAATGCAGTTGTCAGTTTTGCGCTTTCATGTGGAATGATAACAGAAAGAGAAGAGGGGAGCAGGGGGATGACGCGTGAACAGAGGGAAACAATGGGGAGGCTAACTAATCGATATGTGTTGTGCTATAACAAAAGTCAAGTGGCCTAAATGTTAAATTCAATGCGCCAATTTAATTTCCTGCACACGTCACGGCTGCCAATATTGATGCCTATACAGAGAGTGCGACTGTGACTATACTAGACTACATGCATATGTATGTATGTTAGATACATACAAATTTATAACTTGGAGCAAGCTGGAACTGTAAGGGGGACTTGACAAATAATCGTGTTTAAGGAGTAAATCCGAAAGTTAGCAAACTTCAGTTATAATAAAGATAAATTATTTAGTTAGCACTTGTTCTACTGAATCAAACTTCAGATCTATATCTTTGAATATGTACATACATATATCTATAAATATACATTACCAAGTAGCGCTTGAAAGAGTCGCGACTTAAATATGCGAATAACTCGCTCGATTGCAATACGCAGTGCACGGTCCTGTGGCTCCGACAGACGTGCGTGATAGTCCTCGAGCAGCTCAAGAGCCCGATGAGCTTCTGCAAATGCAAATGAAGAGAAACAAATGTTCATTCTTGGCATAAGTGAGGGGAAAGTCAAGAAGGTAATCATCTATGTATCTCTCTGTCTTTTTAACCTACTCAATTTCACCTGATCTTATGTACTAAATGTATTTCTCTCTCTCTCTCTCTCTCTCTTATAATCTAATAATTTCACTAGATCTCAGATTTAACTAATTTTTTTCTTCCTAGCTCTGTCTCTCTCTATCTTTCTTTTGTCACACTCTTTCTCCACTGCCTGCTCCCTTTACCCTTCGCTCTCACTCCCCCATTTACCTAGACGATACACCTGCATAAGATAAGGCTCACTTTGAGGGTCGACCAAAGGTTGATCCGCTGTTCCGCCACCCGCCTCCGACTGACTACAGTGTTGCCTCGCTGCGACCACCAGCAGCTCCTGTTCCACTTCATGCTCAACTTGCTGCCGCTCGAATGCCTCCATGGAGCTGCAGAAGCGACTTAGCTCGATGCGCAGGCTCTCCTCACTCCTGGGTGCTGCATGGGGCGACGGTTCTTCTGCCGCCACAGTAGAACGCAGAGCGGCGCCAGAGGAGGAGACTAGTTCGAATTCCTCCCGCGACACATCGTCACTCTCGGACTTGTCAAAGTATCCGGACTCCACATCGGGCGTTCGCTGTTCGGCCGCTGACGAGGACAACATGTGACCATAGTCGAGCAGATCCTGTGCGGAGTAGAAACACTCGACGGATTCTCGCACATTGGCCACGAGAGGCTCTCGCTCGGCGGCTGCAATTGCCACGGCAACAGTTGCAACATCGATTTGCTGCTGCTGCTGCTGTTGTGGCACTACTATGGCTTCTGCTGCTGCTGCTGCTGCTGTTGCTGCCCTACGCTCGCCCAGCAGTTGCTGTGTCTCTCCCAAAGCTGCTGGCGACCCGTCAGAGTCCCCTTCATCTTCCTCGTCGTCGTCGTCATCGACTGGCGATGAAGCGTCGCCAACATTGCCAGCATCCTCATCCTCATCGTGGCACGTCTTGTCATCGCTGCTCAGCAGCTCCTCGTTGGGATCACTGCTACGCTCGCGTTCCGAACCCGAGTCCGAATCCGTGTCCGAGTTCATTTCCCTTCAATTCTTCCGCAAGATCCCGTTGCCAACACCTGCTCGGACCACGTCCAACTACCTTATGATAGCTGTCCAAATAGTCAGGCAGCGCGCACATCGTCTAACCGCAAGTTCAATAAATCAATAAAGATTGACTTAAAAAACAGAAACGGCAGAATTAGTGGCCTCTCCCATTACCACCTTCCCTGCTCTTCTCCACCCTCAAACGAAAACTATGCCAGCTGCGCCCCCCCTAGACCGCAACTATTTATGCTCAAGCTTCTGACTCCGCCAGATAGTGAGTGCGAGTGGGATGGAGGGAAACGACGGGAAGAGATTGAGAGAGAGAGAGAGAGACTACGTATTGTACATACATCGGCAGCCAACCTGGATGACATTGCCATAAAGTCGTCTGTTGCCCCACAGACTTTTGCCAACAAATCGACGTTGCATCTGGCCCTCCTCCCCGGCCCCCAGTCAACCTTCTCTCCATCTCTATATATAGATAACCATATACATACATATTCGTGTATAATTTATTACATCTGTATGTGCCCCTGTAAGCATGAAAATCGCTGCCCGTCTTCGCAAACACGTCACATGCCTATGTTGACCTTCATTTATTGCCCATTTCAAAAACTTTGGCAACGTTTTACATTTTTTTCTGTTTCTTGTTTCTTTTCTTGTTCTTTTTTCTGTGTTTTTGGGTCTATTGTGCTTAGTTTTGGTGCAATGGACAAGTCTGTGGATTGCAGCAGGCATATGTTTATTACGATATACACAATGCCTATATAGTATATATCCTGAATAAGTTTTAATTTCGAAACATTTTGTTTTTTTCGTTTTAAACGATTTCCAAAATGTACTAAAAATTAATTATTTACTGTTGCACTTGCAACAACTTTGTTTGGTTGGGACTGAGAGAAATAGGGCTCTTAAATATATCATTAAAATCATATATGTTACAATATCTGCCTGTTGTGGAATAACTTTTGTGATTCTTGTTCGAATACTATGAAATATATTTCCTGAGTATTTGTTTCAACTTATTATAAATATGTACAAGGGTACATATGTATATCCATGTATACAAACTTTTAAATCTAGCCCAAGGATAAAAGATAAGTAAATAATAAATAATAGTGCCAGTACCCCCTTTAGGAAATTGGGTTAACTTGTATACAAATCGAACGGACAATTATCGCTAGTTTTTTATAGAATTGTTCACTAATACGTTTTGAACTGGAATTATTTATTTATCGAGCCTTGTTTTGGGTAAACAAAAACAGAAACAGAAATATCGCAATCAAATAGAAAAGGAAAAGCTTACCTTGCTTTTTCACTGGCATCTTGTGGATTTATTTTGTGTGTTGTTGTCTTGTTGTTATTGTTTATTTGTATTGTTTTTTGTTGCTCTTTTATTTTATTATGTCTATTGTTGTTTGACTGTCGTTAAACTCTATTTATCACTGGGTTCCTCTGCTCAAACGAGTTTCATGTGTTCATAGTACGAATATCGGCTACTATGTGCTGCAATACAGATACAGATACAGATATACAATACATATATTTATACGATTACTAATAAATATAATTAATTATTTAATATAATTATTACGATCATTTTGTTTTATTTTCAGGTATTTCCTTAGTTCTTTTTTTAGTTGTCAGTTAGGATTTAAGATTTGTTTAATTTCGGAAACTATTTGATTATATATTGTAGAACCACTATGAGATCGAGAGAGTGTGTATGTGTGAATCTTAGTGGTGTTGTAAGGGGCACGCATGTGCTCAATATGAATCGATTCGTTTTAATGTAAAAATTCGAATATCTTTTAAGATTCTTAAAAGAAACCAAAACATTTAAAAATAAATTGAAGAGAAACAGTTCCAAACAGTTTTATTTTTTTAATAATTCTGCGTCTCGGTATCACACACACACACACAGCACAAGCAACACACGCACACTCAAAACAAAAAAAAAAAACAATTTACTAAAAAAATATTTGAGAATTTTGTCGCCCAAAATGCGGCGCTATTGTCTGATTTTTGCCGTCTGCCGACTTCTGTCTGGCGTCTTCTGTCCGCCGTCTGCACTGTGGCTAAGTATGTACGCACACACACACACGCCACACAAATACATAAGTACATTCGTTTCATTTTGCGCTATTTCAGCAAATTCTCTTGCGGTTTCTTTGCTGTTGTTTATTGCTCTCGCTCGCTCTTTATGCGATATATGTACATACATATGTACAAATATATATTCATGTCTGCACGGTTAGATATTAAAATGTTCCTTCCTTCCTCGCTGCTGCTGTTTTTTCAATCATTATTTTTATTCATTTCTTACAATTTTTGAAATTTTCTCAGCAAAACCAAACTACGCGCACTTCAGAAGCGTTTTTAGTTCTCAAGGCACCCGCGCCCCCCACAGTACAACAAACGACTGAGCGACCGAGCGAACGCGCGAGCAACCTAATTGCCTGTACGCTAGTTCCTCGCAGCCAGAGTTGTCGAGTCTCCACGCGAAGACGGCGATTTTTATCAGCGAAGTGTAAACAAAACCGACAGCAAAACAAACATACGATACATATCTACATATCGATATACGGTCATATTGTTATTTATATTATGCTATCGATTTATTAATTTCAACTTATCAAATTCAATTGAAATTCCCAACTGATCAGCAATAAAAGCTAACAAATCGCAATGTATTAACTTATCGTTACTATCGATAACAGCTCATAGTAGTTACGGAGTAGTGTGTCCATTGAACTGTAGTATTTATACTATATGTATGTATATATAATATATGCCACCCTGCTTACTTGCTCCCCCTATAAATATCACATCAATCACCCTGTACATTAAACATACTATAACGAAAATCACTATATTGTGGGTAGGAAGAGACTGACACCGATTGGAAAGTGACGCGCTCAAGCGTTCATTTTGTTTTCTCTTGTTCGGCTCGAAAGCAATTTGCTTCTATTGCTTTTTTATACCCTTCGACCATTGAAAAAGATCAAAAAAGGGTATACTAACTTTGTATAAATGTATGTAACAGGCAAAAGGAAGCGTGGAAGACTCCATAAAGTATATATATTCTTGCTCAGGAGTCAAGCCGAGTCGATTGATCCATGTCTGTCTGTGTCTGTGTGAACGCACAGATCTCAGCTATTATAAAAGCTAAAGTTACCAAATTTGGCACGAAGACTCTTGTGTACTATACGCTGATCAAGTTTATTTCAAATGTTAGGTGCCACGCTCACCGGCCCCGCAAATCATTAATTTAATTTTTGAACTTAATTTGTAAGCGCTGTATTAAAGATACAACTTTCTGACTATAACATATATTAAACTGAATGAATTAAAACTAAGTGCTTGTGTCAGCTAACATTGTCGAGAAGAATTTGTAAGCATGTGCATATGTATATGTGTACATACATAGAAACAAACATAAGTCGAAGGGTATCCCACTGTTGCATGCCGCGGGACTGTTGCTTTACTTACTGGTTAATACTACTTCTCTCTCTCCTTCTTCTTCTTCTTTGTTCCTTCGTTTGAACTGGGAATTGAAAAAAATGTGCTCAAAGCTAATCAATTTGTGTATACATTGTATGTGGTATTTTAAAGCTCGAAATACTGCATGAAATACTCAACTTACTGAAGCTACGATAAGAACGAAATGGTAGAGAATACAATGTCAGCCTTATATTTTAAGAATCTTGCCTTAAGATTAGGCACAGAAACTATCGATGAGAATGACGGCTGTATCAATAAAGCATTTTATATATATTATATATATTTATACATATGTATATTTATAAAATATTATTATATTTATTAATAAAAACAGTCTTGACAGTAACTGTAAATTCATATTCAGAATTAAACTCTCCATTTAACAGTTTTTCCTGTTAGGTACTTAACACTTCTACATAAACATAACGAAATTCGCTCTCACATCAAACAAAGAGCTGACTTAGCCCGCAAACAACGCTACGCCCATTAGGCGGGCATTTCTCCATTTGCTCGGGATATTATCATATTTCATTTACAAATCACAGTGCAATAGCACGTTTTACTGGAGCACTGGGAACAGGAAATGGGAAATGGTGCTAGGGGTAGGTGAGAGAGCTGGGGAATTGTGATGCATATTACTTAAGCGACGAAGGAGCGCCAAATAAAAAGAGGGCAACGAAAGAGCCGAATGTTGATGAGCCCAAGGCGAGAGCGCGAACGAAGACGTAAATGTCCGCATGTGCATGTGTCTGTACATATGTACGTAGATATACATAAATATATGTAAGTGTGTGACAGTACGAGTACAGTGGCAACGCCGGCAAGTTCAATCACCTCGCGCTCTGCAGCTTGGCATTACAAGCCGATTAGGGCCTGCTTATCCTGTCGCCCGGCCAAAAGGCCAATTGATTGCCTTCGCCTTGGCTGCGAAGCGGCAATTATTGTAATTGCACGTGGCGTATGATTGATATTCACAATAATGAATTGTTCTCAATATGCCACTTTGCGAGTCTCGGGAAGGTTACAGTCTTTTGTATGTGTGTGTGTGCGTATGTGCATACATACATATGTATGTATGTATGTACTTATACAGGCGAACAGATGTACACACTGGTGTTGTAATCGGCGCAGAGTTGTGAGTCTCTTCCATTTACATACGCACACGCACGCACATCTTAATTTGGGTTACACGTGCAGGCATTACCCCCACATACATATACGCACGTCACATGTACGTGCGGCTCAAGGCGAGCTCATTAAAGTATGCTATAAAAAATACCCAGCAAGTCTCCGATAGTATCTTGTAAGTACATTTTCGATTTTCCATTCGATTTTTTTTTGCCTACTGTCCCCGCGCGACACCGATAAATGTATGCGATGACCTTGACGCGCTTCGATGCGTTGTGATTTGCTGTTCTGCACTAGACACACGTACATACAAACTGCTGATAAAATATACCATGTACATATGCACAGATGAATCTATGTGCGAGATGTAAATACATATGCTTGTTCAATGACCCTGACCGCAGTAGATGCCTATTAATTAACTGCCTTTTTAAGCCACATTTCGCTCGCTTCATTATGATGTACATAGTGTGCGTGTGCGTACACGTGTGTGTGTGTGCAAGTGACACAGGGCAGACACAACATGCAATTATTTGTATGTACAATTGTATGTGAAAATGTACGTGAGCGCAACATTGATTTATTTCATTTTTTCTGCTTAAGTTTATGTTATTTTTAGATAATCCGAACAACTACAAATACTTATACTAATGAATGTACATGTACATATGTAGGTACAAATTTATGTACATATGTATGCTACACAGATACGTATGTATGTGGGTATTTATATTGTATTATCGGGGCGGGGGGAAACATACCGGGAACGTTGCAGAATGGGCACACAAGAGAATGAGTGAAAAGAATTTTATTCTATAACATTTGAATATTATCTTATTACCGCATTTGCCGCCAAACACTTTGCCGTAACTATGTACATACATATTTACTATGAATGTATGTTAAAGCATGTACATACGCACATACACATGTACCCATGTATTTGTATCTGTGTTAGGTTTTGTGTTTATGTTATGCATGTGAAACTCCTAAATGTATGCTCCATTTCCTTAAATACTCAAATCATTTATGTACATATTTATGTATGAATGTACGTAGATAATTTCTTATGTTTATAACTATACATTCGATGCACGCTTATGTGCATTGTTCAAACTTTTCACTCACTAACAAAAAGTTGGCATTAAAAAGGTTTGACATTTCTCGCACCGTTATGAGCTCACTGACGCTCTGGCAGCTGATGCTGCGGCTGTCACGTTACACACACACAGTCATACGTAGATACACACACACACACATATACACACGCACACATGGATACGCTTGCTGTGCTGCTGGTCGATGCCAGGGCACTCATCACTATTCATTTTTAAACAACATCCCTTGCACACACACACAGTCACACAATCGCAGAGACACACACATGCATCGACGGATGTACATAGTGTAGCTACTGTAGGTACACATACACATATACACAAGTATGTATTCATATAAGAAACTGATGAAAAATATCCAAAAAAAAAAACAACACGCACCCAGAAGAGAAACGTTTTTTTCAGCTCCTATATGCACCCATGTGTATATATATGTACACACTATTTTCCTTCTTCAATTGGCAATGCAAATTGCACGGTGTGCGCGCGTATGTGTGTGTGAAACATCAAAATATTGCAAGAAACTCATTGTTTTATATCACAATTGGCTTTTACATACACGATTACACGTCACAGGACATGCGTTTGCCACTGGCCTCGAGCATTTTATGTTAAATATAAATAAATTACTGTTCTCGTTTGCGTTTGGCATGAAGCACGTTGAATATATTACGATTTTCTGCTCTCTCTCTTATAAGCTCGCAAGTTACTTTGGCTGCTGCTGCTCGCCGTGGCTGTGGCTGCCTGACAGCCTGCCTGCCTGTCTGACTGTCTGACTGTCTGCCCCGCATAAACGGCGCATGCGCACTTCTTGCCACTCTGTGTGAGTGTGTGTGTGTGCTACTCCTATGAACACACACGGCACAGCAAGTGCAGTGAACAGACACATATACTCTCATTCCAGCACTCGTGCATGTGTGGGTATTGCCTAATGTGCTTAATTCACATGCATTTAGTATCTCTCCTCGTATAGACACACAATATGCTAAAGTACAACGCATATTTTAATTGATTTGCCTGCACGAACACCCTTTCGATAAAAATGCCGGTATCGCTATCTATCGATACCTATCGCCGATACCTATTTAGCTCACTTAGCAGCCGAACAGCTGATGTCAATGTTTGAGTAAACGTGACCACGAGTCTCGTTCAAGTTTGTTGTTTGCTGTGCATGTTCAGAAATTCATTTTAAAATGGCTAGAAAACGTAAAATCCCAGTGAGAAAGCATCACGGCGTACGTGATCCCCTACAGCAGATTGACCAGCGTGAAAAGAAGTAAGTGATGATAAGCTTTTAATACAGCAATAAACTAAGAAGCAACAATTGTTTACATTTGACTTGCAGACTCGCCAACGTGACCAACAATCCTCCTACACAAAACGACGAGCAGCGTACCTCGCATAATTTTAAGCAATTCAAAAAAATAGTGGACGACGCCAAGTCCGGTAAAAAGGTGAAAATCGGTGGCATAGGCAGGGAGGACATACCCAGAGCTACGGCGGGCAAGAAGAAAGGACGACCAGCTGCTGCTGCTGCTGTGAGTAGCCACAAGCACGCGAGCAACATCAAACAGTTTACCGAGGAAACGGACGAGGATTATCTGAAGCGTGTGAATCGCATCACAAATGCGTCAGTGCGAGAGGCACAGTACGAGGCCAAGTACGGTGTGAATGTCATACGCAATCCAAAGACAGGCGAGATAACGCTCCAGAAACGGCCAAAGAACGAAATCGATGAGCTGCTGAAACAGAAACAAAAAGAACGACGATTGGCCAAGAATGGACGTAATAAGGGAAAGGCAGCAGCAGCCAAGTCCACAATGGACATAAAGACGAGCAAAGAGCTCATCAAACGCGCCTTCAAGGAGGCAGACGAAGAGGAGGACGAGGAGGAGCAGGTAAGGTTCGAGCGATCTTATTGTGTCCTCCCACCTTATAGGCACTCTCTCTCTATAATCACAGGACGCTACACCTAAGGAGTACAACCGCGACGTATTTAAATTCGGTGAAATTGTCCATGCTCCGCCCACGCTAAAAACACTTCCGCGCAAGGCAAACAAAAATGAGACTGTACCCAGGCCTGGCCGCAAATCGAATCTGCTGCTCAAGTCACTGATGGATCCGACTACAACGTCGCCACAGACATCGCAAACGATCTCGGCGGAAGGAAAAAAGAAAGCCTCACAGAGCCAAACCCCAACGAAGCTGCAGCTGAAGGGGAAGAGGAAAGATCTGCCCGCCGCGACGCGCAACATGCTTGAGGGCGAGCGCAGCAAAATGATCGAATTGTACCGCCAGCTGAAGAAGGGGCAGAGTGGGACAACGACGAGGCAATAGGCAGAGACATCGTTCAAATTGTTGTAATGTTTTTTATTATTATCTTTTTATCAAACATTCAACCTTGGGGAAAAAAGAAGAAAAACAACAAAAACAATATGGTACAAGATGTATTTGTAGTAGTATTTGTCTCTCCACCCATCTTATTGGTTGCTTGGTTTTCTTTCTCTATTTAGTTTTAGAATTTTGTCAAAGTTTCGTCGCTATCGGAACACGCCGCAGACGGTGAACGGCAGAATAGAAAAATTTAGCACCGCTTTTGTCCAGATTGCCTTCTCTATCAAAACAACGCACACAAAACTTCTTACATGGTAATTTTTGTAATTATTATTAAAACGCCTGCTGTGAACCGGAATTACATGGTTTATCCGAATGTCGCCGAATCGTTAATCGTTGCTTGAGAGACGAAAGACTAGTTTCTTAATGGTTGTTGTTCTTCCTGATGTTATCATTATTGCTACTCCTGTTTGATACGATCCGGCGACACGGGATACCCAATGTTGTGTCCTATTATGTTGACTAGTGTAAGGTACTTATGAGGTCTACATGCCGCCAGAGCTCTGATTTTGTAACTTCTGAGCGAAACGATGCGTTATCAAAAGTGATGTGTCGATAAAGCGATCTACACAATTACTCAGGCACGTCTCTGTGGCATGGTCGAGTTTGGTGCTGGGTTTACCGATGCATTTCTCCCAGCAAATCTCATTGAACTCGTGTATCTGTCGGTCGAGAGAGAAAGACAGACTTGCAAATTAACAGTTGTTATCATTATCATATCATAATTGTAGTCGTTATGTATTTGCAGCAGCTGATGTAGTCCTCCTCACTCACATACCTGTGCATTAACCAGTGCCTTTTGTTTTTCAATCATTAGAAACTCTTGCAGTTCCTTATCGTTGCCGGATAGATTCTCAAAGTCGGACATAGTTCCAATATATAGTTAACGTTTTTGGTTAAGTTTTCAGTGAAAATATTACACAAAAAGAAATAAATCTGTCTCTCTCTCGACCAACACTTGGAATTTGTAGTTTTGAGGTTATATAAAAAGTGACAGTAAAAGCGCTGCCAGATTACCGCATATAGCACAACAATCAAAATGTACTACAGTGTTGGAAAGTACATGTGGCCCAGCACGGCACCAGCAGCAGCAGTAAGGCCTGCAACAAGTTATCGATAGCAGTGAAATGAAGTAGCTAGACAAAAACAATCAATGGTGATACTGTATATTTTTTTCCGTCTTTTGTATTTACTTTATTTGTGTGCTGTGTGTGTACCCCCGCAACGCATATATAGTTTCAATTTTCGAATCAAATGCAAGTAAGTGCATGAATTTAGCGTACACAAGTATATCGAAAAAACTGCGCATTAATGAGGCACCGACGCAGACACGAACTTAGCCCCAAATAGGCAGCTAAAATACCATTAAAGTGTTTTTGTTTTGCTGTGGTGGCCGTCGCTCATTATTGTTGTGTAGTTGTAGTTGTGCAGTGGTATTCCGTCTGTCAGTGTAGCCGTCAGTCGTGAACGTGCCACTGAAACTCAATCTGCCTGACGCCGACGCCGACACCTCCACCACTACCGCCACTACCACCTTCATCCAGGGAATACGTTGTAAAAATCGCCAGCCAGCGGATGCGGGTCGTGCTACTCTGATCGAAGCGAACACACAGTGATAAGCGACGGGTGAAACAAATTGAACAGCAATGGACGATAGCAGCAGCGGACGTACCTCGCTGGCCGATAGCGCAAGTCTCGCAACAGCATCACTGCAAAGCGGCAGCTCCAATCAGAACATTGCCAACGATGGCTTCATCCACGTCTTCAATTTTCTAAAGGGCGATTTCGAGAAATTCTCGCCAACGTTGCATTGCGAAGAGATCTGCACGACAATGTGCCGCAGTCTGGAAATTCTGCCCACGGCACAGCTGCTCTTTGGATTGCGCGAGCACAGCAACAGCAACGGGCAACGTAAGAGCAGCAGCAAAAGTAGCAGCAATAGCAGCGGCAGCTCCTCATCATCATCCTCTACCGGTGGAGCTGTGAATGTGCGTTACAAGTGGCAGCTGCCCGGCGAGAATTTGTCCAGCAATGTGCGCTATTGCTTTCGCATGCGTTTCCGAGTGCCCGATCTGGACCGGCAGCTGCCAGAGATCGATCCAAACAGTCACAAGTACTTGTACCATCAGATGCGCTACGATATGCTGCACGAACTGATTGACGAGATACGCTATCCGAATCACAAGGACAAGGTCATGGGGCTGGCCGTTATGGATATGCTGATCGACAAGGAGGAGCAGCAGCTACACGCTCAGACAGTGGAGAAGTCCTACAAGAACTATCTGCCGCGCAATCTCTTACGCGAACACAGATTCTTTGTGCGCTCAAAGATCTGCAATCGTTTCCATCAGCTGAACGATATACAGCCTACCGTGGACACCCTTAAGTGGCATTATGTGCATCAGATCTGTCATCTGGCACCCAGTTATCTGACTGAACAGTTCAAGGCGACCGTGGAATATTTCCCAAATGATTCAACAACGGAACCCCCAATCGGTAATGGGACTGGCAGCCTGGGCCACTCGACGCACGCATCTACGAATACCCTAGTCACCGGCTCCAGCACCAAGTTGTCGTCAACGGCAACCGGGAACGGTAATCACCTCCACCATCACAGCGACAGTGGCAGCGACACGCAGACCGTGCATGGCTCACACTTGTCCAGCAACTCGAATCAGCACAAACCACCGCGACAGCAGCCGCCCAATTCGATACCTGTGTATGTAAGACTCTGGTTCCACGATTCATTTGAGCCGGGCCTGAAAGTGGCCCGTGTCACATCGGAAGCAAATCTCAAGGTAATTCGAGCATTCGAGCAAATCAATTTTCATGCTCCTTCCTCCTCTTCCCACTTCCCACTTTCCCTTTCCTTTGTTCTTTTTGCTTAGCCGTGTTTCGCTTGTTCTTAATTATTGTAAATATATTATTGTTATTTATTGGACTTTGTCGCATATATATTTATTTCAGTGGAGTCTTGTGGCGGTCGTCGAGGACATTTTCTCGCTGTACAAAGAGAGCGAGACGGTGGTGCGCATGGAAATTGTCGGTTTCCCCAAGGGATACCACATGCGCTTTGAGACCGAGCCCGAAATGAAATCATTCATATCCTATTTGGGCATTTACATAAGGTGAGAATGAGGACACCAGAGGGTAAACAGCACAACAACTAATTACATTTATGTTGGTTGGATTTGGGCTTGCTCTTGCCTTGCAGATTGACTGTGAAATGGATGCAGGATTTGTGCCCATCATACAAGACGCCATCGCTGGAGGAGCTTGATCGCTTGTACTGCCATGGCCCAATCGGGGGCGGGTACTCGTTCATGAAGCTGCACGAGAACGGCGACAAGTGCGGCAGTTATATAGTGCGACAATGCGATCGGGAATACGATACGTGCTACATAGACATTAATACCAGAATGTTAGTTACAAATTCCTATTTACTTGTTTTATGTCAACTTATCGATCATTTTCCCCAGCGTGGCCAGACACAGCGACCATGAGAGATGCCAAACGGAAACTTTTAAAATTGTGCGCAATGATAAATGGAAACTTTTTATAATGGAGGCGAGCATCTGTTCGACCATCTGACAGATTTGGCGTAGTTTATACAGACCGATAGCATGGATCATATTCGCATACCGGCATCAAAATACGATAAGCCGCCGCTATTGCTGCTCTGTTTGCCAAAAAATTTGAAAACCAAAAAGACTGAAGCGAAACTGAGTGAAGCTGAATTGCAGCGTCGTAATCCGCAGATATTTAATCCGAAAACCGATCTGCAATGGTACAAAGGTAAGTTATTGTTATTGTTATTATTATCTGTAATCTGCATAAAATTCTTGATCTTTATCATACTTCTTCATTCTCAACATTCCTTCTTTGCTTGATAGACTCAACGCATTTGAGCGATGATGACAGGGTGTTTACAATGCGTGGCGATTGGATACAACAGGGGGCGTTTAAGGAGGTCCCTGTCACGATGAAGATGCTGAAGCACGATGATCATTTTCAGGACTTCATGAAACTGGCGCAAACGTGGAGCCTGATACAATCGCCTCAGTTCATTAAACTCTATGGACTGACAATATCAGTGCCATACACGATGGTGATGGAATACTCGAAATACGGGCCGCTTAATAAGTTCCTGCAGGCGAATCGGGACATAAGCATGTACTGCCTGCTGGACATGATGCACGGACTGGTGCGTGGCATGCATTATCTGGAGGATAACAAAATCATACATAGCTATATACGCTGTGGCAATCTCTTGGTTACCAAATATGATCCCGAGAAGTATGTGCTCGATGCCAAAATAAGTGATCCTGGCTATCCGCGTCCCTACAAAATGTCCGAGTGAGTAAAATTCCCAAATCTTACGCAGCAGCGCATTTTAAACATTATTATGAAATTATGTATTTTTATTTTCTGACAATCTTGTTTTGCGTTATCACTTATTTTTTATTCTTAACCTGACCTCGAATTGGTAAAAAACAGCGATAACATTATTGTGTAATATTTATTTGCAGCTCCCCTTGGATTCCGTGCAAGTACTACAACAATTTGGAGGCAGCCAAACTGGAATCGAGCACACAATTCTGGGCATTCGCCACGACTATCTACGAGATTTTCTCACGTGGCCAGATAGCATTGGAGCGCTTGACGCAAAGTGATCTGATACAGAATCGACCTATTCATGGTGGCATATTAAAACCGCTGCCGCAGCGTTTGTGCCCCGCGGAAATGTATGATACCATCATGGATGGCTGGAGCGCTGATCCTGACAAGCGTTTCAGTCATCACGATATATTCACGCGGCTGAATGCGATTAAAACACGTCTGCAACGAAACTACGATGTACCTGAAACGGAAGCTGAATCCTGTATGAGAATCAAATATATATTTGACTCGCTCCTCTTTATAAACAATCTCCTTGTATTCTGCTTCATTTCAGATGAGTACGCCGATTCCGATGACGACTCCAATGCTTATCCCGTATCCAACGGGGCTAGCAATTTATCAACTAGACTACCCGACCTAAAAGAAGATGTGATCCCTGCCAATCTACCGTTAGTGATTCAGTTGGACGAATGCAAGATTCGATATCGTGAGAAGCACAAAATCGGTCAGGGGCATTATGGCACAGTTTATCGGGGCGAACTCCAATACTATAACAAGGATAGACCGCCCGAGCAGGTGGCCATCAAGAAACTAAAGGCCGTGCAGGTATCGAATGACTTTGAACGAGAAATAAGGATAATGCAAAGTTTGAATCACCCGAATATCGTCAAATTCCTATACTGGGCTGAAAAGTCGATGAGCATCATCATGGAGTACTTTGAGTTTGGTTCATTTCTTGTGTATTTGAGTTCTCGCAAACCGGATATCACCAATAACCAACTGGAGTACTTTGCCTTGGATATAGCACGCGTAAGTTTCAGACATACCATTTCTATTCTATATCATTTACTGATTTCCTTCCGTGTCGTGTGCAGGGAATGAACTATTTGTCCAGCAAGGGACTGATACATCGTGATCTGGCTGCTCGCAACATTCTAGTCGATCGGTCATGTGTGAAAATCTCAGATTTCGGGCTGACGCAGTTTGCCAATGCAGATGGCTATTATTTCGGCATCAGTCAGCGCGATATACCCATCAAATGGTGAGTTGCCTGCCCTGAAAGAGGAGGCTCTTCATATTTCTAATCGGAAACTGTTTGTTTTATTTAGGTACTCCCCGGAGGCCATTGAAACCTGTAAATTCTCATCGTATTCGGATGTCTGGAGTTACGGGGTAACGCTCTTCGAAATGTTCTCACGTGGCGACGAACCGAACCTGGTGCCCCAGGAATTAACGCAAGAAGATTTTCTCAATCGGCTACGCAGTGGCGAACGGTATGATACGATCTTCTTCTTTTCATGATTGTTAATTTAATCATAAACTCTTTCACAGAATACCCCAACATGAGAATTGTCCGGACTTCATCTACAACGAACTGATGCGGCCGTGTTGGCATGAGACGCCCAAATTGCGTCCAACATTTTCGCAAATTATACAAATACTTCAAAAGCGCCTCGGCGTGAACGTGAACAGCAACGGGCAACAGCAACAACAACAACAGCAGTTGCAACAACCATTGCATCACAGAAGCTCCGCATTGGAGGACGAATGAAACGAATCCCAGCTAGATGGAGTGGCCCTAATTAGCCACAATGTCGTCTATAACCATCAGCCTGACCTGAGTCTGCCTAGTATATCTGCCTGACCGCCCACAGCAACCAAGAGTTTTGCGGCATGGGTTTTTTAATCGTTTTAAGTTGTTATACTTTTTACTTTTAACTACTTAATCTACACACACTCTCTCTCTATCTCTCTCACACATTTACACTCGCAAACACATACGTTTCTAAAACGTTGAACGCACGTGCTTTAAAGCAGACTAAATTGTTTGCACTTAAGATAAACTACTTATATGAGACGACACTATATGATATATCTATGTCAAAATCAAAAAAAAAAAAGGAAAAAAAAAAAAAAATCGAAAAAATGTATTTGTAAACTGAACTTATCACATCCTTTTATCCTACTGCCCGCTTTGTTCATCCCTGTTTATCCCGTTTTTAATCAAAATTTTACAATTTTTCCCAATTCTTCTAAATACCTTTTTACTTTCTCACAATCAGCACTGCATTTTGAACTTATTCGGTTCGAAAGTTGCTGATTGAAATTCTCATTTTAGTTTGTTACAAATTTTTAGAGAACATTGTTAAATATTGCTTAGCTTGATGTAATTTTAAAATGTACAAAAAAAGAAATGAATGCAAAAGGAAGACGCGAAACGCTCAGGACATGCGTTTGAGCACGATGGCACCCACACTTATGTTATAACCTAATCAAGCGAATAAACGAATCATATTTAATGATAATTTACTCAAAATATATATGTGCACATATAGCTAATATATATATATATATATATATATATATATATATATATATATATATAAATATTTTATGTATACTTTGTAAAGAAAAAAATAGAAACAACGATTGGCGTTTTTGAAGAAGGTCAATTATACTTTATATACACATATGCCATTTTAAATCAATAAAACCTATTGATAAACTGTACGACTTTGCTCTTTGCCTGGAATAAAAGAAATGCGGGGTGCATACATCAGAGAAGGATAGCATGCTATTAGTTAAAAAGAGATAGTCTATGCATGCGCTGTTCCTTTTGGATGCTCTCGAGACTTATCAAAACCGTATAACCAAACTAGATAAATTTTTAATTAAAGTGAATGTTTAATGATAAAAAAGTGGTTTGTAGGAAACGCTTGGTAAAAGATAAACTTGATATCTTATTTTCTGTTGAACAAAACAAAGTTCAATCAACTCATGAAATCGTTGATAGTTCTTGTCACGCTTAATATACAATATATATTTCTTTTCGATTTGTCCTAAAGTTAACTTAGTTATATGAGATATTTACAAGAATTGCCCTACAACTAACATATCTTCTCTTCTACAGGCTATTGTATCTTGATAGCGAATGCTAGGAACCCTCCGTCTTCTTCTTTTTTAAAGTTTCTAGAACTCCGGCGAAATTTGCTGTCTTTTTCTTGGCCGATTTGGGTGTCGATGTCTGGCTACGGACACACATCTGCGTCGGAGCAACTTCGTCGCTAAAGTCAAAGTCGTTCGCCTTCTGTGGCCTGGAAAGAAGCACAACAAAATTGCTGTTGATATTGTGTACTGGATAATGTATTTGCACACTTTACTTACTCTTGTTCGACTGCTTCTGTGGCAGCTTCGAGCTCTTTGTTGTTGCCACCGGCATTGGCGTCCGGCGATGGTGCTCGCCGACCCGGTGATTGCCACTGCAGTTCCGGAATGGTGCCCTTCTCCAGCATCAGATAGTAGTTCTCCAATTCTTCAGCGTTCGCCGCAAATTTATCAGCCGCTGTGGGGGTTTCCACTTCTGTTGCCATATTTTTTGTTTGCCTTCCAATCTTGCAGTATCTCTCGCTCGTTTACGTTATCAGTTCGATAGGCATTATTCGTCGTCTATCGGCTTCGATAAGTTTAGCTAGTGTTGTAAAGAGGCGTACTACGCGCGCAACTTGAACGCCGAGCACAATCAATATATGTTTTATCAATTATTATTTTCTTTTTATCGTACTTACTTTTTGTGTATCAATCCATCATGATAAGCCCGACAATATATAAATTGTATAAATAAATGTATCATGTGGCATGGAAACTTATTTTTTACGCTATTGTCGAAGTTGAAGACTTTTGCACAACTTTTGAACGTCTAATAGTTTTTCTATTTGAGTTTTTGCAATAAAACTAGCCAGATAGTAATTGTTCCTAGTAATAAGAAATTAGAAAAATCATATGTCCATGAAGGAAATATATGTAACATATACTGTAAATCACCTGCAAAAAATGAGAATGAAAGAAGAATAAACATACATTGAATTATTCAATATATTTCTTTTATTTTTGATTACTAAATTCTTAGAACTTTATTCAAAATTATCATCTCATTCTTATGCTCATTTCAACCGGCTTTCGGCTTACATTCATCCCTTATTCATGCAACGGTACAATGTTCTCGACTCATTATCATCATCATCTTGCCTTGCCACAATTCGCAATTCGAGCTAATTTTACTTGACACAGTGTCCATTGTGAACTTTAGCAAATTATCATTATCATTATCGTTATCATTATCATTACCGTTATCATCTTTATCATTATCAGCATGATCATTGTATCTTAGAAATATACATTTTGTATTGTTGTTTTACTTTTGTTTTTCTTTTTCGGTTCTTTTCTTTTGTTTTGTTTGTTGTATACTCGTATATGTATAAAAAGAATAATTATTATATTAATTAATTAATTAATAATAAACACACAATTTCATTGCAAAAAATTTCTACAATACGTAATTAAATACGGATACGTCCTGATCGTTGGTGTTGCCACCACCTCCACCTCCTCCGCCGCCGCCACCGCGATTCGATGAACCCGAAGATTTATTGGATCCATGGGCAGCGATTGTGAGCTGATTGGTCTGATGTATAACAGAGGTGATATCGCTTTGCGATGCAGATATATCCTTGCTGGTGAGCACATCCGAACTGCTCGACCCGGACGAGATGTGTCGCTCGGCAATACCGTACTGTATCGGCTGATAGCCGTGACTTGGATTGTACGTGGCCGAGTATGGCATATAGATCGGGGGATTTGGCAGCGGCCCAATGTCGCTGGTAATGCTCTCCGTATCGGCATGGCTGAGCGCATGGGCATGTGGATGCGGATGTGGTCGCATATTTGGGTTGCGCTCCTCGTTGACCACATAATAGCACTGCTCCGAGAATGTCAACTTGTTCACCGTGTGTTTGATGTAATTGTTGCGCAGCATCGCCGATACAATGCGTCGGGCCTCGCGTCGATCCTGCACATCCTCGACATTCTCCAGCACCCAATTGACCGCATCGGCGCCAATAAAAGCATTCGGTATGGTTATCTTTAGCCACATGCGATCACGGATCTCCAGGCCGCTGTCGGGCTTTGTCATGGCCTTGACAATCTCCTCAAGATTGTTCTGATCAAGTCGCTCTTTAATGGGCTCCGGTATATCCGCCATAATACTGTCGTGCGAGGTTAACGCCTGTGTGTGAGCCACCCATGCGCCTGGATCAATCGGGCGAACCGGCTCCGTGCGCGGTATGGTGAAATATCCCTTCGGATTGGGATCCCAACATTTTGCGACCACCAACTTGATGGGACCTGGCTTCTGTACCACCTCGCGCAGTACACGCACTGCCTCATCGTTGGTCATGTTCTCGAAATTAACATCGTTCACCTGGAGTATCATGTCGCCCGGCTCGATGCGTCCGTCCAGAGCGACAGCACCGCCCTTCATAATGCTGCCTACATAGATGCCGCCATCGCCGCCACGATTAGATTGACCGACAATCGATATGCCCAGAAAATTTACCGCCTCCATGTTGATCGAAACGGTTATTATGTTCAGCGACATGGTGGAATCGGTTATGGAGCTGTACGACGATGTGCGCGACATGCTCGGCGCACGCTTTTTACGCCGCTGCGGCTTCTTGCGCACCTGCAGCCGCTGCACACTGCTATAGTCGGTCATATCACGATCCAATGTTAGCTCCGATTCGGTGCCAAAGAGGCTCGTCGAGTCCAGATCACTGGACAGCACCGATGCCGATTGATATGTGAGTGGCGGCGGTTGCAGCATCTGTAGCGGGCCGAGCTTGTGCTGTTGCTGCTGTTGTTGTTGCTGATGCTGTTGTTGCTGCTGCTGTTGCTGCTGATGCTGCTGCTGCTGTTGATGTTGTTGCTGCTGTTGCTGTTGCAGTGCCAAATGACTACGGACACGCATCTCGCATTCGCTGGGCGGCAGCTCGGAGCAATTGTCAGATTGATTTGTGCCGTCGGCGGAGACAAGCCACGAGACGACGCGGCCATTGAAGCAAGGCAGAATTGTGGCGTCGTCGGCGATCTCCTCCTTAACGACGCCAAAGTCGGCGTCCATTGACTTGAAAAAGTACTTGTAGTTGTTGTTTTGTTTATTGAGCACCATCTTGAAGTCTTTGAGTGTCACCTGAGCGGAGGGTATCGGTATTTTAACCAAGTAAGGTGTACTCTCGTCGTCTATATGATAAATGACTTTCGTCTCTTGGCCATTTGGTCTCTCTGTATCCATTGCGTTGGCTTCGTATTAAATTCGATATTTATTTTCTCGTTGAATTTACTTGATTCTTACTGTATACTGTATATCGGCAATTGAATGTATAATTACTAGTTTCAATTATAGTCGAACACTTTTTTTGGTGAACGCAAACACACACACGGTTTTTCTTATTTTTCTTTTCGTTTTCTTTTTACATGTACATATGTACTCCTCGCCTCGCCTCGCCACTTCTCGACACTCCACTCCTCCACCTCTCCACCTCACGCCTATGCTTTTTGGGTTGGGTTGTCAATGGAGCCGCAGCAGCTCCTCCTCCTTCATTTGTATATGTAGCCACTGCACTGCTTTTGTTGCAGCTCAACAACAATGATTAATAAACATTTGTGCGCGCTTTTCGTACACTTTGCAAATTTGTGTACAATTGTTTTTCTTTTTCTTGTTTTCTTTAGGCGTTCAATAATTGTAATTTTGGGAGACAAAATATATATATGTAGGTAAATAATTGACAGCGCTAGACTGATATCGATACGTGTATCGAGCCAGGGATGCTACCACGCTCACGCTCAAACAAAAAGAACAAAGTCGTGCAATAGTTATCGTGGTAAATTCAGCGACAGTTTTCGATTCAACAAATTACCGAAGCTCTTTGAAAATTTTTAATTACACTCTTGTATTATTTTGTATGCTGTATAAAAAAGTATAAATCACTGCGGCATGGATTTCAACATGCTTATTTTTACAAATATAATATATCGAAAATATATCGTTTGTCATAGAAATCAATTATCGAAATTAAAGCTGAATATGTTCACACGTACGTGTCTTTCTTTGATTACTTTGAAAACATTATTTATAGCATTCACTTGCAACAAATTTGAATATGGCAGGGAATCCTGCGTTTATGAGATAAAACTTAGGTACAAATTAATTAAGTTTCGTACCCGAATAGGGACACACTGGTCAATGACAGTTGACGGTGGTTTCATTAACCCCTTAGAAACGAACTTCAAAATATAGTGGGAAATATTTCAACTTCTGTGACAAAACAAAGGCTGTTATATTTTTTTAATTGGTTTTATTTTACTTTATTTTTTTCATTTTGTTTCCATTGATTGGGAAGAAAAGTCGATTTAACAAGTAGATGTACATAATTCTATTAAATTTCATCAATATCTCACCCAACCGAAAAATAAAATGTTTTTACCATTTTTATATGTATGCATATATATATAAATATAATGAGTTCATTTATATGGATTACACATGTTGTCGATTTACATAGAAATAAAATAAGTTCTTATTTTATTGGTAACTCACTTTCATCGTTTACATTGTAGAAATAAAATTAGATATATTTTATTGTTTATTTCGGTTTTTGCTTAGTTTTTTTCGGGTTTTTATGTTTGTTTTTATTGAATACACCTGCCAGTCTGGTGTAAATATTGTTATTGTTACATATAAATCAACTACAGTTTATTTATTTGCAAATTAAAAAGTGATTGGTGTTTTTAAAAAAAAAACTATACCTACATCATACATACATTATGTAAAATTATTTTAAAATTATAGATTTCACTTTGAAGGTCGTTCGTCCGAGCTGCAATCGACGCGTCTCAATTTGCATAATTATGATTACTGTTATTATTATGATGATTGAATTAAATATTATTATAATTGTTATATATAAAAGATGCATGTATAAAATAAAAACTGACTCGGACTCTGGTTAGTGAAGTTTCCGACATTTGTTTTCTGATTTACCATTCCGTACACATTTACACATATATATGTATTTAATTTTAAATATATTTTATACACACATACTGTGTGTATATGTATGCATGTATTATTGATGTAAAAGTAGAGATAACGAACAGCTAAAGTAACTATTACGCTAAAGTAACTATTACAGCTATTTTTAAATTGAATACAAAAAAAAACCATTATTATTAAAGATAATCCAATATATGTGTATATATATTTCTGTATGTATGTGTGTGTGTATGCGTAGTATACGGGTGCATACCACTAGCCCAAGTGCCCAGCATACACACACATACATACAATCTGTGTGTGTGTGTTCATGAATTTTATACATAACCAAGAAGCAGAAACCAAGGAGGTGGGGGGTGCACACGTCGTCTACTTGGACGTGACCATCTCGACGAGATCACTGGATAGGGCCAAAGAGTCGACAATATCAATGAGCAGCTCGACATCCTTCACGGAATTAACCACCTCGGGTGCCCCCAGGAGATTAACATGCTTGCCCTCAATGTTTGCATAGAAGCATTTGTTCTTAAAGATGATGGCACGATCGAAGGGCACACGGGACTTGCTGCGATCGAGCACGGATCGCCGGAAGAGCACACATGATGGTTGATATTTGTGACGTTCCTCTTCGGGTATATTATAGCTCTTCAGATCTCCGGTAAATATGGTCATTGTCTGGCGTTGCATCAGCGATGGCGACACCTTGTACAGGGTTACCTTGCTGGTCCATTTACTCGATGGCACCTTGATGCGTGCGGCCACGTTGGCCAACTTGACAAGCGGCAATTCGAGGCAGGTGCGTTGCTGGCGTGTCTTGTTGGTGGACTCTTTGGGCGTGCTGATCACATGCCAGGTCTCATAGCAGGTGATCTTTTTGACGATGCGTCCATCCTCCTCGCAATATGTTGTTGTCTCGGGTGGAAAGTATTTTTGGCGGTTTGCAATCAGCAGCTTCGGTACCAGCCGCCGATGCAGCTGCTGCTGCCCTCTCATCATCCTCAGCCGCTGCAGCTGCTGCCGCCGCCGCGGCCGCATTCTCTTTGGAGCGTCGCTGATGGACATTGGACAGGGTCATCGATGTTGAGGCGGTTGATGGACTTGCCGGCTTCTTGAAGACGACATCGTCGTCACTGCTCTCGCCCAGCAGCTTGGTTAGCTTACGATCCGCTCCAGCGCTGATCAACTGTTGCTGGTGGTGGTGGTGCTGCTGTTGCCTTTGATTATTGCTAGCGTTCACGGGGCTTGTTGTCGAGAGCACATTGCGCCGTTGTGGCGTCCACTTGGTCGCCTGCAAGTGGCGCACGACACGCGCTTGATTCTTGCCCGGCAGTGATGAATGTGCTGCTGCTTGTGGTGATATGGTAATGTTGTCATCGTCGGCCAGATCATGCGACATATCCTCGTCCTCGGTATCGCCACCATCGGTCATGGGGCACAGCTCCTTGCCCATGCTCATCAGTGGCTTCATGGGTTGCATCTTCTTGCCCATTTCGGCATTCAGTATTCTTGGTCTTGGTTTAGCTTCCAACTTGTTGTGGTTGATGCCTCCTATTGATGATTTTGTTGTTGTCCCCGATCCTCCTATTGCTGCTGTGCCTCCTGCTGATGCCTTGAGTCGTTTGATGTTCGCTCCCAGGCTTGTCGTGCTGCTGTTAAGGTCAGAGCCTGATGAGGGAGCGGATGAGGAGGATTGCAATTGATTGGAGCGTGAATTGTTGTTGTTGCGTGCAGCGGGCGTCAGTTTCTTACTGTTATTGTTGTTGTTATTATTATTGTTATTATTATTGTTGGAGGATGCAACGGAGGTGCGAGTAATGAGCACATCATCCTGATTAATAATGTCATTAATATTAACAATCGTAAACGTGGGCACATCTCCGCTGTCGGCCTTCAACTTGACACTGGCCGCCGCTCCAGCTCCGCCACTGGCCGCCAATGCCTGTTGTTTCATCTTCATGCCCGATCCTGGCGGCCGACCAACTGGACGCGTGGCTGGCTGCAGTCCTGATGCAGTTCCCGCACCGCGAGCAGCTGTTGCCTGTGTGCCCAACTTAAAGTTGGACGGCGGTCGCCCTCTGACGCCTGTTGCCTGCACCAAACGTACTCCACCGCCAGCTCCACCACCTCCTCCTCCGCTTGCGCCGCTGTTGTTGCCCATCATGACCTTTGACTTGGTCAGACCAATTGTCGTAGTCTTTGCCACCGATGTGCTGCCATTGATAACGGGCGTCGGTCGGCTACCCAATTCGGTGGCCATCCGTTTGCGTGCAATGGGCGTGTCGCTGCTATCCTCGAGCTTCCGTTTATTACCAACCGTTGTGCCTGCTATAGTTGCCAGGTGGGAGCGCGCCAAATTGGATGAGGCGGCGATGGTACGACGCAGCTGCTGCAGTTGTGTGACATTGCCACGTCCGGCCTGTGACATGCCACGTCCTGCTGATGATGTTACACCACGTGACGCCGCTGAAGCTGCGGCATTAGCAGCAGCAGCTGCTACGGCATTTGGATTTTTGGGGGCCGTCCACGTCCACGTTTCACTGGCACCTTTGGTCGCACCTGCTCGAATTCGGCTTCACTAATATCATCATCATCATCGGATTTGTGATGCTGTGGATTGAATGCCGCATCATTAAGCTCATCATCATTATCCTCCTCAATAAAATCGTGCAGATCCGCATCGTCATCCAAATCATCGGCGGCGAATAACTGTTTGCCCGTCCGCTTGCCGGGACTCTCACTGGACATGGCAGCTACATATCTGGGTGTGACCATGTCTTCGCTAGCGTATTTTGGATTTGGTTTGATTGAGCGACGGGATCGACTCGCCGCAATCGTTGGTGGCGGTGTAGCCACTGGCGTAACGGCAATTTTTGATTGTTTGTACATTTTTGTTTTCGGCGTTTCGATGCTACCTTTAATTGGTTGTTGCTCTTGCTCCTGCTGTTGCTGCAGTTGAGTTGGGCGCTGTACTGAGTTCCGGCGTTTGTTAGATGGCGTAAAATACTCTATGGAGTGCTCTGTTTGGCGCCGCTTGCCCAAAATGTTCGCCTCCGGCTTGTTGACCTGTTGTTGATGCCGCTGTTGCTTTCCGGTTGTGACTGTATTGCGTCCGACCCGGGTTGTTTTTGGAGTTGCAACTGCTGCAGATAGTTCCGTGGCAGCCTGTCGTTTCAGTTGCTGCTGGTGCTGCTGTTGTTCAACGTTGTAACCAATTGAAACAGCTCTTCGTGTGGTGCGTACAGTCTGTTCTCCGGCCTTCTCTCGCTGCTTTTCGGCCTGTGTACGTCTGGTCGGGATGGGGGATGTGGTTGTGACTGCGACTTTGCGCACTGCTTTGGATTGCTTACTGAATGCCGTTGCGTTGTTGACTTCGCTGGCCTCAGATCCTCTTAGGTTTTTTACGTATACTATGCACGATCGAGTTTTTCTTTTCTCAGCTTCCTGTTTTTTTCCAGCTCGCATCTTTCATAAGTCACTGCAATAATTAGTCAATAGCATTAAAACGATTAGCAATCGAAAGACAAATGTAAATACGAAATTATGAAAACAACAGAAAAACAAAGCAAAACTTGAAATTACAGCGTGGTGGCAACACGGGTCGTCCTAATTAGATATGGAGATCTAGTTGTATCGTGAGTAAATTTAAATTAATATTATATACATTTAATTAGTGTTTAGTATATGTAATTAAATTATGTTAGTATTTTACTCAAATGCATTAATATATTTGTTGATTCTGTTTCAGTAATTAAAAATAATTTATGTTATTTATTCATTCGTGCTCAGTTGCAATAGTCGTGTTGTCTTCGTGTCGAAAACGAGCGTCGAGCGCTCCTCTCTGTTTGGATTGTGCGACAACTCTGGCGCCCATTTTTGTCATTTTTGGTGCTCTATTAGCAACTACGCTGATTTTTGCGCGCCAGTTGTGTGTACGTACGCTACATATAGGTAATGTTAATATATAACTACACTCACACATATACAGAATCTAATGCATATGTGTTTGTTAGTGTTTAATAATTTATTATCAAAAGGCATTATGCATTTTATCACTGTTGTGCACTTACATTAAAATGGTTTTTCATTTTTCGAGTTTTTTTTTCATTAACGTCTTTATGATTTGTGTTTCTGTTTCGGTTTGTGTTTCGCACACTTTCACTGCACTCTGTCCGATTGCGATTGCGTTCAAGAAGACGTCCCTGTTTGCGAATAATATCAGCAAATTGGCAACACCGTTCATTTCATTGCACTGAATTACTGTTTAATTATTATTTTTCTGCTGTCCCGCATGCAACGCGCAACAACATGATGCCACTTTGTTTTGTTTTCTTTTTTTTAGTTCGAGTTTAAGTGTTTCTCTGTTTCGTTCCCTACTTGGTTGGCTTTACTTTTTCTGTGCTGTGGAACGATGAAATATTGTGCGGCGCTGCCAGGCCAGCAATGTTTTTTCTACCCAACTGTACCACACATACACGCACAAACAGAGCTGCTACCCCGTGGCTTGCGCCTTGCAATAAATAGCATAATAATTTATTTTTGGTGTTTAACACAATGATTTATAACACTAATATTAATGTAAATATTGCTTTACTTGGTTCGGTTTTTGTACAATGACAAATAGATGTAAAACTGTGTATATATCACTTCCCGCGCTCAATATTTTCGATGTCGATTACCCAGAACAGCACAGCTCTGCCACTCGCGAAGAAATTGTGAAGAGAAATAGAAGTGAAAAGAGGAGAGAATGAGAGCGAGATGCCAACAGGGCTGCCAACTGGTGTGAAAATGTTGTGCTGCCAACTCTGGTCAACAGGTTGGCATGCCGTTGGGAATATCTACATATATGAACATACACACACACGCACACATTTGTATTCATTCATACGAACATACATTTGTGCCTACATATATATATATATATATATATATGTTTTACTCTATAGTCTATACTTCAAACGTTTGTGTTTTGAGTTTTGCATAAACGTTTATTAACATATGTGTTTTTAATAATTACATTTCTTTTTATAGCTCGTCGCACTTCATTTGAATTATTATTCTACTTCTTTACCGCCGACGGTTGGGGACAGCGGTACTTGGCCATTTCCACCTCAGCTTCGGCGTAAGAGAACCGATTGAAAGAGAAGTATTCAGGAACTTTGTAGCCGCTAGTTGCCGAGGCTCCAGGACCCACTGGTCCTGATGTGGGCTTCACACAGGCGCTGCTCAGGCCCGTGACATTGCTGATGGATTGCGAATCTGAAGCGGAGGCGCCTCTGCTGGCCGTAGAACCCCCTGCACCCTTCTGTGCTTGACTATAGCCTCGACGTAGCAGCTGACTGATTGCGGCGCGTGGGGCTGCGTTCATTTTGCGAGAATTAAAAACAAATATTACTTGAAGCTGAATTCACGTAATCGCACGACTGACAAAATATCAAGTGCCCAAAAAAAACAACAACAGATGACTTAACAAGAGTTGGCAGCACTGCGCAATCGTGAGCGTTGCCAGCCATTCATGTTCGTCTACTCATACACATGAATTTCACGCACGTATGGTGTGATTTGTTTACAACACAAAAGAGACCTGCCCCTCATGATAATAATTAAAGGAAAATTAGTATTTATTTTGAAGTGCTTTAATTTCGCTTCTTAAACTTTGGTTGTGCCTTGCCGTAGTGTTGGCCGATATTGGCAACAGGCGCGCGTTTCTTTTGCACTTGCTTCCTTTGAGCTTTTGTGCTGCACCGGACGGCGGCGGCGCCAGTTTGCGTTTTTCCCAGTTGGCTGAACTCCTTACGCTTCTCCCGAATCTCCTTCAGCCGCTGTCGTTCCGCTTTCAGGTCCTTATAGTTTTTATATTCCTTCCTCGGCGGCTTAGCGCCGAGTTTGACCAGTTGTTGGATCTCCGCTTTGCGCTTGTTCTTGACTTGTCTTTGATTTGCGTTGGCAAAATTGATCACTTCATGTCGGGCCTTCTTAATGTCGAATTCATTATCTGTAGTATCTTTGCCAAACTTTGTCCTAGCTGGCTTGTCTCCAGCCTCGTTTGCATCTCCTGCTTCTGTCGATTTCGGTCGTTTGCCCGTTACTGGTGCTGCTTGTGGTTCTTGAAAGACCAAAGCTGTAAAATCGGAACTGTCTTTAGTTTTCTTCAGGGCAAGTGCAGCGCGTGTCAGCACGGGCTTAAAATCTGTGCTCACATTCATCGTTTCAATGCACTGTTTATATTCTTTTTGAAAAGAATTTTGAAACACATGTGTTAAGATAGCGGAGCGAAATGTACTAATTTTGCCCAAGCGCGTGGCAAATACTTAGATAATGTGGCAACGCTGTGACCGCTGCACGCCGCACGTTTTAGTTTTGGTTTGGGTTTATTTACTGCCGCTTTAGCTGCGCATCTGAGAATAATGAAAAACACAGCAACAGCCAAAAAGGCAGCACAGCCACAGCTGGAAATGGAGGACGAGTTGTCTGGCAAACGTACCAATGTGCCGGCCGAGCTTCAGCGGCGAGCCAATGCGCTGCTCAACGCCAACAAAGTCGACACAGCGGAGCTCAAGAAAATAGTTCACCTGTTGGTAAGTTTGTGCCGCAGCTCTGTTATTCCCAATCTCTTTATTCCTTAACTTAATCCTAGAACAATTCTGAGTACAATGCCACTGGCGTCATGCACGTCATTGAGGTGATATTCAAAAATCTGCTAAAACGCAAGTGCATATTTCCCTCGCATAAGGAACAGGACACCGCAAAGACGAAGGGCGGCAAGGCCAAGGCAACAGGAAAAGAGAAGACTAACAGAAGTCTTATTATCTATAACGAAGCATGGTCGCTGCTGCTCACCCATTTCGGGGGCAGCAACAAGGAGAATGCAGCTGTGGGGCTTAAGGTCTGCATGCAATTGATTTTGACTGAGGCTAAGCAGACCAAGAACAAAGCATGGCCCGTGGAACGGCTGCGCAGCATTCTCAAGGCATTGATCGGGTCGGAGACATCGCCACCAGTGGGTCTAGTGGCCTTCGAGAAATATGCCCGTTGTCTAGACGTGTTTAAATTAAAATTATGTTATCAACAGTTGGCTGACCTAGTCCCATCCAGTTTGGCCAAGAATCCCGAGAGCATTTAACTTTCTGTCCCTCGTCAACCTGCTCGATTTGGGCAAGACGGTCCTCAATGATAAACAACACCACGTTGGGGCAGGCACCGAGAAAAATCCCAGCTTTGACTACGATCAGACACGCAAATTCCTAAATAAACTGTGGAAAAACGTTATGGCAGCCAGCACTGGCCTGGACGAGAAGGTGCATCGACAGGTGCTAGTGGTGCTACTGGAGCGTATACTGCCCCATTTGGATGATCCCATATTGCTAACAGACTTCCTCATGGACTCGTTGCATCAGTTTGGTAAGTGCCAAGAAGGCAATCTACTCAAAATTATTTTTTAACGAGATCTTCTTCCCCATGTGCAGATGGTCCTATCGCCTTGCTGGCTCTGCAGGGCATCTTTACACTTATGCAGAAGCAGAACATCACCTACCCGGATGTCTATGTAAAGCTGTACAATATGTTCTATCCCCGAATGTTCTACAACAAGTACAAGGCGCGTCTGTTCTATTTGGCCGATATATTTCTGACCTCAACGCATCTACCTGAGAACCTGGTGGCCGCCTTTGTCAAGCGACTGGCGCGACTCGCGCTGAAGAGTCCCACAGAAGATACCATCATTTTGATACGCTTCGTGTGCAACTTGTTGCTGCGGCACCAAGGACTGCAGCGTCTCATTAATGCCTCGTCCGCCGCCAGTGGTAAGCAAAGCAAATAATAAACTGCCAAAAAGGAATATATGCTTTAATTATAATTGATGTGTTCCTTTGCAGCTGTGGAGATAAACGATCCGTACAATGAGACGGAACTGGATCCGGTCAAATCTGGCGCATTGAACAGCTCCTTGTGGGAGATGGTCTTGCTGCAGAAACACGCCGTGCCCGAGGTGGCAAATGCAGCACGTTTTATATCGAAAAGTTTGCCCCTCGCGGAGTTCGATCTGGCACCATTGCTGGAGATGAAAGAGTGCGATGTAAGTGATGGGGAAAAGGGGAAGAGAGTGGATTGAATGTGATAACTAATTGATCTTTCATCATCTTGCAGATCTTTGACGATGAGGTTAAGAACGAGGCAAAGCATTTTACACTCGGCTATGAAAGACCCACAAATTTTGCGCTGCCGCAAACGGATATTGTTACGAAATACTTTGATATCTTATAGTAGACATATAGCTTATGTAGATCCAAATAAAAGTGTAGATTGTGAAATTAAGCCGGACTCAATTGCGGGCCCAGCTCTGTTCGGAACCAGGTGGCAGTGGAGATATGCGTGAGATGACGTTGCTGCTGCAGTTGTCGTTCGCGCTGTCGCTGCTGTTGCCACAGCATATTGGGGGTCAGCTGCGTGTGCAGATGCAACTTGGGCACTTTGGGCTCCACAGGAGCAACGATGCTGCAAGCCTTGGCCAATTCCAGCGTGGAGACTGTGCGCTGCTCGCGGAACTCAGTGCAAATGCGACAGGGGCGAATGAAGGCAAAGTAAATGCATTCGGCAATCGAGAGGAAACTGAAGCCCAGAAAGAGACCCATCAAGCCGCCGACATTGGCTGTGAGAAGGAGAAAAGCGGAAAGGGAATTATATTCGTAATCCAATCTCTTGCTCCAGCTTACTCACACAGAAAGTCGGATATGCCGATGAACTCGGTTTGCTTGTTGGCGCGGAATGTTTGCTCCTTGTAGTAGAGATTCAGCACGGCAATGCTGCGCTCCACATACGACTGGCTGAGATTGCGCATGGCTGGATTGGCCACCCGAAAGTCTTCGTAGGAGATTTTCGTCGAGTAGGCAATGGCATTGAAGTTGAGATCGAAGCAGCTGGGCAGGCAGTTGTCCAGGCATGACTCGACAGCGACTCCCACAGCATGAAGACCCACTCTCTCGACGCACTGCGTCTCGCGTATGCTGCAGACGGTGTCGTTGCCATGTAGGCGTGGCATGTAGAACACAATGCAGCCGCAGTGTTGCAGCAGCAGGCGCGACATGCATTCCATTTCGCAGTTGCGCTGCGTGTAGTGGGCAAAGTAGCTGAGATTGCCCTCACTGTGGAATAGACAATGACGATACTTGCGATGCACACTTCGCAGATGCAGCTCTGTGATTATCTTGGCCGGCTCAATGCGCATCTTCGTCTCTTGACCAGGTGCGAGGAGAACACCCGTTTCGCGTACATTGGGCGATTCGTTTGGGCTGTGCAGCGCCAGCTTGAAGCCGATGCTGCTCGACGAGGAGCAATAGTAGGTGTCCGCCTGCACGTCCAGGGTCAGCGACAGGCCCAGCGATTCCCCAATGCCCAACGATGCACGCGGATGGTACCGATTCAATGGCTCCTCCTGCAGCCGATGACCGTAGCCAGTCTCGGCGTGCCAGTTGACTGGTGTGTAGCTTCGTTCGACACTTATGTTGCGCAGAGTCAGCGGTGGACTGGAAAGTAGTGAAACCAGTTAGTATCAGCAGCTAAGGAGGGAGGACGGGGAAGCAGTTTAAAGAGAGATATGTTCGAAATTTCATGCCAATATCTCTTGTAACTCCAGGGATCTAGGCAATTGAATAAGTGAGGAGGAAGAAGAGGGCAGATAAGTATGTATATACACAGATGAACGAATAGATGAGGAATAGGCGAAGGGGTGTACAAGAATGTATGTAGATCACTGCATGTATAGGACGTATACAAAGATGGATGTAATGACGGACAAGAAATAGAATGGATAGATATGTTGGCATAGGCGGCTACTTGCAGGACTTACTTGTGCTTGTACATGAACCGCGGGTGCAGCATGTTGAAGACGCAGCAGAGTCCCTCATCGGTGACAATGGGATGGAACAGGCGCTCGCACTGATTGTCCACGGCGCCGTAGCGACAGCCGATGACCATCGCGCTGCAAGGTTGCGAGATCTACGGAAGATCGTTGAAGACGGTGTACAAAGAAATGTAGCTGCAGTGCTGCAGAGTTAAGCTCTTTTAAAGCGTAAAGCTATATTTTCAGAGATAAACTGAAGGTTTTATAAAGAGATAAGTTGAAGAGCAGGGAATTTAGTTGCAGTGTATAGCAGTTTAGCTCTTTTAAAGCTAAGGTTAGCTCAAAGGCAGCCTAAGCTTAGAATTGAACAATTATATTAAAGATTTATAAAGAGATTGTGGCTCCAAAAAGAAGTTCACCTGCTGTGCTGGCAGTTTAGCTTTTTTATAGCTAAGTCTAGCTCAAAGGCTGCTTTATCTTAGAAGTGAACAAGAAAATGCATCTGCTGTGCTGGTAGTTTAGCTCTTTTATAGCTAAGTCTAGCTAAGATATTAAAGCGAAATTGAGCTATTTGAAAAAGTGACAGCATACAAAACACAATTACTCCCTTCTCTTCACACCTACATTACTGATAAGTTGCTCCCAATTGTTGTTGCCCCTGGCCAGCTGTGAGTTTGTCTTGCGCCGGCAGAGCACCTGCAGCATGGCAAACTTGCCAGAATCGTTGACAATGTGGGCAGCCTGGGCGGCCAGTGCCTGGTTGAGGTTGCAAATGGTAATCGCGGGAAACGGTTCGTTTGTGATATATGTCGGCTCCGGGTTAATGCCCACAATCACCGGTGTCGTGTTCCACTTTTCGAAGGCATCCTGCATGAGGAACGCAGCAAAGCAGAGCACACCCAGCAGAGCGAGCCCAAAGAAGACTCTGCAATTGAATCGCCTTGTTTACTCACCACCTACCTTCTTTATTTCCCTCTCCTGCCTCCCTCACCTGTCCGCCGTGTGCAGCCGGCGACTGTTGATGTACTTCAGGCCATGTATGCTTGTGTTGCGGCAAAACTCGTCCGTGTTTAGCGCCAATATGCTTCGCCAGCTGACCCTGGATGCGGGCTGCGACAGCGATTGCGACTGCGACTGCGGCAACTGTCGCAGTGGCTTTCTTAGTAGTCGCATGTTGTGGCACTACTTGGCAAATGCTCGCCAAATTTGCGGCAACTTTGTTTCGACCCGCTGTGTTTATCCCCACCAGCCACGCTTGCCTACCCCTCCATGGGAATTGTTGTTGTTCCATGCGGGCAGGTCAGTCATCATATTATCGACTAATGGCTTATTAAATTAGAGACTAACAATAAAATACTCGGATATCCTGTAATCTGTTTGCGTTTCATTATATTTTTAAGTTATGAATAAACATATTCAACTAAATTGATTTGCTAAGGTAATCCACAATAATGTCCTCAATATCCTAAGATTTCCTTATGCATAAACATGCTATTAAATTTATACAGTGCATAAGTTCCATATTAATTTAATCAAATCCTATACATAATTTTGTATTTATTTAAACGAGAGAGAAGACAAATACTTTCAAGTTTTCTTTCCGGCAACAGAACTAGAAACTGCCCAAGCTGCAACGTGTCTGACTTTTCAATTAAAAACAAATAAAGCTGTGCGGCAGGAGCGACTACTCGACGTATAAATACCCTAGATGATAATAGATATAGTTTATGCAAGTTTAATGCAGTTTTGTTAGCCATAAGTGGCTACAAATTGAAGGAAATATCACTAAATTTAATTTATGTTGCTTAATTTGCGATTCGTATTATTAATCTATGATTACAAACATCCTATTAGTGGGAACACGTGATTAAACTCAACTCTCTTTTTGCAATTTGCGACTGAAATCTCAGTAAATAAAGAATATCAACATAGTCTTTATTTTGCAATACAAATTTAGCAAATCCTCAAGAGTTTACAACCCACACACGCATACTTATGTATGTGCATACATGTACATATGTAAATACACATATGTATATGTACATATGGCACATTCTATTCGATTTTGGGATACATTGTTGTGGCTTTACTTACAGGATAACTGCTGGCTGAGCACTGCGAATCTTATTGAACTTTCCGACTGGCTTTAATTAAGATGTGTGCTGCTGGCTCGCTCATTAGAGCGCAACGTGTGGCCGGGCAGAAGTGTGGCAGCGCTGGCAGCAGCAGCAGCAGACGCAAAAGCATAGCAGAGGCAGCAGCTCAAGTTCAATGCAACCAACAAAGCCGATCTGAGTACGAACTTACCATAGTTCCTACGCCCAGTCTTGCACACCTGCTCAATATGCACGTAATCTCACACACACACACACACGCACGCATAGGGCGAAGGGAACGGGTGGGGTGGGGGAGAGGGTACGTAAACCGCACTTGAACGAAAATCAAATTAAAAGCTTCAATGCCCCAGACAGAGACGGACGGACAGAGCTGGGGGACAACCGGACGGACTAACAGATCGGAGCCAGACCACGACGGCAGGTCAGGTTAAGCGTAGACATGGCTTCTGTTGCCACATGTCACCTGCGAATGCAAACGCACATATGTACATACATATGTATGTATGTATGTATGTGTGTGTGGTATGTCTTTATGTTTGTATTAGTGTGGTATGCACGCACACGCACACACCTCGTCTGACTTCATTGAAACAAGTTCATAAAACACTTAAACCTAACCGAGCCGACCAAATGTTCCATCGGGTTGTCAACGTTGGACGCCAAGCAGCTTGTTAGCAGTTTTGCTGGCCAACAGAAGTGGGTGAGTTGCACCACGTCCCCCAAGCCCTCTCCCATACCCTGCTCTATCTGCACACGCACACACAAACCAAGCTCTCATCCCTCCTCTCGTTGCTCACTTGGCGCACAACACCGGACGTATCACCATCAATGACCATCAAAAAGTTTTCGCCTTTGGCTTTCTGACCAGATTGTTGTACATCCATGCATATGTATGTACATTTGTACATATGTTCATATACACATGTCCATGCACCTAATATCTACATATGTATGTGTGTGTGCGCATGTAAAACGAAAGATTTTTTGCCCTGTCACATGCAACGAGCGCTCGCAGCAGACTCCAATTGACCTAATCTATTGGAGGCACCATTAGGAATCGTTTTGCTCGGTAGGAATGCAATTTAAGGCAGCCCACACTCGCACGTACACACACACACATACACACACACACACAAATACACCTCGCACATCCGCACACATAACAGTGCACCACTCTGGTCTGTCTGACTGCGTACCAGTTTTAATTTGCCTGCTTTCTGCTATATCTGTCTCTGTCTTTCCTTGCTGATTGTGTTGCCAGCCCTGTGCGATTATCAGGGCTGGCACGCATTGAGGTTATGTAAGCTAGCAAGCGGGCTCATCTCTCTCTCAGTTCTGTTTACGTTAAATTTCGAGCTAAGATTTGTAGTTATACGATTATGATATCAATTATTATATTAAATATAAATTTATAAATATGTAGTTGTTTTAATCTGATCAAATATATATGTATGTAAGTGTGTATGTAAGTTGTCTCTGCCATTTCACTGGCAAATGAAACATTGTGAATGGAAAGAGGCTGAAACTGAAGGGGGGAGCGGTAGCTAGTGCGGTGGGAGGTGAAATCATAACTTGCCAGTCACATTCATACATATGCACACATGTATGTATGCACATGCATACATACATGTGTATATATATGCGCACACACATGTGCATTGGCACCGGCTGTTTGTATGTATAAAAAATCTGAAAATGATAGAAAAATGATTAATTGCAGTTGGCAGTAGTTCAGCAGTCAGTTGCGCTGCGCTGCTGCTCCTGCTGCTGCTGCTGCACTTACTGCTCTGCTGGCAGCGAACTCTGAGCTAGAGCACAGGCCACACAATGCCGACGATCCCCAAGCATGTGTGTGTGGAAGTACATATATTTTTTGCAGCAGCCCTTGCGAAGCACAACAGCAGCTGACTGCAGCGATATTAATGATAGATATGCGTTCACTTCAATGCGTCAACCGACTTCCCACCTCCCTCCCCCACATAACGAGAGAGCCTCTCGTTTGCACTCGCCTTGAATTATACGATAATATTTATGTATCCTTACAATAGGAGAGCTTGACAGCAGGAGAGTGGGAGAGGAAGGACTGTCTGGGGTCTTTAATATATATGGCTTTAAACAACTTCTGATGCAGTTTCGTCTTGGAATCAAGCTGAAAAGAGAAGTAAGAAGTGGTGAGAGAGAAAAAAGAAAACATACGAAAAAAGTAACTGCTTCTAGTTTCTCACAAGTAAAATATCGATCACTAATTTATTGCAACAGAAAAACAGCTAAAGAAAAAGTGTCGAGAAAGACAAAAAAGAAAGAGAAGAGTAGCTGCTGCTAGTAAAATAGCTATCGATAAATTAGTATTTATCTATCTATCGCCAACTGCAACAAAATAGCGATCAACAGCGCCGCGCCGGCGTCTCTTAACGGCAAACATTTTTTCATTGTTGGCTTTTTTGTTTGTTTTTGCGTTTTTGTGTTGGTTGTTTTTTTTTAAAGTTGTTGATTTGGTGGCGTGATTTTTTGATGTTTTCGGAAAACTTTAGGAGGAAAACTCTGAGAGAATCATCACTCATATAACACAATTTGTCGGGAAGTGTGAGCAACCCTTGAAACCGCAAGACGCTCGACCGCCGCATACTCGAACAACTGAGGTGTCTTATAAACAAACTGCTCGCGGAATACCAAGTTGGGAATTATATGCGCATCTTTTGTAAAAAGTTATTTATGAATGCGCTCGCTGACGCGCTATGATGACGCTTTCCATAAGTGTGCATGTGTGTACGTGTGTGTAATGGTAATTGGGGGCAAAAGTCTGCGTATTCGTAATGTTAGTCAGTGGAAACGAGATGGCATTGCTTCGGTGGAGATCAGTTTGTTGCTCTCTTCGCCTGATTCAAGAGCACCATCTGGTTATATTTGAATTATACTCTTATGCAGGGTACCCATTAGTCGAGCACATTTAGTAAGATTTCAAATGGGTGTTGCTCTGTATTCAAAGTGTGTGAAAATTTGCCATTTTTGCACTAATTTCTAGTTATTCATTTAGTTGCAACACTCATTTCGACAGCTATTCATACACACACACTGTCTCGCTGTGTGTGTGTGTGTGTGTGTGTGTGTGTGTGTATGCAGACTGTCCACACGGATTCGAGTTGCCTTTTATTTATCAGCGCCAGAGCAGTGAGAACCCCAGCCAGTTAGTTGGGAATCTCCCCCTTTCCCCTTCTCTCCTGACCGGCTTCCTTCGTTGGCTGAACTGAGAATGACTCTGGTGGAATGGCAGTTACGCCGCTGACAAAATGTTACTGTGAATATGCCAAAAAAGGTCATGCGAATATCAAAACTAAAACAAAAACCAAAATGACAGAAAATGCTCCTCATCAGTCCCTGCCCTGCCCGCACCTCCCACTCTGCCCCTCCCTGCTGCCTACATCATGCTGAACCGGTTCTCCTCTCCTGCTCTGTCTGTCTCTTTCTCATTCTCACTGTCTCTCTGTCTCTCACTGCGAGCTTCGCTTTGTTTTCTCGATTGTGCCACGACGAGTCGAGTTCCCATGGGTTTTTTCTCAGCTAGAGTTTATTTTCCGGCGAGGGCAGGCAGCGAAGGTGGCAGTGGATGAAGATTGAGGGGATTGATAGTCCAGGAGCTGCTGCTGCTGCTGCTGATGAAAGGGTTCACAACTATTTTCAAACTATGTATTTACCGCGCATTATATGATGACCTCGTCTTCACTGTCGCCCTTTGCCTCAACACTCTCGCAGTCTCATTTTATGCACTGAGAGAAATGATTGTAATTATGAAGGGTTTGTCTTATGTTATGTTATAGTAAATCTAAATGTTAAGATAAATAAGAATAACTCATTAGAAAATGTAATTATATTAAATATTGTATATATTTAAGTTTATATTCTGTTTTTCCCCCAATTCGCACATTATTTGTTTACAGTGTTATTTGCTTTTTGCCTTCGTCACTTGTTATCCATACGATGCCTGTTTTTATGATGATGATATGTTTGTTTGCCCCAGTGACCATGGCGCACAGTGGGCTCAAAATGAGACTGCGACTAGGATTTTTTCGAAAGCTTAAGAGAGACTTAATAAAATAATAAGAGTGCACAATTGATCATTTATAATTTCATAAAATTTGTACAGCGTGCAGGGAAATATATATAAAAGCCCTTCTTTTATTTGGATAAATTTTGTATGTAGTATATGGTAATATATTATATCTACTTGTATATTGAGTATACGAGTATTATATATTATTTCGGAAATTTTAACTTGTATATATTTATGTTGCCCTACCTCTTGGGTTTTTATGAATTTAATTACATTTTAAAAAATGCAAGTTAAATGGAATACGTAATAAGAAATTTAAAATGTTCGATATTCCTTTTTGTTGTGCTTCATGCCACTGTACGCTCTTTTGATGGTCGGTTGGCTACATGGGGACCACTTGACCCCTGACCCCTGAATGTTTGCCCCAGCCATGGCCTCTGCTCGGGCTCAGGCCCTGATCCCGGACTGCTTATGCCCACTTGTAACATATTTTTTGGGCAGCGGATTAGTTGCACGCCATGTTGCCACTTGAAGTGTTTATGTGTGTGCAGTGCCGTGCCGCCACACACACACACTCACATTTACAGAAACACACACACACACACAGATATACGTAAGTATATCATGCGACACTTAATAAAAACAATGTGCTCAACATGCCGCCTTAAATGGAAATCCATTTTCACTGTTTGTTTTTGCTCGCTTTCCTTGGAACTCTGTGAGCGACTCTGTGTGTGTGTGTATAGTGGCTGGTTACGTGTGTGTGTGTGTGGTTGAGTTATTTAAATGTCTGCTTTTCCTGGCTCCAAAAATGTATAATTAATTGTTTTAAAGCATTTTGCGTTCTCCTTTGAGTCACCCGAGAAATTCGTCACCCACTTTTTGCCTACAGCATAGTTTAGCATAGGAATAGGAAGGGGATTTCTGGAAATAGACATAGACAGGGAGAGAGAGAGGGGAAAGGGGTTTGCGAGTCTGGTACAATATCATTTTGTGGTTTTGTTTATATTTGCTATGACGAGTTTAAGTAGTCATCGTCACACGCTGCTTAATCGCTTTGGCAATTAGTTGAGAAACGAGTTCAGTTTGCCGAATAGTATGTGGGGCAAGGACAACAAAAAAGTTTATCACATACTGGGGAAGGGGCGAGGGAGTGCGTTGTTGTTGTGCTGTGGTGTGTGTGGTGGGTTGTTGCAGTTTCTTTAGTTCTTTCACGTCACGCTCACACTCTTTTCCCCACACTCTACTCTGCTACTACTGCTACTCACTCTAATACTATGTAATCAACTTATACTACTACTACTATTAACAAATAATGATTTTCTCTGTTTGTTTATCGAAGAGATTCCTGCAGATTGATTTGTAATTTTATAGAAAGCAGCAACTTATAAATATGCAGCTGATCAATTTGAACATTTGTACGCGAAAGCAGCAGTTGCAAAATATGAGAGTGCCAATGAGTGAGAGAACAACTTGCGATCGACATGCCAACTCGCTGCAGTTGGCTGCGTAATAATGCAATAGAAAAAGCAAAACCAATGGAAAACCTATCGAATTTCAGCTTGCGTCTCGGGCTTGAATTATCGCTTTTTGGGCGCTACCTTTTTATTTGTCTCTCTCGTTCTCTCCCTTTCTCGCAGTACATTTAAGGTTAGATTTACCAGAGCAAATGTTGCTGCACACATGCGTTCTTGCTGTTTGCTTTGATAACGCCTATTGTGTCCTTTGTCGATGTGGCAACTCGAGTGTGCACACAAACAACGCACACACACACACACACGGGCACACTCACAGACTGCCAAAGGACTTGTTCAGTTTTGGCAATTGTGTTGCGAGTTTTTGTTTTGGTTTCAATTGTCACTACACACACACACACACGCACACAGAGGCATGGACGTGCACTGACACATGCAGACTTTAGCATGCGTATTGCAAATATTTGCATAGTGAAATTTAGTTGTTGTACAAAATGTATCTTTACTCAAGACTTTTCACAGCTCCAGTTACAGTTTTAGTTGCTACTGTTTCAGTTTCTTTGTCGGTTGGTGCTTCGTCTTTGCCCGTTTAGGTGGCCTACTTGGTGTGAGTAAGTGAGTGTGAGTAAGTAAGTAGAAGGCCTAAACCTAAGTAAACTCTCGCATCCTTCGACGATTTCGGCGTGCGCTACAAGTTGTACAACAACAACAGCAGTAACACCGACAGCTGCTACAACAACAGCAACAAGGAAAGCACCAAGAGAGAAAGTAAGAGAGAGCGAAGAAGGGATAGAGAGCAGCAAAGAGAGTTTGTGGCATATGCCGAGCTACTTAGATTCAGAACTAAACGTGGCAAGCTTCAGCATATTTATTTAAAGGCAACAAGCACTTTGTTAACTTATCCCCTCTCCACCCTCGCTCATAACTCTCTCAACTTTAGCCATTCTTCCTGCAGCTAAAATAGTGCCACGCATTAGAGATGGCACTAAGTCGTGCTGCACGCGTGATTTAGTTGCAATATTTGTATGCATCTATTAAATTTAGAAAGAACTTGACACAATTTTAAACAAATGGGAACAATATGTTATGATATTCTTGATTTGGTATTCTTTAAAAACGACTTAGCTGCATAAGGAAGAAATCTGAAGGCAATTATGTACGATGTCCAACAGATATTTATAATAGCTATACATAGAAGTAAGGGAGCTTAATTGTTAGAGACGAGTAAATGTATTATTTTATGTATATTTATACATATGTATACCTACATACATAGGAATATCTGTGTATATCATCGTATTAGAAATGTCCTTCATTCTGCACTCATTTGTCAGCTTTTACATGACAGAAAATTGAAAAACACGCTCATCTCTGTCCGGCAGTAGTCACCCCCCTCCACTGTCCAATCTCCCTGTCTCATGTCCATCCTGGCGACCACTGCAGCTACTCGGCCATTATTCCGGCTATCAACTATTATTCTGGCAACTCTGGCTCGGCCTGCTGTTGATATTTTTCTAAATTTAATTGCATTTTGAGCAATTCGGCTAGTTGCGGAAAGAGAGAGAGAGAGAGAGACGAGCGAGCTGTCTGACAAACGCAGATACAGCTACAGATACAGATGGAGATACAGAGCCAGTGCCCGGCTCGGCCTGTCCCGGCCCTCCACAACGAGGACAACGAGTGGAAGACAACTCAATTTGATGGCAAATCACATCATATGCTTTCCAAACACGTCCACCACGACGCAAAAATTTAAGTCACGAAAACAATTTTGTGAATTGTTTGGCGGCCAGTCGTCGTCAAAGCTTGCCCAGCCGGTCTGTTCCCCTCTTCCCTTGCCCACTCCTTCCTTTTCGTACCCTACCCTGCATGGATAAACTGTCGTAGCATCCTTTAAGTCGCAGTCGCAGTGCAGCCCGCCTGAGTGGATTACAGCGCTTTATTGTCTCGTCCCGCCCGCCTAGTTCGTCCTTTCTTCAATCAGCTCGTTATCTGTCGCGTCGCGCCAATAAATAATGCCAAATTCGTAGCTTCATTTGTTTTTGGTCCACAAATCCAAAACAATCGCGTCTCGAATTTGCATTAATTCCAGCTCCCCCTCTCTTACTATCTATCTCTCTCCCACTCTCTCTCTCGCCAGCACCCATGTCTTGGCATTGCGTTCCAGCCTCTGGGAATTATTTGGGATAGTAAACTCTTTGTACTCTCTTTCTCTTTCTTTTTATTACATTGATTTTACTACATATATATTTTTTTTTTTTATTTTTCATTACTTTTATGGGTATTATGGTATGCGTATTATGGCTTTAAGCCCCTATGCATATTGTCAAATAAGTTTTAACAATTTGAAGTATAATTAACCTATTTTTCTATTAACTAACCTATTTATAAACCTTACCTCTTTACGTAAGCTAAATTCATTTGCATATTAAATAACAGTTTGTTTGGTTATGAGCCCAACAGTGATTCTGCATTTAATTTATCAATTATTACTTTTATTTCACTCCTTTTTGCCTTTTTAGGTTAGGTTAGGTTAGGTTTTTTATTAGGTTGACCTAATTCCGTTTCGATAAATCACTGAATCAAGTACTTGATCAATGTATATGACGGAATATTAACCGTGCACCTTCCTGGTGTTGCTTCTTCACCTTCTTTTTGTCCCGAAGACACTTCAAAAAACAATTAATTACCGTTAGCTTCTGCTGTAGCTCTGTCTCTGCCTCGGTGCCGTTGCTGCTGGTGACGCCACACCTACCAATTAATTATGAATTTTTGGACGGCCAATGCAGCGGTGAGTGCAGTCCGACCCCTCTCCCAGCCTTGCTACGACCTACTGGTCATGCCACCTCGAGCCTGCAGAAGACTAAGCCAAAGTCGAAGCCAAGGGTTGCCACCCGCAAAAAAAGACAGCTGCCAAAAAGGGCGTTGCAGCGCCCAGTAAATGAAAGGAGAAAGCTAAAGAGGGGCGGCCAGAGGGGCAGAGGGTTAAGGGGCCAGGGGCAGATTGTGCTGGACAGCTAACTGGCAATTGAAGCTCCGCTGGTCGCATCGGTCTGCCTGGCAGAAGGGTTATCATTACTTCCACATAATTTAATTTCGGCAGGCGACGACCATTTGCATTTCAATACCAATAGATGAGGGAGGGGAGGCAGAGTGGGGAGAAGACGGAGGGAAAGGGCTTCGTTTTGGTTCGCTGCAAAGTGGTTCAGTCTGAGTTCAGTTCAGTTCTTAGTTCCACAAATATTTCTTACCATTTTTCAAAGTTTTGCCCCGCTAACCCGCATCCCCTGGCGCGCCGTGTCTCCTGCTCGGCTGCTCAATGCACAAACTGAATTGAATCACCACATTACGACGCTTTGCTAGATACCCTTTTGTTGTGCCCCACCCCCTTCCCCATGCTCATCTTTCACTGCTTCCCCTGCTGCCACTGCTGCATGCAACCCATTTCATTTTAAATTTTTGGCGGCCCAGTTGAGCTGAGATGCTGCTGCCAGATTTTCCATCATCATTCATAACAAAAGCAGTTGGCAGTTGCAGCAGCAGACTTGCCTGCCCCGCGCTCTGCCCTACCCTGCCCTCTTCGTCACCCCCGCTTACCCTCTTTCCCTCACCCGCCTACCCATGCGCTCAGGCAACGAACTAGTCCATTTTTTGCGACATTTCCGTTTGCATTTGGCAAGCGGAAACGTCAGGTTCCACATTGGACAATCAAGCTGGGTGGTGGCAGAAGAAGAGGCCACTCCAGTGGCAGGGGGGCAGTTCCCTTGCTGCTGTTGCTGTTGTTGTTGTTGTTGTTGTTATCAACACAAAAGGCATGGTCGGACATTGTTTGGTGTTGATAGCTGCTCATGAATAACAAATGCACACGGCAGGTGGGTCGATCTGTCTTCAGCTCGTTTGTTTGCCGATTGAGCGGGACCCGGGTAAGAGTAAGAGACGAGAGAGAGAGCGAAAGAGAGAGGAGGAGAATAAGAAAGAGACAGAGAGAGAGAGGTGAGTAGAGCTGATAGACTTGAGGGAAGGGAGAGAGCAGAGAAGTCGTATTGCCGGCTAAGTGAGCATTCCCCCTCTGGGTTTGTTTATAAATTGCCAATTGATTTGTGGCGCACCGTAGTACCAAATGCACTGGCTCTGGCTCAGACCCGGTTCGGTTTGTCTCGTCGCGCATGCAGGCCGGCGAATTGAGCATTCAATCATTCAATCATTCGGCCATTTGATCAATTTTCAGCTAACCAATTAAATCATTTTTATGGCTAAAAAAGAAACGTTGAATTTTGCCAACTCCATTTGGGTCACTCACTGTACCTCCCTGCCTCTCTCTCTCGCTCTCTCTCTCACTCTTCTTCTTTCTATCTATGTATTCACTTTTGTGTCGTTGATTGATTCGTAGCTTGAGTCAACGTGCCTGCTTGCTATCTCTCTCTATCGTAATAATAGAAGTTTAAATGTCAATTCCAGTTTGCCCACTAAGAAGAAGAAACAGCAACAGCAACAGCAGCAACATTCACAGAGAGATGGGCAGTTGAAGATATAGACTCAATATGTATATACAAAATACAGTGTGGGCGAGGTCGCAGCTGTCAACCGCACGAATCGTCCTGTGTGTGTGAGTATATCTCTCATGATTGTGTGCGTGTGTGTGCACATATCTATCAATGGCATCAGCAATTCGCTCATAATTTTCGCAATATTACATAGAGATGATTTGCTTCCCTATTGGCCTTGCGAGTGCAGAAGCAGAACTATCGCCATAATCTATAATCGCACTTGTAATCAGCTCAATTCACATTTAATTTTGACTTTTCTTTGTAGGCTCGAAGTCGATATCAGCAAATTGGTTAAGAAAAATGTTTTTTCTACTTTATGTAGAATAATGTTAGAAAGCTACATTAAAGTATGCTAGACTGAATTCTGCTGTCCACCTGATCACCCCCTTATGAATGTTTTGGCTTTGTAGCCAAATTTGTTAGCCCTTTTGGGAGATTTTAGGTTCTCATATAGACGGGCAGATAAACATGGCGACTCTGCTTTCTACGCTGATCAAGAAGATATATGTATGTCTGTGTTCTTTGTCAGTCGGAGATGTCTCCTTTTCCATGTAGTATACAATTTCCGTGTGTCCGCGAGTTGTAAATATCCTTCTACCCTACGGTAAGCTCATACACAAGAAGAACTTGGAGCACCACAAAACTGGTAAAGTCAAAAATAAGACTTCCATATCTTTTACTTTTCTCTAAGATGTTATACGAGATATGCATGTTTCAGATATGTTGTCAAAACTTTTAAATGAGTTGCTAGTGTCGATATTGTGCTAAAAGAATATCTAAACGAGTCTTGACTAACTATACTTCACAGAATTATAACTGCAGTCAGTCAGAGCACCTCTAGCCCCTTGGGAGCTCCGCACAACACTCGACAGCCGTCGCCATGACAATAAATGAAATATTTTGAGCCCGTACGATGTAATAACTCGCGCCCGCTTTGCCGTTTGTCATATTTCATGCCCATGATTATAAGTCCGGCGCGCGGCAGCGCCACTCGTCCCGATAGATAAATAGCACATGGGGTTGAATGGGGAGGTAGGGGCTGAGGGTCTGAGGGTGGTACCAGGGGCAGGATGACGAGAGGGGAAGGTGGGTTAATTCGCTGCTGGTGTAGAACGGCGCATTTGTTGGAAATTGCATGGCAAATGCTAAGCCCGAATGGTGCTAAGTGCAAGCGGCAGTTGTGTGTGTGTGTGTGCATGTGTGTGTGTGTGTGGCAGTGTGTGCATTGGTGTGTGTGCTTCGGTACTTGAGCGCATCTCATTGAAGACCTGCACATTCTCTGCCAGCCTTATTAATACATCCCATCCCACCCTGCGATGAGACATGCAAAGGCAGCACTCAGTTGTACCCTACCGCGTCGGAATACCCTCCAGTGGGTTAAGTGTTGCCTGGCTAGTTAGTGTAGTCAATGGACCTGGGCTGCACTGCAGGGTAGCTTGGAAAAAACGTCGACAAATCGTCTGAATTGAAATATGAAAAATGTTCGCTCAGCGTTTTGCTGCAATTGTCAAGTGAACTAATAAATTTCATTTCATTTCGGCCAGTTGGCGGTACAGTGAAGCCTCTGTGGACGCCTCAATGCCTGCACCTGCCTGCGGAGCTTAGGGAGTTGCCTAGGTGAACTAGAACGAGATGAGAGCTTGAATGATGAATGAGGTGATTGGCAAAAGTTATCGATAAATTTGATAATGGAGAAAGAGGGGCAAAAGGGAAAACAGAGAGATGATAAGGAAGGAGAAGAAGGACATATGAAAAAAGGAAAGAGAGGATAAGAAGGAGAGAGAAGGAAGAGGTGGAAAGAGAGAGAGAAGTAGAGAAAGAGACATAAGAAGTAAAAGTTCAGGAAATATCTTTATATTATGTAAGAAGAAATAAAATAAAAGAAAAAAATCAACAAAAGGGGTGTAAACGAGTGAAAGATATAAAGAATAAAGGCAGGAAGAGAGAGAGAGAGGTGGAAAAAAAGGGAAAGAAGGAAAGGGACGAAGAAGATGAACAAGAAATAAGGAACGAGAACAGAAAAGGAACGAAATGAAAGAAAACGCCAATTAAGACTTGATATAAAGAGAAAAGTAAAAGAAGACACAGAAATAAGGGGTAATAACTGACAAGAGAGACAGAGATAAGATATATAGAAAAATAGAGACCAACAACAGGAACAGCACAGCTCTATACCCTATAGACGTAATGCGCCGTTATAGAGTTCCTCGTGTATTCACTGTACCTGGAACGCATCAATTCAATTGGCATTAATCACAACGGTAAATCGCGGCCAAATTATTTGAAATTAATTAGTTCGTTACACACACAAAAAAGCGCAAAAGAATAAATCACGCGGCATTTGCGCACAGCGATAAATATGTTGCCTATCGATAGGCGCAGCTGCTGCCGCTACTCGTGGGTATTGCAAATAGTATTACCTCTTCTTCACTACCCCTCCTCTACGCCACTTCCCATCACACGCTGTGCTAATTAGAATTTGATAAATAAAAATCAAAGCGGAAAATTAAAAACAAAATTGAATGAACTTTTGCTAGTTAAGTTGCCATAGTAATTTGAAAATCAAAACCGAAAACAAAGCAACAAATAAAAATTTGATATCGATGTGGGGAAAAAGTATGCATAATAATTTGGAAATCAGAAAAAGATCAAATTGAAATTTGCCATGAATAAAATACAAACACTTTGTACACTTTTATTGCAAAGCAAAAGCTTAATCCTGTTTTTATATCACAAATTGCAAGAACTAAATCGCCTTAAAGTGCCAGATTGTATTTGTTTACATGGCTTCGTCTGTGAGACGTGCGAGAGGGGGTAAGGGGAAGATGGAGAGATGCTGCCTGCCTTATGCATATGAGGTGTCCTATTTCGTGGTGCCAAGGGGGGAGTGGCTTGCACTGAGGTTGCCTAGGTGCACGCTTAGTATACTGTGTCCAGTGTGCAAAGTCCTGGCGAATCCTGAATCCATCCAGGAGGTCAGTCTGCGGCAAAGGCAGAAACTTTTCAGAAATTCGAATCATGTAACAAAATACATGATGGTCGGCCAAATTCAAAGAGCGTGTGTGCAGGGCGGTGCATGGTTGGGGGAAAGGCAACGCAACATGTGTTTATAATTATGTTTTCACTGTGTGTGCATCACACACACACAGACACACACACACACAAGCAACACGTGCAGAGCGAGTGTGTGTGTGTGTATGCATGCAAATTACAACAGCAACAGCAACAACAGTAGCAACACCTCAATCGAGCTGCAGGCGCCACCCACACTCAAGTTGCAATTGTCAGCGCTTAATTTGAGGTCAGCTGCGGAGCCACACAGCCATAGAGACAGACAGAGAGCGAGAGAAGAAGAGAGAGAAAAGAAGAGCACAAGAGAGTGTGGAAGAGCGGGATAACGAGTGGCGCTATCTTTGGCCAGCATGCCGCAGTCGCAGTCGCAGTCGCTGCCTGCGTCGCTGTTTAAATAAAGTTGATTCCTTTCGCAAAGCAAGCGACAACAGTTTACACGGTTTGCCATACGCAAAATGCTTGTCACTTGCAGCGCACACACTGCCAACAATGGGACGGGCAGCCCGCCACACCTCACACCCCGTCTCCCTTCACTATCTTTCCCTTTTCACGTCCCTGCTGCGATTTGTGCCAACTGTCGGCGTTGTCTTTGTGCTTTGTATGCGCGCAGTGACCTGCAAAAATGGCAGACGACGCGCTTATTTTGGCTCTTGGCTGCACCTGGATAGCCGCTTCCCCGCCCCCCACTCTTTCGCTATCCCCTGCCCATCCACACTCTTTTGTTGCTTTCCTTGTGGTGGCTGAAGGGCAGCGGGTGGCACTGCGGTCAGCGCATGTTGCATATAATTTCATTCATCACACGAGCAAAAAAGAAAAAAAATATACCGTGCCGCTTCGAATCTAATCGGCAGCAGTCGTTTTTTCCTTGCATTTTTCTAGCTGTTTTCAAGCTTATTTTTGCTTTATTTATGCTTCTTATAACCAAGTAGAGGGTATATGTACTATGTTCAGATGTTTGCATCTGGCACAGGGGCACATGTATGTATGATATGATGTTTGTCTGTCTGTTTGTCTGTCTGTTTGTCTGTCTGTTTGTCTGTCTGTTTGTCTGTCTGTTTGTCTGTCTGTTTGTCTGTCTGTTTGTCTGTCTGTTTGTCTGTCTGTTTGTCTGTCTGTTTGTCTGTCTGTTTGTCTGTCTGTTTGGCTGCTGTTTGTCTGTCTGTTTGTCTGTCTGTTTGTCTGTCTGTTTGTCTGTCTGTTTGTCTGTTGTCTGTTGTCTGTGGGTCTGTTCGTCTGTCTGTTTGTCTGTCTGTTTGTCTGTCTGTCTGTTTGTCTGTTTGTCTGTCTGTTCGTCTATCTGTTTGTCTGTCTGTTTGTCTGTCTGTTTGTCTGTCTGTTTGGCTGTCTGTTTGTCTGTCTGTTTGTCTGTCTGTTTGTCTGTCTGTTTGTCTGTCTGTTTGTCTGTCTGTTTGTCTGTCTGTTTGTCTGTCTGTTTGTCTGTCTGTTTGTCTGTCTGTTTGTCTGTCTGTCTGTTTGTCTGTTTGTCTGTTTGTCTGTTTGTCTGTCTGTTTGTCTGTCTGTTTGTCTGTCTGTTTGTCTGTCTGTTTGTCTGTCTGTCTGTTTGTCTGTCTGTTTGTCTGTCTGTTTGTCTGTCTGTTTGTCTGTCTGTTTGTCTGTTTGTTTGTCTGTTTGTCTGTCTGTTTATCTGTCTGTCTGTCTGTTTGTCTGTCTGTTTGTCTGTCTGTTTGTCTGTCTGTTTGTCTGTCTGTTTGTCTGTCTGTTTGTCTGTCTGTTTGTCTGTCTGTTTGTCTGTCTGTTTGTCTGTCTGTTTGTCTGTCTGTTTGTCTGTCTGTTTGTCTGTCTGTTTGTCTGTCTGTTTGTCTGTCTGTTTGTCTGTCTGTTTGTCTGTCTGTTTGTCTGTCTGTTTGTCTGTCTGTTTGTCTGTCTGTTTGTCTGTCTGTTTGTCTGTCTGTTTGTCTGTCTGTTTGTCTGTCTGTTTGTCTGTCTGTTTGTCTGTCTGTTTGTCTGTCTGTTTGTCTGTCTGTTTGTCTGTCTGTTTGTCTGTTTGTCTGTTTGTTTGCTGTCTGTTTGTCTGTCTGTTTGTCTGTTTGTCTGTCTGTTTGTCTGTCTGTTTGTCTGTCTGTTTGTCTGTCTGTTTGTCTGTCTGTTTGTAAGTAAACTAAGTAAATGAGCAAATTTGCCAATGAATATTTTCATATTTGAATATTATTATAATATAGCTGATTCGAACAGGTACAATCAGTGTAAAACCCAACCCCATACAAGGGTATTAAACTTGCGGCATGTCGAGAGTACATTTTCTTTCTTTCTTTTCACTTATTTTTATTCTCCTGGACTTTTTTCTTAGACTTTGCCGCATTTCTGTTCGCTGCTGCCTTGCACAATTTTTGCCGTCTTATTTCATTTTCGTTGGTTATCCCTTCCTTCTCTCTCTCTCTCTCTCACTCAGTGTCTCTCTTGCTGCGCTTTCCACTTGGCTATTTTCATTTTGGGCCACTGCCGACAAGCAAATATTGTCTTTTGGCAGTCGCATTTTTCAGCTGACATCTTCATCCCCAAGCAGAAGTCCCCTTCCCCTCATCACCACATCCCTACGCTTTCTGCACCCCATTACACAGTAAAATGATGGTAGAAGGGAAGGTATAGGGGGGGGCTTCTATTTTTGTCACGAATTCAATGAGAGATTTTTAAGCGCGTCTTTATTACTTTTGCTATTTGTGCAAAATATTTCAGGCCTGCAGCTTACATCTCGCCCCCCCACCCCCTTTCCATCTCCGTTACGTGCCACGCCCTCCTCGTGCTCCACACAGTTAAACAGTGAGTCATGCAAGTATGCGACCAGCCCGAAATATGCTTTGCTGCTGTTACAAGAAAATGCACTTTGCTAATGAATTGAATGGTTTTTCAATGCGCCACAACTGTATGCACTGCGAGAAACTTATGTGATTAGTTCCAAAATTTGTATTTTTAATGATGCATATATGTACACATTAAACAATTCATTTCAATTAAGTCGCAAAATTAGTTTTAATTGTCAAATTGCACTCAAGTTTAATTTTGTTTGCTCGCTTGGCTTTTTTCAAGTGTACTTATTCAGTTATGGGTTCGGTCTAGGACACCCCCTGAGCGTGCTCCTTTTTGTTTAGTTCGTGCACTTTATTTAGTTGACTGTTTTGTGGCTAAGATGCTTTGTTTGTCTTTTTTATTGCACTTTCTTGCGTTGGTTATGCTGTTTTGAAATTGTAGCGGTATTTTATGTTTCTTAATTGATATTATAGTGCAAAGAATGAACATGTGTGGGATGGCGTTTTGTTGGTCGATAGCTCTACGATAGTTTTTCGATTATTTGTATACAAGTTTTCATTTAACACCTAATGCAAAAAGGTCGTTACGCATTGGTTAAACTATTTATCGATAGCTTAACAAAAGATAAGATAAGATAATCGTTCTCTTGCATTGTATTCGTAAAAGCTTTAGCATGTATGTGTATCGATAGTGCTGCCATAACTATCGATTCGCCTTGCCATACAAATTATCGACAGACATAATCGACGTTTGTTGCGCTTTTTTCATTTTCTAGCCAAAGTTTTGCATCGCGTTTTTTGTGGTGCTTAAAGACTTGGCGTGTGGAGAGGGAGAGGTGTGTTGAGCCCGTCTGCGGGCTTAGGGGTCAGAGACATCTCTCTCTCTCTTTCTCTTTCTCTTTCTCTCTCCCCACAGTCAAACTAAATGCGGCGAAAATGCGAGTATATTGAAGCTTGCTCGTTTTCGCTTTGCCGAGGCCCGTCAATAAATCATGGCGCAGACAACGGAGCCCGTTGTTAAAAGCACTCGCTATATAAAGATATACGATATATGGCACAATGTGCATGTGCACGTGTATGGGTATTTGTGTGAGTTTCAGTGTGAGTGTGAGTGTGTGTGCATATCGAGGCATATCAATACTTCGCATAGACAGATTGTATTTCCAATATTTGCGCAGCGTAGATCATGGCAACTCGCGGTGCCGCATCGTCCGCCGCAGTCTGAGCGAGAACTGGAACTGGAGTTTGAGCTGGAGTCGGAGTTGGAGCTGGAGCTGGAGTCGGAACTGTTGAAGAGTACGCAGTGGCTTTGTGTTGGTTTTGTATTGCAATGATTTAGCAGTTTTTCGTCTGTGTTTACGTTGTGGATGAACAACGGCGACGATGGCGGCAACGACGACGACGGCTGAGACGTCAACGTCGACAGCAGCGCGAGGCTGCTGAATAAGAAATCAGCAAATTGTTGTGTTTTAATCGAGCCGCGGCAGACGGCGGTAGGTTGCTGGGGGGGAGGGGTTTCAGACACAATCGCAATCGGCATCAGCAGCAGAATGAGCAACAGAATCGCAATCACAATGCGGACTCCCTTCTTCGCTGCCCCCCATCTGCCTACCCTCTGGGCCCCCTCTACCACCTCTCTGCCAGCCCTCTTCAATTGTCTGCAATAAGCCGCAGTCGCCGCAGCGTTGCCGTCTCTGTTTGTGGCCACATCGAACATTTTGCATCAATATGATGCAGCAGCATTGAAGGCAACAGCAGCAGAGGTAGAGGCAACGTCAGCTACAACGATGGCAAAGCGGAAGGAGGGGGGAAGGGAGTAACTCGCTAAAGCTGCAGCTACTTGTGTAAATAACTGTCAGCCAATTGTTGTTTAATCGCCGGCTTAGTCGTGTTGCGCTGCACTTTTCAGGTTAAGTGCCACAACCTCAGCTCCGTCCCCTTTTGCCCCATCTAACCCGAATATTCCAGCAAAGTATATAACATTCTCTATGAGTATAAACTGAAATATGCCAATATCAGCTATTAATTTAAGACTATAAATAGAAAAGAGAGAGAGAAGATATAAGAAAATGAAAATACAATTAGAGAATGATATATTAGTTAATATTAGATTAAAATATATCAATTTGTTATATAAGTGGTAAAGTACTTAAAACATTTAAAGTTTTACTTAATAAATTAATTTACCGTTTGTACCTGTTGATTGATCTTAAGATAAGCTCTGGTTATCGATTATTATTTTTATTATTATATTTCCCAGCGATAGTTTGTTCTCTCTCTTTCTATCTCTGTATATATTTGATAGTTTTTATGAGTTATCTAGCTTAAGCTTTAAGCTCTAAAACTGTCGAAAGGGGGTGGCGTGGGGAGTGTGGCGCGTCTGCAAGCTAATTAGTTGCACATTTTACATTAATTAATTTTTATAGCATACTTTTTTTGCGCTCGCGCGGCTTGAACAAACTTTTGTCATAAGAAAGAAACGCCCGCATTTCTGCGCCTCGCCCATTAGCTGCACGTGCCGCTGCCCCATCAGAGTGGCATGTCCCACTCTCGTCTGCCCCTGGTCTCCCTTCCCTTCTCCCCTGAGCTACGGCTTTGCCGTTGTCTTTCGTTTTTCCACTGCACTTTTGAATCACTAAATTTTTCGCTGTCAAAAAAGAAGCAGAAAAAATTCCAAGTCAAGGAGAATGGGGAAAATTTTAAGAAAATTCCGACGTCCGTCCTCGTCGTCTTTGATGCCTTCTCTTTGGCTAATGCTGACTAATTGGATTTTGCCTTAGAACTAATAAAAAGCGTTACAAGCGTATTTCGTTTTTACTGCAAATTAGCCAGGCAATAATTAGCAACAACAACAATAAAGCGAGCAAGAGAGGCCGCAAGACAACAACAATAGCAACAACAGCAGCAAAAACAAGAGCACAAGCTGAAGAATCATAAAAATCGCAACATACTGAAAAAAATGAGCAAAAGCAAAGCACGACAACACGGCCGTGTTGTCTGAGAGGGAGTGAGATGGAGGGAGAAAGAGAGGCGTGGTGGAGTATTCACAGCTGTTAGCTTTTGTCCGGCACGTCTTATCGACATATATCGATAAAAGAATTAGCTAAATCGTGACTGCCACTTGGAACATGTCGCTGCCATTAATTATGCCCGATGACAGGCCTATGCAACACACTCAAACATACACATATACACCCAGGCACGCACGCACACACTGACACATATTGAGTGTGTATATTGTTGTTGGTAATTTTATTAGCTCGCCCAGCGATCTCAAGTTAATTAAAATCGACTTTTGCCATTAATGCCCCCAAATCAAATTAGGTACTTCACACAAAAGTTTTCAGCCTCGTTCGGTTGCTACAGCAGCGTGTTGCGCTCTGGCGCAGTTCAATTATATCCAAAAGAAATCGAAGAATTGAGGAGGCTCAACATGCCACAGCCTAATGACAAACTTATTTCATATTTTGATTAACGCAAAGAAAAAAAAAAGATGATATGAATTGATAAATTATTGCAACAGGTATTTTTCTCTATTGTCTTGTTGAAATCCCTTTAAGTAGCTACAACTCAGAAATACGTAAGTTACTCTAAACTTGCTATTTATAAGGGCGAAGACAATTATAATCAACATATTGTCAATATTGATTATTTAAAATGATTTAAATGAGTTCTGAAAAGTTGGTTGAGATCGGCCCAATAACATAGAAGTTATTTAAGAAATAATTTCAGTGAATGTACAGATTTCAGCACCCTTCAGTATGCAATACAAAATATGCAAAACAGAACTAACATACTTAAAAAAACCGTTCGTTTGGTTAGATATCGGGCATATAAGAAGTGCACACTTGACTCTAGCTTTCTTATTTGTTGTGAAATATTTATAACAAAATATTTATGACATACTTTATGATGCATATAACATAAGCGAAGATATACTATATGTATGAGCTAGACTGTTGAAATTAAGTGCATACAAATACATTCATATATGTGCAAAAAGGCAACAAAGTGAAGATGAGTTATGAATAGTCAAATGTAAGTTTGGCTAGATTGTCATCTCTCATGGCTCACAACTAAAGACTATGTGAACTGGCGGCTCTATTTACTTAACTCTCTCTCCTCTCTCTCTCTCTCTCTCTCTCACTCTTTCTCTATTTCTCTCTCTCTGTCTTTTACTTCGTCTCTCCTTCTCCTTCCTTTCCCTTTCCGCAGCTAATAACTTATGCATTGCCGATCTATAAATGTTATGAGAAATTTTCAAGTAATAACACTTCCCTCAAAACTCACAACAAGCGACAAATTTCATTTGTGCGTTTTCCTCCGTCCTCCATTCCCCCTGTCCCATTCCCCGTTCCTGATCTTTAGTCCCGCAGGCGAACAATAAAAAAGAACAACAAACAAAAAGTCAAAGCTGCAAATTGACACAAATAGAAGCTTGACTAGGTGTCAGTGTGAGGGGCAGAGAGAGAGACAAACAGGGAGAGAGAGAGGGAGAGAGATAGTATGTGTGAGTGAGGTTTTTTTACTGTAGCCTAGAACATACTGGCCCCCCTTCACCACCTCGTTGCGCCCCTGTCGAAGGCCGCCAAGGGGCGCAGTTTATCATGTCCGCCAGGAATAATTCAACTTTGCTTATTTCACACTTCAATTTCGTAGGTAAACAAAGTTTGCGCTGCGGTCGACGGAGGCGGGGCGGGGCAAAGGAGGGAAAGGAAAGGAAAGGAAAGGAAAGGAAAGACGAAGGGAAAAGTAAAGCAAAGCAAGGCTGAAAGAAAGAAAGCAAAACCAAAGCTGGGGCCAGGGCGAGAGTTAAATCAACAAAGTTACAGCCAGAGAGAGAGAGACAGAAGGAGGAGAAACAAGGGAGGGGAAAGGGGGTCCGGCGCACCCGGGAGGCCACCTTTTGCCGGGCGAGTGGCAGCGCAAACAAATAAAAATGATGAGCAGCAATATTTGTGTGATGCCGGCAACAACAACAACAACAATATGGCAGCTTATAGCTCAGCGAGTCCTTGGGGCATATTTTCGTCTGTCGTGTGTTGTTGTTGTTGTTGTTGTTATTGCTGCCCTTCGACAAGCCACTTTGCTTGGCCTGCGGTCGCCTTTTGTTATTGTAAAAAGTTTCACTTCTTTTTGTTGTTGCAGTGCCCGTTGTTGTTGTTATTGTTGCTGCTGCTGCTGTTGCTGCTGCTGCTGTGTGGCAAATTAAGGCACAAATTGTGGCCAAGTTGTGAAAAATGCGGCAGGCGAAGGCGAATTCTAGGCAGGCTGAGTCGAGTGGAGTCGAGTGGCCACCAGGGTAATACAAGGCGCCGCCAAGAACCCCCTTTGCCCCTCCCAGTGGCATCCCATCCTGCTGCTGGTTCCCTTCCCCTTCCGTCTCCTTCTCCTGGCACATAAGTGACGCCCTCGAAAGTGTCCTTGAGGAGTCGCATAAATATTATTATCATCGTTGAGTGCCTGCTTAGTCGCCCTGTGTGTCTCCATCCAAGTGTGTGTACGCGCGTGTTTGCATGTGTGTGTGTGTGTGAGTGCGCGCGTGTGTGTGTGTAAGCCTGTGTATTGTCCGTTTGTGCTGCTCTTTGCCGTATTAGCTCAATAAATGGACACTGAGCCAGGTGATTCAGGCGATTTAAGCCCTTCAGCCCAAGACTTTGTTTGGTTAATTGCTCGGCTGAGGGTTGAATGTGTGAATGCTGCACTGGCAAATACCCTGTAGAGGCGTAGAAAGCAATCAAAGGCCGAGTATGCTGACCTGGTAGGCACTCATCAATCACACATCAATCAGAGACTGTCTTCACTTAATAAATATAATAAAAAAAAAAAAAATCAGAGACTGTAGACGGGTATATTGAATAATGATTAGTTTTGATTTTCTTGTTTTAATACTCTTCTACATAACCTGAAAACAGAATGCGGTTTCTTAACGTTCTTCTTTCAATTTAATATCACTTCAAACACACATAGCAAACACATCAGCGCCGCTAAGTAGGCAACACAGATTTAAGGGTTGTCACCAAGCCAAGCTGAGCCGAGCCGAGGTGAGTTGAGGTGGAATAGCGCAAGACAAACATGCTCATTCGCGTCATCGCTTGTGCCCATAAAGTTGTGCTCAATAAAACACACACATACACTGCGACATACACACACACACACACACATACTTATTAGTGCTTTTTATGGCTAGCGGCAGTCTGATTTGTAATTCTCAAGGCTCTAAAGTTGCCACAGTGCTTACCACCCTCTCTCCCCCCTCACCCTTCCCCCCCCTTGTTATACTCACTTACGTGGCGCTGGAATCCGTTAGACCAACAAGCAGCTGGGCTCATAAAAAAGCAGCCCAGCATTTTTAGAGTTGTGCATAAAAAAAAAAGAAAGAAGAAGAAGAGACAAAAAGTTGAGAATGAGAAAAAAGAAAAGAAAAGCAGATGAAGCACAAGTTGGATATGCCACGTCCTTCTGCTCCTTCTCCTTCTCTTTCCTCCTCTCTCCTCTTGCTGCTCCTCATCAACGTCTCTCGCGAGACAGTTGAATAGTTGGCACAAAGCGAGCGAGTCGAACTTTTGTCCAAACCAGCTCGTAAAAATGCCCAAGTGAATAATAATAATCAGCCTCGGAGTCGAAGCAGCCACGACCTACTCCACCTCCACCTCCACTTCCATGTCCGTCTCCATCTCCAGCGCCTGCTTCTACTCCTACTCCTACTCCTGCTTCACACATGCTCCACATGTGCCACACATGGGTTAAACTGCCCGACGATGGCTTCCAGCTTCGTTTTGGTCTATGCCTCTCTCTCTCTCTCCCTTTCTCTCCCTCGCTCTCTCTTGTTTCCCCCCTTGAAAGTAACACAAAAACCGAACTAAACGAAACGAAACTTTTATTGTCTGCGAGCGAGCGCAAATTCCTTGGCAACTAGGAAATAATTAAGCGTAATTGAGTTAAGTTATTTCCCGCCTGCAGTTGCCCCCAAGTGCGGCTCAAGCTCTAACTATCCCAGGGCCCCCAGTTACCAGTTAACCCCCCCTCGCCTCTCTGCACATGCTCTCCCTTACATCTTTCTCGTCTTCGACTTAAAGTAATTTGTTTAAAAGCTTCTCTGCTTCTTTCCCTTCCATAACGTAAGGTTTGTTCAATACTATCTACGGATATCGGTCTATGGATATATATGATATTTATATATAGATGATTCTTTCTATATTTCTATATATAGTTGATTTCTTTGTACCGAGTTCTTAAGCATTACTTATAGCCAGATAGCAATATACATATATGATTTAAAATAATTCATATTTAGACATGTAGACATTAATACATTTACATAGTATCTAGTATAACTACGTATAACTAGTATAACTATATTTATCTAGTTTAACTATATATATCTATTATAAGCCCAACTATTTATTATAGTATTAATTTATAGCAGTATTTCAGTATTTAAGGTATTTATTACTGCTTCTTAAGTCGATTTTAATTTAGGCACTGTCAAACATTATCTTCTTGTATTGCTTCCTGATTCCACGTTTTCCCTCTCTGCCTCTCTCACACTCGCTGACAAATGATACTGATGAGACGGAAGCAGCACAAGTAGCGCTCACTTGAGACGCCCTGTGAGCAGCACAGGGTGTTGTCCTCCAACTTGTAGTCCAAAAAGGCAACTCAGCCCGAGCTCATTGCACACTTATTAAAAGCTTTTGTTTCGGGTCGCTCCTCTTACTCATTTGCTCGCACCCTCCCTCCCTCTCTCTCTCACTCTCTTTCTCTCTCTCTCTGTCGCTCCCCAGCTGCATTGTTTCGTTAGTTGCAGCTGTCAAATTGTACTCGCTACAACGGAAGCGGAAGCGGCCACAAAGGCGGCAACAGAAAACTTCATTACTCTCTCTTTCTCTCTTTCTCTCTCTCTCTCTCTCTGTCGTTCTATCTGTTTTTATCTCTCTGTCTCTGTTGCTCCAAGTCTCTCTATGTCTCTATGTCTCTCCGTCCCTGTCTGTCCGACTGTCTGTAACCAAGCGTGGCGCTTAACTCAAATTGAAAGCGAAGCAAGAGACGAACGAAGGACGGAGGGGGGGAGAGGGCGCATGTTCAGTGCAATCCCTCCCCATTGCTCAATCCACAACGATTACAATTCTGGCAAGGATTCGCTGCGTGTCCTCATCCTCATCCTCGTCCTCCTTCGTCCTGTGTGTGTCCTTCGTGCTTTGGCGGCGTTTGTGCAATTTATTGTTTTTATGCGTTTGTCGTGCACTTTTTAGTTGTGGCATCGGCATTATTAGATTGTCAACTTTCTGCTCGTACTGATTGGCACAAGTTCTGCACTGGTCTGGGCTGCCCTCGCTGCACCCCAGCTGGCCTTGCTACTCCTAAGAGGGGTACGACTCCTCCTCACTTTGCCTCTTCCTCCTCCCTTGAGGCACTTTAACGCTGCCTCGTTGCGACAACCAATTAAAGAAATTAGCCTTGCCTGCCAGCACAGTGGCGTAGCAGTGAACAGGGGCACAGGGGTGGTGCTGCAAGTAGGCGTGGCGCCTCGGACAAGTGCTGTGTGCGTCGCTTGCTCCACGTGCTGTTTGTCAAATACATCAACGCTTGTCGGTTGCCTGCTTGACTGCTGTCGCATTGACAAGTTGGCTTTAACACTGTGCACTGTGGCATAGACTTCGCAACACCTCTTCCTCTCACCACCCCACTCCCCCTCCCCCCTATGTAGGGCATGCCGTGCCACTGGCCAACGCAGTCAGAAGACACAGTAGAGCAGACTACAGCAGAGCAGAGCACGGCAGTGCACAGCAGTTGCCTCGTAGTCAACCGAGTGACTAACAAGCTAACGCCAACTCTCTCTCTTCCCTTCTCCCTCCCTATCTCACACTTCCTGCACTCCCCCCGTTCCCCCCGCTCCACACTCTTCCTCTCCACTTCCGTCCGTGTGCTCGTCCAATGCCCTGTCCGTCTACTCGTCCGTCCAATCGCCTGTCAATTCACTCAATGACTACACAAAAGCTATGCGCGTCCTCCAAGCTCATGTGCATGTCTCTGTGTCTGTGTGTGTTTGTGTGTGTATTGATGTGACTCTGTGCATGCATGTAAGTGTGTGTGTGTGTGTGTGAGTGTGGCAGAAAATCTCTTTTAATTGCCAATCGTGTGGAAAAATGAATTTTCCATCGAATTAGTATTCTGTGGCTGAAATTCATTCATGGAGCACTCATTAGGAAATCCCCAACCCGTCTCGACCGTCTCTGCTCGTCTCGTCTCGTCGTAGCTTCACTCTGACTTGTTATAATTTTTGTCTTTCTCTCTCTCCCACTCTCGCTGTCACTCTTTCTCTTGGGTATTTTTTTCTGTAGTGCTCTCGCCCACGCAACCGTCGCTACGTTGCTCGCTGCCTCCTTCTCCTGCTCTGGCTTCATGTTATGAGTTGAGTCAACATATTTTGCAACACTTACAGGCTGCTTATGTGCCGCACCCCATGCCCCACCCGCCCCTGGCAGTACTCAAAATCAAAATCAAGGAAGTGACTATAATTTTGGTGTAGCATGTTGTCGGTACGTGTTTCAATATGTCAGCATCCGGTGATGAGTTTCGCCAGTTTGCCTCGTCTCCACCTAAGTAGGGAGGGAGGGAGAGGTGGACATGCTACCCTCACCCATGGCACGTGCACCCTGTGTGCGTGTGTATGTGTTATTGAGGCAAGGAGTGTCTTCCTGTCTGTGTGTGTGTGTGTGTGTGTGCGTTGATTTCGTTGAGCACTCTTCAGCTATTTTATTGATGTTGTAAATTTCTGGTAATTGAGCTTAATTTTTATACAGTTGCCACGCCCTACCCCTACTCCTACACCCCCTCTGTCTCTTCTCTTTCCATGTTTCCTACTCCTTTGTTTTATGTTGATTGCTTGACCATGCTCTGCCTTGCATGCTCATCGTAGTATCGACTATCGACTAGTTATCGAGTACCCCAAATACTTTGGTTTCGTTCAGCTCGTTCCTTGGCTTGATTAGCTCAAAGTCAGCGCACGCTAACGGTAATTGTCAACTTGCCAAATTGCCATTTTGTAATTGAAATTAAATACTTGACTTTCGGTTTTTTGTCTGTGGGTTTCCTCTCCGTTTACAGCTTGGGGTTTTCGGCCCAAAACTGCAATTTCAATTAGGAACTTTCGCAGTTGCAGATATGAAATTAAAATTATTTGCAAACAGCTGTGGCCCTTTATCACCCCCTCCCACCTACCCTCACTCACTTACACAGACAGACACAGTTATCTATGCATACATATAAATATATATTCGTGTAGAAAATTACGATGTTGGGGCCGGCAGCACAATGGGACTTGAGGGCAGAGAGCAGAGAGCGCTTTGCCGCTGTCATTGAAAATGACAACAAGCCAAATAGAAAAACCAGAAAAATTGAGATAAAAAAAAAAACAAGCAGCAAGTTACTTCCGGTTGGGAATATTCGACTATGGGTTACTCTTGTGGGAACTGAAAAAAACAGAAGATTTAAAGAGAATAGTTGGTATACAAAATTCGATTAAAATACTATGAAATATTTAAATGATATTTTAAAGAAAGTTTTGATCATTTTCTCGACAGTTTTTAAGCAATACAAATATGGTAAAAAAAGGTATTAAGGAATAATTAATAATATATATGACTCACTAATAAAAAGGTTATCAAAAATGTATAGTCAAATTTTATTGTGATAAATAATCTTAAAACCTTTTTAAACAATTTTGAAAAAGGTTTGGAAACAAGCCTTTTGTTATTCTTCATTACATACTTATATATAATATATATATACATAATATAAAATTTGAATATACTGAAAACTAGAGGTTAAATTTATGATTTCTTAACCTTTTACACATCGCAACAAGTACCTGAAGAATGCTCAAGTGACCCATCAAGCACTCACTCTGCCGGCTAGCAGGAAATTATGCAAAAAAAGGACTAAGGACTGAAGAGTATTTTTGCCAAATGACAAATGAAAATAAAACGAAAAAGAAGAATGCATAATAAAAAAAAAAATAGAAAAATAGATAGGAAGGAGAAGCAACAGAAATAGAAAAAAGAAACGGGATAAAAAAAAGAAAAAAAAATTGTGCAACTTTTCAACTCGCCCTCGTCGTGGGCAACTTTGGCAATTCCATTTTCACAATCATGCGTTGAACTCTGAACTTTTGCATGTATAGGCGAATGTGTGTTGTAGTAGTTACTGTCTCTCCTTCTCTCTCTCTCTCTCTCTGTGTGGGTGTGTGTGAGCATTTTGGAATACTGCTTTTCCAAAATATGCCAACAAATGCGTCGTGCGGGGCCACCACACACACAAAAACTTTTTCTTTTGCCTTTTCTCTTCAACGTCCTCATTGGTCATCGTCATCGGTGGCTCCTCGCTCGGTCGGTCGCTTACTCGGTGGGTTGGTCGGTTGTCGGTCACAGTTGTGTCTGCCAGTATTCGTCCAGTGTCCAGTGTGCAGTGTGTCCCCGCCTGGCGTTGGCATTTGGCGTTTAGTTGCGGCTATTGAATGTGTAAAAATTATTGTAAACTTTTCAGACACACATCACACATCAATGGGCCGCTTGAGTGCGACTCCCTGTCAATGCCAGAGGCATGGGCAGCACCAAGGGCGACGAAGGGGGAAAGGGGGGGCATACTACAAAGTTGGGACCAGCCATTGGCGTGGAAATCAATTAAAAACGCTTGTTGGGCCAACTTTGTTTTATGAGGTTTTGTATATTTAATGGCCGAGCAGACAACAGAAGAGAATGAGTAAAAGAGAGTGAGTGAGGGAGGGAGCGAAACAGACAGAGACATTCAAGTGGGAGGGAGAGAGAGAGAAAGTGCTTACTTTCACTTTGTACGATTTGTGTTTGAATTGCAAATTAACGTGTCTATTTATATAGAAAATTTCGAGTGTGCTTCGTCGATTTTAGCAGAATCTGCAAAGCACTTCAACTCGTTTGCCCCTTGTCCAAGTAAGAGAAGGATAGAGACAGAAACAGGGACAGAGATATGTATGTTAGATGAAGAGTGTCTACATTTGTTTCAGTTCTCTGTTTCTTTTTCAGTTGTTTGTTGTTGCTTTATTGCCAAGTAGGTTTTTCGCAATTTCATTTTCCGTATCGAGTGTATTGACCCTTTTTCGGCATTGTTTCCTTGCCTGATTGCTTTGCCTAGCAGCTGCCTAGAAGGCAGAAGGAGCAGCAGCTGTAGGTGGCACAGTTCTAACTGTTTGCATACGCACACGAAAAAAAAGAAAACTTGTTGCAAAAGTTAGAGACATTGTGGGAAGAGTTTCTAGGCAGGATTTTAAAGAGCAACGACAAATTATTGTTAAGGGTTCTTCAATCTGAGTTGGCTTTTTGAAGTAGAAGAAAATGGAGCATGTGCACTCGATAGTAATGCGTTGTTCGATACTATCGATTGCTATGACAAGAGTTTCGGCTTGGCTTTTAGCTTGAAAATAGCTGAAGTTATTTTCTGGATTAGTTATTTGTAATCTTCTGTTGAGCGATATATTTGTTTATGCAGTTATCGATAAATATCGGTTTGCTTGTGCAGTTTACGATAATTGTCGATTGGATAATAGATAATATCGAATAGTTTGTGACAAAATCGATCATTATCGCTTAGCTTGTGCTGTTATCGATACTTACCAATCGATTTTAGTGCATAAATAGCGTTGCTGCTGAATTTAACTGCTGGTTAAAGTGATTGTTAATGTTGACGTGCCTTTAAAGTGCTTCTTGGTGAGTGTGAAGTGTGTGTGTGTGTGTGTACTGTGTGTGTGCATGCTGACAATGGCCTCATCAACTAACACAGTGGCAAAAAGAGGCGGCTCCTCGCATAGAAATTAAAAGTGAAGCATCGCCAGCGAACGCTTAACTGCTGCGTAATCCGCTCTCCTCGCTCCCCTTTCTCACCCCTCACTCCCTTTCTCGACTATTACTCCTTCCTTTCCCCCTCGTCCATCAGCCTTTCCTTCTTCTTTGCACACTCTCGCTCATTCTCAATGTAAGCGTCGCGGCGCGCCGCACTTCAGATGAAGGGTTTAGTTGTTGTTGTTGTTGTTGCTGTTGCGCCACTTGATGCGCCCGTCCGAAATACCGCTTGACTTGGCCTCGCATAAACTTGCCCTTTGCTTTGTTTCTCGGCAATGGAGCATGCTTCAAGGCGCAACAAGCGACACGAACCGCGTCGAACGTCAAATGCGGCAACAGAGACGAGAGGGACGAGAGGGACGAGGACGAGATGGTGGGAAAGGGGGTGAATTAAAAAAATGCGCAACAATGTTGCACTAATTGCGCCAGAGGAAGCGTCTGCTTGTCGCCACTCAGTGTCGCAGCAGCTTACTACGCGCCCTGCCCCTTCCCCCATCCCTTGTTGCGCTTCACTCCCCCTTAGTGACGCTGCTTTTTTGCATTGAATTAAGCTAAATTATTTCTTTCGCTCGTTTTTGTGCTGTGCCATTTGGCCAACTGCCGACAGCCTGGCACCAACTGCAGTACTGTCGCTTACCCTGCCCCTGTCGTTCCCCCCTCCCCCATTGTGCCCCTGCCACTCTCCGCTACTGCCTCACCGCATGCTGCTTATGCCTTTTGCTGAGCTCGCGCACGCCACATAAAATCGCTTCAAAATCTTTTGGAATTTTAGCAGCGACAAAAAACATTTATTTAATTGCACAATTTGTTGTTGTTGTTGCCAGATTGTTGTTGTAAGTATTGTTGTCGCCTGTAACCCGTACAGTCTGCACTCGATTTGTCTCTCCCTCTGTCGCCTTTAACCCAATTTAGCCAGCCTTGCCATCTTTATGCATTGCGAACACGTTCCCAAAGACAAGCACAAACATGCACAGCATGTACAACTGTATTATGTTGTATTTACTGCCATATCCGGATATATATGTACATATATAAATCATACTTATAGCCTGGCCTGAATTTTGAAATTAAATTGAGAGAATTGTTTGTTATTTGGAATAACCCAATGGAATACTTATTCTGTTTCTGGAATCAAGAAAAAAAGTATTGTGAAAAGGGAAATTAGTTGCAGCAACCCTGATGGGAAATAAGGCTAGAAAAGCAACAATGATAGAAACGAGACGGACCAACGTTGGAGAATTTGTTTGGTTATCATTGGGTACAAGTTGTGAACATAAGGTTAGTACTTTTAGTTGTACTACATAGAATATTATTAAATATTGTTAGTTTTTACTTTGTGCATGAATGGGGCAATAACTAGTATATTATTTATTTAACTATCAAGTTATATTTTATATAATAATATGTTAAAGTAGTAGTTTAATATACTGGTAGTTTGGTTATCGATAATCGAATATTGATAATCTGTTACATAGTTATCAATTAAGTACTTTTTGACAAGTAACGTAAAAAAAATTGAAACTGTTTGCAAAGTAGTGATGAATATGCAACAATCGAATATCGATAATTATCAATTAATGGTTACAGACCTAAAGCAGTATACAAATTAGTGATCAATATGCAACAATCGATTACTATGAGTTCAATTTTCAACACAAATCTCGAATCAAATATAATGTGATCGCTCGTATTATACAGTTATCGATAAAGTACGATTGTTAAGCAATAGTAACATAGTCAAGACAATATATAAATTAATGATTGTAGGCTACTATCGATAACTATTTCTTTAATTGCAAAAACAGTTGACCTATTTCTATTCTTCATTTATCGTAGTTTCAGTTAATCTGCCACACAATACACACCCATCTCCAGCGCAGTTCATGGACATCACATATGATAGTATACGATATATGCTCCATATATTGCGCATTCTGCCAGCGTATCCAGCGTTTGCTTACTCGGCCAGCGTCAACGTCAACGTCGACGTCGTCGTCGGCGTCAGCGTCGACTGCGCGATATGCGTCGTGTCAAATTGGCTGCCCAATAACAATAAAAAGGCAAAATAGAAACTCGCCACGCTGCCGCCGCAACCCGCAGTCCTTGCCCATCCCCCCCCCTTCCTATTTCCTCGCCCTGCTGTTTACTCCTCACTGGAACTGGCCCAGTGCTGCTAACATTTTATTGCTGTTAATAGAAAATGCTATGCACGGCCTCAGCAGCCCCGTCCCCCTTTTGTTCCATCTCCTATCCCCTCGTCTCGACTTTCTTCTTCGCTGCCTTCTGTTTGCCCTTCGCGCTTAGTCGCTGCTTCTCGTTGCTTTCGTCACTGCGGTTTTAATATGACAATGGGCAGCAACAACAACAATCAACAACAACAACTTCTACAAATGGTAAACAACAACAACTGCCAACAACAACAACAACAACTCCAGCAACAACAAAAAGAACTCGTAACTGGCACCATTAGCTCGTCAGGCGCTTCGCTTTAAATGAGTACGTGCCGCGTCCCATTGCTATCCCCCCTTCCCCCCGCCACTGCCTCTGTGGCAGTCCCCTGTGCCCATTCGTGGTCATCCTTCCTGCCCCCCTCGAGGCAATGGCATCCGTTGCGGGCGCAGCTTCCCCTTAGCTCCAATAAAACGCGTTAAGAAAAATAGTTGTAAAACGTTTGATGCATACTAAAATCACTTGCAATTGATTTGCTCAAGGGAGGGAGGGGGAAGTGTGGAGTGAGAGGGAGGCAAGGAGACGAGGAGAGTAGGACGGGGGAAGAGTCAGCACTGGACTTTGTAGTAGGCTCATCGTTTGCAGCTCATTACACGCATTGCTTAACATCCACTTTGCTCTCTCACTCTCTCTTTCTCTCTCACTCTCTCTCTCTCTCTCAGTGTGAGTTGCCTGATAAAATGGACTTGTTAACTTGTAAGTCCCGTTAATCGCTTGATGCAAAATGAAAATCAAATAAACATGAACTCCTAAAATTGCCATCAAGCAAGTCGCAGTGGAAATACTCTTCTTATTTTGTGCTAATCTCCGTTTAATTCTTGAGAAAAAACTTCAAGAGAAGAATGTAGATTGTTGGTTATTCCATATACTATATATTCACATAAAGAAATGTATTCTTAATATAAATTCTATATTTAATAAATAAATAAAATACAAATAAACCCTGTATTTAATTTATTTATTTGTATTTTATGTATTTCAAACAAGAAGTTCTCGAGTTCTCATAGAAAGCATTATTTTGCATAACAGGATAAGTAGTATATATAGTACATATATAGTCAGTTCCTCAGTAAAGTATATTACGGTACATATAGCGCATTGTGGCGAAAGATTTCAAAGAGTAATTATAAATGTAGAATTTCAACAAAAGTTCCTTTCTGTAATCATAACCTCTCAATGGTCTAAATATACCAAAACAATATTCTTAGTATATTTTTAGTGCTCCCAAATATCGTATCTTAACTAAGGCAAGGCAAGATTATATTGTAGTAGCTTTTACAACTTTTTCTATACTTCTTGACTTTTTTCTTTTACATTCTTTTTGTTTTGTATTTGTTCTTTTCAACTTTTTTTATCTCTTTTCTCTGTTTCTCATTTTGTGTGCTCTTCTTAAGTTGACCGCCAACGCACCCGAAGGCACAATTAAAATTACAGCACACAAGCGTATCGCTTTGCGACGCCGCAAATTTCGCTGCAAACTGGAAGTTGAAGTTTGCGACGTTGCGACGTTGTTTTAATTGCGTCGTCAGCCGAGCAGCCCAAGTTGACTTTAAGTTGCCGCTGCACTAATTGATAAAAGGCCAAATTTACGAGGGCGGTGGTCGAGCTTAACGGGGCATCATATGTGATTGTGCTACCCTAAAACCCCCCTTCCCTTCCCTTCCTCTCCTCCTTGCCTTACATTCCACTTTGAAGCAATAATTGGCTGCTGCGCATTAAACAAAAGTAAATTATTGATAGCTTATGTTGTTAGAGGTGGCAAAGGAGAGAGGGATCGAGGAGAAGAAAAACAGAAAGGGAATGAGAAGAGTGAGGGGAGGCGGGGAGCGGGGTATAGCCAGCTTTGCAGCCAGCGCATGAAAAACGTAAATTCATTTTTAAATATGACAAAACAATGGCAAAGGCAAGCAGCAGTGTTTGTCGTGGGGTGTCGACGGCGAGGGTCGCGAGGGGGTGAAAGAGGCAATGAAGGAGAAATGATATAGAGCATTATGGTAGGAGAGAAGAGGGCGGGGCGCCATTCGGTAATGTTAGACGGGCAAAAAGGACAAGCTGTCGTTTTGGGTTTGTGCGCGGCGCTGGCGTCAGTCATTTATGACGAAGCAATGTGCTTGTAATAGTACTCGTACTAATGAGCCACACAAACACACACCCGCAAACGCACACACACACACACAGACACACCTATACACACTTGTATACCCGCACACACACACACACACATAGACGGGCTGTAAGCGAGTCAAGGAGTGCGAAAAGTGGAGCACAAAAACAGACTCCCACAAGGACGCGTCCCTTTGCTGCACTGTGGTCGAGGTTGAAAAGTTAACACACAAATTTGAAAAATGTATGCCACGTACAGTGGGACCACGCTGACAAAGTAGTTTATTCAATTTTTGAATGAACCGAGTGATCAATTCACAGATCTTAGCTAGAGAATTAGTTAACGATTAATCAATGACTTAATTAATGAGTGCATCGAAGCAATTGGTGATTGAACTATTCAATCAATCAATATGCAATCAATATTCAATCAATATGCATCAATTCTTAAAGCAGCAAACACACAGAGCAACTAATCAATCAAGCAATGAGCTAACTGAATCCTTTATTTAGCTCGTCAAACAATAATCTTCATCACTTCTCAAGCATGCATCATCGTGGCAATGAATATCGCTCCCAGCTGAATTGCTTCACTATTTATTTGTTTTTTTATTTATTTTTTTTTTTATTTATTTATTTTTTTTATTATTAGAAGACTGTTATGACTCAGTTATCTGTCACTGTATCGACCTGTGTGTCTCCCAATTTGTGCCTCAACTGTGTGATGATATAATATGAATTTAAAGTGTCAAATTTTTGTCTAGATTTTGTCGCATTCTGCCCACAGTGCGCTGTACGCTTACTTTATTGCGTTGCATGGGCAAATGGCAGTAGCTTTTGCGTATGAACATTCGAGCACATTCGTTTCAAATTATTTGCGCATTCGAGCAGCTGTAAACGATTACGTATACGCACAGTAGCACTGCGAGAGAGAGGGGGGGCAGAAGGGGGAGACTTGCTTGTATTGACGGCGCTGTCGCGATTGAGGACGACACAAATACTTATCAGTCCCCATGTGCGGGTGTGCCTGTATGTGTGTGTGTGTGTGTGTGGGTTGTTGCAAAAATGTTGCCAATTGCCTGGACCGGCAGCCACAGCCGCCGCCGCCGCCTGCCTCTGTGTGAATGTATGTGTGTGTGTGTTGCACATGTCCAAAGTCTGCCCCGGCATGGCACATTATTGAGCCGTCTATGCAACACATTGCCCCGCACTTTGCCAGGGCGCCAGTGGCACCATTCTTATGCTCGTTGCTGATGTTGTTGTTCTTGTTGTTGCTGTTGGTGCTTAAGTTCGACAACTCAATAAAATGTGCTTTATGGCGAAAAAAAAGGAGGAGCAAAGAAAAAGCGAACAGGGAAAAACAGCAGCAGCAGCAGCAGCAGCGAAGGCAGCGCAGCAAAAGGCAGCAAACACGGCCCACGGCAAGGAGTAACCCCCTCACAGAGTAGGTCTTGCACAGCTGTTTCCACGGGGCAGCAGCACCCACTCCACCCACACTCAACCTTGTTGACTCCCTCCTTTTTGGGGCACGGGTACGACGACGCGTTCTTCTCTGGCACCGGGTCTGGTTATGTTTTCCTTGCCAATTGATTTGCCATAATTTAAGTTCTCCTTTTTGGGGCTTCTCTTTTTTTTTTGTTCTTTTTCCTTTTCAGATGCTCCACGTTCTGGCCGAGCTGAATGCCCCTGCTTCCCTTCTCCCCATCCCCTATGCTATATAGTATAAATGAGAAAATCGTTTTATGATAACGGCCCGACGGTTGGGGCAAGGGGTGGGTAAGGGAAGGGTGGCAGAGAAAGGGGGCATCTGCTTTTGTTTCGCATTGTTTTAGTCTATTTTGTGATTTACTTTTTACCTTTGCCTTCCATTTTCGATTTCATTTGCTTAAGTTCTTTTTTTCTTGCGATTCCTTAAGATTTCTTGCATACAATCGGGAAAGTGAAAGGTTTTTAATTTATTGAAATTTCGCTTGCCTTAAGAGATTGTATGCGGGATTTGTAGAAGATTGTGTGAAGCAGATCACATTAATTGAGCAATCAAATACGAAATAAAATAACTTAATTATATTATAAATAAATCAAATAATTAATAAATCGAATAAACAATTTAAAATTAATAAATATTTAAAAAATCTAATACACATATAAACAAATTATTTAACTAAATAAGTTAATGTCCCGTATTAAAAAAGCTTTCTTGCTTAGAAAATTCGATTTTTCTTAAAAATTTATACAAAAGTGCAGATTATATAAATGATAAATATTCTAAAATATTACAGCAGTCTTGTATCATATTTTTTCTATCATTTAAATTTCATGCAAAACATTTAAAACATGTTTAAAACTTAAATTGTTTTGCAGACAACGCGGAAAATAAAATATTTTCTATAGCAGCCGCAAAGTAGGCAACACTTTTAAATAATGAAGAATTTCCGAATCACAAACATACACAGTTAAGTACAGAAAACATTCATTGCCAGGTGAGCTTCAATTGGAATCCTGCCCCCTTCTGCTCTGTCTCCCCCTCCCTTTCGACCACATGTGCCACGTCTCGTTGCAAAGTTTGCTGTTTCATTTTGGCCAGTGACATTCGCGTCAAACTATACAAACTATGCAAATGTTGTGGCAAGCTAAACAAATGCCACGCCCACTTGCTAAAGCTGAAACTGAATTCAAACTGGAAAACTGAAAAGTAGCAAGATGGGAGGTGGCGGGGTGGGGAGGGGAGGGTAAGGCGAGCCGTAATTAAGGATTCGCGGACACTTTGCCGTGATAAGCGCTTGTGCTGCGATTTGGACACGTCCAGACGAACGGACGAGGTTGAATGAGTGTGTGTGCGTGTGCAGGTGTGTATGTGTGTGTGCGGGTGTGAAACTAAGCCAAAGTATTCGAACGCACAAAGGTGCGACCAAAAAACTTGAAACTTTTGACGTCCCACCTCTCCTCTCTCTCTCTCCTCTCTCTCTCTCTCTTCGTGTGCTTGGCTGCTGCTTTGCTTGTGGTGGCGATAAGGAAACTTGCAACGCGTTGTTGAACTTGCACTTAGCGGCGCCACGTTGACGCTCTGCTTCGCTGCTACACGTACAGCTACAGTGCACACGCGCTAAGCAAAGTTGCGACGCAGTAAGGGATAGAGACAGGATAAGGAGGGTAGATGAAAGACAGAAGAAAATGTTGAGAGAAGGAAGAAGAAAGACAGAAAAAAGAATGACGGGTTAGTAGGAAGCTTACTGTACTTGCAACACTTGAGCTTGAGCTGTGGCTACAGTAAGCACTCGTGAACTTAAACTTGTGCAGGTTAGCGCGACTTTACTATAGTACACTCACACACACACACACCGAGCAACGCACACCTACATATGTCTAGCTGTCGCATAAAGTCAACTGTGCCGCCGTCGTGGCAATTAATCAAAAACGTTGCGTGATTATCGCACGCAGGCTGCGTCTGGGATAAGCGACAGAGAGAAAGTGAGAGAGCAAGAGAGAGAGAGATAGAGAAAGAGAGAGGGAGAGACAGACAGAGACAGAGTGTATGTGCGTGTGCTCTAAGTCTAAAGAAAGCAAATATGAAAACATATTTTAATCTAGCAAATGCAATGTCACTTCTCCAGTTCCCCCTTTCACTCTTTCGTCCCGTCCCTTCTAGTTGTGTGTGTGTGTGTGTGTGTGCTGGTAAATAATAAATTTATCATTTGTCAGCAGTTAAACGCTTTGGCGTAACGTGCAGCGCGCCACACGACGCTGGCGACGAATTAATAATTCATTGCGTATACGACGTGTTGCCCAGTACCGTTCTACCTCTCCAACTCGCACTTCTCCATCCTGCCCTGCTCTTGCTCTCGCTTGCTCGCTCTCTCTCAATCAGTCGCAATAAATCGTCAAGTTTATGTTTGAAGTGTTTATTGAATCCATGTCGACTGCACGTTCCGTTCCCCATCATTCCACTCCACATGCTGCTGCTGCTGCTGCTGCCTTGCTGCCCTGTTGCCCTGTTGCGTTTCATTCCGTTTCGTTTCATGCCAGTGCGTTCCTTCCCCCTGTTCCGCTGTCATTTTGTCAACTGGGCAAATATTTGCACAACGTTGTTGTCGGCCTTGCAGATGGATTGCCCCAGCGATCGCTCATTTCTCGCCTCGCCTCGACTCTTGCACGCTGTTTATACAGGCAAATATATATAGCTATATACACAGATATATGTGCACGTATATATACATACATATATAGTTATAGTGCATGTATTTGCTTGGCTATGTCTTGCTGCCGTGGCTCGTGTTGTTTTTTGTAAATCCTTTCGACGTGTCGTCGGAATGTCGGAAATGTTAAAATATTTGCACAGTCGGACCGGAAAACGGGAAGTCGCACCTCTCCCCGGGCAAGCCACCCCCTCCCTCTGCTCCCTCCCTCTGTCTCCACCCACGCTTCATATGCAGTTGCGCTGAGCCTGTCGCCCCAGTCGGGTGTGGGATTTGTTTGGCATGCGGGCGTGCGTGACGGCAGCGCGACGGTAGATGACAGCAGGACGAAGAAAAGGGGAAGCTGGCGAGCTACTGTTGTCGTTGTGTGTGTGTGATATGTGGCGTGCAAATATTGTATTTCGCTGCGTACGACTCTATAACGCACGGCACTGTGGAAAGGGGGGAAGCGGAGGCAGCAATGCACAGTGGGATAAAGTGAGACAGGCAGACAGATGGACAGACAAATGGATGGACAGTTGGACAGCCACTCAGCTGCTTAAGTGTCACAGTTATTGTTTGCCCAGGCAAGTGATTGCTGTTTGCGCTTCATTCAACTCGTCCTTTCTCTCTGCTCTCTACCCCCTGCTCCTCACCACTCTTCACACTGCCTGACACTGCTGCAGCAACAGTTGCTATGTGAATTGGCCGATCGCTTATGCAGCCGCAGCTGCAACTGTTGCTCGACACACTGAGAAAAATGAATTGCAGAGGTGAGGAGCTAGAGACACAGGGGAATCTGTTTATTGAGCATCGATTTATTATTTAAATTTGATTTCTCATTTAAGTAAACCAAATATTCAGGATATGTAAGAATGAACTTGTATGATACCAAAGGTTTGGCACCTTCTTCTCTCTTTCTTTCATTCATTTTATTGATATTTCTTTTACTCTTTCTTAATGTTCCTGTGTCACACTTTCTTCTTGCCATTCATATCTCTCATTTCTGTCTCTTTAATTTACACTCTCTTTTCTCCCCTCTTCCCCCTCTGCTTCTTCCCTATATCTCTCTATTTTTTATTAGCTTTTCCATTTTTATTAGCTTTTTTCTACTCCCTCTAGCTATCCATTATCATGTTCTGCAATTTCTCCACAAGCATTTCAGCTGCCCCAATAAGTAGGCAACAACTTTTGGCAAATCTCGTTGCGCGCTCGAAATTTGCTTATCCCACTCCGTTTTTTGCTCAGTGCAAGCATACTGCACACTACATGCTGTTTGCATGTGTGCATGTATGTGCGTGCATGTGTATGTGTATGCGTGTGTGTATAAATCGCAGTCTGATTGCGGGGTCAGCTGCAGCTGCAACCACTTCAACACTTTCACTTTCTGCAGCTGGCTTAGCTGCTGCGGTTGCCACTATGTGTGTGTGTGTGAGTGTATGTGTTAGCCAACCGCATAGCTGGGCTTAGCTTTGTAGCTGTGGGAATGGGAGTGGCAGGGGCAGAGGTAGATGAGAGATGGAGAGGAAGTAGGAGCAACTCGCGTGCAAGTCCATTAAATGGAAACTTACTTCATTTTGTTAGGCTCGACTCGACTCGCGTTGCCGCCAGTTGTTGTTGCGCTGTTGATGCTATTGTTGTTGCTACTGCTGCTGCTCGTGTTTGCGTAGTAAATTAAATGATTTTTCACGCCAGGCACGACCAGCCCAGGCAGGCGAGGCCAGCGCAGCCTCGACCACGCCATGCGGTGCGTCCACAACATTTTTATGTGTTTGTTTGCGGCAGGCAGCGGCTGCAGACGGCAGGCGGTAGGCGCTAGGAGAGGGAAGCCGGGGGAGGCGGCTGAGGTACTACTCCTGGCTGCCTTTTTGGCAATGTTTTAACGTTAATTCATGGTCGTATTTTTATGTTGCACTCGTTGCGCGACGCCGCCGCCGCCGCCGCGTGCCACGTCGCCTTTATTGGCCCAGGCAGGCAGCGCTAAAGTGTTTGCTAAATAAGCAGATTTCTTTTGTCTCCACCGAGAGACGGAGTAGGGACTGCCGGGAGGCAGGCCGTCGGTCGCAGGTCGCGCTAATGGAATGACTTTTGTATGGCTTACCTGGCTGCCATTGGCCTTGTGACATATTTAATTAAATCAGTTGTTGTTTTCTTTTTGTTTGCCGGCTTTAAAGCGTAACCCAAAGACACTGTCACATTTACCCTCTCCCCTGCCACCTTCACCTGTTCTTACTTTCTACAAATATCCCTCTAAGAGCGCCTAAGCCTGCTAAGTAGGCAATGCTTTTGCTCGCGCGTAATGGCTCAGCGCATTGTTTCAGTTTCTTCCGTTGGTGTTGTTGTTGTTGTTGCTGTTGTTAGTCTAACGACAGTTGCAAAGCCAGCAGTGAAGAGTGGAAGAAGTGGGAGGGATGAAGAGGAGGCGGATAGCTGGAAAAACGAGAAGAAAAACATGAAAACTGCTCATAAAACTTGCAAATTGCGGCCGCAGATTGATGAAATGGAAAACGAAGGGGCAGGGGAGAGAGAGTGAGAGAGAGAGAGGGGGATAGTAAGAGGAGGGACAGAAGTGACTGGTAGCCCGCGCAGCAGTAAAAGCGAGAGGAAACCCGCAACGAATCCGGCAAGAAGCGTCGCCAGGATGTGGTCACATCGCATCGCATCGTATCACAGATATCATAAAAATGTGCAACTTGCAACAGTTGCTGCCGCTGTTGCTCCATGTTGCCCCATGAGCATCGAGAGCGCAGCGACAAAAAAACTTAACGGTAAATGCGAGCGAGCAACAACGCGTCGCAACATTAAAAATCCCTCAACATTGTTTGCCCCCTTGTCGTGATTCTCTTTTATCGTTGTGTCTCTTTCCCCCTGTGAATTGCAGTTTTGGTGCATGCATGTTCATGTTCATGTCCGTGTTAGATTGTCCAACATTTGGTTTAACATCTTGTTCGACACACCCCCTTCGACGCCCTATCTAAACTGTACCAAAGTGTTGTCTGCACTTCGCTAACCGAACGAGTTCTCCACACTAGTTTCACTCGAGTCCATAGACAATTTGGATTTATTTTAAAATTAGCTTCAAATTGACAATATTTTTGACTTCTCGGGCAGCCCAACTTTGCAGATTCTCTTTCAGAAATGAAGCAATTGAAATTCTTTTGCTACAACATGATTTCAATTTAGAAAAGAATAGAAATATTATAAAATATTACAAAAGTGTGTGAGATTATAATCCATGACTATTAGGAGTACAGGCCTTTTATAAACCTTTTCTACTAAGAAATACATATGTTTTATACAGAAAATAAATGTTGATTAATCATTGATTATAATGAGGTGAAAAATATTACATTATTTTAGTACTAAGAAAACCCCCATAAAATGTTTTCAATTTAAACATATCGATAGTATACGTAAATCGATCAGATCTAAGCAGATTTATCGACAGTGCTATCGATATCTTTTAGAGGTTAAAAAAAATTCAATAGTCCATCGTTTTGTCGATTGTTGATCTATCGTTAGCTAATTAATTGTACTTGTAATTGTTATTTATTGTAATTGTTATTTATGCAGTTGCCTTACCAAGTTCTAAGCTCTAAAAAACTATCGACAATCGTAAATCTTGTTGAAAAGCATAAATCGAATTAAAAAGCATACCTGCGCTTCTATCGATTAATAACACAACCCCACAAAAAAAAAAATTGTCATGATCTGGGTATGTGGCATATGCAGTTATATGTATTTTGGGGCGCTGAATCCAAATCCGGGGTCAGAAATTCTCCATCACGTCTGGATTTCGACCTAACCTCAAAAAACTGAAAAACCCTTGGATATCTGCCAAAAGATATAGAATCGTGATCTGGGCATGCGATATATGTTTAACATGTATTTTGTCCTTCTAAGTCCGAATCCGAAGTCAAAATTTATATAGCACGTCTGAATTTCGACTTAACCTCCAAAAAACATGAAAAATTTTTAAAGTCCCAAAAAATAATGGGGGGTCATGATTGGGTCATACGATATATGTTTCTATATGTTTTTGGATCTTCCGAATCCGAATCCAAAAAAAAAACTGGCCTATCACGTCAGAATTTTAACCTAACCTAAAATTTTTTTTAAAAACTTCCAACATTTTTATTTTTTTTTTAACATTGGATTAGGGTGTATTTAAATTTAATATAAAAAAAAGCTTTTCTGTTGGTATACCCCCTTTTGAGCATTGTTTTATCTGTATTCGCAATAGATTCATATGAGTAATGAATTTTTTGCTTCAAAACTGTATTTTAACTAATAAAAAACATAAATCAAATACGTGATTATACATACTTGCATAAATGCCAAAATAAATTATCAAAAATTTCAATATTTTGAAAGTTTTTCAAAATTTGTTTAGGTTATGTTGAAATTCAGACGTGATTGCCTGGTTTTGACATTGGATTCGGATTCGGAAGGTCCAAAAACATATAGAAACATATATCGCATGACCCGATCATGACCCCCCCATTATTTTTTGGGACTTTAAAAATTTTTCATGTTTTTTGAGGTTAAGTCGAAATTCAGACGTGCTATATAAATTTTGACTTCGGATTCGGACTTAGAAGGACAAAATACATGTTAAAACATATATCGCATGCCCAGATCACGATTCTATATCTTTTGGCAGATATCCAAGGGTTTTTCAGTTTTTTGAGGTTAGGTCGAAATCCAGACGTGATGGAGAATTTCTGACCCCGGATTTGGATTCAGCGCCCCAAAATACATATAACTGCATATGCCACATACCCAGATCATGACAATTTTTTTTTTTGGGGGGTTGTGTAATCGATTTACAGCAAGTGTAAGCATTCAACCTCCCGATACTATCGTCTGCTCTATCGATTACTGCTATAATTGCTGACCCATTTAAGCAGCAAGTTGACATTGAGAAAGTAGCCCATTGCCTCTGACTGCTTTCCAGGCCGTTTCACCGCCCCCAACCACCCCCCACTCCCCCTAAGAAGGTAATTGAATCAATAAGCGACTTAAAGGATTTTCCTTTTCGCCTTTGTCAGGTGCAGCCCTAAACACGAAGCCATCGCTAAGGCACGAAGTGAGACCACACACACACGACAATGGGGCGGAAATTAAGGGAAGGGGCAGGCGAAGGGGTGTGGCAATAACTTAACGATGATGCCAACTAGCTGAGGTGCAGAGGTACGAAGCAGATTGGAAGAGCAAGACAAACAGGCAGAAGAAGCGCGACTAGCGCGAAAAAAACATGGCAAAGAATGGCAGAAGAGGAGGCGGCGGGTGGGGCTAAGAAAGGGGCAAGCAAGAAGGGAAGGGGGTAAGGGGTTCTAAAATAAATCTTGCACAATAAGTTTGGCGAACGGCGATGGCGATGGCGTCAAAACGCTCAAAGCGCAAAGGCAGCAGCAACAACAGCAAGAAAAGCAACAAAGGCAACTGGAACAACGGCAACGCAAATGACACAAGCCAAGGGGGCAGCAGCAGCAGTAGAGGCAGAGGCAGCAGCAGCGGCAGTAGAGGCAGAGGCAGCAGCATCGTCGACAGGCGGCTGCCTGGCAAAAATAGCCTTATCAGTTCCTGTTTCCTGTCGAAAGTTTTCATATTTTTTGCGCGTGGCTGCAACAGCAGCAGCAGCAGAGGCAGCAGCAGCAACTGCCACCTACAACAGCAGCAGCAGCAGCAGCGGCAGCAGCAAAAGTAAACAGAGGACAAAGCAACACACGGAAAGTGTTGCCATTTTTTTCGTGCGGCTTCGCACCCCTATCTACCCTCACCCCTTCTCCCTTCTCTCTGCGTCTTTACCGAAGCAAACCACAATAAAAAGCAGGAAATATTTAAACATTTTTCTTTTAGTTTTGCATGAAACGACAGCGACGCTGACGCTGCAGCTGGCAGCGACGCCGGCAGCGGCAACCATTTTCACACTTATTGTCAGATTTTGCTTTGTGTTCTGCCTTCGTCGTCGCCATCGTCGCCATCGTTGTCGTCGTCGTCGCGTTGTCCTTTTGCTGTGAAATGACGCACAGCCGAGAGATAACACGTCGCACTGGCAAAAGCTGCAACAATTTTTATGTTGCAGCTGTAAATGTGGCCGCTTGGGTGCTGGCCAAGCGACCGCCCACCCCACGTGCCTCCCCCTTGCCTCGTGGGGGGAGGGGTGCAAGCCACAATATGGGGCAGCTTGACACCAGCCATGCCAGCAGCCAACAGCCGCATATGTTGCGCATATGCCTGCCAAACGTTCGCTCAATTCGTTTTGCCTTTTGTCTGCTCTCCTCCGCCTCAGCCTCCTCCTCCTCTCTCCCTCTCTCTCACTCTGTCTCCTTCTCGGCTGATGGCACTCTTAAATTTACAGGATATGTGCATAATTTTCAAACGGACAATACGCCTGTCACGTTCACTTAATGCGCCTCCTGCCACAGCTGCCACCTGCCACATGTGCCACACGCCACCTGCCACGTGACAAGTGTCAAACGGCAGTCGATCCTTGTGGCAAAGTACTTAAAGAGCAGTGTACGAAGGGGCCCACTATGCGCAGTATTATCGGAAGAACTACGGGGATTATTTTTTGGTAGTATTTAACACCCTGCGAGAGCATTCCTCGCTGTTCGCTTTCATCTTTCCCTTCTTATCACATCTCTGTCATATACCAGCATTTACTTTCCTTCTTTCGTCCATGTCAGCTTTGTAATTATATTTCTCTAAGCAGTTAAGCAACCTATATACGCTCGATTTCAGTGATTCCGATTTGGAAAAACCCCTAATGCAATGCAATTTTGATGTATTTTCATTATTTTAACAAGTTTGAAACAGATTCTTATATTGAATGGTTGGTTTTCATTTCTGTAAGAACTTTTTGATACTCCACATACAAATTAGAGGATTCTTAAGATTCTTAAAAAAGAACTAAAAAAACAGAATAGGAAGAAATAAAGTCAATTTTCTTTATCACTAAATCGCTAAATGTTCCTTTTTCTTCATTTCCATACAAATTTCGTTTTACTTTATCAGCTAAAACAGAAAGAATCATTAAGCTTGCAATTTTTGTAATGTAATTGCAACTTTTGCAGAAAGAAGAAACGTTTTAATATTGTAATTTGATTATATAGTATATAGAACCCATAAATATAAAGATAATTCTAAGACCAAAATGTCGGATATTTAAGAAACATATGAGTGCACTATAGTTCAGAATTCCGAATACTAGAGTATTTAAACTTTAAAATAAAAATAAATATTATGTCCACAAGGAAATACTTCAACAATATAGAATAATAATTGAACAGAGTTCGATTTTTTAGGGAATTAATAGTTTGTACAGAATTTGCATATGCTTCTCATATATAATTTATATCTGGAGAATCTGACATTTTAGGCTTTTCATTATCCCCACAATTTTAGTTGAACTTGAAGGATTGGCAAATCAGTCATTGTAATTGTTTCGCAGAATCTCAAGTTTTATTTGTGATTTGAGATTCTATCAATAGCTTTGCGATAGCGAGATTTCAACGGGCCGTGTAGCCTAATGGATAGGGCGTCGGACTTCGGATCCGGAGATTGCGGGTTCGAGTCCCGTCATGGTCGTTCGTCGATGATAACTTTTTGATCTTTTTTATTTTTATATATTTTGATAATGCTTTCAATTTGCAAATGTTTTTTTTCATTCTTATTTTTAAAAATCGATGCAGCAATTCGCGATAGATTTGCTCAGCTTGACAGTTTTACGAGCTGACACAAACTTTTCGACTGGGTTGGCACAGAGGTTTTCTTGCATGTGTGTGTGTGTGGAATGTGGACTAAGGCACGTAGAGCCCAAAAGTAATTGTGGCAATATGCAGTACTAGTTATTGATATGATTGTGTGTGTGTGTGTGTGTGTGTGTATGTTTGTGAGTAGACATGTTAGATGTGCATGCTGTATGAGAAGCTTCTGACAATAAGTTTCAATTTCTGGCATAGCGTGTATGAGTATCAGTCTCTTGATTGTGCGTGCGAGTATGCAAGGTTATGAGTTTTTGTGTGTTGTGTGTGTGTGTGTGTGTGTGCGTGTTGTGTGTGTGTGTGTGTGTGTGTGTTGCGTGTACGAGCAACACTTCGCCAAAGTTTGTAGCCAACACATGCAAATTGATATGCATGTATGTGGGACTACAGGAGTCACCTACGCACTCACACTCACACACAAGCAGTCACACCTACACACACACACACGCGTATAGACACCTACACACACATGTTGGCACATTGTTGCCAGCAGTTTGGCACACGTAGCTGGCGCACACGTGCACGTAAACACGCCCAAAAGGTGCCCACCTCACCTCCTTGATGAGGAGGCGCTGCATTGGGGTGTGGACATGTAGGCAGGGGGAGGGGAGGGAAAGGGGAACTGCTCGTTGCCGAGTACATGGCCTCTAACTTTCGCCTGTTTTAACACCTAACAACCAAAGAAAGCAACAACTTGTGCTGCATACTTATTACAAGAGGCGGTAGGCGGGTTGGCGGCCATGAGGGTAAAGGGGCGTGGCAGCATGTGTTTTGTCGCGTTGTTGTTATTGCCGGTTACACCCCTCCCTTCTCCCCTCTCCAAAAATCTAAAATACACCCACAATCCTTTCGATGTTGTGCGTGTGTGTGCGCGAGTGTGACTGTGTGTGTGTGAGTGTGTGTGTACGTGTGAGGATTTCAGCATGAGTTTTAGAAACAAAAGTTTTTGATTTCTTTGTTCTCATCAACGTTGTCAGCTCCTCGTTGTTGTTGCTGTTGTTCTTTTGTCACGACAACTTTTTATTTGCAGCATATGCTCAGCCACCTCCGTCTCCCCCCTCCGCCCCTGCCTCTCTCTCTCTCCTCTCACCCCATCGGTTTGTTCCACGCATAATTGCAGCTTTTGACTGTCAAAGTTTTTGCATGCACAGTTTGATTTCTTTTTGGCGAACAACAGCAACAGCAACAACAACAGACACGTGCAACAACAATGACTCGCAACAGAAGAAGACAAGGCCAAAAGCAGCTGCAATTCGCTTAAGCAGTGCATAATATGATGCCAGGCAACTTCTACTCTCCCAAATTGAGTTACATTTATTAGCGAAAATCTTCAAGTTTCTGCTGCAACGAGAAGGGAAAGGAGTGTGTGGCGGGGGGGCGTTACTATTCGTAATTTAATATGACTGACAGGCTCAGTCGTTGTGCGCTGACAAGTTTAATACCCGCACGTCGACACGCCCCCCTTGCCTCCCTTTTGGCAGTCGACACGTCTATCGTCTATTGGATAATTAAGCCACTTTGCGACAGGTTTGACAGGCTCGCTTTGAATTGTCAGCGCTAGCTGAGGGAACGACTGCGGCAGCTGCTTCTGCCACACTGCCACACTGTCTCCAAGAGCGTGGAAGGAGGGGAGTGGCAGGGCAGGGGAGGGAGGCACACCTAGTGCGGTGCGCTCAATTTCATTTTAAGACATCTTGAGATTTTCGATTGGGCCACGAGCATGTTTGGCTTGACTTTCTGGCCAGGCACACCGAGCTGACAGCAGCCCAAGGGGGGGGTGTGTGGACGGGGGGCAGACAGAAGACAGACCATGATAGACATAGACGAAGACGTTGTTGGAGCAGCAGTCAGCAGGACAAAGACGTGGCCCAGGACTGGACGTGGACGCCAATGCTGACAAAACTTGAAGTTCAATTAAATTTTCAGTTTTGCCATTTGTGTTTTGATCGTTCCCACTGCCCCTCGCCACCCCTCAGACAGATTGAGCTGTGCTATGCCATGCTGCAGCCACTCCTCCCCCCCTTCCAGGCACACTCTTGCCCTCAGCCTGAACTGTTATTTGTCTTGTGCTGATTGCAAAATGCAATTCGCATTAAAAACTTTTGCAAAACTTTGTATTTTTTTTTCTGTTTTTTGATTGATTGACGGTCGCCTTGAGTCGCATGCAGGACAATTGAAGTGGCAGCTGCACAGAGGAGGACAGCCGGAATGGGGGAAGGGGGGAAGAAAAGAGAAGGGAAGATCGCAGTAGGACTAGGTTAGTTAATCAACCACTAAATGGCAAGCTTCGGCTGCAGGTTGGCTACCTTTATTTTGGTGAATGATAAGGCAGCAAAAAGCATGTGGCAAGTGGCATGTGGCAGCATCATCATGTGGCCAAGGCAAGCTTTGCTTGATAGTAGCAGCAGCAGCAACGCCAGCAACGGTAGCAGCAGCAGCAGCAGCATCAGCAGCAGTAGCCGACGGCAACCGACAAGAACGACGATGACGACGACGGCAACGCCGACGCCGAGTCAGGCGCCCAACCGCGTCGTTGCTTGCCACAAACCCAAGCCGCCAAATGCCACCACAGCTTGTAGCAATTGTCGTACCATTTGTCAGCGGGACACACGGCGTCAACACACTCCTCCCTCGCTGCCGGCTGCGCATGTGCCAAGTGCCGCAGCCCGCCGCCCCCTCGCCGCTGTGGCCCATGGCCCAATGGAATCCACCACGTGGCAGGCATGTGGATGCCAGGCGGCACATGGTGGATGCCATTCGTTTCGAAAATCCACTTCGACAATTGGCAACGACAATTCGCAGCTCGTGCGCTCGGCTTCGCGGCTCGGCCAGCCCAAGCCAACGGCGACGAACACGAGCACGCCTCGGCTGCCTCCGGGCCGAGCTGCCTTCGTGCCGAGCCAAGCCGAGGCGAGACGAGACGCGACGAGATGAGACGATTCGTCTGGCTGGTGCAAGGCTGCTGCGTTTTCAGTTGATCATCAACGTCGACGTCGGCTAGTCGGTCTAGTCGGACGCAGGGCAAGCAGTGTATTCAGTGTGGACACGCATACGCATGCACTGGCACGCATAAACACGTTGTTCGAGTAGATTTTCGCGCGTTTTGCGATTAATAATAATCATATCAATTAATCAATCGTCGGCGTGTGTTTTAGAGTATTCTTCTTTTTTTTTGCTGAACTTGTGTCTGAATAATATATAGTAGTATATATACTATATATGCTGTTTATAATCACAACTGAGATCTGTGCTTCAGCTCAGTCAAAGAATTTGAAATACTTTTGAGCAGCAGTAGACTGCGTCCGTACCGTTATTCTTGCATATTCATCGAGCGCAATGAGAAAATGCTGATCGTGATTCTGGTTATTGTGGCGCTGATCGAAGGTAAACAAGAAGGACTCATGATCTTTGATTCTGTTTGTGGATTTACCATTTTTTTTTAAGTGTCTTTTAAAATGAAAGTGAATTGCATATTTTGCATTTGATGTGCTAGTGGCAAAGAGTCATTTCATAACTTTTTGAAACATTAAGAAACGGTTTAATGGAAGAACAACCTTTTTAAACTTGCAGAAAAAATGTTAAGGAAATTGTTGTTATTATTGTAGTATTCAGTTTAAGTTAAGGAAGTTGTGAAAGGAATATTCGCTTAGTGTTTTCGGACTTTACTTAATAAGATATATAAATTAAAACGATTTTTCGTAACTATCATTACATTTTTTGAAAACATTTTTATTGAATTCTGCAGACACTAAATTGTAGCGCTGGAACCGATTCAACTGAGAATAAAAATTAAAAAATTTTAAGCAATTAATGTGAGATGAAGTAATAGAAACCAAAAGAAATAAAACCCAATAGTATTTTTGGAAAAGATTCCTTGCCCAGTATTCCGTGTGACATCACTTTGGTTCTTTATTTCCAATTCATGGTTGAAATTCAACATTTTTGTAAATAATTTTGCCATCGTGGCTTTGCAGTTTTAGAAAACGCCTAAAAGTAGGCAATCATTTAGGCTAATTTAAGACGGAACTTAAGCCAAATCACGAGATCTGTCCCAAGTTTAAAAATAGTATCATGTGCAAGTTACATTTCCACTAAATTCTGCAATTTTTTAATTTATTCAAGCATTTTTATACAAAATGTTTTTTTTTAATTATTAATTGATGATAGAATGATAGAATATTGGAACACAAAAACTTTTTACAATTTTTTTTCTTTAAATGTTTTTACTTGAGTTCCCTAGAACTCAATATTCAATTTCAAAAGTTATTGACATATTGTGTGTATTATTTTTCTAGTTCATTTAAAATTCATTTATGTAATTTTAATATTAGTTAAACAGAAAAAGTGATTGTTTTCTAATTTTTATTTGAAGTAATGAATAGAAGTACAATGGAGGACAGAATAACAGATTATTGGAATACAGAAAACTCGATTCAATTTACAGTTTACTTTCTATAAAGGAACAAACAAAAACTTTAACAAAGTGACTGAGAATAAATAAAAGTGCAGTTATAAAATTTATTCACTGATTGTGATGACAAATTGTTGTATATTTGATTGCATTTACAAATATGAAAGTAAAGTACTCAAATATTTGTGCAAACCATTGAAAAAAGGCTGCGACTATCTGGCGCGTCGATCAGTTAAATGAAGTAAACAAAAGCGCTCATCGAAATTATTAAATCACTGTGTAAATACCCCAGGCAGATCGTAGGTAGGTGTGCTATGGGGGGAGGCAGGGAGGAAGGGAGCTGCCACTGTCAGATGGGCCTTTAATGCAGTGTGTCATTGTTGTTGGGGAGAGTGTCGTTTCGCTTTGTTGCCTCTGGCATTAAACAGTATAAATAATACGCGAATAAATAAATGAAATAAGTGTGTGTGTGTGTGTGTCTGTGTGTGAGTATGTGGTGCAAACAGCAACACGAAAACAAACATACGCAACACGAAGAAGGCAACAACATGAATAACAACACAGCGAAATGCAACGGCAATTTAATTGACCGAGAGTTTAATGTCCAAAAACCGAATCAAACCGAAACATATCGTAGCATATCGCACCATATCGCGAGACCAGCTGAACCGATCCCTGAACCAACATATGCACGTGCTGCAATGAAATTATTTTTTTTGATTTAATTGCGCGAAAATTTCCTGTTTTCCACCTGATTTTCAATAATGCCTGCGGCGTCGCATTTGCCTCTCAATGCCGTTGCAACCCATTCCGGCAAAGTTTCCGTAATCATAAAAAATGAGGTGTCAAATGGCACCGGCTCAGTCCGCCGACCATGGTCGAGTTTGATTATTAAAAAATTAAAGGGATGCAGTGAGCCTTCAATTTGCTGGTCGTTGCGATTTCTGTTTCTGTTGCTGTTTCCTGTTATTCATATTCAACTTATTAACTTTTCATATTTGCACAGCACATACACATTTGTCGAGCGTGTGTTTGCACGCTCTCCTATTTACACTTCTTCAGCACTTAATTCTCCGTGCACTTCATTTCGTTTTACATACATTGTTTCCATTTGAAATCTTTCTCTAAACATATAAGCTTGGTGTCAGTTGAAATAAAAAAAAATACGAATAAATAATGATAAAATATTCTAATAATTTACATTAAAATAGTGTTAGCTCATGAAAAAATTATAATTCCTTGCCAAAACTTTGTTCAAACAATTTTATACTGATAATTTTAAAACGCCATGCCATACATCCATTTCAATAATCATGATCTATATATACAAATATATAAATAATGTTTTGAATTTTTTAAGTCATTTTTTTGTTTTAGTCAAACAAATCTTTTTAATTAATATCCAAGTTTTTCCATTCATATTTACTTAAATGAAATAAAAGATACATATGTTCAAAATAAAAAACAAATAAGAAAGAAAACATTCGGCTTGTCGAAAGTTGTATACCCTTGCAGGTTTTTAACTTTTCCGATAGTCACAGTACTAGCTATATATAATGGTATTTTGTAAATTCGATATTACGTCAATTTTAATTGGCATTGATAAGTTAAGTTATTTCTCAAATCAGAACTGGTCTTCATACGAAAACCTTCAATGCGGACGATTATTCCTATGGCTGCTATATGTTATAGTGGTCCGATTTTGGTAAAATTTAATATGCATATTATTTATGTAGAAAAGTCCGATGTAGTAAATTTGGTTGCAATATCTTGACAAATAACCAAAAATCGGACGATAATTTGTATGGCAGCTATACGATATTTTAAACTTTATATATATTTATTTAGAATTACAACCTTGCCTTAACTTACCTTACATTTAAATTTAAGTTGGGATACTAACAATAAATTAGCCAATTCAACAGTTAGTGCAAAGGATTGGGAAAAACACAAGAAAAACGAAGCAATTTTCGGTATGAGTAGTTTTAGAATGTGTTAACTGACTGATGGTGTATTTTAAAGCAGAATTTAATTACCCATTTTCGTTCACTTCAAAAAATATCAATCCATCAAACAATTAACTGAAGTAGAATTTAAATTGACTTCAGAACTATTCAGGTGACAGTTCACTCTACTATGCTATAGGTTGAATGCGATGGTTCATTCTAAGTTACTTTGAAAAGCAGAAAATGAAATATCTCCAGAGTGCTTATGATGATTATTTAAAATGGAAACTGATGCAGTTTCAAATCAATTTCCATGAAAAGCAATTATGAATCACGATGAGTTTAAACGATGTGCGAGATGTCACTGCAAATGAAAGTAGAATGTAGAAAATTGGCAAATGAATTGAATGTGCATTTAATTGGGAAATGCAGTGAAAAGAAATGAAGAAATTGTTAAATGTGTGAATTGAGTGAAAAGTGCATAAATATGCTGCTTATTAGTTTCATTTTGATTTCAATGTCTGATGCGATGCACTTTGTAATTATTTTGAAATCTGAGGGGATGCCACTCAAACAGAGAAATTCCGCATGTTGCAGTTGTAGTTGCTGTTGTTGTTGTTGTTTTTGGTTTCCATTTCAATGAACAGAAAGCCATTTAACGCCAGGCACGGCGTAATCAGTAATCAGCACTTTAATCATGTTCAATTAACTGCGCTTTTAGATACGCAATGAAAACATGACGATGGCCGTGAGGGAGTGGCATGTGGCAGGTGGAGGTGTCTGAAAAAAGGAGGCGAGAACGAATGCGAGTGAATAATTGGCAAGCAGGACTAACAGGCAAATTATGCATTGGGGCTGTGTATAAATATTAAATATCTCCTCGCCCACTCACACACACACTCCCTATCTCTCTCTTTCTCTTTCTCTGTCCCCATCAGTGTGTGTATTATGGAGTGTGCACAACAAAATGAAATAAAAAGGGCGCTTAAATCTCGGCAAACAATAATTCCCCAGCGATAATAACGCAATGCAAGTGCGAATGTTGAATGTGAATGGTGAATGCGAATGTGAATGCATTAAGCGAGTGCCCATGCCTCATTTGCCGGCCTCTGGCTCTGCCTGCCTGCTGCCAGTTTGCCGTTGCATCGTCGTGTTGCCCGTTGCCACTTGCCAGTTGCCAGTTGCAACGGCAACAGCAACGGTCGCTGATAATGATAAGCATAAAAGTGAAAATAATTTTCAATTACAGCAACATTAATAACCGATAATAATCCTAAACAAATATTGCGAAACGAGCGAGCTCACGCACTGTCTCTATCGTCGCTCTCTCTCTCTCTCTCTCTTTCACCCTGTGTCTCTGCCTCCCTCTCACTTCCGCACTGCGTGTGAGTGTGCATATCAATGAAATGCAAATTAATTGCCCAGCATGTGGCGGCAATTGGAAACGTGAACGAGCGACCATAAATGATAAGCAACTTGCAACACACGCACACGCCATCTCTGTCTGTCTCTCTCTCTCAGCCTCCCACTCTCACTCTCTGTCTCTCACTACCTGTCTCACTCGCACACACATTAGACACACTTTAAACAAATACGCAGTGTGCATTCATAAATGTAAGCTAAACCGCAGACCGACATAGGCATACGGACAGTGGGACTCGCAGACAGACAGACAGTCAGACACAGACAGTCGAACATGCTAAACCTTTGTGGCACTTTGTGATGTATTCAATGTATTCAATGCTGTCGTCCCTTGGGTGTCTTAATTGATACGACGCCGCTCGTCACGATGGCAACTACCAGAGGGCAGCCGGCAAGCGGTTCTTTAGCTTTTAGGGCATGCGACCGCAGCATCAGCAGCAGCAGCCACTGCAGCCACAGAGGGACAGTGGGACGGACGCGCACCCAAGTTGCACGTCTCTTGTCACACACACACGCGCTACATGCTCTGTGTGCGGACTGTGGCAAGTGCTGGCTGACCGCCACTTTCGCAGCGGAGCTTCATATATATCTACAAAAAAAGTTAGGCTAAAAGGACGCGCAAATTCGTTACCAAGTACTTAACGGCACACACATAGAGATTTTGCAGTCAACTTCGAACAAAAAAAGGCTGAGAAACTTCATTTAAGCCGTTTAAGTAACAAAAGATGACAGCAAAAGTCGCGTAAGCTGCGGAACTCTTTTTTCACTAAAGGAAAAGGATCTGCGAAAAATAAACAGTAACTAATACAAATTACACTGTAAAATTATATAAAATGCATTCTAGTTAGGCTTGAAATATGGACAATATGGTATTCTCGAGTCGTTCACTGCTTTATATTGATTTATTCACTGTGGTTCGCTTAATCTCATCTAAAGTATTTATTGTAAATACTTATTAGCTATTAAATATGTTTACTGTACGTGCATCACCTTATGGAGTGTTGATTTAAGAGTGACCCTTCTGTCCTCGACAGATTCCTCTTTCCAGATCCGGAAAGGGAGAGAACCGCTCGAAAACTTTGGCAATTAAAAGCAACTCGTCGCTCATTTGCAATGCCTGCCCACTAAAAAAGGCTGCGAACCCATTTCAAAGTGTGAAACAAAAATCAAGACACAATTAATTGCAAGACGTTTGTTAAGACCGAATCCGAATGGAAACCAAACCAAAACAAAAAAATTAAATTGAATTTGTTCTCTGTCGTTTTTGTGTTATTTTTTCCTTTTTTTTTTGGTTTTCTGCCCACTGTTGTTTTTGTCTTGTGTTGGACAGTGCAAATTGAATTGCGAGTGCTACAAGTTGTAGACGACGATTTGTAAAAATGCAAATTTCGCCGTCTCGCAATCGCACAGTTTCTCACTCTCTCACACTGTCCGTCTCCGTGTCCTAGACTCGCAGTCTCGCAATCTTTGGCGGCCATTAGGCGCACTTGCCACCAACCACGGCAGTTCGGAGTCAGCACTTGCACTCCTCATTTGTTATTTTCTACTTGCTATTCGCTGTTTGCCATTTGGTATTTGCTACAGACGATATCCTCTCTATATATGTATGCACTTATATACAATACTTACATTTACCATAAACTAAATAATATACGTATTTTTGCTAAAAGAATTTTAAGCGATCTAAGCTTCTAAAATGTTTTCCTTAAGTTTTCTTCGCTCCTCTTTTAGTAGTGTCTTCGCTGCGTTGGCATATTGCGTTCACTTTGCGCATTTTGCGCTCGATTATCGATGATCGCACTATCGCACGCATTTAAATATCGAATGTTAATTTTCACCACACTGCAAGCCAAGCATAAGATGCTGCATCCCTCTCACACGCACATGTATTTGGTATTTCTCCACTCAAAAGACAGCACTCTTGTTTGTGTGTGGTGTAAAAGTAAATTCTCCCTCTCACTGACATTCCGTAGAGAGGACAGCAGTTAATTGCATCGCAATCGTACAATTTCATTCTTTAGTTCTGTACTTTAAGTTTTTATTTTTAAGCAACTTTAATGCCTCGCCCAGTCGGCTGTATTTATTTAAGTTTGTCGTTTGGCCTTTGGGTTACCATCGACTTCGACTTGGACTCGCTTTCCGTGCCAATTCCCGTTGCCGTCTCAAATTTGCCATTATCACCTATCATTGGCGCTTTGGCGTCGGATTTGTGTGTGCGGACCATAAAAAAAGGTGCCATGCAGATTGCAGATTGGCATCTTTGTATCTGTTGGGGTTCCCTCTTGTCTCACCTGACGATTGTGGAGGAGGGGAGTGGTGGGTAGCTGCCAAGCCTGCCGTGCCATATATTTTGTGTACACACACGCAGGCGAAGACACTTTATTAACACACACACACAGAGACACACACGCGCGCGCACACACAAGCTTAACTTTTGCCAATGTCCTTAACCATAAATTTGCTTTGGTAAATCCTCATTGTCGTTGTGTGATTTAAACTTTTGGGGCGACATTGCCGCACCTAGCTAGACGGGCCCCGTAGCCGGCCGTATCCAGCCGTAGCCAAAGCCCTGCCAAAGTGACAAGCACACACACACACACACACGTGCAATCCACCTTCAAAGTGGATCCGCGACAGTCAACAGAGAGAGAGAAAGAGAGACAGCGACAGCGTGAGCAGAAGAGGGTGATTGGTGGGAGGGGGAGCGTGTGGCTAAGAAAATTGAAATGAAGCTGCCGGGGAATGGTTGCCGTACCGTCCCAGCGGAGACGCCAAATTTATGATAACGTGCGAAAATGTGAAAAACATCGTCAGCCCCAAAGAGCAAAAGAGGACGGAGAAAGGAGGGAGAGGGAGGGAGCGGGAGCGGGGGGAGGATCCTGACCGACGAGCATGGGTTAATTGACTTTGCCTGCACACGCGACTTGGCGCAACTTCAATTCTTGTGACCGGAAAATGCAAAGTGCTCAAGAGGCAAGCGGACAGCAGGCTGACTATACGGACTAGCGGCCTGCAGTGGGCTCTGTGGGGTTAAGGGGTCAGTGCAGCATCACTGCGACAGAGATAGAGACAGAAAGAGAGAGAGAGAGGGAGAGGGGCAACCTCGGGGCGACAAGTTCATTGGAATTGGCACAATGCTCAAACTGCTGAAATGCTGCTGAACTGCTGAAGCCTCCTCGTTGGCATCCAGTTGAACAGATTGACAAACAAGCCGCAGCCAGCCGAGCAGCAACTACATTTGAGTGCAGTTTGTTTGGCCACTGTCAGTTTGTGTGTGTGTGTGTGTGTGCGAGGGTGTGCGAGTGGGTGTGTGTGTGTGTGTACCATGGTGTCTTTCAGTCTGTCTGCAGTTGCTGCTGCTGCTGCCGTTGCCATCTTTGTCCTGCTCTTTTGCTCTCCTACTACTTCCCCACCTCCGCCTTTGTCTTTGCTTTGCGTGTGCTGTTGTAATTTGCAGCAAAGATTTGTAGTTGCTGCCCTGAACTTTCTGCTGTTGTTGATTTTGATACGAAATCTCCAGTCAGATCTCGACCCCGAGATCCACTGTCCCTCACCGCAGCCACTTGAGCTCTCCAGCCAGCCAGGCAGCTGTGTCTTCTTCCAATGTTAATGAAAAACTCAGTTAGTCGGTCGGTCAGTCAGTTGGTCGTTCGGTCGGTCAGTCGCTTGATTACTCGCTCCAACAAATACAACAACTACAACAGCTACAAGGACAAGAGCAACAAACAACGAGTCTATGCAAATAAATGAAACTGCAAGCAATGCGGCAACCACAAACTCAGCACAACAGCAGCTCCAACTTTAGCTTCATCTCCCCCTCCCCCGCCATGCCTCCGTCAACTTCTCCTTCTCCGCCTTCAAGTTCATTTTCAGTGTCAGCTTCACATATTTATTTTGTTTGAGCAACTGCAAAATAAACGAAAATAATACACAATTTTTGCATTAAGTAATGTCCACAGTGAACCCATGGACTCCTAATCTGCCCTGCAGCAACGGCAGCGAACAATTAAATTATTAAGCAATTGTGCAAAGTAATCTGATATATTTTTTAATTGGAAATATCTAAAATGCTTAAATTGTTGATATTACTAAAATTTGCTGCTTTTCATTATTTCCATTTTTAATTTGCATTTATTATAATTTATTTACTAAATGTCAGATACTGATACTCTTGTTTCTAATTATCTGGCATCAGGCAGAGTTATACTGAAAAATATACTAACGAGGAACAAAGGATTACCTTCGGCACAGCGAAAGTTTTATACCCTTGCAGGTCCTTATCTCTTCCGATCGTTCCTGTACTAGTTATATATAATGGTGCAGAATTGAATGGTATTCTGTGTATTCAATACTATGTCTAACTTTGATTGGCACTAATAAGTTTAGTTTTTTTTCTAATGTTATAGTGGTCCGATTTTGATTTTTGATTATTATATGTCCATATATAGAAAAATTCCGTAATTAATAAATTTGGTTGCAATATCTTGACAAATAAGATAAATCATCCGATAGTTTATTTCGCCATATTTATAGCGTGCATCAATAATAAGCATGTGTGCTAAGTTTCATCAAGATATGTAGCTTTAAAACTGAGCGACTAGGCTAGATCGACTCCCCTGGTGATACTGATTCAGAATATATATACTTTATAGGGTCGGACATGTCTCTTAAGGTGCGTTGCAAACTTCATGCCAAAATTAATATACCCCCCTGCAAGGGTATAATACTCGAGAGCATAAAAACGAGAGCAACAGTCGAGCGGCACGCGACAGTGGGATACCCTTCGACCTACATACATATGTTCCTGTGTAGTTTAATTTGTTAAATTCATACACACATTCTATATATACTTTAAAATTATTCTCGGCTCGCTCTCGCCTGCCTTCATTGTTAACTAACACAAGCACTTGGAGTTATGCTCATACTTTCTTGAATAACTTCTGTGTTTATTGTCCGATCGGATTGAATCGCTTACAAATCGAACTTAAAATCTAAATAATTAATTTGCGGACATTTGCGGACAGACAGACGGACATGGATCAATCGACTCGACTAGTTACCATATACTGAGTAAGAATTTATATACATTGTGGGGTCTGCCACGCCTCCTGTTACAAACATTTGCACCATTTTCAATTGGTCGAAGGGTATAATAAGTATTGACAATTTGTTAAAAATAATATAAGAATATAATAATAAAGAAGAGGATAATCACAGATATTTTTCCGTTCTTAATATTATTGTTATTAATTTTGTTATTTGGTTCTCTTTATTTATTTCAATCATAATTATTGTAATATTATATTTGTTTTCTGTAATTTTATTGCTGTGTCAATGCCACCAAATCACCTACACTTTTTGCCTGTTTCGTCCCACTGTACTCACTTGGCTATGAACAGTTCATAACTGCTTCACAAATGATATCGATATCCTTTTAACAAAAAACTGGAAAAGTATGAAATAAATCATGCCTTTGGCCAATTGCGTCAACTCAGCACATTCTTCTATTCAGCCTCCCCCCATCAACCTCCCGCAGCCACTCTCTAAATTTTACCCCTCCCCCTTGCATTCCTCTCCACTAAGCTTTCAACGAGTTGCACACAATACAAACGCGGGCGTTACATTCGTTCGACTCGTCGAACGAGTCCCTCAGTCCTTCAGTCGTCCCGTCGACGTTCGGTGGCTCATTCCGTGGATGCGAAATGGTCGACGCACTTGCCACGCTGCCAGCGGCACTGTCTATAAATATTTAAATTTCAAGTTTGGCAAAAGTTTTTTGCATGCATTACCAGGCCAAAGGCAGAGGCGTCCAAAGGGGATGGACGGAGGGGGACGTGAAGCGGGCACTTTGTTGCGGCAACGGCTGCCATGCTCTAGTCGTGCGCGCGACGAGTCTGGCACTCCAGCCGTGCTATATGTCTGTCCTCCCCCACTGCCTCTGCTTCCCCGTCGCCCCCTACTTTCGCCCGCCACTGGCAGGCAACCTTTTTTTACTGGTGTTGCATGGATTCGGCTGTAAAAAAGTTTTTTGCAAAACTTGCAAGTGAAATGTTTGATTTTCAATGATTCAATAAATTATTTATATATTTGCGTATGTCGCAAAAACCCCTGCGAAAAACCCACAACCAGACTTACCTCCCCCTTTCCCCATCTTCTTTCTTCATTCTCCCCTTTCTTATTCCCGGCTGCTGCAACTCATGAGTGTTGATCTTCAATTAGCCACCGCGCGCTGCATTAAAGCGGCACGTCGCAAGTTGGCTCAGTAGTTGGTGGTTGCTGCTGTCTGCTCCTCCGTCTGTCTTCCCTTCTCCTCCCTGCTTCGTCTGCCGACGTCTACTTGGCAAGCGGAGCGTCGGGCACATTTAAAAGCGATAAATCACCCAGCTTTTTGGCAGGCAACGCGACTGCCTTGCGCGATATCATTAACTTGCACAACTAACCGCTTGCACCGCAGCAATGCATTCTAATCTCATCTCTCATTCGTACTTATTCTACACCTTCTCCTCCTTTTCTTCATCTCTTCTTCTGCTTCTTTTCTGGCAGCGATTGGCGCCTTTCAACCGGAGTTTGTGGAGAGCATTTCGAATGTGTCGGTCGCTGTGGGTCGCGACGCAACCTTCACGTGTCACGTGCGACACTTGGGCGGATATCGTGTAAGTACACACACGCAACCCACACACACACACACACACACACACATTAACACACAAACACATATACACACACACACTAATACTCCAGCTTAATCCACTAAACACATAACACTTGAGTTTCATTAATGACACCAGCAGTAAGCTGTTCCAAGCGTGTTCCCAGTTCCCTTTTCGCCCGCATTCCACATGGATTATTCAGTCTGTTAATCCTTGTGGCTTGCGGCCTTAACTGTTCTCGCTGGAACAACTAACTAACTAAACTATTTGGAGTATTGGGCTTTTGCGGATTGCTCGTTAACCTTTTGCGAAACACATGTTGTCCTTCTACAGGTGGGTTGGCTTAAGGCGGACACCAAGGCCATTCAGGCCATACACGAGAACGTCATCACGCACAATCCGCGTGTTACAGTCAGTCATCTGGATCAGAATACCTGGAATCTGCATATCAAGGCCGTCTCTGAGGAGGATCGCGGCGGTTATATGTGCCAGCTCAATACGGATCCCATGAAGAGTCAAGTAAGTATCAGATGATGTGGGGGTGCATGCCAAGAGAGAGGTAGAGATGAAGATAGAGATAGAGCAAGAGGTAGAGGTAGACATAGAAAGAGATAGAGAGAGGGGCTGTAATAGAGATCGTGCTATTTGTAGAAATAAACTATTTGGATACAAATAGCAGATCTAAATATAAATCTCTTCTATCTCTATATAAATAAAATACATATAAACTTAAAATAGGTCTGCGGTTTTGGGAGGCAGTGGGAGTGGCACCTTGCGTTTGATATAAACTTTTCTTGCGTATGGTAGACAGCAACCTTTAGGCAACATTAACTGTACAAAGCTTCTCTCACAACTGAGATTAGCGCGTTCATACAGACAAACAGACATATCAGCATGGCTTAATTGACTAGGTTATTGATGCTGATCAAGCATATATATGTACATATACTTTGTGGAGGCAGAGAGACTCTCTGGTCCTAACAAAGAGATGTAGAAAGAGCGAGAAAGAGAAAACGAGAGCTGAAAACACATATAGATGGTAAGATATGAAATGTGAGAGAAGCGAGGAGAATGGCAGAAGGACAGAACAAGAAATGCAATACTACATATATAATCTGAGATCCTTAAGCCATATCATAGTTCACCTCCTTTGTGTTCTTTATTGTGATAGACTAAGTTGTTTCTCTCTCTGTATCAACGGAATTATTTGTAAACATTTTCTGATGGTTCCTGAGCCGTAAGTGAGAGAGACTGTCCGTGGCATAAGTAATACAGAATCACAATGGGCTGCAGCCCATGAATAATGCCCCGGCTAAGAAGACAATGAAAATGTTTATAAATATTTTCCATGTGCGCACAGCTTGGCTGAAAGCAATTTTCCAAAGTGTCCATGGGAAAATTTCATGCAGCATTTGAAGGGGCCAAAGTAAAATTGAATGCAACGCACTTGTCGTCGTCGTCGTCGTCGTTGCTTTTTTCTTATTGTCCGTTCTACGTACGACGTGCTGCCCTCCCCTCTAGCATTAACCCGCCCTCTTTGCCCCCAACACTTCTTGCCACACCCCTACCGTTCGCATTCGCATTCTCAATCCCTTGTCGAGCATGTGAAAGAAAGCGCAGCAAATCGAAAGCGAAAACTATGGCAAATAAGGCGAGAGACACACACTCACACACACACACATACACGTGAGTGTACTTACATGTTAGTGTGCATCTGTGTGTATGTGTGTGTGTGCCCGGTGGACGCACGTACACTCATGTGTCCAGCCAAGTGAAGTTTATGGCGCCAATAAAATGTATTTCATGCTTCCTTAATTTTTATTTTTACTTTAACGCTTCTCGCAAGGACAACGCAGCGCAGAGCGAAGCTGCCACTGCCACTGCCACTGCTACATACATGTGTCTTTTTATATATGTGTGTGTGTGTGTGTGTGTGTGAACAAGGGGGGGAGGCGAGCAGCCACTACTGCAACGCTAGCTCAGAGCCACGCGCTGCACAGGCCGCGGCATCGTCGTCGTTGCCCAATTGTCTTCTGCTTTGTTTTCATTTGGTTTGTTTTGCTTTATTTCGCTGTGTGTTTTGTTGCCTCTTCTATTATCATTTCCATTGCGTTAAGAGTCCATGCCTCGTTTGGGGCCCCCCTCCTGCTGCTGCTGCTTCTCCCCTTCCCATGCGCCACTGACGACTGTCAAAGTCCTAAACTATTTAGCGTTATTTTATTTGCTTTCTCGCTGTCCAAGTGTCTGTGTGTGTGTGTCAGTATACGAATGTGTGTGTGTGTGTCTGTGCGTGTGCTGCATATATAGTATGTCTTCCCATTCCCTTTGTCGATCTCGGGCCCCCATTCGGCGCATAAAAACGTTTTGCCTCGTCCTTTCAGCCTCTTTCTCTCCCTATCTCTCTCTATCTCTCTCCTGCTTTATGACCGGCTGCATAATCAGCAAATTTTCGCTGAGTGTATAGTAAATTCTGTTAACCGGACCCCCGGCCGCCTTTTCGCCATTTGCTGATGACTGTTTTATTCCTTTTCCCCACTGTTTTACTTATTGTTCCCGTTGCTGTAGTTGTTATTGTTGTTGTTGTTGTACTCTCGCTGTTAGACAATGCGACAACATTTATACCTGTGTCCTGAGTCCTGTGTCTTCAATACATATTGTTTCTTGGCGAAACATAGCCTACAAGTATTTAAGATTTAATTAGGTCCAAAAATCAAAGAGTTTAGGGAAACTGTGGAAGCTTAATAAGCTTAAGCTCTTAGAGATCAGAAAACAAGCAGAGAATATATAAAAGAGCTGGAAAATTGTAGTTCAACTATTTTTATGTGAAAGTCAAAAGCCAGAGTTGGATTAATTTTGTATACACTTCTTTAATGTGTGATGAGATAAGAGGTAATTATTACTTTAAAATGAATTATCTTTAAAATTAAAAGTCAAACAGCTTTAATTAATGTTAATATTTAATATTAAGTGGCATCCGACAGCTTATTAGTCAAATATTTATCATATATAATATGTATTTATTTATTTATATTGCATATTCGTAAGTGTATATTTATATTGCATATTCCTTCTCTTTTTACTCTCTTTCTCTGGCAGATTGGTTTCCTGGACGTTGTCATACCGCCGGATTTCATTAGCGAGGATACTTCGTCGGATGTAATCGTGCCCGAGGGTAGTTCCGTGCGTTTGACATGTCGGTGAGTCCAAGCACAATAGATAATGTTCACAGATATATCTGCATCTATATGTATGTAACCCACATATCTGTGTGTCTGAATCGAAGCTGCGATACGCTTTCCATTGCAGAATTATTCGTGTATTTATGTTCATTTTGTTGCTAATGGCCAAACAATTGCAATGTCTAATACGGCTGTGTGTGCGAGTCTGTGTGTGTGCGTGTGTGTGTGTGTGCTTGTGTGAGTGTGAGTGTGTTGGCCTTAACTGGCTGCCAGCAAATCCCAGCCAAATGGCCATCATCGCCAACAACTCCACCCGCATCGTCATCATCATCATCATCATTTAATAATGTCAGCAAATTAAGCGACACTTCATTTCTCTTGATTTGGGTCGGCGCTTTCCATATGCCCTGCCCGGCTCAGCGAGGTGGGGTGTGGTGGTCTGGTGTGGTGCGGTGTACTGTCTCCATGACAGTTGTCACACCACAAATGCCACACACACACACACATAGAAAAGTTATCCCCAGTTGTTTGTCTGTTTTGCATGTAAATGTTGTGCAGGGTATCTGCTAGTTGGGCTCGGCTTTGGCTTGGCTTCTGCCCTCCCTTGGTTTTTCCTTTTAGCTAACTGCGACGACGATGCTGGCGTTGTCGACGCATTTGGTCGCCGTTGATTTATGAACTTGACCACGACCACGAAGTAATTTTAACGATTTAACCGCAGAATGATGGAACCGGCGCGATAAACGGCACCACTCGCTAGTTCTTCCCCCCTCAAGAGTGTGTGTGCCTGTGTGTATGTATGTGTGCCTGTCTGTGTCTACATGTGCGTGCATGTGTGTGGGTGTGTGGAAAGCTATTAGAGCCAGCGTCTGCAATTTTTTTCATTTTAATACCACTTAGGGCAAATCCCATAAAATGATTTTAACTTTAAGCGCAACGCACAAGACAGAGAGGAATTAAAACAAAACTTGACCAGCCCAGGCCAGAATTATTTGTTTGCATTGTTCTCCTTATTGTTGTTGTTGTTGTGGTTTTCTGTTTTTGTTTTTCTTTTGTTTTTTGTTTTCGTTTACATTTTAGTTCTGCAAGCATTTTTATACCCTTTGTGATCGAATGTTTTTTGCGAAGCAACAAAGCAGGAAAGTTTCAAAGAGCTTTTAGAATCATAGAGAAGACCATAGATATATGTAGATGTGTTGATATTTATGTACATATCTTATACCTAACTATACACAATATAGAAATTTAGATAAGAGAGAGAGGATGGTTATATAGATAGAAAGGCTTATAGAAAGATTGATAGCATAAACTTCTGTTTACAATGCCATAATTTATCGAAATTCCGTTAATCGATAAACGATCATTAGTTCGTGTGTTGGTACTATATGTGTTTGTTTGTTCATAAGAATTAAAGTGAGGTCTCAGCCAAACACAAGCATGCAGGGTATGCAGTCTTCGTTAGTCTTCGCTTGTTTGTTTACAATTAAATATAAAATTTGACTTGTGCGGCACATGCTGCGTGTTGCTGTGGTGAGCAACTTGTTGATTGAGTTCAAAGTGAAAAGTAATACAATTATCTATGTAGATTATGGATTTAAAGATATGCATTAATATATACATACATGCACATGTATATCCTCATACTTGACTATCTCAGTCTAGTTACAAACGAACTTCCTTAAAGTTAATTTGTATTCAAATCGAAATGCAACTTCCCTGTTAGCGTATCTGAGAATCACAGAGTATAATTACTCGAAGCAAATGTCTTGTGTAAATCTACAAATAAACCCACATACACACACACACACACACACACACACACCATTTACTTGAGATAACGCCTACTTCGCACAATGATCGCCTCCTTTGATGCACAAGTATGCAGTTATTTTCATGAATAAACATGTTACAAGCAACACACACACACCACAGCACACACACACACACACACACATACACATACACACTTAGAGAACAAATGCGTACAAACAATCAGCTTGGCAGTCGCTTAGTTCAGTTCAGTCTTAGAGCAACTTAGGCAACTAGGAACTAAACAACTCTGGTGCTGACTGGCGCCCGGGCGGTCGCCCATTGTACTGCTTCAAATGTCTTGGCCTGTGTCTGTCTGTGTGTGTCTGTGTGTGTGTGTGTGTGTGTCTGTGTGCATGTGCGAGTGTGTGAGCGTGTAGACTTTCTTTTGCTTGGCTATTTTGCATCTGTTTGCGGCATCATAAAAATTTACCACACCCGCGTCTGCTGCTGTTGCGCTGTTAAACGGCTGTTCCAACATGCCCCCCCCCTCGTCCTTCCCCATCCTGTTTGCATACAAGAGAATCTCAGCCACAGACGACGGAGCTGGAGACGAAGACGACTCCTGGCCATAAGTATTACGCGAACTTTTGGGGCCACAATACACAATAGCGGCCAAAAGCTGCCGCATATTAAATTCAATTGGGAACCAACGTGACGCGCATCGAGTTGCAAATTGCGTTGCACACTTAAATTAAATTCAATTGCAGCCGCGATGAAGCTAATCACATGCGATATACGATAAACGATAATAATTTTCATCTCTTCTCATGTTGATTTTGTTTCTGTTGTTTTTTTTTTTTTGCAGTGCACGCGGCTATCCAGAGCCCATTGTAACCTGGCGGCGCGAGGATGGCGGTGAAATTGTGCTTAAGGACAGTGCCGGTACTAAAACATTGGGTATGTAATGTCATATAGAAAGGCGAAAGTGTTGAGCAAAGGAAGTGAGCTGTATTAATCTCAAGGTTGAGCTTAAAATTCATTTTACATTAGATTAAATTCTGATATCTTGATCTACATGAAATACTGTTACTTTAGCTACTCCAGGGACGAGGATCAAACTAACAAATTCAATTTAGGAGCTTGACTTTCAATTAACATATTTAACATGTTTACAGAACGTCAAACATGTTTCCAGTTTAAAATTAAAATTTAAAAAACTATAGCATACTTATCTGCGCTAAACAGAAACTCCTTTGCCCTCCTCTTGCGCTTCAACGCCTTCGCGATAACCAATCAAAGATAACTGCATGCTCTAACTGTAGCTGGCAATCTCTTTAGCGCTATTTAATAGAACTGTTTCCAGTTTAAAATTAAAAATTAAATAAACTATAGCATACTTATCTGCGCTAAACAGAAACTCCTTTGCTCCTCCTCTTGCTCTTCAACGCCTTCTGCGATAACCAATCAAAGATAACTGCAAGCCGTAACTGTAACTGACAATCTCTTTAGCGCATTACTTATTCTTCTCTATCTCTATCTGTCTCTCTCTCTCTCTTTGCAGTCTCGTCGTATCGCGGCGAAGTGCTCAAGCTGACGAAAATCTCACGCAACGAGATGGGCTCCTATCTGTGCATCGCCTCCAACGGCGTGCCCCCATCGGTTTCCAAGCGCATCTCGCTTAGCATACACTGTAAGTAAAGCAAACTCGCAATCCGCTTGCATTAAGCTAGGGGTCCATGGGAAGGGGCAGGGGGGAGGGCAGTCATATGGCATATGGGGGTGTGGCATTAATTAGAGAGCTGCGGTTGGTCAACTTTTATTTTTGGCCGGCTTAAAATGCATACGAAATGAGTGCTCACATGTACGTACATCTATGTGTTTGTATGTGTGAGTATGAGTGTATACATATCATTAGTCAGTTTGAGCCACAGCTTAGCCCCAGTCGCAACCTCAGAGTGCCACCGCACCCACCCAACGGCAGAGAGCGGCAACCTCAGCTCCAGCTGGACATCAACTCTCAGTTTTGGGGCTGCCCAGGCTCGTCGTGGTGTTTATCTAGTTTAGTCTGCTGGCACACACACACACACACACTCCCTCACACACACACACACTAGACACACACTCTGGCGCCCTCAGCTATGCAACGAAAAAAGGCAAACTGAAAACTCGCAATAGAAAAGCGCAAAAAGGAGCCCAGATTAGAGCAGCAGCGCAATATGGGAGGGCAGGAGGGACAAGTGAAGAGAGAAAGGCATAGTTAAGTGAGAGGGAGAGGGAGGAGGGAGTCGCAGTCCCTGCTATGTGTGTGGCGCTAACTCGATTGTCGTTGTCGTTGTTGTAATCCGTTTAAATCCAGTCACTGATACCGGGCATTACCTGATGCCTTGTGTTGTTTCCCTCCTCCTGCAGCTTCACCTTCACCTCCCTCTCTCTCACTCTTCCTTCTGTTTCTGCTCTGCCTGCCTTTTGTTGCTGTTCCAGTGAGGGGGACGGGGCTGTTGGGGGGCACGGTTTTTTGTCAACCTGTCTGCAGCACGTGCGGCATTCTGTGCTAGTTGATGACGCCGGCGTTGCTTGCGTTGCTTTTGGCTCTGCTGCTGCTGCTGCTGGCGCTGCTCTGCTCTGTTGGCTCTGCTGCCATGTGGCAGTTCACTCAATCATCACGACATCAGCAGCAGCTCCACACTGCGCTTGTTTGCCAACATTGCCCAACGTGCTGCAGCTGCTCTATTCCTCCACTGCTGGACGGTGGCCTGTCCCCTCTCTCTCTCTCCTTTCTGCTCTGCTCTGTTTGCTCTTTTGTCGCTGCAGCGTCTCCTGCTGCTCATCTCAGCCTGGGTGAAATCACGCTTTTTTAACATTTTGACATTTTGTTAATGTGGCCTTTAAGTGCGACGTGGTTGCTCCTTCAATTGTTGTTGCTGTTGTTGTTGTTGTTTGTGGTGGTGCTGCTGGACGGATGGAGGAGCGTGCAGCATGAGCGCGGTACACTTTAAGGTTGCTCTTACTATCTGCAGTGGCAGGCGCTGCGCGCACGTAAACTTTTTTGATCAACTTGAGCTGCCTGCCACACTTGGCCAGGCAGAGGAGCAGTAGTATCTGAGGGGCAGCAGTAGTTGCAGAGGCAGCAGGCGATGGTTGAAGGTGCAGGGGCAGACAAAGCTGCAGTAGGAGACAAAGAGACTAGTGGGAACAGGGGGCAGGAAGGAATTGTATAAGCAGTAACAGCAACAGCACCAGGAGTGGAAGCAAGAGCAGCAGCAGGAGGAACATCAGGAAACCGATGGAACGGGAAGCACCCCCAGCTGGTTGCACCCATTCGCCACCTTGCCACGTCATCATATTCAACGCTGTTCGCTTTTCCTGTTGCTATTTTCGCAGGAACTTGCTCACAATTTGTTTGGCAAATGTTGCCTGCATCTGCCTGCGTTCCATCTACATCTGCCATTCCCTCTCCCCCTTCCCCGTGCCGCTGCTAAGTGAAAACAAAGTTTTGCCACAGCTTGCAAGTTATTTGCATGGCCTTCGTCTTTGCCTCCCACTGCCTCTTCGTCTGCGTCGTCGTCTTTGCCCACGTTCTGCGTGCTGCTGCCGCTGCCAGATAAAGCTGGCGTTGCACTGCCATATGCGGCACAGACGCCGACACCGACGCCGACACCGATACCGCACCGACAACGCAACCGACTCCCGACACCGACAACAACTTTGACAGCAACATCGACACCGACAGCGACAACGACAACGACAACGATGCCGACTACCAACTCTAACTGCTCCTCCCGACCTCCCGATCTCCCGACTGCGACTGCGACTGCGATGCTGCATATCCTCTTGCGTGTTTCCGCGCCATTTGCCCAAGTTTCCTGCCTTGTTAGCCACCTTCCTGCACGGCTAATTAAGGATGCCGAAGCGCTGCAGGAAGCTGAATCCAAACCAGAATCAGAACGCGCTTCTAACAATTAGGCCACAATTAGCTGCTCTCTCTCCCCCTCTCTCTCTCTCTTGTCTATCTTGCTCTACCGCCTTTCCTCTCCCACTCTGCCCTGCCCTAAATCACTCAGGCCTCAATCCATATTTATCCTCCCCTACCACGATTGCTCGACAATTTTGTATTGTTATTGAGCCCCTAATGAAAGTTGCATCCATTTGAATTTGTTGTCTCTGCGTGGAGAGGATCATTACAGCTTTGTTCACTAAGAGAAGGAGTCTCAGTTCACGATTGTAATTAACTTCACTTTTCAGTTCGCATGCACTCGCTGTTTCTTCTTCAACGCTGTATGCTGCATTTCATTTTCTTCCCAAAATGTTGCAAAGATCTTTACTGCGAATTCCTAAATTGTAAGATTGTAATTATTATAAATATACAAAAATTTTTTTTTTTTTTATGTCTTTAAACTTATGATAATTTATTTATTTATTTTATTAGGGATCAGAATACAAATATTTCTATAACCTAATGAGCATCTATGGTTGTTACTTCTCCAAGACTACTTATAAGTAAAAAAAAAAAAAAAAAAAAAAAAACTTTATATTTATAATAATTACAATCTTACAATTTAGGAATTCGCAGAAAGACTTGCAACGTTTAGAAAAAAATGCAGCATAAATGCAATGTATTATCTCAATTGAATTTAATATAATTTATTTATGTTATGCATATTCTGGAATATTCTTGAGCTTATCGAGATTGAATCCAACTATGAAAACCTTTTTTACTTCGACTTTCCCTTGGATCTCTGATATTCGCACTCTGCGGAACTGTGATAATTTAGAAATCAACCGCTTTCCCCCGGGCTGGGTCAAGTTCCCCCCTTGATTGTCGACATCTTCTGCAGGTGTTCATGGAAATTGGAGCTGAAATCGGCGTTTAGGAACTGCTCGAACAATTCGCAGTATTTCGCACGCGTTGTGCAAATCGAACGCAAATAAATGCGAGAAATCGCTAAAAATCACGTACGCCTAAGGAAAAGCCAGACAAAACTGTGGACAGACAAGGGGGCGGGGCAAACGGGAAGGTAGGGGGAGGGGACGAGCAGGTGCAAAAATGTTCAATTTGTTGTTGTTGCTGTTGTTTTCTGCGCTTCATATGAATATGGCGCAATGGCGACGCAGCTGCCTATGCTTCTATGCCTTAACAAAAGCCTGTAAAGAGGAGGGATGGTGTGGAATAGGGGGGAAGGGGGAAGCGGGACAGACAGACTGGTCTATTTGCGCTGCCAATGAGCTGAAAAATACACGTCATTGGGTTTTGTGTCGGACTTTTTGCTACCTTTGGCTCAAAAGTTCCACAATGCCAGCCAAATGTGATGAGGTGTGCCCTGTGCGTGTGCGTGTGTGTGTGCGGGTGTGTCTGAGTGTGAGTGGGTTGTAATTGTAGTTGCAGCTGCTGCTGCTGGTGCTGGGGCTGCTGCTGCTGCTGCTGTTGGTGATGGGGCTGCGACGACGTCATTAGTGCATATTTGTGGCTTTGTTTGCCGCAAGCGAACCAGCAGGAGGCTGCACAGGAGGCAGAGGCAGAGGCAACTCTCTGGACTGTGCACTGTGGGCGTGGCACATGCAGCCAAGGCACATGCTCGGAATAATCATGGCAAAATTTTAAATCGCCAGCGAAAGTGTTTGCCTGCCTCTTGCCGCCTGCTTGTGCCACCTTCCCTGCCCCCCGTCTCTGCCACGTCCCCAATGCATTCTATGAAAAGTTGCAGTGCGTACAGTTGTGTGTGTGTGTGTGTGTGTTTGCCAGCATGCAGATTGAAAATAGACGCAGTCAACCAGCACTCATCCATTGGTCAAACTGCCAGGCAGGCATCCAGGCAGGCAGGCAGCCAGGCGACCATCCGCAGCCACCTTCTCTGCCTCGGCCGCTGTCTCTGCCTCCGATGCCACCGCTGAGTGCGAGTGACATCAAGATTTTTATACTTGAGCATAGGTTCTCGTCTGTTCCTGGCGTCGATCCTTTTGGCAGCTACTGCTCCTGCTCCCACTCCCACTCCCGCTCCTATTGCTGCTGCTAGTCCCATGTGCGTGACTTACATGTCAATTTGCCCAGCTGCCTGCAGTGCCGGCAGAACGCTGACACTGGCTGAAAAGCACACTTAAATCGTGGATTAGCAAGGCGAACAAGTGGCGGCAAAAGCAGTTTAGAGCTTATCAGTACAAAGAGCTTTAAGCTGTTGCCTTGGAATTGTAGTAATTAAGACAACACAAGGGGACAAGAGTTTTATTTATGCTTAGAAGACGATCTTTTGAATGCTCAATATAAAGGGAAATAGAGTAAAAGCTGCTTGAAAAATATATATAAACTATTTTAGTTTTTGTTATGTAATCCACTAGATTTAAGGCACTTTAAGCTTATGACTAATAAAGCATATTAACGATTAAAACTTTCTATGGTTGCTTTTATTGCAGCTGAAAGTTTGCTTGTTTTCTTTGCTAAGATAACTTATCAAGACAGTTTAGATTATATGCGAATGTTATTAAAATATTAAGCTTTGGCCTTGAGCTTTCGGACTCAGCTTTAATATACAGAGTACGACATATAGTCTACATATTTCTCCTACACATACATGTTATATTTATATAGTATGTACACATGATCCTAGGTAGGATCGCCTCTGGTGAAATAGTCAGCTAGCAGTGCAAACTGTATTTGTACATTTGGCCTAGACAAAATTTGTTTATTATTGTTGTGCACAAATACATTTACAGAAAGTTGCTGCTGAAGCGGAGGGGAGAGGTGGGCAAAGAGTGAGAGAGAGAGGTAGAAAGAGGGAGAGGAAGAGAGAGACAGATGGCAGAGACTATGAAGCCGATGTTATATGGTTACAGCGTGTGAGCAAATAGACAATTGATAGATAAGACATATGCACTCAGCCATGGAAATCAATTAAAATGCTTGCAACTTACAAAACTGCTGTATGCACACGCAGGCACACGCACAACTACATGCAAGGACAAGCATGGACTAGCAGACACATGCACACACGGTGGGGTCATTGTTGCAACCTGCTGCTGCTGCTGCTGCTACTGCAATCGACTATCAATGCACTTGGCCAGGCAACGTTGGCTCGCACTAACGCGCACACCCCTACGGAGGGAAGAAGGATGTGGAAAAAGGAGTGTGTGTGCGTGTGTGTGCGTCTTTCTGTGCGTGTGTGTTAGCAACGGCCTGTGGCGGCTTTGGCAGTTTTACAAAACCACCAATTTTGGTTATAGCTCGGTGAACTTCTGCTTAGATGTCATGAGTGTGCGTGCGTGTGTGTGTGTGTGTGTGTGCTCAGTCTCCTTCTCTATCTGCTCTGACTAAGTGACAATAAACACGCACACGAATTGCAAAAGAGTTGCCATTCCACTCCGCAGCGAGACGTGAGCTGCATCTGCATTGCATTTTGATGACCGACGCCGCCGCTACACCCAATTGGCCTTCTACTCAGCCCTCTCTCTCCTTCGCTCTGTGTGCACATGTGTGCACAAGGAGATGCTTTATAGAACAACTGCTTCTATTTAAAGTTGCAACACTATTCGAACAATGCATTGTTGGGGTTCCTTATCAGGCAGGCAGGAGCACGAAAAAAAAAAAAGACGAGAAACATTTTCAATTGTAATACCATAAAAGGGTTCGTCGAGGGGGCAAGTGCTGGCAAACTGTCGGTAGACCTGTGTACCTTCTGCTCTACTGCATGTTCCTCTGATCCTCTCTAAGAGTATTATTATTTTTATAGATCTTGATGGTGTATTTATCTATTTTCTCTTTTTATTTCACTGTGGTTTCAATAATCTAAGGGCACAAAGAAATCTATTGGCTTATTTACCACTTCGCAAACATAACTGATATCGTTCATTTATGCTTTACATAACCTCAACATCATTACAGAAAGCCTTGCTATAGATTATCTGTTCTTAAACTCTCATTTAAATTCACCTACAGTTGAGTATACCCTGATAACAGTTTCATATAGGTATCTTATGTACACATACATATACATATACATATACAAATGTTATGTAGCATGTGCATATGGCCTCGTATACAAGGTTTGGGACTGTGTGCGATATTAATAATGGTTTTATAATATGCTGCACTGCTGCGACTACACACGGTCCAACTTTGCTCACTCCCCTCTTTTCCCTCTTTCTCTCTCACACACTGATATTTCCTTCTCTTTCACACTTCCTCTCTTTTCGCTATTACAGTCCATCCGGTCATCCAAGTGCCGAATCAATTAGTTGGTGCACCGCTTGGCACTGATGTCCAAATCGAGTGTCACGTTGAGGCCTCGCCCAAATCAATTAACTACTGGATTAAGGATACAGGTGAGTGTGTGCATGTCTCTCTCCCCTCTCTCTTTCTCTCTCTCTATAGGTGTGTGTGTGTTGTGCTTCGCCTCGTCAAGCGTAAAGCATCACAAGTTTTCCATTTTATAGACAGCTGGCGACACATAGGGCAACTTCATACATACATAATCCAAGCGAGATACAGTACATGTCGTTGGATATGCTGTGGCATTGTCATTAGTCAGATTTTGGGAACGTCAGGTTTCACTTGGCGCCATAAAATAACATATCAAAAATAATTTACACTGATTTACAGCAGGTTGCCCAAAGGAAAGAAAGTTTACAAATTATTTATTGAATAATAAGATATAGATTGATTTTAATCCTTGTAGATTAAGGATAAAAACTTAATCTTAAATATTTAAGAAAGGAAAGTTTTTTTTGTTTAATATTAGCTTTTAATTTAAATTTAAATGTTTTAAATTTAATTTTAATATATTTAAAATAAAATAAAATATTAATAATTTTTTAATTCATTTACATTCATCCTTTTAAAAAAATTATTATTAATGTAATCAATTTTTATTCTTAATTTTTATTGTAACTCTTTTCCCAGTCGACTGACATTAGTCGACATTAAATAAATAAATTTAACTATTTTAACTATGTGATATACAGAATAGCTTTCTAGTGTCAAATAATGTTTTACTTATTATTTATTAAGTTATATTAAATCACTATACTATCAAATTCACTAAGCTGCTAAATAATTTTTAATAACTGGTAAAACATAGTTCAAAAACAATTAAAAGAATCTTTAGGTATTCAAACTTTTACTATTAAAGTGAACAATTATGACCATTGAGCCAAATTCAAATGCTTTGGGTCTTCAATTACACTCATTGTTCAAATATTCACATATTTTATTGAAAATGAAAATTTAACTTAGGTGCAGCACTATATACTGTTCATTTTGCGAATTATTAGATATGCTTATCGGCTATTTAACTACCAACGTATAAATGCCATTAGAGGGAAATGATTTTTTTAGTCATTTCTCCAAGCATTTAAAATCAAAAAAATATAGAGTATGTGTGTTCGTGTAACATTGGAATCCTGAGTGCATTGTGCATAAAACCACAAATAAAAATTAGCAAAAAAACTGAATTGATTTACTTTTTCTTTGATATTCAATATATTTGAGCTTTTCGTTGATTGTTGAAATGTATCATAAAAGATAAACAGAATAGTGGAATAAATTAAATAAAATAATAGTAAAAAACTTGGCACGTGAGTTAGGTAAACTCTATTTGGTTTGTGCTTAGGTATGCAGCAGATTGGGTTGGTTGATGCGCAACTGCAGGGTATTGGCTTGTCTGTCATTGCAGATCTTAGTTGCCTTTGCTTTGCAGTCGATTGAGGGGACGCTGTCAAAGTGAAGTGTTGCTCGAGCATTAATGCCGATTAACCGAGCAACGGGAGTTATAAATCTATCGCACTGCATAACATATGCCCGGTTTGCGTGTGTATGTGTGTGCTTGTGTATATGTGACATGGTCATAAACATTTAAGCAGCACGTGGAGCTACTGCTGCTGTTGTTTTCTCAATCATTAAGCATCAAATGTATTGCGTGCTCATAAGCAGAAACACTCTGCATACTCCGTACTCTCACACACACACACACACTCACATATACATACGTATCCACATATGTAACATATGTATGTATATGATATGTATCTGTGTCCCCTTTGACGCCGCCAGTGTGTCTTGGCTTTATTGCTGCGGTTGTCTTGACTATCCTGACGCCTTTACCGGGGGTTTATCGACTGCATTATGCACACATCGCATCGGCATCGGCATTGGCAACGGCAACGGCATCGGGGCTTAATCTGTGCACTGCTAACATGCCCCTCATTGTGGCACGCCCTGTTGCGTCGCCCCATAAATCATATGCAATCCATTGACTTTTGTTAGGGGCTTCAATATGCGTAATGATTTAATTTATAATTAGCTTTTGTTGCCAGTCACCCAAGCGTTATGCAGCAGTTACCCGATTCTGTAGTCTGTACAAAGTATAACCTATCATAAATAGTTTACTGTTTGGAACTAACTGAACGCCGTAGAGAATATTTGACTTAGACGAAAAGCAGCTAAAACAATTTGTATGAAATTATTACTAGGATATATATCTGTATAGAGCAGAGGGCATATTAATTTTGGCCAGGAGTTTGCTATGCACCTTAGGAGACATCTCCGACCTCATAGAATATATATATTCTGAATCAGCATCACCAAGGGAATCGATCTAGTTATGTGTGTATGTCCGTCCGTATGTTGCAATATAAACTACTCCCTCAGGTTTAAAACTATATTATTGAAACTTGGAACACTATAACATACATAAACTTTTATTTTTTTATCCCAGTATCAACTCAATTTAATTAATTTCTTTTTTCTTTCTTTTCTCACAGTTAAGATTTTACTTTTAAATTAAAATTATTAATTATAACTTTTATATGTTTTTCGACAATCGACCGAAATGAAAGTTTTTTTATAAAGACCAGTTTTGATTTTAAAAATAACTTTACTTATTAGTGCCAATGAAAGTAAGACATAATATTGAATATATAGAATACCATTCAATTCTGCACCATAATAAATGACTAGTAATAAAATGATCGGATGAAATAAGAATCGCAAGGGTATAAAACCTTCGTTATGCCGAAGGTAGCCATCCTCGTTTTATATTTCAGTTATTTATTCAGTTGTTGTTGGGTTGGCCAAACTACCAAACATTATCAAAGCTACAGCTAGGAGTGAATCCTTTATATTCCACACCTTTTCAATTTGTATTTGAAGACAGTGCAATCTCTTAAGCTTCTGTCTAACCTCACTCATTCCCCGTTTCAATCAACAGGTGAGATGATTGTCTCGTCGAGCAAATACCACGTGCAGGAGAACTCAGTGTCGATGTACGAGACGCGTATGTCGATGATTGTGCGGAAATTTCAGAAAGACGATGTCGGCTCGTATCGCTGCATAGCGAAAAACTCGCTGGGCGAAGTTGACAGCAGCATCCGGTTGTACGGTAAGTTTTGGGGGGCAGGGAAATGGCTGATTGTGGGTGTGGGTGTGGGTGTGGTTGGAGGCTGTGTTTAATGGACAATAAACGCGACACATATTTGGCGCTGCGATGTGTGTGGCGTGAATGAAAGCGAGAAGGGTGCGATGATGGGTTGAGGGCAGACAAGGGAGGGGAAGGGAAGGAAGGGAATTGAGGCCAGAGGTATTTGCACCTTTGTTTCAATTACAGTTACTGTTACCGTTACCGTTAGCGTTACCGTTACATTTCCGTTCGCCTTCTCGTTTCACGACAGAAATCCCCGGACCGAATCGTAAAAATCCTTCAAATAGCAAAGGAAACCAACACGGCGGCGGCGGTGGAGGAGGGACCGGCGTCGGAGGCGGCGGCGGCGGAGTTGGCAACGCGGACACGGATGCCAATGACATTTTAAAACTGAAACAACAAGTCAAAGTCACCTACCAGCCAGAGGACGACGAGCTCTATGGCTCATCGGAGGATTTCGACGATGGCGAATTCGCCGGCCTGCCGCCCTTATCGCCGCACCATTACTACACCAGCGGCAATAAGCCGCCCACCCATAAGCCTGGCGGCGGCGGCTCCCATCAGCACCATCATCATTCGCAGCAGACTGTTGGCGGATCAGGCGCGGATCGTGAGCGCGAAAGGGGCGGAGGCGGTGGCGGCGGCGGCGGCGGCAACATCGAGTTGGCTTTTGGCAATACGCGTAAGCCGACCTATTATGGCGGCAGCGGCGTTGCTGGCGGCGTGGGAGCTGCTGCCGCGGCAGCTGGTGGCGGCATCGGTGGCGGCATGGACAACACGGGGGTGCGCCATGGTGGCGGACCCGTGGACAACAATGAGCTCGGCTCGGGCTGTGCGTCAGTGCGGCTCGTCCAGTGGCGACAGCCGCTCTTAATGGGCTTGTTCGGCTTAGTTGCGGCGCTCAGACTGTTATAATACACGGCGCCAGTTGTGCACTAGGCATCGTACACACACACTACTTGCATACATACACACACAGACATGCACACACCCACACGCACACACTCGGGCACAGTGGGTTGAAGTCAAGACTTTTTTTTTGTTTTTTTTTCCGCCTACCCGAAACAAATTGCACACGACTTCAACGTGCAGCGCAGCATGACGTCTTTCTTCTGCGAAGACGCGTGCAAGCACAGACACACATACACACAGACACACACAAATACACTTGCAGAGACATGCACAGGCAAGCACAGAGGATGCACAGAACTGTGTTTATGGGCCTTTTTCATTTAACAGCGACTGAAAGTGGCAGCTGAACAAAGGATTAATCCAGCATACGCTCGCTCCCTTGCTCTGCTTGCTGGCAGCTTTAAGAAGCTTTAAGCTGCGGCAAGGAGCTTTGAGCTTAGTGCGCTTAATCCCCGCTCACTTTTGCGTCCCCAATGAGGTTTGCAGTGTTTTTAAAGTACCAATATTACGATTCTTCAACTATGTGTAAGTTCATTATATATATATATAGAAATACTATATGCATATATAGTATATACATATGTATGTATATGTTTTGCCCAGGCAGTAAACAGAAAAAAAGAAAATCCAGTTTGCAGTTGTAATTCGATATTCGATATTCGATATGTATTAGTGTTCATACTGTCATATAAACTTTATAAAGTGCGCTAACTGTATACTTACGAGCATTGCATATATGCAGAAAAGAGAGAGGAGCAAGAGAGAGAGAGGGGGAGTTGATGATGGAGGGAAGCAGACCTCGTCTAGCCTAAGATAAATAGTTACAAACTGTATTCATGGTCTTGTTAATATTAGTTTAGCGTGTTTACAATGTATAATCATTTGAGATTTAAACTAAGCATTACTAAGCCCAATAAACCGATAACTGAATTTAAAACAAAACTAAAAACATAATGCAAAAAAAAAAGAATATATTATAAACTGCGATAGCAAAAAGTTGATTTCATTTCAGTTCAAGCTCGCATTAAAAACTACAAAAAGAGTAAAAAATATACAAAAGAAAACACTCGCGAAATGTTGTGAAAATTCATTGCATACATCAAATTATAGAATTGAAAAACTTGAAAAAAAAAAACTTGCGAATTTTTGAGAACTGGCAGCTTAAAAGCTTTTAGATATATCTGTTGTATGTATACCATAACTATACTATATTGTGTGTTTGTATCTTCTGTGAATTATGTGCAGCACTTTATCAAAATCGTTTCCACAAAAAGAACTGTTCACTTTTCCAATGCCTCCCCAGAAAAAAAGTCATTAAAATATTTGACAATTTTTACCTTTCGATTTCCCTGCCAAAAAAAAAGGAAGAAAACAATTGTCAAGGCGCACGAAGTTAATTTCCTAACTCAATTTATATTTAAACCTCAGGAGCTAAACGGAAAACAAAGAAGGAGATGGGGCAAAAGGAACAAGAAAAAAAAGGGAAAGTCAATTAATGCGAAAGTGTCGAAAGTTTTGATTTACTTTCTATGAAACTTCTTCTTTCCTCTTTGATTGACATCAATCACGCAGTGGACCTATAGGTTAATGAGCTAGGGATGAAGGAGTGTAAGAGGGTAGGAGGGGGAGGAAATGGGAAGGGTTATTCTGACTTTTTGCTGTTAAATTTCTCTGCATGCTTAGCGTGAGGTGGCGAGACAAACGCGCATAATTTATGCAAATTAAATGTCATATTTCTGCAGAACAGATACACGCACAGACACACAAGCACACAGACTCACACACATACAAGCACACAGACTCACACACACACATATTCACGTGCACAGAGCCTTGCTTCTGCTCTCCCGCTCTTTCAACTTGTAGATCTCACGCCTGCAGCTCATTTTTCAGCGATTTGGACAGCCCAAGAAATGCAAGAGAGGCAGATGGAGAGTGGGGAGAGAGAGAGAGAGAGAGAGAGGTAGCGTGTGAGAATGTATGAGAGCGCTGCATGCCTGCAAGTTGGTGCAGCAGAGACTTCTACGTAGCTTCGTCTCATGCAGAGAGCACGCAGCAACAACTTGCAAGACGCGCACTCACTGCTGCGCACCTCTAACCCGTTCATCCCCTCCCCACCATCCGTTTTGCATGCATATGCAAAAGGTTAAAAACTTTGCCTCAGAATGCAGTTGGCAGCGGGGAGAACATCTTTTTGGCAGTTTTTGTTGCGGCTAGCAAACTTGCAGCATGATAAAGCCAAAGGCAAAACGAGCGTCGGCAGCGACTGCTGCTCGCTTTCATAGAGCTGTCAGTCCGTTGGTTTTGCTTGTGTATGTGTGTGTGTGTGGGTGTGTGCGTGTGTGTGTGGTGACTGAATTTGGTTTGATGAATTGCTTGGCTGCCAGTAAACGACACACACACACACACACATGCAGACACTTTTTAATGAAATAAAAACTTTTTGGCAAAGTGAATTTTACTGTTTCGTCGGGGCGAAGACGCCGGATGACAACACACAACATGCAACTACCCCTCCCCTTAGCCCAGCTGCCATCTCAGCCCTTGCCACACTGCTGCTGCTGCTGCTGCCTCACTTGTGCCACAGCTGTTTGTGTTATGTCAGACACCAAGCGGCAACACGAGTCGCACTTGTATTTATCTCTCTCTCTCTCTGCTCTCTGTGTGTGTGTGTGTGTGTTAGAGTGTGTGCGTGAGGGTGTGTGTGCACGCACACACAAAAACCGCCGAAAGCTGCCACTGATGATGATAATAAGACGGTGACAACCGCAGCAACAGCAACAACAACAGCAACAACAATAGTAGCAGCAAAACATGCGAGTTTTCGTTCAATCTTTAGCAAGAACGACAGCACAGAGCGGGAGGGGGGAGAGCGGGGGGAGGGGCAATGGGTACACCGCACATTGACACAAGTGTTTCGAATTACAAGCGGCCTGTTGTGCCCCATGGGCCACTGTGGCAGTGCGTCGTCCATCTACAGCCCAAACTACAGTACAAACTTCTGGCACTGCCTAAAAGTATGCAACACTTTTCACAGTTGCCTTTGCCTTCGACTGCGCTGTCAACTCCGCTGCTTGTCTGCCTGCCACTTCGCTTCTTGTAAGCAGCGCGTCTTTTGTTATCTTTTGTTGTACTGTGTGTGTGTGTGGGAGCACACACACTCTGTGCATGTGCTTGAGTACATGTTGGGACACACACACACACTCACACACACACAAAACACACAGACACACACATGTGCCTGCAGTTGTACTGATGATTGTGTCTAGGCGGCTGCTTAAGTTGTTCCGGTTTGTAATGAAGTTTGCATGTGCTGAGTACGCTAAAAGAGAATGGAGGAGGGGAAAAGGGAAGAGAAAGAGGGAGAGAAAGAGAGAAGGAGAAATGTGTGTGGAAGCTGTAAAAAAGGGCCGCTTAATTGCTCTATTTGATACTTTTAAATTGTATTTTAATTTCGAACTTCCTGGGAAGTGACTGGGAAAGGGAAAGCAAGATAAGGAGAAAGTGGGAGAGGAGAAGATAGCTGGAAGTGGTGGGAGAGAGCGCAGAGGATGGTAGGCAGTCATTTATGCGCTGTCTTTGCATCAACTTTGTGTCGTCATTTCGCTGCTTCTTCTACTTTTTTTGCTTCTTTTGCTGTTGCTCTGCTTCTTTTTTTGTGTGTGTATGTTTTTTTTTTTTTTTTTTGTTAAATTACTGCGGTTTATTGTTTTATGCGCTGGCAAACTTGTTTCTATTTAAATTTGCGTGCGGCAACATGTTTATTTTATAACCTCAAGGCAACACTGGCAGCAGCAGCAGCAATAGCACAGGGGAAGGGGCAGAGAGGACCAGGGAGAGGGAGAGGGGGAACTGAAAGAGGGGCTAAGAAGCTGTTCGGGGCATGTAAGCAACAAGCGGCATGCGGCATGCGGCAAGATGCCTTGTTGTTTGGCGGAAGTTTAATTGAATGCGTCACTTGCTGCCAGCGAGAGGCTGCGACAGCGACAGTGTATGTGTGTGTGTGTGTGTGTGTGTGTGTGTGCGTGCGTGTGCTTGTCCGCTTGTTATGTGCAGCCAGTTAGCCGCACAACATTTGCCTGAAAAAACAAATGGCAATCAACTTGAATTGTTACAGACACTCACACACACGCACACGCACACACGCACTCAACACGAATGAAGCGTCGGCTGGCAGTTTACAATTTTTGTTTGTGAAATTTACTCAAGTTTTTTGATTTAATAATAAAACACACTGCAAGCAGCCGCACAAACAAACGCAGACACACATGAACACACACACACACTATGGCACACCTGCTGCTGCTTGTGTGTCTTAAAAACTTTGCTAAAGGGGGGCGTGGCGCCTGCCAGCTGCCACCTGCCAGTTGCAGCTGTAATCTTATCGTCAGCTAAAAGAAGAGACGGACTGACAGACAGAGAGAGAGACAGCAAGAGATAGTGAGAGAGAGAGGGAGAACGCAGCAGCTTACAACAAAATTCGACTTTGAATTCGAATTTGAATTTTCGGTTTCGCAGCAAAGTCGAAGCTCAAATTCAATTACAGCTGCTTCAGGTTGCTGCTTGCCCCAAGTGGCAGGTTGCACTTTTAATTGACCAGCTGAGCGAGTATGTGTGTGTGTGTGTGTGCAACAGTGTCAAGTGTCAGTGGGCAATTGTCGAGCAGCGATGGAATCTGTCACATCCCTCAATAGATTTTAATTTCATTTGTCCTCTCTCGCTCTGTTAGCAATTGCTTTCTTCCTCTTCTACCCCCCGCTCCCGCGCTCCTCTTTGCCATTTTGCACTCGACTCAATTCTGATTCTTCTTGTGTTTATTTACTTATTTACATCTTGCTGCATTTTAATTAAGAACTTCATTGTTTTTTGCCCAACAACAACAACAACAACAATAAACACGCTAGGACAAGCGACGACACGTTGCGGCACGTTGCGACACGATTGTGCACGTTGCGACAGGTCTGAGCAATCCGACAAGGGCGACAAATGCATAGCAAAGTTGCAAGTTATAAATACGAATGCGAATGCGAATGCGATTTTGTTATCACAAATGCCAACATGCTCGTGCATGCTTGACGAAACACACACACACGCACACGCACACGCACACTGTTACACACACACACAGACACAAGCAGCCACACAGACACAAACTCACATGGATATGGAGCTGTACATACACGAATCGTGCTTATTGAATGGTAATCATATTGTAAAAATTATAATTAATCGTCGCATTATGCAAATATTTAACGAGGTTGTTCGAAAATGTTAAACGGTTTTGCAACAAGCTCAAGAATTTTTTTTTTCCCAAAAGAAACTACACTCACACACATGCATATGTACATACATGCAGTACATGAATATGTGTGTAGATAATTAATATTTAGTAAAACAGACGATAAATCTATATATACGATATAAACGAATTATATACGAGGCAGGCAGAATACGAGGAAATACGAAAATGACTAGAAGAAGTTGCAAAACAATAATATAATGTGCCATTATTAGCAGAATGAAAGTTAAAAGAGGACAACAAGTTCGGCATGAACCGAACAAGGCAATACTCTTGTCTGTGCCAGGGTGTGGCTATGTGTGTGGATGATGCAAAAGTAATGCAAGACTATTTTAGCACTTTTCCGCATGTGCTCGACTTGTAATTACCCTGTAATTTTTATATTGATACATTTGCCAAGGAATTCCATTACTTTTGCTAAAAGTGTTGCCTACTTTTAAGTGCTACTCATTGAGCTCCGCTTGCAATTTCCTGTTTCCCAAAATAGTATGCTATAAAAATGCATTACTTCTACTCAGTTCTTACAATTATTATTTTGATGTTATTCATTTAGTTAAATAATGCAACCCGCACACACAAGAGTACCACACTATAAAGTCATATTCCCGCGAAATCGAAGCAACACAGTACACATACTAATAATCGTGTAACTAACTAACGAATCGAGAACTACCTAAAAGTCAAAATGAGAAAAACAACAATAATGAGCTCTATATGTATACATACACTATATAAATCGGAATTCGAAACGAGAAGAGAAAAAAGGAAGAAGTACTACAAGTACTCAAAATGGTCAAAGCTCAAGTTGCTCAAGTAGAGATCCTCGCCGCCTTTCCCTTTACCATTGTCATTCTGGTTAAGGTAGCCGGTTTAATTAAAACTCAAACTGTAAATAGGCAATCAACCGGTCGGAAGGGGGATTCATATGTGTGTGTGTGTGTGTGTATGTGTGTGCTTGTATTCACATAAATAGATATGCCTGTACATAATGTGGCGTATTCAATTAATCATGTTGTGCGTGGAAAAATTATCACACACACACACACATGCACTCATACACACATGCAAACACAGCATACGTATGTTCATGTATTTGGCAATTAAAATTTGATTACCGAGTACGTTGCAAGCATTAACAACAATTCACACGCGTCGCTTGTGAAACAAAGGACATGAGTATTAAGGCTACAAACACACACACACACACACACATACACCTAGACACACAGAGCGGTATGCATGTGCAGGCTTACGAATACGCATACAAATGCAAAAATTCAGTTAGCGTGAAACCAAAAACAAAAACAACAAAAAGAAGCGAACAAAGAATTAAATATACATGTATTAAATCAAATATATCTTATATAGTATATATACATACTTACATAGTTATATACAGACATATACCATAATAAAGAATGGAAAATAAAAACAGAAATTATGGAGAAGCAAAAAAAACAGATAAAAAAAAAACAAATAAAAACAAACCAGAAAAGGGCGCATAAGAAATTCTACAAATAAAGGACAAATATATTTATTACATTTAATTGAGTAAATCATTTGGAATGCCGCGCGGGATCGGGGTGCTTATGGAAATCAATTTTTTGAATTGAATTGCAATATTTTACCCTGCTATAAGCTAGTTTTGAAGCTTCCACAACACATTGAGGAAAGTAATCCCTTCATAATTTCAATTTGTCATTGCATGTGATGAGTTGTTTCCTCTTTTCCACCAAATTTATTTTGATTTCTATATTATTGTAGCTGAAATATGAATTGAAAGCTGCAACTTAAACTGCAACTTAACTTTTCCATTCACCAATGTCGTCATCAAATTTCGCAAAAAAGTTTTACTTTTACTTTGCGTAATTCCAATAATTTTCATTTATTGCACTTGAAAGTGTCAAATGGCTTTTGCACTGATTGAACATAACCTCACACTACCAGGCGCAAGAAGAGGAGAAATACACAGACTTTGGTTCCAAGTAAATACTAAGTTAAAGTCAAGCTTGGATTGGCGTACAAATTGATGGCATACCGAAGCTGGCATACGCTATAAAGAGATGCGATGTTAATTGACTTGAGTGCGTTGAAAACAGCTGAAAATATATTTCAACTTGGTTTTGAAAGAACTTAAGAGACAAACATACATACATATTTACACTCATTTGAAACCATTCAACATACAATTATAATGTAGACCTTATGTCCCTAGCTAAACCAAAATACTCCATAGCATATGAAAAAGAGACTATCAACGAGCCAAGGCAACGAACCATTGGGCCAGGTGGGCGGGGCGACGATGGTACAAGACGCTGTTACTCACTTGGACCGTTCGCCCCATCCTTTCGTGTATCCGTCTATCTTACTGTCCGTCTGCCTGTATGTCCGTCTGTTTGTCCGTCCGTCTGTCTGTCCGTCTACCCATCTGTCCAAGCAGCTGCGCAAATTTAACTCTCAAACACAGCAGGATGTCCGTTTTGGAGCTGAGCGGAAACTGTTCTGAAAATAACACAGCAAATAACTTCTGCAACCGCATTCAGCACGCTTGTCTGCTCGTATACTTGCACACACACACACACACATACTCATGCAGTGCACTTAAAGCTTACGCACACAGCCACACACAGGCTCAACTTCAGCTCTGAACAGCATCATCCCAGATCAGGCTTATTCCTGGCTGAAAGTTTCTGCAAGTGCAGCGTACACACAACAAAATCGTTGAGTACATTCCACAAGAAGGGATCAAAATAATACGTAAAGTAAGGGCTAAAGAGAACAAAGTGCAGAAGAATATAAAAAAAAAATGAGAGAGAGATGCAAATTTAATAAATCATTATTAATTTAATAAATGAATAAATCAATTTATTACAAGATACCCAAAATTATTATAAACTTTATTACTTTATTAATCAAGATTTCAAAATTCGGAATAGGATACTAACATCTTCCACACATGTATTGTTAAAATAACATGTTAATTTAATCTTATCATTTTCATCTAGAAAAGATAGCAAAACACTTAAAAGACAACATGTCCGGAAACGTATAGAAGTAATAAGAAATATTTCATACCTTAGTTCAAGTGAAATTTTCCTTTTGACCCACTTTAAAGAGTCCCCTTCAAGAAACTTTGATTTTATCAATTCCTCCCACATATTTCTTTCACTTTTCGGCTTCTTCGCTCGAGATTTCCAGCTAATATTTATGCCAAATATCAAGACGATAAAAAAAGCAGCGTCTCGCTAACTTAATCATTGCCAAAATACGAAATATGTTTAGTTTTGACTGGCTCTCCACCCCTGCCCCTGCCTTCATTATGCCACTGTCTCAGCCTGTGTTACAGTTACCCAGAAGAAGAGTTTCTGCTTTCGCTTTCAATCAGCGCCAAAGCAGACGCAGAAGCCGCGTGACCCTTGGCAGCCGTTACCGTTACAGTAACACTTACCGTTACCGTTAGCCGTGCAATGGCCCATGGCCAGCAACAGCAGCAGCATCTGCCAATACAAAATTATGCGGCAACGCCCACCAGCCCCCATCCGTCCGACGCTGCCGAGGGGCATTAAGGCAAGCGGAAGGGTTGAAGCACAAGGGGAAGCTGAAGAAGTTGGTGGCGCCAGCAAAAATTGACTTTTAATGAAAACAATTGAAAATTCTGAGACAACGTTGCGGAAGGGGGAGGGATGCCTCCTGCCTGCTGCCTGCTGTTTCTGGAGAGCAGTCGCAGTCAACTGGCAGATACTCCCTGTCCCCAGCCCACAGCCCCAGTCACCGCAACTGGCTCAACTGGCTGCGGTTATTAATTTCAATTAAAGCATTTAACCGGCAAGCCCCACAAACAGCCGGCAATATCCTTTTTATTTGGGGCTTCTGTTTACACAACCGCCAAGCAAGCAGGCAGCGCATAATTTCAACAACTCCTTTACACCCCTCCCGTCCTGCGTCCCTACGCCGCGGGTACACGCTCAATTGCGCGCTTGGCCCAGTGGCATGTGAATTAAGGCGTGAAATATTCGCGCCAAACTTTTTGCTCTCTCCTTCCGTTCCACTCTCGATTCGCACTTAAAGTTGGCTTGAAAATAGCTAGAAAATAAATTTAAATTTCGAAATTTAAATTTTGAACATTCTTCTTTCTTTCTCTTTGGGGGATCAGAACAATGTCGAATTGATCCAATTAATTAAAACCAATTTAGTTGCTTTAATTAACTTTAAATTTCCTTAGATTGCGGCTAGATTCGTTTTGATTTCTTCGCCAGCAGCTGCTAATGATATCATAATTTTGGAATTTAACCCACAGCCACAACAACAACAACAGCAACTGTAATGACTGCCATTTAGTGGTTGTTGTTGTTGTTGTCGCTTTTGGGGAGAAGTGCATTTCAAATTCACAGGGCGTCGTTCTTTAGCGTTGTTCGGTGGTAGAGAGGGGAGTGCGTTGCAAAGGCAGCTGCAACTCGCGTCGGGGACTAAGGATATTTATGGGACTCGACTCGCATTGCCGGCAATTTTATCGGCCAGTCGTTGACTCCTTTAACGAGTCTTTCAATTTCGCCTGCGTTCGTACTGTTGCGAGGTTCTTGGTTGCTTTCCACGAATACCCTGTGAGAACTGTATAGTACAAGATACGAATAGTAATGAAAATAGAAGAGAGTTCAGTGTGAGTTGAGAAGCTGCTGATAACGAAATGAGTATAACATCTAAGTAAGCAGGGTGTGCCACGCCTACAAGCAACCTTAAAGTTCGATTTGTACCCACATACAGCATGTGGAAATCGTATTAATGTAGTCAATCTAGTCGTATATAATAAATTCATAAATTTACACAACACACGCAGATTGGGATTAACTAGAAAAAATTGTAGACTTGCAGCACGGTTGCTTGGCACTTGTTTATCGCCACCAACCAACTTACCTAGCAACGCTGAGAATCATCTGGGCAACCGTGCAACCATTGGCAACCACGGCTGTTGCATCGTGTCGGCTTTATCAATAGCAACAGAGCAACAGCAACAGCAACAGCAACAGAAATCGGTGGCGAGTCGCGTCGCGCAGAGCGGATTGAACTGAACTCGAGAACGGAACTCAAAATTCAAGCAGAGACCCATTAATAAAACTACAAAATGGTAAGTAAATTAAGGGCTGTGCAGTGGGAAGGGGTTGGGGGGTAGTTGGGCTTAAGTTGCAGAGAGCGTTTAAGTAGCTTAAACAGTAGCAGCAGCAGCAGCAGCAGGAGCAGCGGAGGCAGTGGCAGCTGTTATTGCCATAAAGCGTGTTGTCTCGCCGAGGGTACTGCCTTGCTGACCTCCGACCTCCAGCGGGAGCAGGAACTGCCACGGATTGCTGCCTCTGTTGCCACTGCCACTGCTGCTGCTGCACATTCAATTTTTCATGCCAAACGCGGCTGTTGTGCTGCAACAACATGCTGCAGAGACACACACACACACACACTAGTTATTTACATTTATGGTACATAATGTGCCTGGCGTGCGCCTACAGCCGTTAAATGGCTAAAGAATTGTGCAGCGCGTGAAATCTCAGCGAAGGCAGCAGGAGAAGGAGAAGCAGCAGCAGCAGCAGCCGCCGCAGCAGACGTCGCTGCAGCACCCCGTGTTGCTGTTGTCCGTTTTCGACAATTTGTGCACTCCACACACACTACATATATCGTGTATATATAATACACCATATATATATATATATATATACGTATTATTTATGAAAATTGTACGCCTTTTGCCGACGCAGAACGCACAGCGCGCAACGCGGTCGCAGCCCGCTTCGAAAATTTTTGAATAATTTGCAGTCATAAAATATGCAATAAGCCAACAGCTGTTGGCAAATTGTTTTGAAAGCCGCGCCATCACATTATTTAAAACGGGCGATGGGAAGCGTCGCTTTTCCAGACACCAACGCAGGCTCCAGCTCCAGCTCCTGCTCCTGTTCCAGCTCTGACTCTGACTATGACTACGGCCTCAGCAAGGAGTCCCGCGCCAGAACCTGCTTCACATCTCGCTTTGACTCCTTCTACATCCTGTACGATTCTCGCGCTCTCACTGCACTTCACTCTCATCTTTGCCATTGTCCTTGTCCTTGTCCTTATCCTGCATCCCTTTTTCGGGATCTGCTTTTCGCCGTAATCAAATTAAATCCAAAGCAGTCGAGTGCATTTCGCAGAGCTGCGCGTAGAGTCTGCTTCCAAATTATCATCGCTTTTAGCTCTTGAACACTTTGCTGTAGTTAGTAGTAGTAGACTTGCAGTTACCCTGGCTTTGTATGCTTGACTTTTACCATGTATTTCGTGATATTTTCTTCACCTTTACAGCCACCAAAGGGCAAAGGGAAAGGAAAGAAGGGAAAGAAGCTGCCGCGTGAGTATTGAACGAAAGAAACCCCTTGATAAGTATACCAGAGTATTGCCAGATCTTAATTAAACTAACAGAAATATAAATATTTACATATATACTTGTATGTTGCACAGATTGTATAATTGCACAGATGGTATTGAAATCATAGGGAGATTCGCATCTGTATTGATAAAGATCATACATAGTTCGAAACCATGTTTCTTAAGTATTCGACAAACACTTGCAGTGACTGTGCAGAAAGAAATAATACAAAAGATCAAATCTAAAATGATAAGTTAAAACCAGTAAGAAGCAACAGTCCGCAACACCACAATACCCTTCGACCTAGGCCGTAGTTTACTTAAATTCATACACATATGCATAGCACACTTTGAAATTATCCCGACAGCCCGCACCCTCCCCCCTCCTTGTTCGACGCAGGTTTATGCTCATACTTTTTAAAACTTTTGTGTTTATTGTCCGATCGGACTGAAATTCGAGACTACGTAGATATTTCATTAGCTAGTATATGTTAAGTCAGAAAGTTCTATCTTTTAAACAGCGCTTAAAAATTGAGTTCAAAAATAAATTATTGATTTGTGGGGGCGTGGCACCTAACATTTGAAATAAACTTGATCTGCTTGATCCACACAGGAGTCTTCCTGCCAAATTTGGTAACTCTAGCTTTTATAATAGCTGAGATCTGTGCGTTCATACAGACGGACAGACGGACAGACGGACAGACGACAGACAGACAGACATGGCTCAATCGACTCGGCTTGTGATCCTGAGCAAGAATATATATACTTTATGGGGTCTCCGACGCCTCCTTCTGCCTGTTACATACATTTTCATTTTGCACAAAGTTAGTATACCCTTTTTGACCATTTTCAATGGTCGAAGGGTATAAATATTTCTAAATTTTCCAACTGAAGAAAGTAAACAGAAAACTCAAGATCATATTTATATTTGACATATTCAAATTTAGTTAAGTTTCTTTTACCTAGATAGGTCACTGTTTTCTTTCTATCTGCTTGAGTGTTTCAATTGTTTTCAGATCATTAATATTTCCCAAATATTTCAACTTAAATTTTCAAAAAAATGCAGGACTCTTAACTTTCGCAGTTATTAAAGGGTTAACAAAAAAGACAATGATGCATTAATAACTTAAGACTGAACTGACGAAACTGTTCCTGCCAAGTCCGCTGGCCATCCGTTACGGAGTGGGGGGGAGGGTGGTGGTGGTAGGGGAAAGGGGGGAGAAACAATTTGTCAAATAATGATAATCTGAGGCTTGGTCAGCAGGAAAGATGCAATGGGGTGAAGGGGCAAAGCGGAGAGCATGTGACAAGTGGCGGCCATATTGGCCACATGCTCATGCAACGTGCAACCCTCTTTCCCCCTCTTCCCCTGCCCCAACCATGCCGAGCTGCCTCGATACAATTTAATTGTACGGGCCAACATGGATGTGCAACAACATGAAGGAAGAATAGTAGATGAGGGGTAGAGAGGTGCAGAGGGGGGAGGGGGGAGACAGCAGAAAAAATGTGCACTTAATTTCCACGAGTGAACAAACCAGCTCGGCCTCTAACGCACATAATTGTTTCTATGGCCGGAGCAAGCCCGGCGAGAATGCGCTGCTGGCGGGGGAGGGGAAGAGGGAGGGAGGAGGCAAGCAGCTCGGCACCAGCCGGCCAACGATGCCAATTACACAAACCAATTACAGCAGAGCCTGCACACATGCGAACACACTAGTGCAGTCCTAAAATACACACACTGTACTCGTAGAAGAGAGGGTACGGGGAGAGGAAGGGAAGGGGGTACGGGGAGGGGTAGAGAAGGTCAGGCTCCATAAATGACCAAAAGACACTGCATGCTATTCTTATTAAATTTTGCGTGGCCCACTTAAAGCGCCATCGAGCAGCCAGGCCGAGCTGGGCACCCTGTTCACACCTTGACCCTTCCCCGCTTCTCACACAGTTCTCATCGATGGCGTGGACACGTCCGCCATGAATCGTGATCAGCTGGAGGCGTTTGCGCTGCGCCTTAAAGCGGAAATGGATCGCGAACGCGAGGAGCGCAATTACTTTCAATTGGAGCGTGACAAGATACGCACCTTCTGGGAGATAACGCGACAGCAGCTAGGTGAGTCCGCCCCCAAGCCACAGTTAGTTTACCCTCCCAATGAGTCCCCCCTTTAACTTGCCACAGAGGATTCGAAGTATGAGCTGCAGCAGAAGGACAAGGAGATCGAGGCCACACAGGACCTGGCCGACATTGACACCAAGCACATCATGCAGCAGATGAAGCATCTGCAGTTCGAGAATCACACCAAACTGGGCGAGGCACGCGCCGAGGCGATGACGCAGCTGAAGGTGGCCCAGGAGCATCATGTGCTGCAGGAGATGGAGCTGGAGAACGACAAGCGGCAGCTGCGCCGCATGATCCGGGAACGCATCGAGATGAGCGACATGCAGCATCGCCAGCTGGAGGCGCATTTCAATCAGCAGCTGCTGTGAGTACCAGCTCCGTGTAGACAACTCCCCTTTCCCTCTCCTTCCACAATCACAACTACAACACGGCCTCCACCACTCTCGTCTTTCGCAGCGAACAGCGTCTGAGCTTCGAGAGCGAGCGCAAGGATAACGATCGCCTGCACGAGGAGAAGATGATGGAACAACGCAGCAAGCTGGAGCTGTTCTACAATTCGCAAATGTTCGAGGTGGAGGAACGTAAGAATCAACAGATAAAGGACCTGCACGATCACCACGATTTGGCATTCAACGACATGAAGAACTACTATAACGACATAACACTGAACAATCTGGCCTTGATCGGCAGCATGAAGGAACAGATCGAGCAGCTGCGTCGCCAAGCGGATCGCAGTGATCGCATAGCTGCCGAGGCAAGCAACGAGACACGTCGCTTGCGCGAACCCCTCGAGCAGGCCAAGACCGCCATGAAGGAGCTACAACGCAAGCTGGAGTTCTACGAGCGCGACAAGTTGCAACTGCAACGGTTCAAGAAGGCCAACACGTCGCTGGAGAAGAAGGTCAAGAGCCTGATGTGGGAATCGGAGACGCTTCTGTTGCGCAACGATGCTCTCGTCACCGAACGTGGTACGCTCAAGGCGCGCTTTAACGATGTCATCGTTGAGCTGCAGCAGAAGACAGGGCTGAAGAACGTGCTGCTGGAGCGCAAGATTGCTGCCTTGTTGCGCGAGGATGAGAAACGCAACATTATCATGCGTAAAACCTTGGCCACATGCGCTCCCGAAGCAGCAGCCCAGTTGGGCGAAGCCGATAAAACGATCAGTGATGTGGTCGATAGCAAGAATCAGACAATTATCGATTTACGCTACGAGCTGGCCAAGGCCTGGAAGGCGCACGACGATCTCCTGGAGACATACGAATGCAAGCTCAAGCAATATGGCATTCCCACCGATGAGCTTGGCTTCGAGCCGGTTCGCGATCGAGATAACCAGGCCCTATATATCTGTGGACCGGCCGGCATTGTCACGCAGAACAAGTAGTATCGATACCCCGTTTGCCTCGGGAAGGAGAGTGACAGAGAGACTACGCTTGTTATCGATTTTTGGTTTTGAAGTTCGTTTTGAGTTTATTCAACTTTATGTCGTGTATAAGAAGTATGTATACATACACATATAAATACCTATGTTTATCTGTGTGTGTGTGTGTCTCTCTGTAGAGATATGTATATAAAAAAGAAAACGTATAAAAAGTAAAAAATAAGAGTCAAGAGTTTTCCATTTCGAATATTGCTTGAAAATCGTAACTAGATCTACACATTAACATGGAGAGCGAGAGAGGGGGGGCAACGGTTTAACGAGTGTGCTATGTCAGACAATAAGACAAATACAACACAAAAATAATAATAATAATGTTGAAGGCGAAACAAAGAGTAAGGTAACTTAATTCGAGACTATTCGATAGGTGCAATTCGATTTATTCATATTCGTATTATTTATTTAGGGGGTTATGTCTGCAGTTTTTAAAATTTCTTCTATATCATATTTAGTTTGCTTTTGAATTAGTTGATCAGTTTCAGTTTCTTTCCTTTTCGTTTTCGTTTTCATTTTCATTTAAGTTTTTCGTTTTGCTTGTGGTTCGTTTTCGTTTAGTTTCACTTATTTTTCAAATAGATATCACATAAAGTTTTGCTTCTTGTTTTTGTTGTTGTTGCTACTGCGGATTCGATAGATTGGTTTCTTTCAGTTATGTGCATCGGTATCGTTATCGGTATCGGTTTCTGAATGCATTTCGAGTGCGTTTGACGAATGAAAGAGACATTGAGATTATTGAAATACTTTTAAGATTCGATCTAATTAAGTATTTACAGTACGAAATACAACACTATGCTAAACGTTAGTTAATACTAGATGGATACAATATGCGTCTATATATATGGATGTGTATATATTGTATATGGTTATATACGTGTCAGTGTGTGTGTGTGTCTGTATGTGTGTGTGTGTGTGAGTGTGTGTGAGTGTGTGTCTAGGTCTTGTATGCTAGTTTAACTGTTGCTCTTGTGCCAAGTGAGTCGATAGTTCTTCTTCCACATGTCTTTGTGTTGTTTTGAGTATCCAAATTTCATTGCTCTTGCTATTCTCGCTAGGTACTTTTTTCTGTGGTTTACTATGATGAGATTTACGTTATCTTTTTTTGCGCAGTCCACTTGAACATAACTTAACTACTTAAGATGAATCATTACTATTTTGTTGCTCTTGAGTTTCTTCGAATTTCGTCTCAAAATAAACAATTCAAACGGCGATCACAACGGTTTACTTCACAGATGCGTGCGGGACACAATTGTCAAAAATTGCCCGTAGAAATATCATTTTAGTTTCACATATTTTTTATCTTATTTTTTTCTTTTTCTGTTTTTCTTTTTTTAGCTGCATTTTTCGTTTAAGTTTCAGTTTCAGTTATCAGTTTCGTTCGGTTTCCAAAACTGTGTAAAATGTACCTAATAGAAAACGGTTTACTTAATTAATGCTTCGTCTTTTCTCTTCTTTTTCTTTTTGCTACGAATTTGATGCAATTATTGTTCGGTTATGTTCAGGCGATTCGAATTCTTAATCGTATGGGATGGTTATGACTGTATGTGTGTCTGGCTGTATGTGTGTATGGCACATTAGAGGAGCTCTTAGCTGTATAAATTTTAGTGTGTCTTGTACGCAATTTTCATAAATATTTCATGTTGTATTTTTTTTTTGCTTTTGTTTTGCTTTTTGTGATAGTTCTTGTTGTTGTCGTTTTACACAAAATGTCACAGTTTATTTTGGGCAGTTTACTTTGAGAACGTGTTGAGAACACACAACTTAATGTTAACAATATATACCATATGTAGTTCATAATCGTTTAATCGTCGTTTATCATTTGAGTTTTCTTGTTTTGGTGTTAACTTATTGTTTAGCTTGGACTATTTTCATTTTAAATATTTTACCTAAATGCTTTTTGTGTTTGCTTTTTGCGTTTTGCTTAGTTGTTTCAGTTCACGAAATTCCTTGTATTACATATGTAGTTAAAGTTTAAAATTAAAGATTGACTAACATTTTGTTTGTAAGGCAATTTGTTTATGTATCATATATTTTTTTTTTTGTTTTCTTTCGCTTTGCTCAGATTCACGTGTATTGTTTTTAATCCAAATTTAATTTAGATTCAGTTCGTTTCGTTTTCGAATTCGAAAATGAAATTGCAATTAAATTCTTTTGTCTTTGACTACGCCTAATACCAATTTGATTCAACTGCGTACAATCTATATCTATATATGCAGATCAGATATATGTATATGTATGTAAGTTTCATATATGTTTCTTGGATGTTGGTACAGATTGCTACAAAATTGATGTATGTATGTATGCATGGCGAGTAATACTTGTTTTGTTGTTGTTGTGTGCGTGTCACAGATTATAAAGGTGTATGCGGTTACATATGACTGTGAGTGTGTGTGTGTGTGTGTACGTGAGTGCGTGTTTGTGTGTGTGTGTGTGTGGTGTGGTGTGATGGGTAAGCCCTACAGTTCCCAGTCTAGCAAAAGAACTTACCACTTGAAGGTGGTAAATTCATCAAAGAATTCGCGCAAAAGAGCGAGAGTGCACAGTGTTGCTATCTCGCTCTTCCTCTAGCTAGACTCGACAAACTGCAGGGCAACCAGCTTAAGAGCTATTTAAGCTATGCGTTTAATATGCGTTGCATTTATAATATCGTCAACGATGCTGGATGTGTGCAAAAGAACGCACCAACGGATCAGGTTAGCTAGTTGTAGAGTGTGTGTGTTAGAGAGAGTAAGAGAATGCCGCACATGCGACAGAGAGTGAAGTTGAACGAAAGCGAGACAGATACAGAGAGGGACACAACGAGAATGAGAGAGACATAGAGAGGGAGACAGAAAGAGCGCAGGGAACGGCGTTTAAATTCACCCGATGTGGCTCGCTGCTGAACAGATCCAGTCTGTCCACTTTGTGCCAATAATCTCCAGAATTGATCTCTTTGGTTGCTCGGGTACTTCATCTGCTCAATAAGCTCAAACTGAAGACATCTTAGAAGAATTTGTCATGTGCGAAGGCGCTGATCAATCGCGGCGTCTTCTCGGAAATGCTGCACAGCTCCAGAATATGCTCGTTGTGCAGTTTGGAATAGCTCATGGAGGCATGTTGTTGCCGCAAACTCATTATAATAAATCTGAAGGGAGGGAAAAGAATAATTATATTAGATGTTCAATCTGGGTGATGGAAAAAAACCCGTGTGGCTTTACTTGGCATTCGTATTTCGTTGTTGGCGATACTTGTCGAGCCGCCGGCAAAGGTGATCAGAACTCTTGAAGGGATTGCCACGCGTAGCAGCGGGCACAATAACCAAGAAAACATCATACGTGTGGGCCGCATCCTGCAGTGCATTATCGATGACGTCGGTCAGCGTTTGCTTAATCTTTAACACCTGCAGATTATAGAAGCTATGAGGGATACCGTTTCATTGTCAATCCATAAGTAATCTCACTTTTTGTGCCTCACAGACTTTCTTCGCTTCATCGATTGTCATTTCGGGACTCCATGGCAACTGCTTTAGTTGTCCGCTCTTGTCGTGCCACATCTGCACAGTCACCTGGGAATCGGACTTGTAGAAGCCAAAAGCCAAAGCAACAACCGCATCGAGGTACTTGATCGAGCGCCAATGTCCCGTCAGCCATTCTGTAATACAATTCCAAAATGAACATTAATAATATCATTGTTATATAAGAGGAAAGACTACTCACTGCCTATGTAACACATCTCCAGGTTGAGGGTAATATGCAACCGCAGACCGAGCGGCTTGTTCAGACCAAACGAGCGCCTGTACAGCTTGTGTATGAAGCTGGGCTGGGCGGCCATGACCACGCCCTTACAAAACTGTAAAAAGAATGGGATGATTGGTAACGGAATTCCTATTCATATTTGGTAAGGCACTCACGACTTTCTTGTGCTTGTGCTGGCGCGTCTCCTGCAGCAGCAGACGGATGGGCTGCACGTTGGCTGCGCGCAGTTTGGACTCCTCGAAGAACAACTGGGTGTAATCGCATTGGCCACCACGATAGGGTTTGTACAGATTCAGGAATGTCGGCCAGGTTTGCAGCAACTGTTCATAGCTCATGCTGGGCAGTAGCTCGTTGACCAGTTGTGTATCGGACATCATGTGACGCGGCACATGCTCATAGCAAAGCGACAATTTCTTTATGATCACCAAAGCCGCCGATGTTGATTGCAGCAGACGCAGGTTCGCGATGCCCAAGATGTTCTCCTTGCACTTTAGCAACGGATTCAGGTATTCGGGCCACTTAATGAGTTCCTTGCTAGGTAACGTGAGCAGACGCAGTGCAGCCATAACTTCCGCGTCGTACTTGCCACTTCGGTAGTGACAGCGCAGCAGCAGTTCACGATGCATCATCAAGTTGCATTCATGAGCCGACCACATGTGCAGCAGCCTGTCCAGCGACTGCGTGGTGTACCACTCCAGAATTGCTTTACGTACGGTACGACTCAGCGGTGTCTTTCGCTCCAACAGCTTCTGCACACGCTTTACGAACTTGCTAAACAGAAAGAGATCCTTGTCGCTGGCCACGAGCCTTGGGGAACTGAGCACGCACAAAGTTTCGCTGCTTCTCATCGCTGCGCGTTGATAGGTCAATGGCCAGAACCAGCAGCGCCTCATCGCGTCGTGGCAGATGCTCTGCGTCATTAGCATCCAGCACACTGCTCAGCAAGTTTACTAGATCCGACTCGCTGACCTCGTCACACAGTGCACGCAACTCAGCGAAATGAGACTCGACAGTCAGATCAAAGACCTGGGGCGTATACACAGGCTGGTCGAGTGTGCCCAGGTAACAGAAGCGTCTTAATTTATCCACTGCAGCAGGCGCAACTGTTTTAGTGTTTGTTTTTATTTGACCAGCGCCAAAGAAACCAAATAAAAGAATTATGAAGCACAAAGGGCTCCCGTTCGTTAAAAGAAACACTTACGCTCATTCATTTTGGGCTGCACTGGTGGCTGCTGGGCGACGACATCGGAATTTGCAGCTTCTGTCGATGGACTTAAATCATTTTCTTTTGGTGTTGACAAACTCTGCTGCATGATGCCAATGCCAGTTTATGTGTCAGTTCCAGAGCCACTGCCCTGCACTGCGTTGACTTCAGATGTGGGAAAAAATTGTTGCTGCAAGTGTTGGAATTATGTGCGCCTCCTGCTCGTGTGTCCGTCGCGGCACTCACAGTTTAAAGTTCTAAAATTGTTGTCAAACACATGCACAAGCAATTAAAAAGCTAAATAGATAGGTATCTATCTATCGATAACTAGTTCGTTGCGCACCCTACAAGTTCGCATGAACGGCTCATGTGAATGAAATGAGTCGTTTCACTGAACCGATTTTACCAGCCGTTGGATTTAATTACTTACTGGAAAAGATAGCGTAAATGACTGTTGTGAGTTGAACGTACAGCCAATTAAACAGCTGAAGTTGCTGCGGAACTTCTAAGACGAGTAAAACAATATGCGATTTCTAAACACTAAACGAAGCACGAATTAATAATAATTTTAATATTAAACAGCACGCAATATCGATATGTCTGCGCTCTGTGCTGACTCATTTATCGGCGCACTTTGAGTTGACGCATAAAAGAGCAAAGCACATGAATGCCGCCATATTCAAATCCGAATTTGAATTGCTAGTCCCCCCATGAGGCCCACTCTGAAAATGCAATGCAATTTGCAAGTTTGTTTAAAAGAAAATCAGTACGTTTTTGATGGAAAGATAAGAGTTTGTATTTTTATATAAGTTCTCAGAATTTGAGCTGTGTTATTGCCGTTCTTGTTATAACCATTATTGGGCTTTAGAATTTTTAATATTAAATGTAGTTTAAAGTGAAGTGTAAACTATTTACTCTTGTTTAATTATGCATTCATCGCCGTTATTAGAAAGCAAATATATATGTGTAGATTTTATAAAACAACCGATGCGTACGATTACGAACAAACTGTGTGTGTACGCACTAAAGTTGCTGATTATTAGTTTTATCATCTTTTATAAATTTTGTGTAATAAATGAACAAAAAACAATGTTGCGATTACATCAGTTTCTTTGTTTTGTATTACGTTTTTTTCTTTGTTTTTAGTTTCCTTTTCTTCCCTACTGGCTTGAATTAATATTCCGAAAGTATTCTGGCTTAGCTTTCTGCATGTCACATGCATCTGATGGTTTGACATCGCCTGCCCTGCTCTAGCACTAATGTGTGCCATATGAAGACTGCGACCCTTGAGAGATGCGCTTCTCCTCTCCAGATAGTTTGTATTTATAATTTAAATGTGTATTTGGGTTTAGTTTTTGGTTTTTGATTTTGATTTCCTTTTTTTATAATTATTGTTGTTATTATAAGTAAATGACTGTAAATGTGTGTGTGTAGTTATTAAATATAATATTATATATTATTATTATTATTATAATTAGTGTTATTAGGCGCTTGCAAGTAATTATTGCTACAATTATTATTGCCAGGTTCGATAAGAAAATAACTTTTACATATCTATTAATGCGTTTTTCAATTGTTGGCGTTATGTTATCTGTGTTTTGTTTTGTTTTCATCTTCACTTCCATTTGTTTGCTTTCAAATGTACATATATTTCATAATTGATGTTTCGGGTTTTGTTTTCTTTCCGTTTCCTTGTTTTGGTTTTGCCTAACTTACTCAATTTTTTTGTAGCTATACTTGAATAATTTAACATTTTGGTTTTTATTTTGCTCTGTAAAGTAAAATTTGTTGACTATTTTATTCACTAGCGTACTCAGTTTATTCCGCAGTGCGACCTGCTGATGCTCTTTAAACATTTCTCTTTACTTAATGCTTACTTATCATTTATCTGCTTCGATTGGCATTCGATTTCGATCCCGATCCCGATCTATTTTGTTATATTTTACTAACTACTTGTTTATAATTCATTAATAATTATAACAATCGACAACAAAATAACATTTTACAATGCACCTGCTCCATGGGTAAATACCGTACGGATTACCGTTACAATAAACGTTACAATTACCTTTATCATTAGCATCATACTCTTAGTTATCTACTGTTGATTTGGTTTTTTTTATTTTGTTGTATTTGTATTTGTATTATATCTTTATTGCTTGATTCATTCACTAATTGTTGAAATGTTCCCCGACTTGGCGCTATCGCTTTCGTTATTGCTTTCCATTGGCATCCCATCCGTAATAGTGGATCATGCTATACTATATCCTAAATATATGCATTCATGAACCCTGTACCCAAAAAGAAAAATAAGCAAAGAATTGAGAAAGCACACTGTTTGCTAGTTTAGGTTATGAAGTTATCTATGTATGTGGATTGGGTAGTTATACAAAGAAAGGTTTAGTGTTTGGGAATCTCATAAACTACTGTCCAGTTTGAGTCTTGGAGCGGGGTACAGGGTATTCTAGCTACTGCAAACACGGGTTACTGCGGACTATATTGTATATTGATCAAAATATTCTACTTAAACATATTTTGTGAGTTCATAAAGCTATTTCCAACCGTTTGTCCACCAGTCTAATGGGCAATTCTTATTTGCTTGTTCTCTATAAATTGTTAATAAATTGTTGTGTGTTCGCTATTATATAATATCATATATACTTTGATCGACTATGATTTAGGTATTTCATTATTTTCCATTTCATTTTCGAATTCTTTCTCATATTTTTCATTGTTTTTTTCTACTACGTACTTTGAAGCTGCCGATGAGCGAAAGATCAAAAGGTTGTGAGAGGAACTATTTGGGTACAGGGTAATGTATAGTCGAGCACATTCGACAATGGCGAATTTACTCGCTTAACTGTTCTGTTAGCCGTTGCTGAGGACGGATTAACTACTAAAAAAAATGCAAATGTTTTTCTTAAGGTCATAAAAAAGTGCGCGTTGTCGAACCAACTAATTGAATTCCGTACAAACGCCTGATGCTGTACATGTGTGAGTGTAATTTGTGTGCGTGTCTGTGTGTGTAGTCATGGTGTAGGCACGATTTCTCAAGCATCCGTCAAGGTCATCGAGGAAAGAGAGAGTATCAGGCAGCTCAGCTGTAATTCAACTGAGGATTGAGGAAACCGGCCTGATTTCGCTTGATTTACCTATTACACTGTATATCGTATATTCTAAACATTTGCATATGTATATGATTTGCAATTGCTATAATGCTGTTAATATCAGTAGTATTATCATTTGTAATCTCAATTATGCGTAATATTATCATTACTATTATTTCTCATCGGGTTTTAAGGCAATCGCAAACGCATTTTAATTTGTAAATACAGTGACGACTTCTTCTGATTCGTAATCTCCATCTTCGATCAACTTGTGGCATAACTATATTCTATATATTTGCGTGTATAATATCGTAATTCGTTAAAGAACTTTGCTAACTTGGGTGTCTGCTCTGCTTTCTTTCTTCTCCTTGTCTGTGTGTGGTGTTGGCGTTTCGTTATTATCTTTAATCGTTATCGTTATCGTTAATCGTTATTAGATCTCTAGTTAATTTTAAATATATATATATATATTTATATATATATGTATATTTTACTTTACGTGAAATCACAGTCCGTATGTGAAAAGACTTTATGTACTTGAATGATAAAATATATATATGCTATATATATAATACATATACATATATGTATGCATGTATGTAAGTGTGTATTAATGTGTTCATGGATTTGTATATGTACTTGTAAATACGCTACGCATGTGCTGTATATCCGCACACGCCTGCGGGTAACTTGTATCTTGATCTGGTTACTTGTATCTTGGTATCTGGTATCTTGCATCTTGCATCTAGTATATGTATCTACAACTCGCTTCGTTTATCGGCTATTATTATATATGTATAGTATATATGCATAACTATCTCAAGGCTGACTGAAAAATCTGTTAACAAAATGTGTGAGCGATACTCGCGCGCGTGTCGAGTGTGTTTCGAGTGAGGCATCATATATGGTTAACAATTCATTTATCTATTTATGTATATGACTATATTATGTAATATGTATATATAATTTTTATATGCATGTATTTAAAATATAAACTATTCGCATTGTTTAATAAAAAGGCATTTTGTCTAATCTTTTTCTGCTTATTTTCCCCGCACTTTATTATATTGTTAGAAAAAAAAAACTTCTGATTTGTTCATTTTGTTTCTTTAAGTTTTAAATTGATCGTTTATCTACGTAATCGTTACCGTTATCGTGATCGTTACGTTAGTAAAGGATTTGATTCGAAATTGTTCATTGATCGTTAGCTAAAATTATTGTTATTGTTTTTTTTTTCTTGTTCTTGCCGATGAATTCTGCTGGCGTTCAATATTCGCTTAAGCTTAGATTTAATCGGAGTTATATACTCGTATATAATATATATATGTATGTATGTATTAGCTAATTTAATAAAAAAAGTTTTTGTATTTATCCGATTTTCGTGATTTTTTTTTAGTGTTTTCTATTTGTATTTTGTTGCTTTTTACGTTAATTTGATATGAGCATTCACATAAGGTTTATGTTCTTAAAGTTGCTTTAATCATCTTCTGACGCTACTGCGTACAAGTTTGTGTGTATATGTGTATGTGTGTTGTGTGTATCGTCATCGTTATTATTATAACTATCGTTGTAAAGCAAATAGCAAAAGCATGTTCTAAAAACAGGGTAACCAAACGTTGAGAGCGCCGATCAATAGTTAGGATCTAATATTGTCATCAAAAATGGGTCACCAGCGAGACAGAAAGACAGAAAGACAGAGAGAGGTAGAGTGAGAGAGATCATGGAGAAATATAAAAGGATAGATAGTGAGACTGTGTGTGTGTGACATTGAGCGGAAAATGAAGTGGTAGAATGAGTGAGGTGGCACTACACTGGCCGATCTGGTATTATAATAAACATATAGCGTGTCTTTATGTGTGTGCAAAGCGCGTGTTTAGCTTTCGCTTGAGCTTGGGAAAACATCTTACTGGCTTCTGCTCAGAAGGCCATGCTGGTGCGCCGTCCGCCCATGCAGCCACCTCCACCACCAGCAGCGCCACTCCTCCCCATCGTGCTGTGTGATACACTGCGTCCCATGCGTGCCTCGCTGCCGCGTCTCTCACGTGCGCGTCGCAGCAGATCGGATGTGCTTGGTCTCCGGCTATTGGCGCCACTTGCCGTGGAGCCACGTCGTGCAACAATGTCCGACGTCGATGAGCGACGTATGCTGCCACCAGATGAGTCGCCATCTGCGCCGCTGCTGGAACCCGCTGCTCCCCCTTCCCCGCCACTTGCATGTAGGGGGACAGCAGATAGGGCGACAATGTGGCGCACGCGCTGCTGTACCTGTTGATCGAGAGCAGCTGTGTGCTGGAGTTGCGTCGCGGTGTGTAGGGTGACTGACCGTAGTCCAGCAGCAGATTGCTGCCTTCCGCGTCGGGCTCCGTGTCGACTGCCTCGATGCGCAGATGTGGCGGCGTCGGCTTCGATGCTGCTGCTCCTGGTGCTGCTGCTGCTGCTGTGGTCGTTCTGCCGCCTAGCGAGGCACGCGAACCGGCGGCGGACTTGGGCTGCGGCGGCGCCTCTGTTAGCGCATTGCCAGGTGTACGCAAGCCGGTGTACAGGGACTTGATGTGGAAATCAAAGGATTTGAAGTTCAGCAGTGAGCGGCGTTTCTGGCACTTGAGACCAGCGGCAGCGCTGGCGGCGGCTGTGGCAGCCACAGAGCCAGCGACGTCGTCGATGTCGTTCATGTTGTTGTTCAGCGTGTCGATGGCTGCGTTGGGCGTTGCTGTTGCTGTTGTTGCAATGACTTGCTGCAGCTGTTGTTGATGTTGCTGTTGCTGTTGTTGCTGTTGTTGTTGTTGTACCTCATGCTTGCTTATTGTTGTTGTCATCGTATTGCTACTTAGGCTAGTTTTACTGCTAATCACTTTCAAAAATTTATTATCATTATCTAAGGACTCCTTTCGTCACTGAATGAGACAGAAACCCTGCTTGGCCGCCTCCTTGGCATCCGCCTCCTCGATGAACGCCTCCTCCTCATGCTTGGGCGAATCGGCGCCGCAGGGTCCGCCGCCACTTAGGCTAAGCGGTCCCTGCGGGCAGGCTGATTGTCACCGAAGCGCCAGTGTCGATATCATTGGCGGTCGCACTGGCTTGTTCTCCAGTATCCGCTCCAGCTCGAGCATCACACTGGACGACAGGCGCGGCAGCAGCTGCAGAAGAAGTACAAGGAGAGGGATACAACGCGATTCAAGTCGACAGATCTCTCATCTATTTCTCTGTCTTACCTGCAGCGACTGCAGACTCTGATGCAGCTGCTCGGCCGAGGTGGCGCCCAGCAGAAGGCACTGAACGGGCTCATGCTTCAGTGACCAAGCGATCGATAGCTGCGTTGGGCTGCAGCCGAGCTTCTCGGCCAGCGCCGCCAAGTCCCGCAAGCGATCACAGTGTCGTCTGCCCTCCTCAATGCGGTCCTTCCCCCAGCTACCCTGCGGCGACAGTGCAGCCTGCAAAGCAAATGGAAGCGGATAAAGAGGGGGAAAAGTTATTAAGAAATTGATTGGAGGGGGCTTATGTTGTGTCATTCGCTTGCGCACATTGCGATTGATCTCATCCTCGGTCCACGAGAAGCTCTTCGTCTTGAACGATCCCTTGGGCAGAAAGAGTTTATCCCCGTTCTGAGTGTCACTCAGCGCCATCGATAGCGGTCCCCAGGCCATTAGCCCAACCCCGATCTTGTTGTACATCTCTGGCAAATACAGCTCGCATTTCTCTCGACAGAACATGTGGTACTCGGATTGCTCCACGATTGGCGTAATGCAGTTAAACTGCCGGCAGTTGGTGTACGCCTCCATGATCTCCACCTGCGACCAGCGAGCCGTGCCCCAATACATGGCCCAGCCCTGCTGGATGACGTAGCTCATCGCGCGCACCACTTCTACAAGTAATTTGCAGCCAAATCAAAGAGAAAGAGCAACATAGAAAGAAAGGAAGAGAGGAATAAAGAAAGACAAAGAGAGAGAGAGAGAGGTAGAGGGTAGAGATATGCATAAGTCTGGGCAGAGTTTAAATCAGATTGTTAGGCATAGATATGATTGTGATGGAGATTACTTTGATGGAAGAGATTGTATAGAGGAAGAAGGTTAAAAAGGACGCACAATTTTAGATGGATACATAAGTAGTAGGGTTCTCAGATTACGAGATATATAAACTGATTTGTGAATAACTTAATAGATGGTTAACTGGGGAGATGAGCAGTTCAATACATGGATAAATGATTAAGTGAATAGGTTAATGAATGGTTTATGGCCTGATAGATGGAAATATAGCAAGACAGGTGAATAAGTTATACAAGTGCTGAACGTGATCCGGAATTCTGTCTGCACTTGTCCGTCCAATTAGATCTGAGTACCCACCTTCCATGGGACACATCGGATCTGCCTTGTGGATGATAACGATATCGATGTAGTTCAGCTGAAGGCGCTGCAGGCTGGCCCGCACGCACTCGATGATGTGTTTACGCGACAGGCCACGTTCCTCCGACCTGTTTGGGGAATCGAAGGATAGGATATAGGAAGTCATATACTTATGCACATACACTACTCCTGCTGCCCACTTACTTGGTGCTCCAGTAGACCTTGGTGGTGATCACATAGCTGGTACGTTTCCAACCAGTGCGCTGCAAGATTTTTCCTATTTCCGTCTCGGAGTGCGCCTCGGAGATGTCGAACAAGTTGATGCCGCTATCGATGGCCAGCTTGAGTATGGCTTCGGCCTGGTCATCACTGACGCCGGGCGAGAAGACGGGCCATGTTCCCAGGCCGACGTTCGAGATGCGCAATCCACTCTTGCCTAGATTCTTGTACCGCAATCCCGGCGTCGGCGTCGAACCGTGCCGCAGCGGCAGTGCCGGATTTGACCCAAGACTGATTGAACGCCCTACGCATCGGGGAACGGTTGGAACGCGGCAACGGACGAACCACACAAGACCAGATCAGTATCAGGTTCAGGATTGGATTGCAATCGGTTATTGGATAAGCATGCGTTTTGGGCGGCAAAGTTCATTTTTTTTGTTAGCGTTTTCTATTTTTAGCGACAATTTCTTTTCGTGCAGAAAACAGCAATAACAAAAAAAGTCAAGAACAACAAAGTATACTGAATACTAAATGATGAACATGATAAAAAACCCCAAGCAAAAAACTAAAAAACCTACATACCATACATATATTCCGAATTTCAAAAGTAAACAATTGAATAAATAGTAAAGGTTAAATACACGTACGTGCCACATCTACAGGTAGGGAATATCTCGAAACTTCTATTGTTTTTAATTGAATTTTGAAAATAATTTAATGTACATAAAATTTAAAAAAAATCTGAGATATTTAACCTTTACCGAATAAATCTACAAATTTTAAAGAATTTTTGTTATTTTTTGCTTTTTGTCAATATATTTCTCGCACTTGGTTCTTTTTCTACAGAACCCATATCTATCTTCACGCCAAGAAAATTCCTTCCTCCGACTTATCGACATATTGTCAGATTTGTGGCATATTGATTTCCCATTTTTATTTCTTTTTACATCTTCTGACCTCAAAGCGACAGGCATATGACAGCTGACACAATACAATGTCAAGATAGATTCGTATTACGTGTACCTACAGGAAAGTATATCACAATATGCCACAGCTTGTCATATCAATTGCATTTTCTTCGTTCCGTTTCCACTGAGTTATGGCAATTTGCCATAAAAACGAAATCGAAACAGAACCGATAATCTTGGCAATTTGTATCAGGTTAAAACTACATAGTTTTTTGTTAATCCAAAGTAAATAAACCACATGCAGGAAAATTAGTATAGTGTTTAGTTTGAGTGTTTCGGAGTTTCCAGTAAGGGAAGAGCGTACCAAATACGCATTACGGCGAGATCTTTGATTCGATAACGAGATATGTATGTGTATGTGTGCATTGTATATGATGTTGCTAGTCTATGTGTATGTACTATATATGGAATACGTATGGGATTAGATACGAGTAAAACTAGAACAAGCCAAGCAATCGAAGACGTATCTCAACTAAAAGAACAGAAAATGATAAATTCATATAATAGTGAGAAATTCGATACCGAAATCAAGATGACCGCCCGTACCACTGAACTCCTCCATGCAGTCGAGTGACGCTATCGGAGCCCGGCACCTGAAAAGAGACATGTGTGGAGAGGGAAGTGTGTAGAGCAAGAGGTAGCAAAAACATATGGTATTAGTATAAACAATTGCAATATTATCTAAAAACTAAAACAGCAAGAGAAGAGAGAAACCTTATTCGATAGGCTTATCAACATTTTCCAATGCGAGCTTATATCGATAACAAATTAATGTGACGGTTCCCGCATTTATCTATATATACACCAAGTATACACAATCCTATCGATACAATATCGACAACTTTGACTGCATGTCATAAACAAGTTATCTTAAAGCTGAAATTCTATATATACTTGTTTCAATAGTAAATAAGTCAATTTGTACTATCGATACTCTCGATATGTCTGTTGACGCATCTTTTTCACAACCTGGTATTAGCCATCATAGATCAGCCAACAATTAAAGTACCCTATTGGTGTACGGTATTTTTAACAATGTAGTTATCAAAAATATATCGATAACTCTTTACACCTCTTTTACCTGTAAATGGTGACCGGGTTGGAGTCGTCGCTTGCATTATCCATATTGTTGTTGTTGTCATTGCTATTCGCCTGCGCTCCCGCTGCACCGGCACCCACCACAAAGTTCAGTCCGCCCGGCAGGCCCAGACTACCATTCGGCAGGCTTAGCATGGTATCGCCGCCGCCAGTCGAGACTGCTACTGAGCCAGAGGCCGCGGTAGAAGGTACTGGAGCAGCTGCTGGCGAGGGCGCCTCCAACTGCAGCACAGGTTGCAGTACCGTTGTGCTGGCAGTACCGCTATGCCCAGCCTCGCCGCTCTCGTGGCCAAGCAGCAGCGGCGTGCTGGCGTTAGGCGCTTCCACCAGGCTCTGCTGGTGTTGCTGTTGTTGTTGCTGCTGCGCAAAGTCAAATCCCGCAGTGTTGGTATTGGCAGTTGCATTGGTATTGGTGTTGGTGTTGGTATTGGTGTTGGTATTGGTGTTGGTATTGGTGTTTGTGTTGCTGTTGTTGGCCTGGCTGCCATCGCTGTTCAGGCTGCACACCATGGACATCTTGAGCGGATCGCCTGATGAGTTTGCCGAGGGTTTGCCGGAGTTGAGCACTAGATGAGCTTCATTATACACTACGCTTTGACGTTCTTATTAGTGTTTTTTTTTTTTTGTTTAATTGTTATTTGATTTTGGTTTTTGGGTTTGCACTACGTCACTAAAATTTGACTAATAATCACAATTTGAATGTTTCACAGCAGCTTTGAGCTACAGCTGCTACTTTAAGGCAAGTCCAGTCACAAGTTTTGTTGCTTTGGATTCTAGAGTTGAGATAGGAAACAGGTCGTTGTTATCGATATTAGTATCGATAGTAGCGATATTGCGCGTACAGTGTGAAACTAACGATGTATATAGATGGCAATATTATTGAATAGCTCGATGCAAAAGTATCGATATGAATATCAATATTGTTATCGATATCACCATCAATAGTGTCGACAGTTACGCATGTATATAAAACAACTATCAGTTGTGATGTCATGTAAATGTGGAATCTATACTATCGATAGCTATATTGATTCAATTATCGATAACTATATTGATTTAATTATCGACAATTATATCGATTCAATTATCAATAACTAAATCGATTAAATAATCGGCAAATATATCGATTCAATTATCGATAAATATATCGATAGCCTAATCGATAACTCTATCAATTCAATTATCGATAATACTATCGATAATATTCACTTTAAACGACAACTGTACACAACGCAAGCGGTTGGCTTTCTTCTTAACAGAGTGTATATAAACTATCGTCATGTTTCTCAAGCTATCCTAACTATCGTATCTATCGTGTGCTTTTTTTATCTGCGTATTTTTAATCTAATTGTTTTCTCGTAGTTTATTTGCCAAGTTAACAAACAGCTTGATGCATAATTCAGTTGGCTTTTCAATTTACTGAACACTTTTGTGTCTCACCGCAAGTTTGCGCCTCCTTATGCCACGTGCCACATGCCACACCAAGTGGCAATCAATTTGTGTCTGTGTGCGCTGCTTGACATGGCTTTGCAGCAACAAAGGGTCTGTCCCACTTTCAACTACTTGATGGCACAGTTGTCAAATTAACACGTTTTCAGTTGGAAATCGATTTCGATAAACGATATGTCATTTATATCGATTTTAGTTTCAGCCCAACTGATATCGCCCTGTTTCCTGGAGTTTTCTTCCTAAAATTCAGATTGTTGAGCTTAACTGTATACATTGCAGGGTATACAATAGTCGATTCTCAAACTTTGATGTGCATTCCTTCGATGGCACCTTACCCCGCCCCTTTCCCTTGCCTACACGCCCCGCTTCGCATTGTAATTGCGGCTTTTCAATATGAAACAATGGGTAGTTGTAAACAGCCGCAACCACATCCAGGACAACTGAACAATCACAAAAGTGGCGTTGAAGTAATGTGGTCAAAGTTCATGACACCACAACAGCAACAACAACACAGAAACAACAGAAGCAAATAAAACAACAAAGAAAACTTTTGCCGTGTGTCAAGTTGAGCGAGGAGTAAATCGCATATGAAATTTGTTTAATGTGAATTACACTCTCCAACAAAGATGTCGAAACTAATTGGATTAGAGTCTCTCCAAAGTCCCTAACATATACGAGTAGTAAGTACACTTTATCGGGTATATATATGCTTGCATAGGGCAAATTATAATGCTGACTCGTCCTTAAGTTTTTGGGCTCGAAAAACGTGACCTGCAACCTGTAAGATGGGAAGGGTCTGGGACTAGTTAGGGAACCCGAGCCAGGGCCAGCGCATATGGCAACACCTCACGTGGCTGGTCACGCAAGCTGCGATACCGAACTGAGCTAAGCCAAGCCGATACCAAGCCGAGCCGAGACCTGCCGCCATGGGGGGCAGGGCGGGGCAGGCAAATGCAAATTATTTTTTTTGTGCCCGCTAAGCGAAAACATTATGAAGCGGGCCCAGCATTTGGCTTTGACTTTGGCTATAGCCCAATGCCTAATTTCAGTTGCCTTCGGCCGACTTGGGGGCATGACCTTCGACCCGCTCCCCCTTGTCCCCCCTGGAAGGGTAGAAGGCTCAACTCGAACACGAACACGAACAGGTCGCTACTCGCAAACTAAGTAAATAAAATACAGTGAAAATCTAGAAATCCTTCTGCCTCACGTTGCCAGATATTGCTTACACTATTCGCACTATTTATCGATTGTTTCTGTGAAGGGGGAGGGGGCAGGAAGTGCATTAAGTTTGCCCACACGGAATTATGATCACTGATAAGTTTATTATACAAAATGATGCCTTTTACACACACACACACACACACACTTTAATTGCCTCGCATCAATTCGACACGCAAATTGCGAAAATTGCCGCTTCAATTCATTCATTTTTTCCGATAGTAATTTGTCGCTGATTTATCGCATCGGAAACGCATTGCAAATGTTGCTCAAGTTTCGGTGCGAAAGTTTCTGAATTGCTTGTCAAATTTATGTTTAAATTATACCAAAGAAATTTGAGCAATTTTAGAGGAACAAATATGACAAGGTTTGTCAAGGTGTCAGCAAAAGATGTCAGAGGAATGTAACACGTTTCGTAGGTGTTGTTGACAAGTGAAATGCCAGAGGAATATACGATGTGGGAGAATATGTAAAACATAAAAAGAAAATATGTATGAGTTCTGTAGAAATAAAAGAGAGCATAGTATATTATGCCTGTACATGACATAAAGAAAAGAAATTAGCAACGTTGCATCAGCTACACCAAGTCATATAGCACAAGATGAGCGCAGGGCTTGTGGCTACGTTCCTATCATTAATAAAAACAGCAGAAGTGTATAGAGAATTTTGCTTCAAATCCTAGGAAAATTGAAAACTGTATATATACTGCATATAGATACTTATACAGTTATAATATTTAATATACTCGTAAGTAACTTATAGAGTAATAAGTTCAATATAATATTATTTTTGAAATTTCAGTGGAGACAACATAAGGCTTTACCATTGTCTTCATCAGTTCAGTAGCTTTACCCATTTATATATATGTATTTTATCCTTGGACACAAACTTTCCCTCGTTGTAAATACCACAAGAACAATGAAACTTCAGGCCATTGTGCCAAAGTGTGACAGAATGCACATCGCGTATAGATATGGTAGATAATAATATATTGTGCGAGGTGTTCGGCCACAATAATAATGGGGCAGCCCCCAGAAGTCGCAAAAGAGTGTGCAATATATAATTTGTTCGATAAGTGCATTGTGTAATTTGGGCATTATGTGCAATTATTTTGTGATTAAATCGCTTTTTTCTTGGGCGACGTCAGGCACCACCCAATGCCAGCCCCGATAAGTAGGCTACATTAAACTGTCATTGTACAGTAAAGTGCATGTTTGCATGTTTGTATATGTGTGTGCAATGTATGTGTGTGTGTGTTTCTCTCTGTTTAGACAAGTTCACTTATCGATTTTATTTGACACTTAAATTGTCTCATTGGCGATTATCTGTTCAGACGTTACCTTACACAGACATACACACAGCCATGCATGTAGTATAGCATAGTATAGTATAGCATAGTATAGTATGGTATAGTATAGTACAGTATAGTATACATAGTTCCATATATACGGAAAGTCATGGCAATGTTTGGTAAGCTCATTACAACTGACCCGCAAAGCGGACAAAATTACATAAAAGCTGCCGCTGCTGCTGCTGCTGCTGCTGCTGCAGCTGCTGTCGCCGCGTTGGGCCCTTGATCTTAATAACAACTGTCATCCCCCTTCCCCTTGTCTCATCCCATCGACCACCTGCTCTGTCTCTTTCGCGGCCTAATAAAACAAAGCACAAAAACCAGAGAGAAACAACATATAAATGCAATTTTATGTTTATGCACTTGGATGCAGCTGCCACTAAAAGGCCCGCTCCCCTTCCCCTTTCCCCTTCCCTTCCCCCTCCTCTTAGCTGCCATCTTTCGCCCTTTCCCTTGCGCCACTCCCCTTTAGCCTACTCAGTGTGCCCAGCCCAGGCAGTGGCTCTTGTGGGCCTTGACTTGTCTCGTTTGGATGCTGAAAATAGTACAAACACATACATATATCTTCTGTGTGTGTGTGTGTGTGTGTGTGTGTGTGTGTGTGTGTGATGTGTGTGCGGCATATTACGACACTCTTAAAGCCGCCTTTGTTGCCTCATCTTGCGTGAGAGATGAAATTGCAAAATCAGAGACTGCAAACGAAACGAAAATGTAAAAAGCAGAAAAACGTGCAACGAGAAAGATGCGAACAAAGCGCGCATTTTCACACAGCATTTTCTTATTTGCCATAGTTTTCCCGCCGCAACTGCAAAGCGAATTCGAGTGAAGCTCATTTTGCATTTGCTGTTTGCCTTGTCTAACGGGAATATCCGCCAGCTCACAGATTCACACGTACTGCGTGCCGCACAGCAAGTGTCACGGACAGCTGCCAAGCACGACTAAGGTGTGGGGGGGAAGATGGAAACAAGAAGAATGCTGGAAGGAGGAGGCGGGGGGTGCTGTAGTAGAAGGTGTCGCAATGCCAACAACAACGGTTACTGCGTCGTTTAGGCCAAAAGTGTTGGCTGTTTTAGACGCAGCACGTAGGCGACAGTGGATTAATAATAAAACAAAATGCAAGAGCTGCCAACTGAGTGACTTCGAAATACCCTTTAAAATCAGTTAGGATCAATGATGTATAAAATGTGGGGTAATTAACATTGCTGTAGATCATTAAAGAAGTAGAGAGAGGGAATGAAACACGAAGAGAGGGAAACTGATCGTTCGGCAACCCTACAAAAATATATAGCATACTTTGCAGTTCATTTTAAATATACTAGCTGCAACTGCTAGATTCTGCCTTTTTTAGGTATAGGGTATAATAAATACGTTCATAAATACGTAGTATATTTGTAGGTTTTGTGTACATTTTATTGTGTTTTGCTAACGAAACTGAAACACAACACTTGAAGCAAGAACTTAACGGCATTTACACTGCCTTCTGTTTACTTTGCCTTACTCTGCGGCGGGCAGGTCGATATGCCGCATTTTGGGGCTTTGCTTTGCTGCACTGCATACGGAGCTGACCAGCACGCAGAGATTGATAGCACAGCTAGCTGGCTCTCTACCTGTCTGTCTGTCTGTCTATATAGTCTAAGGAAATTATCACTTTACATGTATCACAAGTGTAACTTGAAACTTTCAACTGCTTTTCAAGCATTTAAGTGTCAATTAAATGTGCGGTGGGGGGAATAAATATAGTAGAGAAATGACGTTGCAGAAGTAGGGCAAAAGTTCAGAGAACAAGTTGATACTTTCATCTGTCAGTTAAACAGCTTGTTAGGCGCTTAACTGGCAGTTAAACTGGTGATATTAACTATGTAAGAGTGTTTCTTGGCAAAAATAGCACAAAAAGTTGATTAAAAATGTATAGAACGTGTTGGTACTTTCAACTGGATGGCAACGCTGGCATTTTAACAACTTGTAAGGCGTTTAAGTGGCAGTCTGCCCGAAGAAACTTACAATGTAGGGAAGAATCTTGGCACTGATAGAACAGATGCCGGTAAAATGTTAAGAGAACCAGTTGACACTTCTACCTATATGGCAGCACTAGCATCAGGATACTCTTAACTAGTTGGCAACACTGTCTTTCTAATTGAGGAAAGCTGAGGAAGAATCTTGACAGAAATAGATCAATTATCTGTGAAAAGCTTAGAGAATAGGTTAATGCTTTAAAAATACGTGGCAATGCTAACATAATAACTTGTTAAATATTTAGCAGGTAATTAAACTAAAAAAAAGAACATAATATTAAAGAAACTTTCTCAAAGAAGACCTTTTCAAATAGGATTGATATATCTGCGTATGTTGTACCTTTTATATTATATTACACCCATTTGTACAGCTAACAAAAAGAACTTTAGAGGTGTACTCCCTACCTAACCAATCTGCTTCGACCTAACCTAACTTACTTGGATTATTTGTCCCGCAAAACAATCGATATGAAAGTTGAGTCTGAAGGCCTCTTGAACCATATCGCATGGACTGTGTTAGTTGTTGCTTCCAGTTGATCGCGACACGCGTGGCATGCATGTGCGTGCCTCTCTGTGTGTGTGTGTGTGTGTGTCAGCCGGTTCGTGTGGCATGCAACATTTGTGAAGCATTCAAACGCTTGTCATGTTTCTATGACCAAAAGGATCAAATGACACGCGCTTGAGGACATTGACAACAACAACACGAGGGGAATGGAACAGACAAAGAGAGAGAGAGAGAGAGATAACGAAATGAAACGCAAACTAATTATAAACTCGATTATAGTTTGGGACAAGTTAACCGATTCGACGAATTTCGATAAGCTCAATGCCAATGTCGAGCGATGCCTGCCCATATCTTGTATTGTATATCTATCTATCTATATCCATCTATATGTATCTATATATTTATTTTCGGAATATTATCACCCCCTCCCCTACCCCGCTGTCGATGATGTTGCTGCACATTGTTTGCCTACACAAGATGGAGAAGAATAGTAAATAACAGAAATGCTGCTGCTGTAATAAGGATGTTGCGACGTGCAACGTGCAACGTGCGGCACAGGCGCAGTGGGACAGGGGAGAAGGGGGAGAAGGGGAGCAGGGGCGGTGATGGGGGGAGCCACTCGGAACCACTTTAAAATACGTAATTCTTGTTGTCTTTTTGAGAAACTTTTGGCACACAGAGAACACAACAAAAGGAAACACGAGCACAAAAAAGACAAAAAAAGGAAAAAAGAAATGAAGAACGACGAAAACTTTTCCGTGCTGCATTTGTTTTTCTCACCAATTGAAAACATGGAACATGCACTGCAAAAAAATATGCTAAATAAATGTAGTTTCGAAGTGAATTCTTTGAGATTTGCATCCCCTCCCACAGCCACTGAAGCCGGTTTTTTTTTTGAGGGGCAAGTTACGAAATTTGCCTCAGCCTCTTCGTGTTTGGCAGCAAATCCGGCAAATATTTTTGCGAGGCACCGATGGAGGTCAGCGGAGACGCTGCAACTTGTGTAATAAATCATAAAGAATTCATCTCTGGCACACACAGTTATGCGTTTAAGTCTTCGCACACCCAGTGTCTGCATGGGATAAACAACAACAACAAAAACAACAGCAGCAGCACACTTAATGTCATCGATGATGCGGGGGCGGGCACAGGCACTGGCACTGGCACTTTATGCGATAGACGACTATATACACTACTATATACACTATATATTGGCACATGTGCCATGCTATGTCTGCGTTTTATACACTCTGTTTATATTTTTATGGCCACATGTGTGTGCGTGTGTGTGTGTGTGTGTGAGCTCTTATGTACATATACTTATGCTAGACACTATCCTACGAGTTTATTAATGTTTTAAAATAAATATTTTATTGTTGTCGTTCGCTTTTCATTTATTTATTTATTTATGTTTTTTTTGTTGTTGTTCTTCTTGTTTCTGTTTGCCGCTTTCGCCGCGCGCCGTGGCCGTGGTCCGTTGCGTTGCCGTTGCCGTTGCGTCTGACACGCGAAACACGTAACACCGCAATGAAGTCGACAGACGAAAGACAAAATATTTTGGCCCGCAAGCCGAAAACAGCAAAGCGAAAATGGCGAAAACGCTGTGTGCCCAGCACAGCAAGCAGCAGGGGCAGCGCAGCAGGCAGAGCCGCAGCAGCAGCAGCAGCAAGCAGAACTTGGCAGACCTGGGCAGCAGAAAAAAAAATCAACGTACTACGTGCGTAGGGAGGGGACGGGGGGACGGTGGACGGGGAGGTGGGAGGTGGAGAACAGTTTGTAAAGGAAAGAATCAAAAGAAAAGCAACACTAACAACGCAAGCAACGAACTAACTGTAAAACGGCGGCAGCAGCAGAGGCAGAGGCAGAGGCAGCGGCATCTCGGCATAGGCATCGACTCGCCGAATGGGCATCGACTCGGCAAAGGCTACAACGCATCGACGTCGACGTCGACGATGGCATCGGCATCGGCATCGACGTCGACATCGGCATTGGCATCGAAACGAGCAAAGCGCAATATGCACGTGTTATTTGTAGGCGAAAGAAAAAAGGCATAATAAATAAATAAATAAAACAGAAAATGTCGTATGGCGAATGAGCGCGTCACAGCAGCAGAGCAGCGAGAGAGAGAGAGAAAGAGAGTAAGCATAAGAGCCGCATGCCAGAGTGAAAGCACGCACGCCATGGTCGAAGAGAGATAGAGAGAGAGAGAGAGGGAGTATGAGAGACTGGGAGAGCAACGCCATTGCAGCTGGGAGAGGCAAAAGGCAAGCTTTGCTGCGGCGACGACGACGACGACGGCGACGGCAACGGCGGCAGCGGCCTCTCTGTTTTTGTGGTGAATTCTGAGTGGCAACACACGTGTTCCACTTTTCAAGCGCAGTGCAATTCCCGCACATACAAACAGACTCCCCTCCACCCGCAACCCCCCTCAGCCTGACGCTGCGCAACGCCTCGCACACTAAGCACAACTGTGCGGCTTTTATTTCTATGTTTTGCCCAAAATGTGCCGTCATAAGGGAAATGGAAATGAACAAACTCACACACGCACACACGAACACACAGATGTACGTATGCATACGTATGTTCGTAGACAATTTGTGTCGAGCACAAGTGGCCGCACTTTTTACCGTTGTTCCTGCTGCTGCTGCCTCTGCCTCTGCCTCTGTTTCTGCCTGTGCTGGCTTTGTTTGTTATTCTTGTGTGTCTTCACTGATTCGTAAGCTTCGTTTTCCAGTTAGTTTCATTGTTGCTTTTGTGTAAGCACAAACAAAAGTGCAGAGCAGACGCAGCCTGGCATAGTACGGCATAGATACGGATACGAATACGGATACGGATATGGATACGAGTACGGATACGAAGAATAGCGCACTCATATCGCATTGCAGGGGCATCACCATCAGCCCCAAACATGATGAGGGGTTTCTCTTGTTTGCCAATACGATAAAAGACCAACGTGTCCTGAACGCAACTGAAACGGACCTGAGCTTTGAGACTGCACACTTATCGCATATCACATATCACTCTCACTCATTACAGATTGAATACTACATATTTTCCCCCAATTTAAGCATTCCCGGAGCAGAACTTAAGGTACTGTGGGAATACGCGATATGGAATACGATTATCGTTAGACACTATTGATATTTAATCGAAACGAGTCGAAAATTATCATTTATATAAGATATAAAATATTTATTATAAGTTTGAGGGTTCATAAGATCATTTTAGATTGCATAAGGTACGAAGAAAATCGAACTTTGCAGAATTTCCAGTATTTAACGTAATAATTTCAAGTTATTATAAGTTCAATTGCTCTCTGTCCTTTTAACTTGCTTCAGCAAATCATTTCTAAATTTAGAATGAGCCACACGCTGCACATAAAACTTATTCTTAAGTTTTTTATCCTTTGCCTTTTGAGTTTAGAAAAACTAAATATGAAAGTTATAAACTCACTTATATAACATCTGCAAGGACATTAGTATTCGGAAAAAGTATCTCACTTCTGCTTCCGAAGGACCTCGATGACCGACGACCTTAAGCAAAAAAAATCAACTGCAAAGTCGATTATCGCATTGACCACAGCAGGTGCATTTCGCAAGTTATTCAATTCACACGTGAATAAGTTATGAGTGTGGGATCGGGGCATACCTCATAGGCATACTTTAGTGTGTGAAAAAGACCAAATATCCTAAAAATAATAAACTATAATTTTAAGTCAATTGAGCTGTATAATAGAAGAAAGATAATCTTAATGTTCAAGCAGAGGGTATCTGTTAGTCGTCCATGCCCAGCATCCCTTGCCAGAGGGGGGTGGGTGGGTGGATTGTCGAAAGTCGCGAGTTGCATCCCTGAGCAAACAGAATTGCATTCATAATGCAATCTGCGCTATTCACACTATTCGTGGTCGTCCGATTTGTGGTGCATGTCTCGGCTAATTAGGCATGCGAGTCGTGTGAGCATTTCACACAATTCACGAACGTGTCGTGCCGTACCGACAAAACTAAAGCAAAACCCACAAGGCAAATCGGGTAACACAACATGCAAAAAGAAAAAGCTGAACTAGCGAAAGCTTCCCAAAGCCAAGCCAAGTGGCAGCAGCAGCACCAGCCTGTGCAAACACGCCCCAAACATGACGCAGTCGGAAAAGCTCTCTCAGCGATTGCGCGAGATTTGAGAGAAGCATGTCGCGAGTAACGGACACGGACGGAACATTTGAACTGTACTCTGCAATTAGGCAATCCTCCTCGTTACGATTAATTTATGCTCCTGTGTGCCATTAAGAATTTAATGCTTGCATTTCCCTGACTCTTAATTATGTTTCGTTAGGAGGTCTAGGAGAATGATAACGTTTGCTATCGCCAATGTTCCTATAAAGGAATTAACCTTAGTTCCTTGTCTTCTTGCATAACACCTAAGTTTTCAACTGGATTTCAGCTTCCAGTACAGAAAGCTTAAAGGTACTTTGTGCATTCCACAGGACATAAAGCTTTAAGGCACTTTGTGCATATCAACAGCTAAGAAACCTTTAAGAGACTTTGTGCATATCGACAGGAGAGAAAACATGAAGTAACTTTATGCATATCGACAGGACAGAAAGCACATAAACAAAGCTATTTATATGAATTGTCTATAGCATTTATTGAGCTTCGCTTTGGCTTTTCTTAAGGCTTTCATAGAACCTTTAAGGTGTATCCAGTTTAAATTAAAACCAGCTGACCTAACCACGTTTAAATCCAAATCATATTCAATGACCTTTATCATATGATATATATAGCTCAACAAAGTGCTCTACAGTATAAATATGCAGCTTTAAAAGCACATGCAAGCTTAAAGCTTTACATACTGATAAGAAACTCATTTAAAACTCTTAGATTAATAATTGCAGAGCTTATTCAGCTGTATATAATGTGCTTCTTCTCACTAAAATCATAAGAAACCTCAACTATAAATCACAAATCAATTACAGAGTCTCTTTAGGTTCACAGTGCACTCTGCAAAGCTCCTGAAAGCTCAAGAGTTCACTAAAGCTGTATGAAACTAAAGTTGTATTAATGCATATTTAACAGCAACCTTATCAGGCCTTCAGCAAGGGAAACCTCATGTACATAAAGCAGCTTTAAAGCTCTTTGGCCTCAACATATGATAAACTAGAGCTAGCTGCGCCACAAGCAGCTCGTGTGACCGGCCATAAATCGCAGCAGGATGTGGTAACCTAATATCGATCTGAGGAGATTAGGGGGGGGCTACTCACATGATGCGATGGTAGGCATCGGGCTGGGTCTGGGCACATGTCACGGACTGCTCGGATTCCGTAGAATCATCGCGCAGCGTCGCAACGCCGAGCGGTAAAATGGGTATTATAGCAGCTGTCGCAGCTGCCGCTGTTGCCGGGGGTCCCGCCAATGCCGCCGTGTATGTTGCCGGCGGTGTGCCGCTGTATGTGTGCGTCTGCGGCGATGGTGTCGTGCTCACAGCCTCCTAGAAGAGCAGCGATAAACGAGAAACGAGATACAAGTCAAGGCACAAAAATGGGAAATGGAACGGAAAGTAAAGGACACAAAGTCCTGCAGAGACTGTCACTCGCACTCACCTTGAACTCGGCTGATTCCTGCACCGAGAATCTTTTGCGTTCGTATAGAATTTCCCTCTCGATGGAGCGACTACGAAATGCGGGCGGCAACGAGCGATCCGGCGGTGTTTGTAACTTGGGTGTGTCCGGCGTGTGAACTTTGCCTCCGGCGTTGGCGTTGCCCTGTGCCGCAGCTGCGCTTTGTTGCTGCTGCTGCTGATGCTGCTGTTGCTGTTGCAGCTGCAAGTGCTGGCGTTGCAGTTGCTGCTGTTGCTGGCAGTGCGAGGAAGTTGTTGGTGGACTCTTTTCGTTCTGCTGCTGTTGCTGCTGCTGTTGTTGCTGCTGCTGTTGTTGCTGCTGCTGTTGTTGCTGCTGTTGTTGCTGTTGTTGCTGCTGTTGCTGTTGCTGCTGGTGATGTTGCTGCAGTTGTTGCTGCTGCTGTCGCTGCTGGTTCTGCTCCTCGCGCTTTTGCTGTCGCCGTATCTCGAAGTCCAGCAAACGCGCCTCTCGCTGTTCCTTGTCGCGCTGTTTACATGCAATTGTCGCAAAGTGCATTTTAATCAACTATCAAAGTCGTGATCTCAACTGGGCCATCATTATCGGACATTTGCTTTGCTTATCTACGAAATACTTAGACCTTGTCTCAAGCTCGTCATCTGCGGTGATGCTGGCTTTGGGTTTTGATTTTGGTTTTGGTTTTGATTTCGATTTCGATTTCGAGTACGATTTTGTTTTTGATTTTGTGATTTGAAGAAGAAGAAGCAACGCGTTACCCGAATCGCTCTGATTCCCTTTGTGTTTCTCTATCGTTTCGCCTTGCTTTGCTTTTGCTTTGCGTCTGCTTGCACACAACACACACAACAACATACACAACACACACGCACAGAGCACACACGAGCACGCGACACGCGATTGACACGATAGACACGACCTCACGTGATTGACGTGACACGACACACTCACCTTGTAGTTGATGGCGTCCTGCTCTTCCTTTTGGCCTCTCGCTCGTTGCGCTGTCGATCGCGCTGCTTCTCCTCGTCGGTTTGCGATGTCTTGCTGTCTGCGAGAGCGAGACAGATATATAAACCGAGACAAATAGAGAGAGAGAGAGAGAGAGAGAGACAGAGAAAGAGGGGAGAAAGAGAGAGTGGCGTGGCTAATTATTCGGCTTGATTTGTCACGGAATACGCTAATTACGCCCATCAAATGCGTCTTCCATGCGAAACACACGAAAAACTCAAAACCCAAAGACGACAATACATTCATCATACATAGGATACTACAGGGTATACATACAGATAATTACACTATACTAATGGCATACACAATCTACGATCTAGGATCGTCATGCGAACTTTAAACTAGACATACATACAAGTATATTATGCACAAGCAGGAAAGAGGAAAATCAGGGGGAAATCAAAACAAGTTGGAATACTACAGTCGAGTGTGCTCGACTCTTATATACCCGCTTTCAAAAATATATTATTAGATATGTAACTTAAATATGTGTTGTGTTGCATACTTGCAGGCGGTGTGCGCCCATTACAAATATTTGTTGAGTAACTTCTTTGTTTTTCATTCGTGCATAACCAACTTTTCATTAAGCAATTGCCTGCTAGTAATTATTTTGTACACCTAGAATTAACTTTCTAATTTTATAAATAGATTTACGATATTCATAAATGGAATTCTAAAACAGACTTCATAGTAATAAGATATATTTTCATCAAATTTGGTAGTTCTATTTTTTATTAGTTTTAGTTATCATACAGACGGACAGACTGACATGACTATATCGACTCGTCTGTTGAGGCTGATCAATAATATAAGCATTTTGTGTGGGGAATAGAGCCCTCCATCTGCCTGTAACATCAACTTCCTTGCACCTCATGGCTAGAGGGTATAATGAAAGCAAGCCAAATTAGATGAAGAAAATGCAACTAATATTAAGTTAGGTACTTTTAGTTTAGTATTTCTAGTACTACATCTAGTATTTCACGCATTCCATCGTGCAATAATCGTTATTCTAAAATATACAGTGCAATCCCACTTGATCAACTATTGAGCTACAAATTATATCGTTTTTACTGTTTGTATCAGTACAAATACCAAAAAAAATACTAAGATAAAAACTCTCTTGACTATTGTATGGTGAACAAAGAGCTAGAATCAATTACATATCGATAAGCGCAAACCCGTTACTCTTCTACAACTACCTTTAAAAAATGCTCTCAAACGAACGTGCGCTGTGCTAATCAAACTTTGTGTGTGTGTGTGTGTGTGGAACAGTTAAAAAATATCACTACATGAAATTGAATGTTTGTCATATTGCAAATGTCTATCAATTACACATGGTACCCGGAAGTATGTAACTAGCACATTCAGGCTTAAATTCGATATGCCTATCGGTTTAATCTTTTAGTAAGCTCCTATTTCAAAAGCTTTTGCTTAAACTTTTTTTAATTTAAAAAACTTAAATGAATTTAACAAAAGCTTAAATTGTTGGTAAATTTACATAGAACTTGCACATAAACTTTGTCCTAATATAAAAGCTCTTTCAAACGATCATCACAGTTGATCAACAATATAAAAGCACCTTCAAGCTCGAAAAGCTCAACACACAATAAAAAACTAAACAGATATTTTATTCGAAAGTATATGAAAGCTACATTTGTTTGGCTAAAACAGAAGCTTTAGCTGTGGAAGGCCAACAGGAAACTAAACTGAATAAGTAAAGCATATGTAAGCACTGAAAGCTGTCACGGTCTCGGCTCGTCTTGCAAGCGAAAAGCTCAATTAGCTAATTGGATTCGAGTGAAAGCTTTTTGCGCTGCAATTAATGTGCTTCTGGCTATGCTAATCGGTTTAGCAGCATGTCGTGTCCTCGGCCAATTAGTGGCGGGCCAAACGGGGCGTGCTTGGTGCCGGGTTAAGTGGGAAACAGCTGTAGCTAGCATTCTTCCAGCCTGCCTTTCTGCTGCCTTCACGCTCTGCGGTAATTGTATTACGAGGGCAAAGCACAGAAAGAACATCTAGCCAGATGGGGCAAGGAAACAACAATGGGACATAGTATTCTACTTAGCAATGTGTGTGAGCGTGGGTGTGTGTGTGTGGTGTGTTTGTGGTGTGGTGTGTAATGGGGTGTGCTTACGTTTAGGTGACATGTTGTATGTGTTGTGTGTACTACAAACGAAACAAAAGGGAAAAGGTGTTGGGGAGGGGTAGAGGGGAAGGAAAAAGGTTTATAAGGTATATCGAAAGAGAAAAAAAAGAAAGCACCAAACGAGGCAAACAAAGAAAGTTGTCGTAAATAATTGTAGAGCAACAATCTAAAGAATGCTACAGCAGCCGTAATAATAACGATAACTATAGCGATAACGATAACGATAACGATAACATGTTAACATGAGCTCAAATCGAAAAGCGTAAACTATGCAACAACACTACGAGACCAGACAGAGAGGCAAGACAGGCGAGACAAAGCGACAGAGAGCGAAAGAGATAGTGAGAGAGAGTGAGAGAGAGAGAGAGAGAGAGAGAAAAGAGAGAGAGTGAGCGAGCGAGACAGACTTACTCCTTACCTCGATGAGTGTCAGATTGTTATTGTTGTTGTTGTAGTCGTAGGAGGTGGCAATACTTGTGGGTGTGTTGTCGCTAGTTGTTGTTGTAGTTGATGTTGTTATTGTAATTGTTGTTGTTGTTGTATGATAATCGAGCATTTAAATATTGCAACCTTTTGAAGTGCGTGTGTTGCGTGTGCAAAGCAGACGAAACTTTTGTTCTTTTCTTGATTTACTTTTTTCTTTAGCTTTTCTTTTCTTTTCTTTTCTTTTGTTTTGCTTTTTTATTTTTATTGCGCTCTTGTTTTCGCGTTTGTTTTCTTTTATTTTTGTTATTTATTTATGCTTTTTTTCGAACAGCGGCGACGGCGTTTAACGGCGAAATTAGCAGCGTATGTGCGGGCGGGTGTGTGTGTGTGTGGCTGTGTGTGAGGGTGTTGGTCTCTCTCTGTGTGCGTGTGTTTGCATGTGATGAGGGCAGTTTACCGTTAACGGGCACAACAAAATGTCGACTAAATGGCCTCTCTGGTATGCAAGGTGTGTGTGTGAGTGTTTGTGTGTATACGGGCTTGTGTGCGTTTCCCTCGTTCGAGGTCGACAATGCTGAGAAATTGCAATTCTCTTGCTGTGACGCAGCTAGGCGCATACAGCAGCAGCAGCAGCCTCTGTATGCGTTCTTCGCGCTCTGTCTGCGTCTGTGTGTGAGTGTGCCGCGGCCTCTGTGTGTGCGTGTGTCTGGCTGGGATTCATGTTCTCAATGCAGAAGGCAGTGTGTCTGTTATACCCCTATATGTGTGTGTGTGTGAGTGGGCAGAGTATGGGTGTGTGTGTGTGAGTGTGTGAGTGTGTGTGTGTCTCTGCACGCTACAACAAATACATGAACGATAGGCACGATCAACAACGAGCTTGAGCTAGAGCTTTAGCTGAGCTTTGGCGTTACGTGATACGAGATCGTGATCGTGATCGTGATCGAGGTCGTGAGATCGTGGAGGTGCCGTGTCGGGATTAACGTGGTTAAAACGACACACACAATACCAAAGAAAAGAAAAGAAACAGCAACAATGTGAATGATTAATAAATTTGCTTCATATTTCACTTTACAACTATAGTTTAAGTAGATTTAGATAAAGAAGAAGGTCACAAATGTGGAAGAAAACAAAATAAAAGAAAACAATAAAACGTATTTAAATCCTTGCCCAATCACTAATCGATAAACTAACTAAACTATATTTAAATAAATGTTTTATTGTGTAAATAATACTTTGTTATTGCTAGCTGTAAGAAAAAAATCGATAGTATCGATAAATTAAAGACGTAAGCCTAGCAATCGATTACTAATTAATGATTAATTAAAGTTTCTATCATTTTTATTTAAGCCACCATTGTGTTACAAGCTGCAAAATAATCGATAGTAACGATAGATTTATTTGCTTATCAAGAACTAGTATCCGACTTATGGTAAAGTAGCTAATGTGATTTCAAATGATTCTAGAGTAAATTACTGTTAAAACTATCGATGCATTTTAGCTATTAATCCAACATTTTATCGATGATTTTGCTGCCTCGTGCCTAAAACACAAAGTACGTGATGCTGTTCATTCGTTTTTCGCCATACCTTGGGGGAACTGTTAGCCTCATAGATGGGTCTGGAAATTACTAAGCTACATACATACTTAGATCGAAATACATACGTTCACATACATACATAGATACATACATAGAGACTATACGTAAAGTACGCCCGAGATCATATTCAAAAGGGAAAACAATAATACACAAAGTTGTTACAAGGAAGAACTGAAAACTGAGAAAGGAAATCGTGTCTGAGTTGGATTCGTGATTCGTACTCGATTAGCACTCGGACTACAACACGACAAAACAAGAGTCTCAGATAAGATCAAGACATACGCTGCAGATACATAGTATAATATATGGTAGTATTTTATTAGTAGTATACATATATGTCAAGATACAAGATCAAGTACACTGAATTGTATATATAGTATTAGATATATGAGCACAAGTAAGTATTGTATATGTATTGTAGTTTCTTTAACATATATAGTATATACGATATATATATAGAGCATTGATAAGTTTACATCTAGGAATATACGATATTCGGGTTCACTCAGTTACGTGTACATATGATATGTACGTATACAAGAAACGCAAGGAAATATACTTAATCGAACTGTAAAACAGAGCAAGAGACTGGGTACATTTAGAGACTTGCCGTTTAGAAAGGAAACAAACAGAAGATCGTAAAGTATCGGAAAGAGAAAGAACTGAAAGACACGTGAAGAAGACAAAGTACAGGAAGAGAAAGGAGAACGAAAGACGTATACGGAAAAAAAAAGCGAATGAAATCAAACCGGAACCAAAAACATCAAACGGAAACAACAAAAAAATGGTGGACGGAAAAAGATAAGAGACCACAAAAAATGGTACTGCAACACCCAATGTCGTACATGCAACTCACTTGAGGAACCGCCGCCAGCGCCAGGTGGCGGATACGAGAACCAAAATTGATGTGCCAGTTTGAAGTGGCCCAAAAATGGGCTTGCTGCAGGGCAAAAAAGAGAAAAAGAAAGAGAAAAAACCCTTTTAACACCGAGTAGCACTCAGATATGGCAGCGTAACATCTTTTAAAGTGCCTAGTAAACTAGAAACACCATTGGAATAGGTCGTTTTGGGGCGTTTTAATCTTTTCAATTGATTTTCCAAACTGTTTTCAGCTTAAGTTTAAGGTATAAGTGCATAATATGATTTCAAATCAGTTGACTTTGATGTTAAATTGGAAACCATATCGAATAGTTTCAATTTAAGTTTAACAAGAAGTTTTAACCGAAATGGAACTCAAAGAGTGCGTACAGCTCAACAACTTAAGATAATAATCTTCTTATTCAATGCAAAACGAAAGAAATTCCTGTTGGAACTTTTAGGTTATGAGATTTGTTCGAACTGTTTGGGTTTTCCTTCTCGCTACCTCTGCAATTATGTCACGGCCACGTGGCACCTTGATCTGCCGGCAAACCGATGCGTACACGTACGTATAGCGAGTGAATGCTACTCACCAATTAGTTGGGTATCGTTATTGATAAATTCTCGTTAAGCTCTTTGCAAGCGTTACGTTTCGTAAGGGGCTTTGCTTTTCTCGGCCTTTTAAAAAGGATTGAGCTCCTTATGAGTACAACGGATCGAACGTAAGTATACAGTGCATGTGAGTGAGTGTGTGAGTGAGTGTGTGTGTGTATTATATGTGTGGCAAAAAATAGCCCGAGGGCACACACACACACACGCACAGTATCAGCCCGTAATCAGTTTAACTCAAATGTTTGCACATTCATTACAGCTACATTTGAGTATCATAATTAAAGGCACACACAGACACAGCACACACAACACACACACATGCACATGTACGTTATTTGCTGAAATTTTCGTATTGTTTTTCGTTGTGGTTTCTTCCGCTGCTCACGTTAATCAGGATGCTTGACTTCTCTGCTCTGCTCTGCTCACATTTGTCAACCTACTACGATATGTGGCATCGGAATACAACAGCGCGACTCGAGCAGGCTTCTGTGAGTAGCAAAAGTATCGCACAGCAGCAGCAGCGACGCCAAGCGTCGGCATCGGCGTTAACGTTGGCGTAAGCAGCGACAGCGGCAGCATCAAATAATGTTTGTCTTCGGCCTTCGCAAATGCAAAAGCAACGCGCCGCCATCGCCTTACAACATTTTATTCTCTGCGTGTTGTTGTTGTTTTTGCTGTTTGTTTTTTTTTTTTGTGCTTCCACTTTCGCATTTTGTTACACTGCAATTGCAGCAGCAGCAGCAATGGCAGAGGCCGCGCTCTTTCTCTTTCTCTCTGTGCTTGCACGCTCTTTTGCTTTGCACTCTCTCGCACGCTGCTGACGCCGACACCGACGCTAACGTTGACAGCGACGGCGAGAGCGACTGCGACGTCAACGCTGCTGTGCGGCATTATTAACGTTGCTTCTCCTTTGCTTGGCATTAACGATTCGCTAGCAAAATACTAAGCACCAAAAAAATGGAAAGAAAACGTGCATAACACACACACACAGAGAAGGCGGGAGAGGTGCAAGGGGGGGCAGAGAGGCAGAGACGGGGAAGACAGAGAGGCAACACGGCATAAGTGCAGTTAATTGCAGTTATTTATGCAAGTATTTAATGCTGCCCCCCAAGCAGATAAATAGCATAATGAGGGGCATGGGCAGCAGGGGGAAGAGGGGGCGTAGCTCATCAGGAAAACTACTAAAGACGCAACATATTGCTGACATCATCGGACAGACATGACTGGCTAAATCTGGGTTAAAAGATCTCATGGAAGTAGGCGGAGTTGTGCGGCGATTATATAGCGAATTATTCAAGGACACTCACTCACACTCACACAGACACCAATACACAGATGAATATAGCACACACACACACATACATATACACTTATGTATGCAGTATACAACACTATGCATATAGTTTTCAATATACAGTATTTTCTGGGGTATATCTTATTAGCGAATTTTCCTAGGCAGGCGTGGTTCGTAATGCAGCGAATGCTTTATAGGCAAGGCATATGAACAATTCGTGACACAGTCCATTTACTCAACAATAACAACAAGAACAAGAACAAAAAAAAAACAACAAGAACAACAACGATTGAACAAGAACAACTACTATATACATGTGTATATATCGTATAAGTATCTATAAAAAGCACATTTGTTTATCGAGCGCAGCACAGGAAAAAACTTATTGAAAAATAGGCACTTTCATTCAGAGATATATAGTATATATATACAGTGATATACAGTGGGATTTTCAGATTTTTTTCTATTTGTTGTTTTTTTGTTGTGTGTTATCTCCGTATCAGTTGGCATTACCATGGGCTACACACGAGCAGCCAGGACCGCAACAAGCTCAACCAGGGCACGACGTGCGATGCGTGTGATGTGGAGACGACTTTCTCGGGGACTTGCAGTGTAACTGAGTGTGTGACGACGACGATAGCGACGACGACGTAGACGTAGACAACGAGGACGAGGACTGCGGCTGCTGGACTTGATTGCGCGACTGCTCGACTGGTTGCCTGCTCTGCGGCTGCTACTGTCGGTGCTGCTGTCGGTGCTGCTACTGCTACTGCTGCTGCTGCTGTGACTCCCACATCGACGTCGCCCAAACTATGCACATCGTCTCATAATGGATGCCTGATTACGGCCGAGAACAAGCCCCAACACATGGTTAAAAAAAAACTCTAACGAGCCACGAAGGAGCCGAAGAATGCCGCGAGGCGGCATGGCGCGTTTTAGGCGGACGCCCGCGCTCTCTCTCTCTCTCTCTGTCTCTCTCTCCCTCTTTCGGGAGAGCGGCGCATGGCTCCCGGCTCTCTCGCATTACGGCTGCGTGAGAAATTGGGAATTCGCCGAATGACCCAGCTGGAAATGTGCCTGCGGAATCCTGCGGGGCCTCGCATGTGCCACATTTGCCTACTCTCACCTCAGCTCCGCTCAGCTCCTCCACCTCATTACGTATTCAAAATCTTGCGGGCTCTGAGTAAACAGTTTTTGTTTTTAAAGCGTTGTGCTGTAACTGTTTTAATATCCAAACTAACTAGGCGACTAAGCGAAGAGAGAACTATAGTTTACTTTATTCTGAATTCATCTTTCGAGGAAAGAAATAAAAATAAATACAGTTTTCTATTTAAAAGTAAACAACAAATAATTATTTCTTAGTTTATTTGTAGTTTCAATAGCAATATCATTGTACTTTTATTTTATTCGTGTAATATTTTATTATTATTATAATATAATTATTTTTCAAAGTATTAATCAAACTTTTTTTAATACCAAAATTATTAAAACTGCGCAGCATCTCTCATCTGCTGCTGTTGCAGCTCCTGCCCCAGACAAGTTAAGTTTTTACTATGTTTTATATTTAATATGAAGCACTATTCTTTTCTTTTCTATTCTATTTAATTGTTACAAACAAATATTATAAACTATAAAATGCAAATACATTTCATTTAGTGTTTTGATTGAAAGTTCCCTTTACCATTTGCAATCAATCGCTCTTAAAACAGAAATAACTTTATATGCCGCATTTATTTAATATCAAATTTGTTTCAAATAAATAGAAAGTAATAAAAACAAGTTTATGTTTTTATTTGTATTTAAATGAAGCGTATTTTAAGCAGTTTCAATTAATCGATAAGAAAGGCAGTAACATCGATATTTGGCGTATTCAAATGTCGTGCGTGATGAACTAGTCAGATATCTATGCAAGTTCATTTGCTTGGGCGCAGCAACAATCGATATGCGTTATTAATCGACACGCCGCCACTATTTTGCGTGCTTGGTGAGAAAACAAAGTGTTTGGTTTGCTTTTGTCTATTTGTATAAAAGTAAATTAAGTTGAATTAAATTGAATAATTATATAGATATTCTCTTCTTCTTGGTGTTTTTTAGTTTTGTGCAGCAGATGTGGCGCAATTTATGGATTTAAAATTGCAATGTGGCATTCAACACGATGGATGGATACACCTGATGCCCTGATGCAGTCAAATGTTGCGGTTGCTTGCTGCTCCCTGATCCCTGGCCCTGCTGTGCTCGTTAAGTGCATTGATCTACTTCACTTGTGATATATTTGTTGCTCTGTGACGTCAGCAAGTCCTAAACTGGCCTGGTTTTGTTTCCCGCTCTACGCACTGTTGCCCTTTATAATGTTTAACCCCTATGTTGTATTCTGTGGTTAGAATTTTTCTCAATGTGATTAACCCTTTGGCGACCGGTTTCTGTGTTCTCATTTGTGGATTCTCTTGACGTCAGACTTGTATTGGAACATACGTTGCTTCTTTATCCGTATTTACTGGCTATATAAATATGCTAACAGGCTGCGGCCTACTCGACTGACCTGCAAAATGAAGTATACGTACAATACGTATACGTTAATCGAGACTTGGGTGTGGCAGGAAACAAAACTCGAAATTAAAAATAAACTCAGTTCGCGTGCAGATTAATCCACTTGCATGAGAAAATACATATTCATACATACATATGTATATTATTATTATCATCTACATACATACATATGTATGAATTGTATATTTATTTTCAGATAATTTATTTATACGTTCATGCAGTCGCTGTGTCACAAATAGATAATGGCACTATATTTAGAACTTTGGATCAATCAAGCTAATGTTTATTTATTCCATCAGGACTTATAAACAGTCTCTCGGTTATTTATACAATCGAGAATTTGAGGGACCGAATATTATGCTTATTTATAGCCAATTGACAGGCAAGTGCGAAGTGTGCGTCCAGTAAATTGACGTTTAAAATAAATATACATATTTAACTAGCCAAAATGTGCGGCCAAAATAAACAAGATATGCGCGGAGAGCTTACTGCACACACACATACTCATACACATAAATACACACACTCAGATTATGTATTTATGTGTATGCATGTGTAAACAACAAAGCAAGCCTAGATTATTAACTGGCAGATCGAAGAGAAGAGGGTGGGGAGGATAGAAAAGAGAGGCGCGCACAGCGAAGCTTTAACGGCGGCCAAGCCTCAAAGCAAGCGATCCAAACGATCCCCGAACCGAACCGCGATCCGCATTCGCCCCCCCTCGCCACTACTGCCGCCACAACACGGCAAACGATGTGTGAGAATTTGAGTCAGTTTTAGTTGAAGTCTCGACGAAAAAAATAAATAAAAAGAAAAAAAGAAAACAGTTGCTTGCGCACAGTGAAACGCGAAACAAGCGCGCTGCCAACGCAACGCGTCGCGTCGCCTCGACTTGTCTCGTCTCGCTCTTTCTTGTGTCCGCCCGCCGGTTGCCACAACCGTCTCTGTTTCGCGACGACCGTTACAAACACATGAGAAGAAAAAAAAACAAGAGCAATACAAAAACCACACGAAACAACAAAAAGAAGAGATACAACAACAAGAGCAACAAAAAGCTGCGGGCCAAAAAGCATAAAGAGTGTTTAAATGTAATTTGCATGTGCTTCAAACAGCTGCTAAATATAATTTAGAAACACACACACACATGCACACATAGGCACATACTGACCGACGGACAGACGGACGGATGGACAGTGGGACGGACAAACATTTAAGTGTTTCGCTTTGCAATTGATCAATGTCAGCGCATGGGAAAATGCAATGAATGAACCACAGGCAGCCAATCGACCAGGGCTGCACAACACACACACACACAACGTAGACTTCTCTCCCTGTGTGTGTGTGTGTGTGTTATGTGACACGTAATTACCCACAATTATCCGCGAATTTTGCACCAACACGAAAAACCACTTAAAACGCGCCAAATTTGTATTTTCTTTTATTTTATTTATTTTTGTTGTTGTCTCTAATTATTTGTGGCGCACGATGCGCAGCCGCGTACGACTTGCGCTGTGTGCCCAACCCTCGCACCGATAAGGCGCGCACATTGTGTACGCATGCGCTCCCGCTCTCGCACTTGTGCTCTCATCTATGCAGGCTTGCTGTGACCAATTTCGCAATGCACGAAAGCTCAGGCGCAAATGAATTATGCGCTCTCTGTAAGAGAAAAGCTTTCGCTTGAAAGTTTCACTTGTATTTCGGTCAATGGGCCACTGAGAGAGAGAGAGAGAGAGCGCCGGCCCCAACGATAGAACAGTGTTGCCGACTCAGTCGTTATTCCGCCAAATAAAACAAATTCTCTATTTAGCTTTTTTTTTAATACCGAACACATTCAGCTTTTTTATCGCATCACTATGTTATTTAGCTTTTGTTTTATCTAATTTGGCTTTTCTTCTGGCAACACTGTGGAAGATTGCGAACAGCGAAGAGAGCGAACTGCGTGAGAGAGCAGCGGCAATAGTGTCAGAGAGTGCGCTGTTCTATTATCCTTTGCTTAGCGCAGCTTCGTAAGTTTATCAATTGCATTGACGCAATGTGCGCACACACACTCAAACACATACATGCGTTGCTGCGCCTCTCGCAGCAGGTGTGTGTACAGTAAGCCTAAAGTGGTTTCGATTTCGCAACCAAACAACGAACAATCATAGGGGATCGACTCGACTTAACGTCATATCAGCCTCAGCCTCAGCGTCAGCGCCAGCAGACGTCAGTGCTAGCGTTAGCGTCAGCGTCAGCAGCAGCACGGGCGGCACCAACGTCTGTCAGTCTTGTCAAAAATTTTGCACTGTTTGTTGCACACAATTTTTTTAATTAACTTTTTACCGGACGCCGACGCCGCCCACAGCTGTCATGATCTACGTATGCGCGTCTGTGTGGGTGTTTGTGTGTGTGGACACTGCTGCTTCTGCGCCGCCGTCGACGTCGGTGTCAGCAACAGCGCGTCATACTCTCTCTCTCATCTCATCGTTGTCGTTGTCCACTGTCGTCACTGACGTCATATCCGAGCACAAAGTGCGATGCCGCCATACACAGTGGGTCATGCGCCTCAAACACAAGTCAAAAGTTGTTATTGACAAACACACACACACACACACTGCGATTGGGGGAATGCAATCGATCATTGTCAGCGTCCGCGTCAGCGTCAGCGATAATTGCCCATTGAACGGCTTTCGTTGGATTTGACAACTCATCATCTATGTCACCTGTGGCAGCAATGGTCGTGACAAATTATCACTGACTTTTGGGGCGGAGCAAGCTGAGAGCCCAAAATACGTATACGGCTGATTCATTTGGGCGGCAACGGCATCGCTCATTGTCTCAGCCGCCTGACATTTCAGTTATAATGATAATAATATCGTAAAATAAACACGACATCGGCTCGCATTGCACTGAACTCCTTGCCAACCTTTTTTTTTAAAACTTCACGAAAAGGTATACTAAAATTGTGCAACAGACAGAAACAGTCGTGGCAGACCTTACATAGTGAATACATTTGTACAGCTATGGTCAAAATAATAGTAGCGCCTGGCAACCTTTTCGTTTATCATCTATATATAGGCGATTCCTTGAAGAATCCAGTTGATTCAATCACATTTATATCAGAAAGTAGCTATAGTTGCAAAATATATGATTATATTGACCTATGCCATCGCATTCTATTATTTTTCGCCTTTTTTCGCCATTCAGCACAATACCGACACGTTTAAAACAGGAGTAGAAAATATTATAGTTAAATAATTATTATATTTTTAAGAATTATATTTACAAATCACATTTAAGCTGATTGAGCCTGTCTGTCTGTTTGAACGTCGAGATCTCAGCTATATTTGAAGTTAAAGACAGCAAATTTGACATGAAGGTTCCCAAATAATACCAAACAAAAATTTCGTATGCCACGCCTACTGCCCACGCAATTCTACACTTTTCACTATCTGATATTTCTGTTGTAATGATAATCATCGTATAAATAAAGACGACATCGGCTCTGCGCATTCCTCACTAACTTGATTTTTCACTTTATTTATTTATTTGTTTTTTTTTTTGTTCTTTTTCTTTTCTTACTCATCCACTTGATCGACGCACTTGGCGCAACGTAATTCGATTAGGTGAAATCGCAGCTTATCGTGACGCAGCTGTATGTATTGTAGTTGTGATAGTGTGAGGGTGTATGTGTGTGTGCCCGGTTAGTTTCGGTTTCTCGCGAAAGATAATAAAAATAAATAACATTAAAAATAATTGAAAATTGAAAGATAATAAAAATAAATAACATTTTATATAATTGGAAATAGTAAAAAAACAAAGAATAAGAAAAACTCATTAAATTATTTACTTTATTATCGGCTATCAGTCATTTTGGGCCCACTGTGCCGTCGTCTGTCAGTCTGTCAGCTGCGCTGTGTGTATGCATGTATGTGTGTGTGTGTGTGTGTGTATGTGTTTGTATGTTTAAATGCAATTACGCGCTCAAGTTAAGAAAACTAGCAAAGCAATTGGAGCGCAGCAACAAAAACGACGAAATACGAGAATAAATAAATAAAGTGTGTGCCACTGTGTGTGCGTATGTGTGTGTGTGCATATGTATAAGTGTGTGTGTTTGTGTGCGTACATGTACGTGCGGGATCATAGCACATTGCGTCAACGTTTCAAGATCACACACACAATTCTCAATTCCAACTGAAATTACAATTTCTGCTGTCGCAGTCGACGCCAGCAGCGGCCAACAGCAGCAGCGCCAATGTGAGCCGCAGCGGTCGCAGTCGCAGTCGCGGTCGCGGTAAGCGGACCGTGTGAGCAGTTACGAAATTTCAATAGAACGCGCAGAACAGAAGCAGCAGCAGCGCCACCTGCAGGAACAACAACAACAAGAACAGCATCAACAGCGACAACTAGAGCAGCGCCACCTGCAGCCAAACTGGCAAAAGCACAACAACAACAACAACATTGCACGCCTCAGTCAGCCATCAACGTCAACGTCAACATCGCCAGCGCAGTCGCAGTCAACGTTGCCATCGCAGTCGCCGTTGCTGTTGCTGCCGCCGTCGCAGTTGGAGACCGAGTTTACAGCCAGAGCGACAGTTAAGCGACGGCAGCGGCAGGTGTCGATTTGAATTCAAAGTGCGCGGACGCGTTCAAATAAAACGAAAAGAAGATAAGAAAAATAATCATAATAAACTCCGAGTTTATAACGCACCCTCGACAGGCTGCGACGCGACGCGACGCGACGCGAAGTGACAGTGACAGCAGCAGCGTCAGCGACAGCGACGTCGACTGCGATGAGTGCGCGCCGCGACGGTCAGCAGAATGCCGCCGCGTCCGAAAGCGTAACCAAAACAGATTTCATGCTCAAGATAATGACAGCGATGCCGGCGTCGACGGCGACTGCGACAGCGACAACGACGGTGGCAGCAGCAGCGATGCCGACAGCGACAGCGACGTCAACGTCAGCGACAACGGTTAACGTTCAAAATAAATGCGCGACGGCAGCGCCAACGACTTTTAGTTATCAGAGAGCAGCGAAGCGTTGCGCACGCCTCCCACAGACAACACAAGAAGCCAACAACGCAGCTACATCCCCAACAACAACAACAACAACAACAGTTACTGAGAGCATAACAGACTCAGCAACAACAACAATAACAGCAGCTTTGTCTCTCAATTCATGCGAACGCCAGCGTCGTCTGGCCGCACACAAAGCGCAACTGCGCGCTGCCTTCTTCAAGGACTTGAACGCACTTGCATTGCAGCAGCAGCAGCAACAGCAGCAGAGAGAACCGAGAGAGCAACTGAGAGAGCCCGCGTCGACGCAAAGCATACAGCAGCTGATTGAAAAGTTCGAGACAATGATTGTGCAGCAGCCAACGGAGCCGAGATCAAACGAGGCGCAGACGCAGATGCAAATGCAGACAGAGACGCAGACGCAAACGCAGGTGGAGGCACAGCAGTCGACGTCGCTGCTGCTGAAGCCAAGCACAATACTGAGCAGCATTGCCAACTCTGACGAAGGCTGCAATGCTGGCGGCCTGAGTCCCTGCAGCAGCGATAACGAATGCGACCTCGCTGTGACGGCGCGTCTCAGTAAGCCGAAGGTGACGCGTTGCGCATCCAGTGACTCGGCTCTGGGGCTCGAGGTGGACGACGTGACCATGGCTGAAATGCCGCCAGCAATGCCGCAGCGACGCATGACGCTGACAGTGACTGATTTGCCGCTGCGTCCTGCGCTGCTGCCGCTAGCCGAGCCGACTGCGCTGCCCGATTCACCACTGACATCGCCCACAAATGCCACAGCAACGACGCTGACGACGACGGCGACGTCGACATTGACGCCAACGTCAATAGCCGCTGGAGTTGGCGCCGGCGCCAACGCTGGCGTGCCCAGCAAGGTGCTGCTGGAGGAGCGCGTCGTGGCAGCGCCGCCAAAGTTCGCGTCGCGAGTCGACGCAGAGTTGCATCAGCGAACTGGGCGGCCTGGTTGGCGTACGCTATGTGCGGACACCGTCTGTGGTGGTGTCGGACTACTCGGACGACATCACTGCCTGCGGCATCAGTATGGAGGAGATGGAGTATTTTCGCCTGCAGAGGGCACGCTGCCAGCGTCGCTGCTCGCTGGAAGCGAGTGCCGCTGCCGCTGGCGGCATCGGCGGGGCCAAGGATGAAGCTCAGTCGGATGTGAGTGCGGCGAGCAGCTGCAGCAATCTTTACTACTGCGGCTCGACCATATCGGCCCTGGACGGCGGCGAGTGCATTGTGAACGGGGTGCTGGTGGCGCTGGCACGCAAGTCCAGTCACAGCAGCAGCGGCGAGCTGAGCGACGAGGAACTGCCATCGGCAGCTGATGCTGACGCTGAGGCAGAGGCAGAGGAGGAGGCAGAGCTGCAGCAGCAGAAACAGCAGCAGCAACAGCAACAGCAGTTGGAAAGGGAGCGAGAGCGAGAGAGACAGCTGAGCGAGCTTTTGGCTGCCACGCAGCTTGGCGAAGGCTTTAAGAAGGTAGGCAGCGATGGCGCCAACAACGGCGCCGATGGTCGCAGCAGCAGCAGCAGCAGGAAGCAGCAGGAGGGCAGCGGTGGCGACAAAGGCAAAGTCACAATTATGGGAAATCTCAAATAAGATTAAAGACACAGACAGAGACAGCGAGAGGGAGAGACAGGAACAGGAAGAAAGAGAAGGAAGTGTGGCACGCAGTTGCCACTGCGGGTGGACGAGGGGAAGGGGGGTCTGCTGCTTGTTGCAGCTTCTTCTTGTTTCAGTTGTTGTTGCATTAAAGTTTACTTTATTATTATTATAGATTATATAAGTATATCGTATATATGCCCGACTTGGTATTTCTTTTCGATTATGCCATGCGGCAGGAGGCAGGAGCGGAGTGCGGGCTGTGCGAAGTGTGGCGCGACGCGGGTAATTAATTTGCCGCTTATCTTATCGCCCAAATGAGATTCCACGGGGCGGGTTATAATTTTCTTTCTGTATACTTTTTTTTCTTTTTTTTTTTTTGTATCTTATGATCATGTTGAAATTGGGTGTGCTGATAAAACGACTTGCTATATAACCAGAGATATCACAGCAACAGCAACAACAACAAGAGCAACAACAACGAGAACACGCTTATCTTAGTGATTAACTCAGTGTATTGTATTATAGAGATATCTATGTGTATTATTTTCCCCCATTGTATGTGTGCGTGCATTGTAGCGTATATACTTGTAGAGCCGGGCAGACAGATAGCCCCGACAACAACAGCAGCAGCAAGTCTGGCATATTTGTTAAGCTAACTCGGATATATCTACATATACCACGCGATACTACATATACATGTGTACATAAAACAACAATAAAATCATAATATAAATATTTATCAAACTATTGTGCCCTGTAGCTATATACAGATCTTCCAGGTGTACTATATATAGTAGATATATGTAGGTAAAGTCAGGCAGCGTGATAAGTTCGCTATCTGAAGGTTTTTTCTTCTCTGCATGGCATTTCACAGTGCCATTCGAGGGCGTAGCGGGGCGTGGCAGTTTCGAAAAAAAAAACAAACTATGCCAGGTGCATATTGTACAGTGTACACACAGTACAGTGCTGGTGCGTCAGTTAGAAGCAACTGCTGCGCACTGAACATTTTACCATAGTTACAGAAGGTCCTTTGGCATGTTGAAGGTGGCTTTATCTTTGCAGGTTAAAAGATATGTATATATTGCTAAAAATGACACACAAGATTGCATTGCAAAAATGTACACGAAACGAAAATACTAGTTCGATTCCTCTGTTAATGTTAATGTAGAATATATGTGAATTTATTTATAGGGTTGGATAAATTAATATGTCATTAATATGTCTACCCTCTGCTAGGTTATAAAAAGGTTTTTCTTTTTACCCACAATACAAATTCAATTAGAATGATTTCGAAATTTCCCTTGCAAGATAGAGAGAGAGAAAGAGAGCTTTTTATTATTCTCCCAACTCATTGGAATGAACGCAGATTTGTTTTTAGTTTTTTGGGGGTTTTGCAGAAACGTGCTAAACGAAATTTCCGCAAAATTTTGAATTACGCACGCAATTGGCGCAGGAATTGGCGACCTCGTTGCGACTTGTCATCAAAGTCGAATACAATTCCCAAGTAATTCTCTTTGATTCCGTTGAAGTACCCTCTGACGTCGTCGTCGACGTCGAGGGGCTTAACGATAAGCCTAATAGTTTGGAAATACCTTTCCAATTGATTTACGTTCCCCTCGACATTGCCAAAAGGGGTATTTCCCTCTCTCTCTCTCTCTCTCTTCCGTTCTCCCGTTCGCTCTACTCATTCTGGCGGTGCATTATGTGGTGCTTTTAAGCACGTTTAGGGTCCGCCCCCCCCCACCCAGAGAAATCCACTTAATGACACATTCCACAATTGGTGTATACACTCTGTTGTACTATTGCTGTAGTCTATATGGATGTTGTGTCGCATATCTGAACTAGTTTCGCTTATCATTCACACTGGGTCGTACATTTCATGCGCGTTCTTCATTTAAGGCCTTCTTCATAAGCACTTTCCGTGTGCAGATCATTTCCAGAAGAAGATCTGATACTTTAAATTGATCAGCATGATGCAAATGTGTGAAGATCACTGGATATTTTCGCGGAAAGCGAAACGAAATGGAAATGTTTTGGAGAATTTCGCAAACATTTTCAAGGCCTTCCCAGAAACCTCAAAATACTGATAAGATCACTTCTAAAATGGAAGAGTTTTTCGCGGAAACTTTTCCAGCATTTGGCAAACATTTCAAACTGTCTAAGTTCAGTCTAAAATGAGACATTTTAGCACACACTACTTATATCATTATCATCTCTGTGTGTTCTCGTGACAGGCCTGAGAATTGTGCGGATCATGCTCTGGCATTCTTTCTAGCCCCATTTCCTGATAACCTAAATGAATCGAGACAGATAGGGGGAAGAAGGGGTAAGCGAATGGGAGTGGGAGTTAGTTTGTTTAGTATTTTCTATTTGGAAGATGCTGTCACTTTGTTCGCTTATAGAAAAACCTCATGCGTTGCTTACTTAAGATAAACCTAGAGTTATTCTTTCTCTCTCTTTCCCGCATTCGCACACACACTCTCACTCTCATTGTTTGTGTGGGTGTTAAGGCAAGGCAACCATTGTGTTGTGACGTCACTGGGATCCATTTGCCGCTTATGACTTGCGGCTTCATGTGTGCGCGGTCATTAATAATGGCAAATCTTGGCTCTCGACTCGCCTGGGACCGAGGCCATAAAACTTTACAACAACCAGCGAAAATGAAAATAATGTACAAAAAAAGTAACACACTCACACACACACACACAGAGAGACAGAGGTCTAATAAACTACTTCCACGCACCGAAGAGTTGCATACACTTTGGGATATTTCGTGGTTGCCTATTGAAAAAATATTCTCGATTGAATAATCTTAAATACCTTCGATACAATTCTTACTTAATGTAAACTATACTTCATATTATCTTGGAGCTCTTTGAGTAAAGCCATTCAATTTCTAATGCAAGATGAAGCGTTTGGAAACTAAAACTTGTGATATCATCCCTAAATAACCTATAGCTCATTAAAACTCCGTTTGAATCCAGAGATCTCAGTTATTATTAAAGCCAGTCAACAAATTTGTCATATGGTTTTTGAATAAATTGCTATTGCTTCTTTAGTTTGTTATAAATGTTTGGTACAACGTCCAAAAATCAAAAATCAATAATTACATATTTTAATTTGATTTGTTTACGACATTTTATTGACAGTACATTCTGCCTTTTTAATATAGTTATGTATTACTATATAGTTAATATAGTTTTCAATATTTTCGGGCAATAACCACAGAAGTATTTGGTACTTTTTAATTGTTCATAGATTCTTTAGTTTATATCCGCGTGTAGGAGGAAGAAAGCAATAGTTTATTTTTTGAACTTATTCAGTTTTATTCAAGTTAAATCTTTTTATATATCTAATTATTTCTTAAGTACTTTTATAATAACTAAACATGAGTTCGTGACAGACTGACGAAAATAAAACTGTCTTTTTTATGTTGTCATAGTAATTATGCTAAGTGGAACTGTATCCTCTTTATATAGTCTCTGTTAATTCTGCATTGAATCAAGCAAAGAATGAATTAAAGTGCAGTTTCCTCAACTTAATAATTTTAGAATTCAATAAACCGATACCTGCATACATTCATACAATATAAGTATATGAGGTATTCAAATCCAAGTTCCCATTATATCTGTAATTTATACCCAACCAGATTTGACTGTACAATATCATCTACTTTACATATTATGGCAATTTATACGCTGACGTTGCACAGACGACGATCATTGTTGATGATGGGCAGCTTTATTATTGAATGGTGTCTGTTCTTTGTTATTGTTGTTGTTCTTGTTGTTGTTATGCGTGTAACGTGTGTATGTGTGGGTGTGTGTTTATATATGTTGCTCATCCTCCGCCATCCGTCAGCTTGAACAGGCCATAGTTGTGACAGGCGCGCAGTCGTTCCGTCATATCTAATCAGCTTCAGCTTCATCAATGCCGTCGCTGCTGCTGCTGCTGCTACGCTCTGTTGCTCTGCCAGCGGCGACTGCGCTGCTGCTCGGTCAGTTGGGGGTGGTGGTCGCCCGCTTGAGTTATGACGCTCGCTAATGGCGCGAGAAATCGATTAAGTTGATTGAGCCAGACGGCTGGTGGAGTGAGGGGGTGACAGAGGAGAGGAGGGCAGGGGAGCTCAGTCTCCGATTCAGACTCGGACTTCACTGTAGTGTAGCGCACAGCCTCAGTGGCGACGCAGTTGCGTTGTTGTTGGCGTTGGCGTCGACGTCGCCGTCGTCGTCGGCGGCAACTTCCGTTGACGTCAGCAGCCCATCAACGGCCACAGTGCGATCGTCAGAGTAATTACATGATCGAGCGGGCGGCGCGCTGTAAGCCACAAAAAAAAAAAAAAAAAAAAAAAACAAGCAAAGCAAAGCAAAGCGAAACGAAACGATACGAACAAAAAAATAATAAAAATAATAATAAATATATAAGTGTGTAAGTAAATAACGGCAAAAACCGCAAGTCAAGAGTAGCATAAAGCAAACAACAACAACAACAACAATGAGGAATAAAAAGAACAGTGTTGGGTTGGGTATTCACTGCGCGCAATTTGCGTCATTTACTCTTTGCCGCCGTCGCCGTCGCCCTCGCCTCCGCTGCCCTTGCGCCTGCGAAGAGACTATCAGCTATGTCATGCCGTTTGTAACAACCATATAAAGCATACCTGATACACAAATATACACTATTATACATTCTAGACAATAAACTAAGAAACAACTGGTGGATCATTTAATTTGTTTTGAAGCTTCTCCAATTTCAGAACTCAACTATCGAAAATATCATCTATACCCCGGGAATGGTCAGATGATATTTTTGAATATTTCGATATTTAAAGCTTTTCTTTCTTTATAAATCTGTAGAACTGTAACACTCCTTGCTTTGAATATTTCTTTCCCATAGTGCAAAACGAAATTCATATGTATTTAAAGCACTTTCCACAATAGATCGATGTGTTTTATATTACATATATATGTACCTACAATATTATGACTGATAAGAAGGTCTTACGCACTCGCTAGGCATTTTAATTGGGCCTTTGAAGGTCTGTTCGATTGTAATCAGTAAAAATGTAAAGCAAATATAATTTCTAAACAAGTTTGATAAAGTTCAGTCAGAGCAAGTTCAACCAAGCGAGTACTTACTATCGATAACAAGCATTTTAAAGGACGCATTAAGATCTAGCGTTGGTTAAATATATTTCGAATCTGTGAATTTCAAAGGGGTCCTAAGACTGGCAAGAAAGTTATGCAAGATACTCAAGGACTCAAAGATAAGACTCCAATATATAATTAAGATTTTAATAGTGTCAAGACATCATGTATCGATATACTATCGATACAATAAATCATCCTTTCGTAAGGGCATCATCAATTCCACCTGCCGTAGTGCAGCACTCTTTACTCGTATTTCCACTTGGTTTTTTTTCTTAGCCTTTTCCATTTCCAATGAATCCAAACCGACTGCAGTCGCTGGCGTTGTTGCTGCCTCTGCCGGCAGATCAAATGCAATTCGAGTTGTTGCTGTTGCTGCTCCCCATTGGGAGTTTGCGTGCCGAGTGCCGCCAGCATATTTGTCATACCTGCGGCCGCCTTGTTGCAAGCAGCATGCAGCAGGCCGCAAGCTGTGCCACTCTTGCAACTCTTGCCACTTCTCTTCCGCACTTTTTTTGGCTGCTCCGATTGCCTTAAAGGTTATGTCGCCTGTCGCGCGACACCCAAACACGACAACGTCGCGGTGCATGCAACACGGTCTGTGGGCCGCGGCATCCCCGTACACTGCAAGCACCCGATTAGCGCCGATCAGACGATCTTGCTGCTGCTGCCGTAACTTCCAGTTGATCAATTTATTGCAAGCACTGTAGTCGAATTAAGTTTTCGGACAGCTCGATTGTTGTGGCTAATTGCTTTATAGAGATTAAGCTGGTTTAGTGTCGTTTATCGCGCTACTGTGCAGCCCACTTGAACTGCTGCTGGAGTACGATAATCTCGAAAGGAATGGGTGAACTAATGACATACTTCTTAAAACATCCCAAAGTATTTGAGTAGCTGGTACAGTTCTTAATTATGTGGACTCTTCTTTACTTCCTAAGGTTTTTACACCCGATCGACCTATTTCAACGACCTATCTCTGTATTAATTATTACCCGTTTTCTTGGTCGCTTGAAACATTTTCTTGCAGTGTATACGCGAAATTGTGGCGACAACATTTTGTGGCATGTCACACACGCACACTCTCACAGATACAAACATACGAGTACGCAGAGGTAACAAACGCAACGCAGGAAACCCAACATGTTCCCAGTTCAAAAGATCTTTTGCCAGTTGGGCATCAGCGTGGCTTGAGAACTCACAACGAAAGCCAATTACCCTTTCCAATTAGTTAGTTTTCGAGTAAACAAATATTTTACAATAATTAAGATAAAGTTAAAAAAGTTCACACAATTTGCTTGATTAAAAAGCAGATTTTACTGGCAATAAACCTGCAAAGCTAACTAGAAAAAAGAATTCAACTTTTCCACGAACTTTATTCTGTTGTTTTTAAATTTCGAAACTAATTTTTGTTGTAGATATTCATGGGACTTTTTTGTTTCGATAATAACATTAGAAATTGATTTCTTTATTAGCGTAAATTTCTTATCAGTAAGTCTAGGTTAAATTAATAAACAATTATACTGATTCACGCGATTGCGTCAAAGATTCTGATATATTATAAATATCGAATATTTCGCTTTTTGAAATATTAAGTTTTTCATACACAAACAAATTTTAAACTGAAAAGCAGCTCCTGATTGGAAAAGGCAAAAGGAAAAGAAAGCTGATCATATTTAATTAAACCCTATAGATCATCGATATCTGATTCACGAAAATATTATAACATTTGTTCTGAATATTCTTATCACTGTTAAGATCAATTAGAGCATTTGTTAGAGTTATACATTTTGTTAGGTTAACTGATAATTTCCCAGAAATACGAGAACACACGATTGCTGGAAAATTTGATATTACACATAATTGAAAGGGCTTGTACAGTCTGCAATCTAACAGAATTGGCAACAAGTACGGAAATAGCCTATCGATAAGATAAACACGATAAAAAGTAAAAGGAGAGTTCTTCATAAAATACATAAATGGGTGTCGAAAATAGATCTGGCAATAGATCAAAATTCTAAAACGGGCTGGGCAAATTGTTCCTCAAGTGCTGTTCGACGACGATCTCGAACTGGTCTCATTTCATATGTATCTTCCAGGCGTATCTGGCGTGTTGCATGTGGCCGGACACTCGATATCTATGACAGGCGTATGAGCTATGACGGCGACGATCCTCTGCGGACTGCAAACTGCGAACTGCGGACTGCGAACTGTGTGGACTGGGCTGGGCCTGGGGCCATTGCCTGCGGCTTATCGGGCTGTCCCATCTGCCTGACTTCATAAAACACTTAAACAAAATCTCAGCGCACTCTCTGCTGAGTGCCGCGGTCCCAGGCACCAGGCCTCCAGATGGCTTTGGGTCCCAGGCGTCAAGTGGGCAATTAATAGCGTACAAATATTGTGACAGCCGGCCAGAGGCTGTCATAAAGTTGCTCGGGCGATCAGTCGATCGGGCGATCGGTTGCCCCGATTAGGCCAAAGTCAATTTGCATATGGACAACGCGGGCCGAGCCGACCGACCCGAGCGACCGAACGAACGAACGAACGAGCAATCTACCTATCGAACCATTATGCAAATCAAATGCGGGCCGGGCCAATTTGCTGTCGCAATTAGCAGGCTTGTTGAGGATCAGCTGTAGGATCGGGGTACTAGGCAGGACCCACCCAGAGGCAGTTGTCGCTGTGGCTTTTCATGTTTCAATCAGCGACTCGTCGCCGTCGTCGTCGTTGTTGTCGTCTTCCTTCTTCTACTCCTCCTCCTCCTACTGCTCCTTCTCTTCACAGTCACATTTATGCTGTGATCAGTGCCTAGGATTAGCTGAGAGAGCGAGAGGGAAATGAAGAGGGACAGAGAGAGCGAGTAAGAGCAGGCGCGGGCGAGAGCGGGAGCTGCACGCTCGCTCATTCGGCTGCGCTCCTCGGCTGCCTCAAGCGTCGTCGTCTTGTCGCCCGATCTTGTCGAGCTTTGCTTGTGGCTGTCGACCCGTCGCGGCGATCAGTTGCTCGTGCGCCGTTCCAAAGTCAACAAGCAATCGGGCCCCAAAAAAAAAAAAAGAAAACAAAATTGTGTCGTGTCGTCGTCGTCGTCGACGTCGCCCCCCTATCGCTGTGTCTCTCTCGCTCGCTCGCTCGCTCGCGTAGCACATTCCGATTGCTTCACGTTGTTTCAAACTATTCTCGATATCGATAAAATTTATAACTATTGTTTCTGTCGCTATTCTAACAACTTTTATTGTTATTATTGTTGCTAATATTGTTGTCATTATTATTCCTGTCTCACTCTTTATTTTACTTGCTTTTTTTGCCATATTTGTTATGTGTCCGCGCAATTGTTTACTGCGAATCAGAAGCGAAACTGAGCAGCAGCAGCAGCCTCCGTCGCCGTCGTCGTCGTCGTCGCCGCTTGCAGCAGGCACCAAGTGAGTAAAGCGCAGCAACAATAATAACAACAACAACAACAACAGAAACAACAACAATAGAAACAACAACAATAACAACAGCCAGCAGGCACTCTCAGCCGAAAGTTATCTGGGGAGTTTGTTTTTGTTTGTTGTTTGAGAAACGCGGCGACCAAATTGATTTTGTTGATTTTGCGGTTCGCTTGTTAATTAAAAGTTTATTTTTTTCGCTCTCCCCCCTCCACCTGCCCCATACCAACTCTCCCGCTTCCACGTTGTGGTTGTTTTCCGATTTATTTGCGCACAATACTTCGCAGATACTTTTTCATATCCATGAGATACTCTTCATGGCAATATGTCAGCTGCAATGCCATTTTTGTATTTCTTGCATAAGATAGATTTATTGTACTGTAGATACATTTGCAAAACATATCTGAACATCTGAAGATATATGAGCAGTATTTGTAGGTGAACTTTTCTCTAATGAAGCTGAAAGATACGTTTGCTAAGCTTGCTTAAGTTACATTCAAAATACATTTGGTCTTTAATGGGGAGGTTACAATCTGAAGCCACTTTTAATGTCGCCACACATTCTGTTAACTTGTTTTCCCCTCTTATATTTCCTTTACCACTTAGCTACTTAATCTTTCAGTTACTTTGTGGTTTTGATTGATCTCTTGAGTGGTTTCAATCAACGAGGACTCTCTTGGTTTCTCCATTGAAGAAGGCTTTCAAAGATAACAGATGGAGTTGCTTACTCACCCTGCTCGATGCGAAAGCGGTCTATCGATGAGTCTATAAAATTTAAGTTCGTCTCTTTTATGAAATTCTTGAAGCTACTGCAGGTGCAGATAAGATAACTCACTTGCAGTTACAGTTAGAGCCAAGAGAGAGAGAGAGAGAGATACTGCTGATAAAGTGATCATAAAGATATTGAGCAGCTTAAGCTACTTTCGAAGTGAAAGATACATTGCTGTATCTCTGAGATACTGCGAAGGTGGCCGCTAGTTGCTTGCACTGCGCTGCGCACTTAAGATACATTTCTAAGTGAAAGATACCGGTTTGTGCACGCAGCAAACTGCCAACAGGCAACAGCAACTGCTGCACGCAGTTGGGGCCAACGCACGAAGATACTTTTTGTATCTGAAAACCGATTGACCCTTGTCGACAACGACGCGCTGGCAACTGCAAACTGGCAACTGGCGACTACCATAATCAGCAGCAGCCCGACGGCAGCTGCAGTTGCGCATTTATGGCGGCACACAGTGGCAACACAGTGGACACAGTCGAGCTACAGTGGGCCGCAGTGCCGCACTGCCACATTAATCATCGCGCGTCGGCGATAAACTCTGACATCGCTGCGATACGTTGCGATGCGCTGCGATGCGTGCAGCAGAAGCGGCAGCCAAATGAAGCGATCTTCATAAATCAAAATAAAATCGACAAAAAATTGGGAGGAGGAGGTTCGGGTAGCGTAGCCTCAACTACAGTGGCAGTGCCTACGACTAGAGAGCAGTGGCATGCGGCATGCGGCAGACACTGCCGGCAGCCTGTGGCGGCTCATTTGATTTATCGGCCTGGCCAGCGGTCGCCAACAAGTTAATTGAAAACGAGGCGTGACAGTGAAATTTGCCGCCGCACGCCAAGCGAAGCCAAGCCCCAAGTCAAGCCAAGCCAAGTCCAACTAGCCCACTCCGAGTCCGCTTCCAAGTCAGAGTCGGACTCCAACTGCAACTGCAACTGCGACTGCCAGTGAAGTCTCTCTCTCTCTCTCTCTCTCCTCTCTGTGTGTGTTGCATGGAACTGCGCCACTGCGAGACTGCCCAACCAGTTGGCCCGTTCAATTTTCCCCATTTTCCAAATGCGCCACTAAACTGACAGATTTGGCCATAATAAAAAACGAAAAATCGCAAAGGCCGGGAAAATAAGTTGCCAACTTTAATTTATTGTGACATAACGGTATAATCTGACATAAATTATTGATAAGACGACCGACCATAAAAGTACAAGACAGTTGGCTTAAGCAACACAAAAACAATAACAATAACTGCAACAGCAACAGCAGCAGCAACAGCAACAGCCACAGGCAACGGGCAACACCAACAAGAGCAACAACAGCAATGCGAAGTTACTGAAAATATCGAAAGGAATTTTGAATGAAGTCGACTTTGAGTTGCACTCATTGTAGAGTGCAAGTTTTTGATGACAACTATATATATATGTATATGCATGACAACTATATATATATATCTAAATACATTATATTATTCTTGCTTCACTAATGAATGATCTTTCATAAAGCAATCTCAAATATCTAAGATCGGTGATCTATTTATGTTCAATTCAGTTGTTCCTTTCAGCTGTGCTCCATTTCTTTCTAAAATCTCTCATTATCAAAAATGAAATGATCCCAAGGTGATCTAAACAATTAGAATTTGTTAATAAATATAATGATCTTACATTGATCTACATATGCAAATTGATTGTATGCTATTAAGGTATTTAAGTGCCTTTAAATGTATTTATACAAAAATGCAGCACTCCTCTACAACATTCATTTTGCATGATCACTTGAAGCTTTACTGAATACGTACTTATGTGTACTTCAGAACTCAGTACTCAGTAAATGCTCCAAAATGCTTAACACAACAAATTTGATACGCCGATCATCAGTGAATAGCTGGAGAGATCAGTTTATAAATCACAACACTTGCTGATCACTTCCTCAATCTCAGACTAACTGCACTCTCTGCTGTTCGTCTTGCAGTAGAAATTTGCACCAGAAGCGATCGCATCTGCGCATGATCTATGCCTCAAATTGTCCGATCGCCAGATATGAGCGAAACATGATCGGCATGCAAAATGCGATCGCAATACGAGCCAATTATAATGCGCCTCGATCAGCGATCGCAGATTATAAATCGTGCTAATCTGGCAATAATTTCGATATTCAAAACGCATTTTCCGGGCGCTGTAGCAAATTGTGTGGCGTGTCGCCAATTTTAGAGGGTATCCTAAGCGACAACAACAGCAACAGCAACAGCAACGATCGCGGGACTTATAAATCATGGCTGGCTGGCTGGTCGAGCTGTCCGGCTGTCCGATCTGTCCGACAGTCTGCAACGAGTTGCGCTGCTGCTGCGCTGGCAAAGTATCTTTTGGATCTATTATTTGACTTTTTATGTGCGCATAAATGCGGCGATATGACGCCGACTGCAAACGATTCCAACTGCAGTCGGATCTAGTCCGGCTTTTTAGTTTCGGACTCGAGGCTGGACGAGTTTTTTTTGTTTTCTTTCAAGCTTGCGGAGCTCCGCATTGCACTTTCATGTTAATTAACAAGAAACTTTTATCAGGCTGCGATTACGCGTTGCAGCGAACGCCCCGTTTCGGATAAGATGCGACAGACAAACAAATTGTGCCCCATCAGCAAGCCGGATAAGGTTGGCATGCCAAAGGAAGGCTGAGATAGTCGCGTTCAAGGAACAAAACTAGCTGCAAATGGCAGGCAAGGCACCGTGAGAGATAAATCGACTGCAATTTGTTGCTCGTTTGCCAGCAGCAGCAGCAGCAGCAGCAGCTTTGAAAGCGACCTTCCGAGAAATTAGGCTGGGGTGGGGTTGAAACTGGATGTCAAGAAAACTTCCTGCTGCTCTCAGTGAAGTTCTTATTGCATGTCATCCATCTGGAGATAACTATCGAAAGACTGGCTGAAGAATAATGACACCTTCGGCAGTTCTTGTTGCGATATATCAACAATTTCAAATAACTTCAGCTGCTAGCGGCACGCAGCTACTATAAGTTTTGACTGCTATAGAGACTGTAGAGGAAGATAAATTGAACTTTCTGCAATTCATTCTTATTTCAAATGTTTAATTACATCATCTGGGTAGATTACGGAGTGAAACTCGAACGAACTTGCCTTTGGGTGTATTTATTTTCCCCAGAAGCCTGCAACGCACCTTAGTAGACATCTCCGACCCTATTAAGTATATATGTATATTCTGAATCAGCATCAACAGAGGAATCGAACTAGCCCTGTAGTGTGACCCGGTTTCCGTCTGTTGCAAGGCAAACTACTCTCAGTTTTAAAGCTTTCTTAATAGACCTTGATACTCATGCTTCTTATTGTTATATAAGACGGAACGAGCCGAATTGTACCGATATATCGTATAGGTGCCATAAAAACTATCGGCAGATTTGTTATTTGTCAAGATACTGACATAGAACTTATGCTATTTATATAATATATACAATTTCATCAAAATTGGATCACTATAACATATAGCAGGCATAGGAACAATCGGCTGAAATGAAGGCTTTTATATGAAGACCAGTTTAGATTTTAGAAATGCCCATCAAAGTAAGACATAATAAATATTGAACATAAACAATATTATTCAGTTCTGCACTATTAAATATAACAAGAATAGGAACGATTGGAGGATATACTCGTAAGAACATGCAAGGGTACAGCACCTTCGGCATGGTGAAGGTAGCCTGTCGTACTGGTATTTTAATGAGATCCTTACTTTCAAACCTGTGCTAGAATAAACAACTTAGGATGATAGATATACCATATGAAAAAGGTGCTGCCGCATGGCAAAAGGTTGCCAGATGGTCTGGAGTTAGCTTTATAGCTGCCCAAAAGGATATCCGTCTGCCGTGCCACTTTGCGTTTACCATAAGCCATATACTATTGTGACCCTTAAGTTCTCTGCATATCAATACTAATCACTGATTTTCCTTCTCTTTCTCTTATTGCAGGTATGTTGCAACTTGGGCGTAGATAAAGCTAAAACAAGAAAAGAGACAATAAATCGACTTGGTTGACACGTGTTCAATACAAAAGACTTAAGCAAAGAACTTTTCACGCTATCACAGCAAGAGTTCTGTGCGTACACACTAAGTAGGAATGGCTTTGTTTCCTTCCTCCTCGCGTCCGCGCACGCTCATGGAGCAGCTGCTGGCGCGGAAAATCGAAGCAGCCGCTGCTGCCAGTGGGGCGGGCTCTGGTGCTGCTGGTTCCGGTGTCAGTTCCGGAACTGCTCCCGCTGCCATGACTGCAGCCGGCGTCGCTGCCGCTGCTGCCGTTGCCGGCACCAGCAACGTTTTGTCCACACAGCTGGCGACGCCGTTGACAGGCGTTGTTGCTGCCATTGGCAGCACAGCGTCAATTGTCAGTCGGCTGCGGCGCACCGATTCACTGGACTCGACGAGCAGCCTCGGCTCACTGGCGTTCGGCGAGGATGTCTGTCGCTGCGACGATTGCCTGCTGGGCATCGTCGATCTGTACGTGCTCAGCGCAGCCGAGGCGGCCAAAAAGAAGGTAGGTGGGGGCGGCTGAACCAGCTAGTGGGCGGTGTATTACAATCCTGCATGAATGCATTTCAAAAAGGCAAATGAATCATTCATTCACAAAATGAGATCATTTTCTGGTATTCCCACTTACAACGAGTATATGTTAAGTGAAGTAGTTACTATACTCATTCACTTAAAAGACACTACTGTACAGTGAGTGACATAAGTCTAAGTTTTGGACATGATAAAACAAATATGTTATTTGTTAAATAACCTTTTTTATAAAGGCTGTAAAACAACCATTGATTAAGTGAAAAAGTTTTTGTCACCTTCGTTTTGTTCCCTGAATCGACTCAGTTGAAAGTCATTATACCCGCTACCCATATACAAAAAGGGTATTAAAACTTTGGGCCAACCCAACAAACTATATATGTACATATATTCTGAATCAGCATCTGGAGCCGAGTCGATATAGCCATGTAGATCTGTCGTTATTTTCTGTTCACTATCTGTGTGTCTGTTTGTCTGTCTGTCTGTTTGTATGTCTGTCTATCTGTTCGTCTGTCTGTCTGTATATCTGTCTGTCTGTCTGTCTGTCTGTCCGTGCGTATGAAAGCCTAGAGATCAGAGACTATAATAGCTAGGGCTACTAAATTTGGAGTGAATATGTATTATTATTGCACGCAGGTCACGAATCTGACCACGGACCAAATTCCAAGCGTAATTTTAATGCCTAACACTTTATTTTTGGTAAACACAATAACTATCAAATGATTCAAATGATTTCTGAAATTTGGTTGCAATCGGATAATTAACAAAGAAGTTATTAAGAAATCATTTTAAGAGTAACTGATTCCCAAAACGGTCCCTAAAGTATGCAATACAAAATACGCTAAAAATATATGTGAGGTGGGTGGCGGGTATGCCACAGTCGAACTCAGTTGACTGTAGCTTTCGTGATTGGTTTTAGTGCAACCATTTATTTTTTGCTGCACTCATTTCAAAAAGGCTCTCAATGACAGCAATCAGTTCAAACTAATGATACGTATAATTGTAAAGTGAGTACACCAAAAAATAAGTACAGCGCAGTACTGTATTTACATATGTATGTATGTATGTACTGTATACACATATTATTTCCCTGAAATGAATTCATTCATGTCTATGGGGTAGCCGAGAGTAGTCAGGGGTAGCTAACCATACCCTGTGGCTCTGATTAGCTTAGTCGCAGCGAGCAAAAGCTCGCGTTGGGTTTGAAACTCGACTAAAGCGATCGTCGCGCTGTAAAAGCTTGGCGGCTCAAGTGTTGCGCGTCGCAGTCGGCAGCGGTAGTCGAAGCCGAAGCTGAAGCTCCATTGCGACAGCAGTTGACAGCTTTGGCCAAGTCGCTGTTGTTGTCGCATTGAATTGTTGGACTGTTGGACCGGTCCGAAAGCTGCCATTGCCATTGACGTCACAGCAGGCGCGCTGTGATGCGACATACGCCCCGACGCGTCGCCGACGCGCGACTTGACGCTGCCGCCGCTGCTGACGCGCTTGGGCAACGGCAAAGAGAGAGAGAGAGGAGACCACTGAGAGCAGCGCAGCCCATGCGTGAAGCTCAGTTGAAATCGCGTTGAGCGCGAGCAAAGAAAAGCCAAGCTTCAAAAACGTATAAGCGGAAAAACTATAAAAGCAGGACGCGCTGCCCCACAATAAAAAACAAACAAACCAACGAAAAGGAAAAACGGAACACAAAAGGACAAAACGAGAACAAAGTGCGAACTGTCTGCGAACTGGAGAAAGCGTCGGCAGAGCAGCTCAAGTGTGTTTTTTACAGTTAACCAATGTGAATTCCTTACAATTAAAAAATAAATAAAATATAGCAAAAGAAAGAGAAAACTCACACAATTACACGCATACACTCTCATAGACACATACTCACTCACACTCACATAAGTACAAAGCCAACTCAATTTGCAGGCACATTAGGGCTGCCAGGTCTCGCATGCCTATCTCATTTGATGTGGCAACCCTGCGCCACATTCTCTGCCCTGCGTTGATCCTTCTACTTGTGCTCAATTCAACACACGCTCTCTCACTCTCTTACTGTCACTCTCCCACTCATTTTAACTCAATTGTGCTCTCTCTCTCCACGTCGCTCTCTCGACCCACAACTCAACTACGTCACAGCGCACACACACACACACAGGGAATGAGCTTTGCCCATGCTCTGTCAATGGAAGCTACCCAAATGCCGATACCATTCCCACCATACCCAACTCACCATACCCCCCAACCCACCAGCATACGCCAGCTGCCTTGTTAATGTGTGTGTGTCTGCTGCGCTTGCCCTTCCACCTAACTGCGACGCCTTGCTTGTGTTCTCTTTAGCCTGCGCTCACACTCTGCCTCTCTCCCACTCTCCCGTTCTCTCTCATGCACTGTCTGTCTGTTATCACTGCGTCTCCATTGTGGTTAGGACTCGTCTGCTCTGTACAGCTCAATGTGGCCGCCTTTTTGCGTCGCCAACTGACTACGACGACTGCGCTGCCGCTGTTGTCGCTGCTGCTGTTGCTGCTGCTGCTCATCGCGGACGTCGTCGCGTGGCGCTGCTGGCTCCGTCTCTGGCTCCGGCAGACCAGTTGAGCTTTCGCAGCGATCGCGTGCGGCTGGGCTCTGTGTGTCTCTCAGTCTCTGTCTCTGTCACCGTCGCCGTCGCCGTCGCGTTTGCGTTTCGTGAAGCCAATGCCAGGCGCAGGCCCCCGTCGTCGTCTTCAACGCCCTCAGCAGCTGCAGCAACAGAAACCGAAGCTGAAACAAAAACAAAAACAGAAACAGTAAATAAAACAGTTAACAGCAACGCAACAACAACAACAAAAGCAGAAGAACAACAAGCAGAGGCAGAACAAAACAGAACAAGAACATTGAAAGACATTAACCAGAGCTGTTTTGTCTGCTGCGCTGCCGCAAAGAAAACGAGAAAAAAAAACAAATAATATTCAATTAAAATTTCGCTGCGACTCGCGTTTTTTTTCTGTGTGTTTCGTGTGTTTTCATTTTGTCTGCTAAAATTTTTATTGTCATTGTTGTTGTTGTTGTTGTGTGTGCACTTGTGTTTGCTGCTGTTGTTGAACTGTACATGAATTTTGTGTGTTGTTGCTGCTCGATTCCCGCTGATCGTTGCAAGCTGCGCTGCCCCCAACTCTGCCAGACTGTGTTGCTCTCCACTCCACTCCCCTTCCCCACTCTCCTTACAGTTGCTGCTACTGTTGTAAAAAGTGTTAATTGAAGCACGCGCCGACGCGTCACACGCAAAAAGGGCAGAGTGGGCTGCGCACGCTACTGCGCTGTCAGCGTCGCTGTCGGCGTCGCTGGCTCTGCAACGAAATTAATTGAAGTTTATGTAAACATTTTGACGCCGACGTCAATGGAGAATGCTACGCACTTTGCAAGGCGCCCACAGACAGACACAGCAGCACAGCAGCAGCCCGTATGGGGTGGAAAGAGGGCGATGGCAAGAGGGGGAGTGGGAGGTGGAGGTGGAGGTGGGCGGACTTGCAGTCTTGGCTCATCAACTGTGAATTATATAATGAATCGACGCTGCGCAGGTTTTATTAAACAATTTCGTTTGCATCAATTTGGCAATTGAGTCTTATTTAGCGCGAACGTCCCAAAAATGGCATCCCATGTCCATTTGCACTCGATTGGTCTACCCTCTACCCGTCTCTCCCTCTCTCTCTATCGCCTGCCCCCCCGCCCCCACTCTTCTCACTCTTCATCTCTCTCTCCCGCTTTGGCGGTATAATTGGCGTCAATCGTTTCAATACACATCCGCTCAAGCGTTCAGACCCGCGCGTTCGACCCATCCACCCCCAAACAATGATCGCAGTCCCCTCCCCTCCCACTGCCCCTACTGCCCCTCCTCATCCCCCTCCCCCACGCTCATTCTAGCGCAATTTGTGCGTCAATGGCGACTGGGCAACGCAACTGAAAAAAATAGAAAAAAAGTGTTTACTTTATTAATTTTAAGCTTTCGGCAGTTAAGAAACAAAACACACACACAGCGTGAGAGAGAGAGAGAGAAAGAGAGAAAAAACGTTGCTGTTGTCATTGTTATGCGGCATGAATGCCGCACATTAAGCGCAGCTCGACGGGGCAAGAGTTAGGAGAGTGGGAATCGGCTGGGATTGTTGGACTTAGTTTTGGATAGAGACCCCTGCACAAGGTGTATCAGCCACAAGCGCCAAAGAGACACGCTCGATTTGCGTATTGTATCTATATCTATAACTATGTATCTGCCATACGCACACAGATACAGATACATATGTTATACACACACACAGACACACACAGATACACATGGAGGCGCATGTTGCGCATTGTCGTCGACCAAATTGTGTTTATTAGATAACAAACTGCAAATTGTTTTTTGAGCGAAATCGAATCGATTGCGGTAAACCGAAGATCGACGAGGGGCTTTGGGGGAAAGGGAAAGGGACAACTTGCGGGTGAAACGTAAGAGAGATACTCCTAGAATAGATAGAGAGAGAGAGAGAGAGATCGAACTGATACTCAAAGGATAACTCAATTAAAGTGTGAGGATCATTGAAAGAGAGTGAAGAAATGAGATTATGAGACAGAGAAAGAGAGAGAGAGAAGAATGAAGGAAAAATAACAGATATTGTAAGAGACGGGAATACGAAACGTGAAAGACAGAGTGAATATAATGAGATCAAGGTATAACCACAAGTTATAGATAGATCAATTCTATTTATGTTTTAAAACAAGTAACAGACTCGGACTATTGCAGAATAAGTTCATATAGTATACATCTATGTGTACCATAAGTAAGTTCATATAGTATTCATCTGTGACTAAGCAGAAAGTTTAGATTGTATTAAATCTCTTGTTGATCACAAGTTAGTCATAATTTGTAATAAACTTGTTCTGCTAATGGAATTCAGGATACTTCATACTAAATTTGGTATCTCCAGCTGGATTACTTGCTGAGATCGATGCGTTCATGCAGACAGAAGAATAAAGAAAGATTAGAGCAAAAGAAAGTGGAAGAATACAAACAGTGAAGATAAAGGTATCATAAATTAAGGATACAGCATAAACCAGGGGAAAACATATAGAGGAAAAACAATTTTAAGAAGATCAGGCAAGAAAGTTAAGAAACAATTTAGGATGATCGGAAAATAGCCTGGAATAACAGGCAGCATGCTAGTTCAAGATGGAGGGACACAGAGGAAGAGAAGAACAAAAGCAGTGTGAGAGAAAGATCTCTCGAGAGAGCCGCCACCTTTCGGGACTGTTCCCAGAGAGCGTGTTCCTTTATCAGTTGCTGTCGTTGTGCACAGTTCATTTCCGATGACAGTCGCGTATATAGTACATATGCTATATGGTATACTCGCATGGCATATGGTATATATATGTAGCTAGTCTGTCTAGAGTCTGATATATTGTATTGTTTACATACGTGTGTGCTTATTATAAACTGTTTATGCGGATGTGCCGAGGTCCATTCAGGCGGCAGCACCCTCCTCCCTTGCTGTTCCTATCGGATATTGCCATTGTATCCGATCTGTACGCTTCCCAGTTCAATCGGCCTACTTATAGTCGCCATATTGTGGCCTATATGCGGGCACACACACACACACTCACACACACAAAGGTGTCGCTTTCAGCGTCGACGTTTCAAGGTTTCAAATGTTGTTGTTGTCGTTGTTATTGTTGTTGTTGTTGCCTCGTTATCGCACAACAAAACTTTTGCAAATGACGTCAAATGTTTCGCAGAGTAAAAGAAGGAGAGAGAGAGAGGGGATAGAGTAGCGTGTGAGAGAGAGGGGGCGGGGGGAGAGAGAGAGAGAGAGAGAGAGTGCGCCTGTAACTGGATAGCGCGGTTTCCATTCTTGATAGCGTTGCTGTTGTTGCTGTTGTTGTTGTTGTTGTGGCTGTTGCTACACGCCATTAACATTTACATTATTATCATAATGTGGTTTGGCTGCTCGGTTTACCTTGCCCCGCTGACGCTGCTTGATCGCTGCAGCTGTGGCTGTGTCTGTGGCTGCCTCTGCCCAAAGGTGCCTCACTCTCGCTTTGTATCTTTTGGCGCGAGTCGCCTCGTATCTTTGGGATCTCCCGCGTATCGCGGTTAAGCCGCAGATGGCGCTGGCGAGATGCCAACACGCGCTGCCTGCACTGCCAGCGCAGCTGACTGCACCGATGCCTACTTAGATGCACGCCTCTGCCGCTGAGCAGCTCTGAGCTGCTTCGCGTATTCTGTTTAATCAATTTTGATTGATGTCTGCGCCAAAGCAACAACTTATGCAGCAGCAGCAGCACCAACAACAACAACAACAGCAGCAGCAGCAGCAGCAGCAAAAAGCGCTGACAACAGCCCAAAACAAGCAGCGATTGCCTAAGCAGTCCCCTCAATCGGGGCACAACGAACCTCAGATACCCTAAACTAAGTTGAGTTGGCAAAGCGCAGCAAAAGAAAGGAATTCCTTAGGTTTCTACTGATCTACCCGATCTATCTTAGTCCAACCTGTCTCTCCCTTTCTCTCAAATACTTAGGCTTTATTCATACTTACCCAATACTAAAGCGATCGTATTGGGGATAAGGCAAAGATATAATGTAAATATATTGATTCATTGCATAAATATCAATCATATCGGGAATACGCCAGAGATATAGAGTTTTTAAAGTGATATATTCCATAAATATCTTTATTTCTTATACAGTCTACAGATCAAGTCACCTCTTAAGCATTACCATATCAGTAATGCTTATATATTGTTCAAGAATATATATATATATATATAATATAGTTATCCGACTATCTAAGATCACTTATTGGAGTTATACTTCATCATAATGAATGTTCATAAGCATTATAACATTATTTATGCTTACAGATTGTTCAAGAATATCTATAAAAAAATGTAATATAGTTATCCGTCTATATATGAGCACCCTAATGTTAATTATAAACACAGCGTTATAGTTATCCGACTATCTATGATCACTTAATTGGAGTTATACTTCATCATAATGAATGAATGAATGAATGCATTACAACATTATTTATGCTTATATATTGTTCAAGAATATATATAAAAAAAGGTAATATAGTTATCCGATTTTATATGAACACTTTAATGTAAATAATAAACAAATTATTGGAACTATGCTTTGCCATAATCAGTCTAGATCTCTTACTCAACTCTCTTACTTACTTTATCCACTGTTATCCAACACTATCCACTGACAGTGAACGTTATCCAGCACATCTATAGACTATCGCAGAGTATCACAGGCACACTTATTGTTTCTATCCTTGGGTTTACAGTTAGGGTATCCTGGCAGTCAGTTCAATCCGCTGACGTACATTCGCTTGGTATGTCAGTCACATTTTGTGTATTGCGTTGGGTCAATTGTCGCTTAGGCGCGAACTGGTTCGCAAATCGAATTCAGCAGCAGCAACACTAACAGCACCAACAGTGCACAACAACGACAGCAACACAGACTCATTCACACTTGCAATCTTTGTGCAGTTGTAGCTGCCGCGCGTTACAGTCCGTCTGATGCGTATGTGGACGTCGCGCGGATCCACCTCGAATGTCCTGTAAAATGTCCGTGTGCGCCCTCGCACAGCCGCCAGCGCCACGTGCCACACGACAAGCAGCAGCAGCAGCAACAGCAGCAGCAACAGCAACAAGCCCAGATACAACAGCAACAGCTACAGCAACAACTACAGCAACAACTTCAACTACAACACCAACAACAACTCCGCCAACAACACCACCAACACCGCCGCCATCGCCGCAGGTTCGAATCTACGAGGACTTTGACAGAATGAGCGCCAAGGAGGTTTACTACAACGAGGCGGGCAAGAAGGTCACGGTGAAGCTGCTGCACTTCCCGGACGTGCTGCCCGAGGACATTGCCAAGCTGCGTTTCGATGATGATGATTGCAACGACGACGCCGATGCCGATGTCGATGACGACGATGGTGTCGATAGCGATGCGGCAGCGGCCAAAGCCAACGCTGCAGACACTGAGGATGCTGGCAGCGATGCGGAGAGCAATACAGCAGCCACCGCTGCCAGCTCGGGCTCTGGCTCTGCTGGCAAGAAGATCTTTCGCCGCAAACTCTCTGGGAACAACATGCAGGCGCGCAAATGCAGCTTGGCCTTCGCACAGGCACACGGGATCAAACAGCGTGCCGAGAAGAAGCTATCGATGCCCACCATCAGCATCACGGCCAATGCTGGCGAGCATGTTAGTCTCGCCTCCGGCCGCAAGCTGTCGCAGCAGCATTCTCAGCCAGCTGCGACTTCGCCCATGATGATGATGATGATGTCGCCGCCGCGACGCACGCACTCGCCACTGGGGAAGAGTCTCTGTCCGGGGTACATTCAGTACTCCAAGTCGCTACTGGAGGTGCCCATGCCGCGGGATTACGGCTACGCCAGCAGCGACGATCTCAGCTCCGAGTGGGACTCCGATGTGTCCACATCGGCGGCGACTTCGGACTCGGCGGTGGGTGCGGGCTCGGCAAATGCATCCACAGCAAGCGGCACGAAGAAGGTAAGGAAGGAACGAGACTGACAGCCACGATGGCCTTATCCGGCCTTATCCGCAGCTACTGCGCATTATCCAGTGACTACAAACGTTATCCAGTGTGTTATTCTATGTTATTCGCTGCTGGCAACGTTATCTAGTGCCAGTACGCGTTATCCAGCGTGCTGTTTCACGTTATCCGCTGCAATTCATTGCCAGTAAATCTTATCCAGTGACTACAAACGTTATCCAGTGTGTTATTTTATGTTATTCGCTGCTAGCAACATTATCCAGTTCTAGTAAACGTTATCCAGCGTGCTGTTTCACGTTATCCGCTGCAATTCATTGCCAGTAAATCTTATCCAGTGACTACAAACGTTATCCAGTATGTTATTCTATGTTATTCGCTGCTAGCAATGTTATCCAGGTTATCCAGCGTGTTGTTTCACGTTATCCGCTGCAATTCATTGCCAGTAAATCTTATCCAGTGACTACAAACGTTATCCAGTGTGTTATTTTATGTTATTCGCTGCTGGCAACGTTATCCAGTGCCAGTACGCGTTATCCAGCGTGCTGTTTCACGTTATCCGCTGCAATTCATTGCCAGTAAATCTTATCCAGTGACTACAAACGTTATCCAGTGTTATTCTATGTTATTCGCTGCTGGCAAGTACCATGCCAGTGTTATCCAGCGTGCTGTTTCACTTATCCCTGCTATTCATTGCCAGTAAATCTTATCCAGTGACTACAAACGTTATCCAGTGTGTTATTCTATGTTATTCGCTGCTAGCAATGTTATCCAGGTTATCCAGCGTGTTGTTTCACGTTATCCGCTGCAATTCATTGCCAGTAAATCTTATCCAGTGACTACAAACGTTATCCAGTGTGTTATTCTATGTTATTCGCTGCTAGCAACGTTATCCAGTGCCAGTACGCATTATCCAGCGTGCTGTTTCACGTTATCCGCTGCAATTCATTGCCAGTAAATCTTATCCAGTGACTACAAACGTTATCCAGTGTGTTATTCTATGTTATTCGCTGCTAGCAACGTTATCCAGTGCCAGTACACTTTATCCAGCATGTTGTTTCACGTTATCCGCTGCAATTCATTGCCAGTAAATCTTATCCAGTGACTACAAACGTTTTCCAGTGCATTAGGTGACGTTATCCAATGAGACTTAGCAATATTGTGCATATATTATTGGTACTTGCTGACACTTGCTGGTACTATCCATTAATATATTGTGCTGGCGATTCGTGTTTACGCTTATCCGGCTGTTGTTTATGTGTTCTTCATGAATAACTCTGTTAATCTGGCGTTGCCCTTGTTATCCGGATTGATTGAGTGTCGCGAGATAAGTGCTATCTGTAGTCTAATGCTCTTATCCTGGCTATCTAGCCTTATCCGGCAGTCATCTGCTGTTATCCAGCTAGTTAATGTTGTCGCCATTTGTCTTTTGCAGAGTTCTGGATGGCGCAAGATCCGCAATATTGTGCAATGGACGCCCTTCTTTCAAACGTACAAGAAGCAGCGGTATCCGTGGGTGCAGCTGGCCGGTCACCAGGGCAACTTCAAGGCGGGTCCCGAGCCGGGGACCGTGCTGAAGAAGCTGTGTCCCAAGGAGGAGGAGTGCTTCCAGGTGCTCATGCAGGACGTGCTGCGTCCGTATGTGCCCGTCTACAAAGGTCAAGTGACCAGCGAGGAGGGCGAACGTAAGAGAGAAGTTTACATTATCCGGCTTATCCACTAGCACTAACACTTCTCTCTCTCTCTCTCTCGCTCTCTAGTTTACTTGCAGCTACAGGATCTGCTGAGCGACTACGTGCAGCCCTGTGTAATGGATTGCAAGGTGGGCGTGCGCACCTACCTGGAGGAGGAGCTGTCCAAGGCGAAGGAAAAGCCCAAGCTGCGTAAGGATATGTACGACAAGATGATACAGATCGATGCCCAGGCGCCCAGTGCCGAGGAACATGCAGCCAAGGCGGTGACCAAGCCACGTTACATGGTCTGGCGCGAGACCATCTCCAGCACGGCCACACTGGGCTTTCGCATTGAGGTAGAGTAGATAAACCCCTCCCCCCACCTCTGCCCCTTCATGCTCTTTATGCGCATCTCAATGCTTGCAGGGCATCAAGAAGAGCGACGGCACCAGTTCCAAAGATTTCAAGACGACCAAGTCGCGTGATCAAATCAAGTTGGCGTTCTCCGAGTTTCTCAGCGGCCATCCACACATACTGGTGCGTTATCCGGCAGAGCATCTGCTGTCTTCCTTCCTCTTGTTTAACACTCTCTCTCTTTCCGTTTATTCCTCAGCCCCGTTACATACAACGCTTGCGTGCTATACGCGCCACTCTGGCCGTCTCGGAGTTCTTCCAGACGCACGAGGTGATCGGCAGCTCGCTGCTCTTCGTGCACGATCAGGCGCACGCGAGCGTGTGGTTGATTGACTTCGCCAAGACGGTGGCGCTGCCGCCGGAGATGAACATCGATCATTACTCGGCCTGGAAGGTGGGCAACCATGAGGATGGCTACTTAATTGGCATCAACAATCTCATCGATATCTTTGTCGAGCTGCATGCGGCGAATGAGGCCGAGGCGAATCGCTTCGACACAGCCTCCGGTTCGGGCACCCCATCGGGCTCTGCATCGGCATCGCCTTCGGCATCAGGTTCGGCTTCGGCATCGGCATCGGGTTCCGGTTCGGTATCGCCGGCGCCGGCTTTCAGTGGCCAGGAGGAGGAGTCCAAGTTGTGAAATTCAGATTGGCAGAGCCGCAAAACTATTACTAAAACAAACACACACACACACCCTATAGAGAACTCCCCTGTATCCAGAGCTATATCTACACACACACACACACACAACTATAGCTATACGACGATTATTATCAAAACTGAAGCGTTCCTAATGGGGCTGCGCCCCGCATCGGATATTTCCTAGCACATTCCCTCGAGTCCCGCTGCCCCCTCCACAACCTAATATGATACGATACGATACATATATAGTACTCATATATATAGAATATATTTGTATGCATTTTTTTTGTTTTTTTTTTCTTAACTAAATACTTTAACCCGTTAAGTTTAAAATCAAAGACTGAACAACACAATATGCGTATACTTATAATGATATATATATATATATATATGCTACATACACACACATACATACATACATACATACTATATTGTAGTAAATTTCGATGTGCTGCTGCGTTGCTGTTGTAGTGTAATTTATTTATGCCCATTTAACAGAACGGAACGGCAAAAACAGAAGAGGAGGAGAAAATCGAAAGAAACGAGAAGCGAAAACGAGAAAAATGTTCACACCAGAACCAACTTATGAATATAATTATGTTATTAATTTTATGTTTATCCGATTACCTACTAATAACTCTATACATATATATATATATATATATGTGTGTATATATATGTGTACTATATGTATACTAATCATGTGCACTATTAAAACTCATGTTAAACCGTTCGACAAGTACAACAAAATACGCATTTTCATGATTTTAAGAATGCGTTGCAAGAGAGCAGAGTTGCCATATCAGCGCTTGTACCATGAAATCTAGCCTTTTTTTAATTTACAGAACGCAAGCAGCACGATAAAAGCGGCCTGCTTAAAATCTAGCTGTTTTAATGCTAACAGATTGAAGATGAAACATTTAGTTTAACAATAGAATTGATTAGGTTCAAAATCTCTTGAAGAATCAGGGGCTGTTGGTTTGGTACATACAGTTTTATTGACAATTCCCATCTAATTCTTTAAGATGTTGTTCCATTTCGCCATCAGTACGGCTTTTAAGATTTCCATTTAGTATAGACTTTGTGGGGTGTCACAGTGATGCACCAGAGCTGCCAGCTTACCACCCACAAAATAGCCTAAGATGCTAAACACGGCAACGCATAGACAGGCGGGATAAAGGACAATAAGCTTTTGATTAAATAACGGGCAGATCTGTCCGAAAAAGGCTGACAGCCCTCCTGCCTCTGCTACTGTCAGCACCATGGAAGTGGCGACCTCTAGTGTTTGTTGAAGGCATTGCAAGTTGATTAGCAAGCAGTTCACTGCTTCCCTAAATCTGTCATCCGGGACACAAATGGGATCGTGTCTTGGCAAACGAGCTCTGTTAGCGAGAAACAAGCAGTTTTTCATTTGAAATAACGGCAGTTTTCTTCCATTTTCAATTCGAAATTGCGGCCAAACCGGTGGAGATAGGGAAATGCGGTTTTTTTTAACCTGTTCGTTTTTTCTTCTTCTAACAGGTGCAGCAATTCCAAGTTCATAGAGTGTACAGCGTAGCCTCCGGAAGGCTGCAAAGTTTTGAACAGGTTTTTCGGTTTCTCTGATTTTTTACGGAGAAAAACCGTTTAAAAACCGCCCCTTTGGTCGGGCGGGGGGCGTGTGAGGCCCATAAATGGTGTTTTACATTTGTGCGCGCAGAAGCATGCAATGAAAAGTATTTTTTAACGCAGAAGATGACTTCGCTTTTGTCAGGTGCCTGCGCTCTGAGGCATACTTTGTGTAGCATACTTTCATATGCTGCTGCTGGGCGAAAAATACTACACTCTGGTATTTACTCCGTTTTGGTAGTTTCTCTTTGGCGCAGTTGGCGCATTTTGTGCCCGGGCCGCCTGTGGTCACACTGTTTCCGTTGGCTTAGTTAATGTTTGTTGTTGCGCGGTTGGCACGTCGCGCACGTCTGTACGCGCACGCATCGAACTGTTATTTGGTTACTTTTTTGTTGTTATTTCGAATGTTTGTTGTTGCATTTCGCCCATCGTCGCGCGCGCTCTTCATCTGCATTTGAAACTCGTGCGTTGTGTGGTTTGTTGTTGTTTTTTTTGGTTCTTTCTGTGGGTTGTGTTGTTGTTGTTGTTGCTGGAGTGTGTGTGCCGATGTCGCATTTTTGTATTTTTAAAAATAAAAATAATACAGCCGAAAGCACACACAGGCACACAGAGTATGCAGTTGCATAGGCGTGTGTGTGTGAATAGCGGCGTCTGCGACTGCTAAAAAAGTTTCTGGTTTCGTTCGAGGCGACAACAACAAAAACAAAAACGACAACAGCAGCGCAGCAGCAGCGACAGCGGCAGCAACAATAAATAAAACTTCAATATGCGCCGACCGGCCTTCGGCGCAGAATATTAACAATATACACACACACATCTGTACTCTATGTGTCTGTGTGTGTATACAGTGATATAGTAACAACAACAACAACTGTTACGCATCGCCTGCGGGCGAATTGGGCGCGGGGGGTGGCACAGAGGGAGTCACAGTCGAAAATTTGAGAATAAGCATCTCTTTTCGCTCTCTCTCGCCCTCGTCTCAGCTGTTAAGAGCGCCCAACACATCATCAACAACAACAGCGAAAGCAGTGCGGGCGCAAGAGCGAGATAGCAAGATGCGCTTGAGCCGTGCGTAAAGTAGAAACGTTAAAAACAAAAGCAGCAATCGAGGAAAAAAGCAAAAAAAACAAAAAACAGAAACGCAAAAATCATGTATAATATTTTATTGTTTTTGTTGCCGTTGCTGTTGTGCTCTTGAAACGCGCTTTTTGCTCCGCTGCTGCCTTGTTGTTGTTGTTGCTGCTGGCAAGCTTTTAATCGATGCCAAAGCCAAAAGGGTGCAACAATAACAACAACAACAATCAACAAATAAAGCCCAGACTCGACGAGTGCTAAATATTTAATTTGTTTTTTTTTCTGTGTTAATCAGTTTTTGCCAAGACAAGTGCAATAAAAAATCGTTAACTTTGCTGCCAGCAGCAGCAGCAGCAGCGGCAGCTAAACAAATTGAGGTGCCAATAAAATCAATATTCAAATTAAGCAGCAGCAACAAAAACAACAACAACAACAACTGGAAGAAGAGAAGCAGCCGCCGCAGCAGCTATTCGACAACTTGTCGATAAGCCCCGCAAGATAAGGCAGCGGCCGCAGGCGGCGAGAGCGGCACAGAGAGAGATGAGAGAGAGAGCGGCGCCAAGGCCGACACTGGGAGAGAGCGACAGAGTAGCAGCGGCAGCATCCCAAATTTTACCAACCACCCACCAAAAGTAGAAGAAGAGAAAACATATAGCGAACATAGAGATGGGACGACGCGCATATCGGGCCTATGCAATTTCCTACCCCAGTCGCGTTGAGGGCTGGCTGGACGTGTGTGGTGAGTATCTGAACCAGATCGGTGGATGAATATATATATGTACATATGTATATAGAGATAGCTGTTTAAGATATATAGAAAGATTTCGGCAACCAGCTCATCATTAACTGATACTAGATTGAACAATATAATAGAGTGCCAATAACTCTGACGACAACTCCAACGATTGAAAGATGAACAGACAAACAAATTGCTTTAAATAATGAAATATAGTAATATCTAACTGATATATCTACAAAAATGAATGAATATACAACGGATATATTTACAACTTTACATTTAGTATGGTATTATTAGAGCTATTATCCCAACTGCTTCATATCTGTTCCCAATCGAAGGTCAATTGGACTTTGCTCTATTCTATGTTTGTCTCTCTCTCTCTCACTTACTCTTCTCCAATGCGAACAATTTCAAATTAGCTGCAGGAGATTATTATCTTTCGATTAGCTTACAATCACGAAATCTGAACACATACATACATTATATAATATATACATACATACATATAAACATTGTGCATATCTTGTTCGATAGTTGCGACGATGTGCACGACATGGACAATAACAATGGCGATATTCAATTCCCCAATTCAAGTTCATGAAATACGGTGGCAAGTACAGTGGGTACACGATAGCACAAATATTGAAAGTGATAAGGCAAGAATCTTTGACTTCAGACTAGTATCAACATTCATAAACTTTGTATTGCAGTTCCTTTAAAATAAATATACAAATAAATATTTCAGTAAACTTCTAACAAATGCAACCCTAGTGTGTATATGTGTGCGTGTGTGTGTGTGTGCAGGGGATGATGCTGCTGCGTCTTGACGTGTCACTCGTTGTTGCACCTGTGCAAATGCAGGCAACACCGCATGCTCTGGGAAAACTCAACAGGGAAAGACTCACAGCAGCAACAGCAGCAGCAGCAGCAGTAACAACAACAACAACAACAATTTTAGGCAGGTTTGTCATTGTTTGGTCGTTTTCCGTTATCTTCTATTAGCATTTTTACCTGTCGTTCATCCGCTTTGTTTTATTGCACTTGTAGTTGTAGCAGTCGAGGGGTTGTTCGCTCTTCCACAGCAAGAGATATGCAAACACTTACACACACAGACACACACACAGCCATTAGCAAGCAGGCAAATCCAGCGACAGGCGACAAAAGTAACACGAACAGTTTCGTTTTTACTCGTGTCTGACCTTCCCATATTTCTACAACATTAAAATGTCGTAAAAATGTGTTTACAAATTATTTACGATCGTAAATTACATTTAAAATTCGACTTAAGAACTTGCAATAAACATTTGTCAGTTGTTTCTTTCTGTAATGTGCTTAATCAGCATATTTTATATTTTATTTAACAAAAAGTTTATGCCTATAAAAGTTGCTCAACTTATTCTTAATCATCAATTTTGTATGACAAAAACGATTAATATGACTTTGAGTTTATATTTTACTTGATTAGCATCAATTACCCAAGTCGTGGCTTTGGCCATGTTCTCTATATGAATGCAAATATCTATTTATTAATTACTTTGTCTCGTTTCAAGCGCCATTTAATGAATGGTTTTACTGTCTTACAATTGGAGTGATTAAATAAATATTAATATTGTAATTGTAACCTTATTTTGTTCAACTTATATAGAGTGGAAACTTTTTATCTTATAACTGATTAATTACTCTCAAATCAATAAATTCAAATTATTTTCGACTTGCAACTTTTATAACCTTTGTTAAACATCTGCAGAATATCATTTTCAACAAAAGTTAACTCTCTTCTAAGTACTTTACTGTTTTTAATGGATAAGGAATGTTAAGATAGGCAGAAAAAATTTAACTAATAAAGTTTTCGAGTACAATTGCAAACAAAAAGGTCATTATAAGTCACAGTTAAAGTATTTTCGTGCACGTTTGTCGCCTGTACGAAGCTGAAGTTGTGTTTCGTGACCGAATGGGCAAAAGGCTCGCAGGCAGGCAGGCAGTGCCGACAAAAGGCGAGAATGGCAAATGGCAAATGTGATTCGAAGTGAGTCGATGCGATATTCGAAGCTCTCTTGTGGCCGTATTCGTTATAATAGCCTTTTATTTTTTGTTATATTTTTGGTAACAACAGCGGAAGGAAGGTGTGCTTGTCTGTGTGTGTGTGTGTGTGTGTGTGCAGGTTGGTGTGTCAAGGTCATTTGTGACATTCTAACAGCATTTTGGCTTAGCCTTGCCTTTGCCACCTACACGCACGCACAGGTTCCGACCGGGTTGGCCAATGGCCCCTGCTGAGCAGCTGCTGTTGTTGTTGTTGTTGTTGTTGTTGCTGCTGCTGTTGTTCACTTCGTGCCCGCTGGCTTGACATCATTTCTCAGCGATGTTGCCCCGTCTTTGTTGCTTGTGGCTTTCGCTTTGCATGTCACTTGACCGTCTTGGTTAACACGTCTTCGTTGTTGCCCGGTCTCGACTTGCTACGATTCTTGGGCACTTTGGCAACCACCACTTTGCCAGCTCGCGGGCCACTTTGCCACTTTCATTGCCCTGTAAATGCTGCCAAAGGGGTAGCTAGGGCTCGCTATAAAAGCATGTTCAGGTGTAAATAGTTGCCTGTTTAGTCGGATAAGGCGAATATTGTGATATTATAGGAGATTAAAGTATTAAAAGATATGCACTTCATTTCTGAAATGCAATTTGAAAGTTCTGTCTTTTAGAACGAAGATCTAAAGAAGATCTAATCTTCAAATTGTTTCTCTTTGTATCTATAATTGAAGAGACCATAAAAGAACGTTTATGTGATAATATATTCCTGTTCAGTATTGTTAATCTAGGCGATATTAGAATAAACCAAGTATTGTGATAATATTAAAGATATTAAAGGCTGTTTATAAGATATGGAGAATTACGAATTTATATTTCTAAAGTTTTATATTCACACAATCTAAAAGTTCTTCTCATTATTATACACTTAAAACCTTAAAACTTTATCTATCAGTATCTCAACTCTTCCTTCACTCCGTTAGATCCTTAAGCTTAGTTACAGGGTATTTGCTAGTCCGTGCACAACCCACGCGATCGTGCTAACTTGTTCTTGTTGTTGTATATTTCTAAGCTCATCAAAAACAAAGCCAAACGCGCGTTAAAGGAAGACAAGACAAATAGCACAAGAACAAGCGAGCGAGTGAGAGAAAGAGAGGGAGAGAAAGGAAGAGAAAGAGAGTGAGAGAGAAAGAGGGGGGAGAAAGGGAGGGAGTGGTTGCTGGCGAGCGACAGGGAAGCAGAGAAATCGTAAAACCCCAACAAACCGTCGATTGGCGATGGCGTCATTAACAACGTCGACGCGTCCCGGTCTGCGTCGCGTCGCTGTCGCTGTCGACGTCGTGGCACAGTTTAAGCAGCAAACTGCAGCCGTCGTCGGTTGCTTAACGTGTGTGTTTCAGTTCTGCTTCGATTTGGTTTATGGGTTAAGCGACAACAACAACAAGAACAGCAACAAAAATAGTGAAAAACAGAGTGTCAGGCAGCGCCACCTGCCGGTAGAGAGTTCAATGCGCTCTTTAAGGCCAAAGGGGCAACAAGATTTGTGTGGCCAGAGAGTTGCCAAGTTGCATTCGGATTTGGATGTGGCAGATCATTTTGAAAGTGAAAAAAAGTTGCAGAATTCGGAAATTCGACTGTGTCGCTTGCATTGCTGTTGCTCTTGTTGTTGTTGTTGTTGTTGTTACTGTGGCAGCAGCTGTTGCTGTTGTTGTTGTTATATTTTCTATTTTCAAGTATCGGCAACTGCTGCTGCTGCCGCATCGCGCGCCCCATCGCAAATGTTGCCCAGCAACTTTCTATGAAAAAAATTCACTTTTTCCTCAAGTGTTTGGACGCGACGCCGCCAACGACGACGACGGCGACGACGACGACGACGACGGACAGGCCCAAGCAGGCTTTGTGGCTTAAAGCAAGCAACCCCCTCCCCTAACCTCCCCCCGTGCCACCCCAAAACGAACGTGCAACGGATTAACACGTTGCCGCCTTGTCTTGGCCTCTCAAGTTTTTCCCCCCACACCCCAAAAAAAAAAAGAAAAAGGAAATTTGTTGTGTGTGAGTGAGTAGGAAAAACAAATGCAAAAACCTGTTGCCCATTGGAAATAATAACCGACAAACGAGATCAGCAGCGAGGGGGAAGTGACAAGAGAAGGCGGAGGAGGAGGAGGCCAGAGGAAGCGCTGTACAAGCCAAGTTTATTTTTTTTTTTTGGTATAAATTACCACATACAACAACAACAACGCATGCAGCAGATCGATGAACATTTATCGATCTATCGATCTATCTGTTTTGAAAACCGAAAGTCGCTGCCCGACTAAAGCGATCAATCAGTTTATGTTGCGTTCCCCAAATTAGATCATACTAGCCTGACACAAACTAATGAGATGCGCAACATAAGATAACGAACAACAACAACAGCAGCAACAGCAACAAAATAAGATATAAAGCCATAAAAATAGACAGAGTAGAGAGACGAAAAGAAATCTAATTAATACGTTTATGTCGAAGCGCTCCCATAGCTAAAAGCTATAGATGGAGATAAGATAATTGCTGGAAAACTCAGATATGCAAGTTTATTTCTTCTATATAAGAGAACAACAGCGACAACAAAAACTAATTCAGTTTGACGTGTGAATCGGCAGTTTGAGTAAGAATATTATATTCCCACGGACGGGAAGTGCGAGTTGAAGTTGTGGAAATATTAAAATACTTGAACAATAACACGTTTCTATTGTGAAGTTTTAAGAAGGTATGTCAGGGTAAATAGAAATATTTATAGAGATAATTCATGATATACTGATGGTTGGCATGTCTATGCATAATACAAGCTATGAACGGATATCATGGGTATATATATTATGCTATACATCTTGAAATAATGTATAATCATGATATTACTATTTATTATAATCGTTCGTTTCTCAGTTTTTATAGAAAGTGTCGCGATTTGATCGAGGTTCTCTTAGGGAATGTGAATAACACAAATAGTACGGTTCAAGTGCTGCGTTTCATCAATATATCTGTGAAAATAAAATAGACTTCTTACTAATAACAATACTTTTCTTACTCTGTCAACTATTGATAGGCTCGTGATATAAACATAGTGTTGCCAGATGCGTATCGTGTGAAAGTACTAGACTTACTGATCAGTAGATATGGCAACCCTATTATAATCAGAAGGCTTACGACATTTGCCAACAATCTGTTGCTATTTTAAGCAAATGAATAATAGAGAAACTCCTCTATAAAGCAACTATATATGTATATATGTATGTACACTGCTTTGTGTGTCGATTTCCAGCCAGACTCCCCCACAAAGAACAGTGTGTAATCTACTATAACTGTGCGCTCTACACAATCATCTCGTATTCAAAGTTTTCAAATTAGGGCTCGCCATAATCGCAATAATAATGTTAATAATACCGACTGCATTTGCGTGTCTTCTGGGCGATATTAAGAAATTGCGTTGCGTAGACGCCCTGAACGGAAAAAAAAAAAAATAATCGAGAAAAGTAAAAAAAAAAACTTGAAAAAATAAAGTCAAAACTCGGAGTAGTCTCTGTGTGCGTGACGCGTTTCTTTAGTCTGATGAATTTTGCAATAGTTGAGATACTACGAGAGAGAGAGGGAAGGAGAGAGAGCGAGAGGGAAGAAACCGTAGAAAAAAAATCTATAAATGAATTGACAAATAAAAAATGCGGCCCGGTTTGCTATTTGGTTCGGTTTGCTTTGGTTTGCTTTGGCGCTGAGCTTATTACATGATGCGAAAATCGAGTTATGCTATAATTCTGCATTGTTTGTCTTGGCGACGACGAGCGACAGTTGCAGAGCGAGATAGAGAGAGAGAGAGAGAGAGATGGAGCCAGATCGGGGCTGGGTTTGTTGGGAGTTTTTTGCTTTGCTTTGCTGCTGCTGCTGCGCTTTGTTTGTTTGTTTAGTTTTTGCGCTGATTTTTTTTAACGTTACGTTTCGCATGTTTCCCATAAACCTAATTAATTGCGTTGTTGTTGTTGCTGTTGTATTTACGCAACTATTTGTGTTAGATTGCATGTTTATGCATGTCGAGACGCAGCCGACCAAGCCGGACAGACAAACAGACTGAGAGACAGACGGACATGTGTTTCTACTTACGGGATGCCAAAGGCGCAAAAGCATATGGCCTGAATCTGAATAGATTCCCGTCTATAAACTTGCAGTCCCCCGCCTCTCTTTCCCCTCCTCTATTTCCCCTTCCTGCTGTTCCCTTTTTCTTCACCAACTTCGCTTTGCTGCTCATCTGTCAATTTTTGAGTTGCACCCACACACAGACAGACTAGTCTCCAAGCATGGGGGATTCTTAGCTGGGCTGAAATGAAGTGGGGCAGGGATAGAAAGAGGAGGAGGCGGTGGGACAGTAGCAGCAGCAGCAGCAGCGACTGCCTATGCCAGCCATGCGGAAGTGCAGCATCTTTGGCTCCCATTGTTGTCGCTGCTGTGTGTTGGCGCCTGCCATGACAAAGTCAAATAGATTTCCCCCAAAAAAAATGCCCTTGACGTGGGGTATATTGGTTGCCAAATGAAAATTGTTAAATTTGAATTTAATTTGTCGAATACACATACGAGCTCGATCTTACACGACCTGTAGTTGGCTCTATTGCCCTATTTAACTCGTTCTTACACTATATACTCGAGGATCTAGTAACATGACGATCAAGACTAATAGAATTATTGTTCTACGAAGAAGAATTCGCATATTCTAACAGTTCATCATCACAATATAGATCATAAATTCAGATCCATTGCAAAGATGATCCAAAGATGCAAAAAGTTCTAAAGAAATTAAGAACAAGCTCGGAAGCTACAGTCAAGTGTGCCCGACCCAACTGATTAAAACGATTTCTTAAATATATAACTTCTATTATTAGCGTATTTTGTGTTGCATACTATGGGGATCGGTTTGGAAATCAGTAACTTCCTAATTTAGTTTTTCTCGAATAACTTCTATGTTAATTATCCGATCGCAACCAAATTTTAATAATTGATTTGGGCGTTCATGGTTATTCTGTTTACCTAAAATGAACTACCCTGTATGAAAATTACGCTTGAAATTCGTGGGCGAAAAGTGGCGTGGTGAAATTCTAAAACAAACTTAATCTGCGTGAAGTAACCAAATTTTAAAGCAAATTTGGTAGCCCTAGCTATTTATTTATATTACGAGTATATATGTATATAAAATATATATTATAATATTATAATATTTAATTTATTTCTTCTCTTTCACTGAAATCCATGGAACATTAATAAATCTTCAAATATTGTTAGAGCTTTTCATATTCTTCTTCCTACTGTAAGTTTAGCGCTTATTAATTGCTTAATCAATTGAATTTGTAGGGTATCCAATTGCCGGCACACCGCAAATAGTTTTGTTTTGTGGTTTTGTTGTTGTTGTTGGTTTTGTGCGACAACCAAATGAAAACAGCTTGGCCCAAGCAGGGGTCGATTGAAAAGTGGTGTTGCGCGAGGGGGAAGAGGGGGTAGGGGCTACGAAACACAAACACCAAAGAGAAACAACGAAAAGACAAAAACCAAAAAGAGGAACAGAACAAACTTTACACGTCGATCGTCACTAGATCAGCTTGCTACCCTCTTCCCTTCTCCTCCTATGTTCCCTCTCTCCTCTCTCCTCTCCACTCTCCACTTACTCCCTCTGCCGCCCACGCGGCGCTGTAGCGTACATTAACCGCAACAGGGCCACACACACACACACATACACAGTTACATATGTTTGTCTGTATGTATGTACATGCTGACACACCCTCCCACACTCACACACGCACACTCACACACACATGACGCATCGCATAAATTATTTTAAATTACTTTTAATTGGCAAAGTTTTCAAGCTTTTGGGTGCTTCGTCCATTTGTTAATTCAATTTTGTTGGGTTGCTTTTCTTCTTCTTCTTCTTGTTCTTCTACATTTCCCAAGAATACGGAATCCTTTGAGTAATTGCAACTGTTGTGGCGGGAAAAACCCCTCGAGAGTAGCTGGAATTATGATGCCAACGATGATACATGTATACGTATGATATGATAGCGAAAGACATATGATCTACTTACTTATGAATCAAGTTCTGAAGAAGTGGGATTGGTTCTTTGGAAAAGAAGCTTCTGATGGCAGCTATCTATAGTAAAAGAGTGCGAAGTAGTTACGATTGGTTGTACTTACATATGTTCACTTTAAAGAAATATACAAATTTATAACCAGTAAACTTGTAACTGCAATTTTACCATACCTGCTCCATGTATAATCTACCTAGATATGAAATAAGATCTGCAGTAGTGGAAAAGAAGCTTCTAAACGTAGCTTGAGAGTGTTTAAATTCAAATCTATAATCAATCGACTTGACTCCCAAACATAACAATGCTTTCCCACTAAACTCCAGATATAAAACTTGTCTGTGCAATATTTGTATACCTATTGAAAATGTTCAAAAAAGGGTATACTAACTATTTTCAAGTGTATGTAACAGCCAGAAGGAGCCGTGGCTCCGATTGAGCGAAGTCCGCCTGTCTGTCCGGATATCCACACAGATCTCAGCTATTAAAAGGACTAGAAACACCAAATTTGGAATGAAGGTTCCTATATACTCTGCGCAGATAAAGTTTATTTTAAATGTTGGATGCCCACCGCCCCCGTAAATCAACAATTTAATTTTTCAGCTTGATTTGTAAGCGACGTATATAAAACATATAACTTTCTGACTTGAACTTATACTAAGCTGATTGTTATATCTACGTATTCTTGAAATTTGTAATCTGATCGAACAATAAACACAGAAGTTATTCAAGAATGTATAAGCATAACTTCAAGTGCTTGTGTTAGTCAACAAGGGAGGCAGGTGAGGGCGAGCGTAATTTGAAAGTATGTACATATGAATGTGTGTATGAATTCAACAAATTTAAAATACGCAGGAACATAGGTCGAAGGGTATCCCACTGTCGCGTGCCGCTGGACTGTTGCTCTCGTAAATTTACGTAACTGTGAGTTATATAACTAGAATACTATATAACATATGTACGATATATACATACATACACACTCTATAGACATACCTACATCAGATATGTGCATTTGCTTAATCTGCCCAGCAAGATTCCAACTGTGAGCTCTATTTCCCGTTCATAACTGTAACTGGGTCTGTACGCTAGGTACACCCAGTTAGCAGGGGGTCTGCAATTAGCCTCGTAAAGTTTCTCGAGTGTACTTAGCCAGATGAAAAAAGATGTTATATGTAGATGAAAGAGCAGGGCAAAGACAAGACATTATCGGCAAAGTATTTAGACAAGGTACCCTTCCAGTAGTGTATGTCACAGTGCTGTGATTACAGGGTATACATAACCATAGTGGTACCTATTTGTTTATTCAATACTGGCGACATTATCTCTCGCATAAATAATTGAAATTCTCACGAAGCAAGAATTCGCTATCGCTATTATTATAAATGATGTGTGGCGTGTGGACAGTGTTGGAAAATACCCAAATCACATTGTTTTACGTAATGTGCGCGATAATTGATCGATTGCCGCTTGGGGGAATCCTTTCCTTGTGACGTAACGACAGATCAGTGGCAGGGGAGTGGAGGAGGGGGAAGAGAGGCACAGACAGATAGCTGCTGCTGCTGCTGGCTTGTCAGCGACTGGAACGACGACGTTGGCGAGTGATTCGATGCGCTCATGTGCAGCGCCAGCGTCGTCGCTTGGCAGGTGGGCTGAGCTCATATGCATGTGGCTACTATGCCCCCCTGCTCTCCACCCTACTTCTAAGACTACCTCCCTGCTCCCCATGCCCCATGCTCTGACCACACTGCGCAAAGCGCTGACAAAGTGCATTGAACCCAAAAGCGAGAAATTCTTATGCAAAAACAACAACAAGCAAAAAAAAAAAGTAACAACAAAAAAGCAAAAAAGAACAGAAGCAGCAGGAGAAGAAGCAGAAAATGGCCAACGAACATTTCAAAATTAACGCAAAGTTGCTGAGCCACGATGCCGTTTGCGGTCGCCGTCGACGTCGACATCTCTGCGACTGCTCCTGCGCCTGCGTCAACGTCAACGTCAACAGCGCATGCGACGCGCGCGTTGCGGTCTTCGCAATTACATACGATATTTATATGTTAAATGGCCAGACGGGCGCCGCGTCGCGTTGTACTCTTGTTGTAGTCTGTGAAAATGATAGACCACAGCAACAAAACACTAATTGCAAATGAGCTATGCGACTGACAGATACCCTGGACAGGCAGACACGAGGCAGGCAGCGAAGGCATGCAGAGATAAAAACTGCAGGCAATGCTGTTTCTATTTTATTTCGAATATCATATAACACTCTTAAGTGTGTGTAAAACAAAGCTCAAGGTCATCTGTGCCTGGTATTTATCTTTCTTTCATTTACAAACACACCCTTTTAGGTTATTATCTCCTCCGATCGTTCCAATACTAGTTATGGTAAAGGTTTAATACGTGCCCTCGTCCCCGCTTCTAAGAACTAGAAGCCTCCGAGACATAATTCTTTCTAAAATTAAAACTGCTCTTCATTCAAAATTCTACATTTTGGCCGAATGTTCCTTTAGTAGCTATATGTTATAGTGGTCCGATTTTGATAAAATTTTTGAAAGACAGGCGGCTCGATCGTCTTCCTTGGTGATGCTTATTCAGAATAAATATATATTTTATGGGGTCGGAGATATCTCCTTTAGTACGTTGCAATGAGAGATAGTGCATGTGTGTGTGTGTCTATTTATCTCGGGTATTTTATTAACACCTTGACTCTTGACTCTTATCAGAATTGCAATAAATAAAAAGTCACAACTCGTGGAGATTCAAATAAAAACTGTGGGAAACTATCAAATGCTACTCCCTCTTCCTTCTGGTATTTTACCACGCTGTGCACAGTGGTGTGTAAACAATCATTGAAAGTTTATTTATATATTTATGTTCGATATATTTGCTTAGAGATTATTCTCATATTTGAATGCATCTCAATTTTGAATCATCAGCGTATATTGTTTATAGACAATGACGTAGCTGTTTCTTATCTAAACACACAAGGACAAATTGAAATTCAATTCGCAGAAATGCTGTAAATAAATGAATAATGATTGTGATAGGTTTGTGATTACTATGCTAGTTACCATGCGTGAGTTGGCCTTAGTTAAAACCATGTTGGATAACTCCTTGACAAAATAAATATACCTTCCAAGTGTATAATATAATAAACAGCTTTCGAAGAGTGAGAGGGAAATAAAAAACATAAAGTAACCGAATATTTCGAGTTTTCTTTATAATTTATCTTAACTTTATTTAAAAATTGATTTTTAAATCAATTTATTTTGAGCTAAGCGAAAACTAAAGTTTTAAAATATACATACAATATTGTTTTGATAGGTTTGCTTTTTCAAAACTATGAAAGGTGAGACTTAAAACTTTCTTAGGCTTGTATATTTTGATTATCCAAATATTGTATTGTATTATATTATCAGATTACGGAAACAGCAATGTCTTCAAATGTTTTAAATCTACTGATTTATGATATCGAAGAAAGAAATTGTGCACGAATCAATAGAGTTCCTCTTGGTGCAAATATACCCCAAATTGAACATTTCAAACACTGGGTATCAATTAACATTCAACAAGTGCCCCTGCCCGACTGCTCTGCCTCCGCAGCCTTCTTTGTCGCGTCATTCAGCTACGGCAAGTTTGGGTTAAGTTTTAAAGTTTTGTTGATTTTTCGGGGTCGCGTCGTGTCTTCTGTCGTGTCGCACGTCGCGACGCGTCGTTCGGTCGCGTTCGTCGCTCTCGACACCATCTCTCGTGTCTCTCACGAGTGTTCTTCGTCAAATTAAAATCGCTTTTATTTCTGTTGCTGTTGCTGTTGTTGTATGTTGTTGTTGTTGTTGTTGGCCTCATCTTCGCATTTGATGTATTTATCTTGTGGTCGTTGTTGTGGGGCAGCAGCAGCGCTTCACATTGTTATCGCCCGATGCTGACGCTGACGCCGACGCAGGCAGCGACGGCGACGCAAGCGAAGTGAAACGAACTTTGAGAACTTTTTCGTTGGGGCACGCAACGCAACGCGACGAGAACGAGAAGCGAATGCGATGCGATTAAATTATTGAATAAGATGCGGGCAAACAATAAGCAGAAGCGTGGGAAGGGACGGGGCAATGGGAGGGCGGGCGAGGGAGAAGAGTGGCATAACTAGGAGCTGCAGCAGCAGCAGGAGGAGGAGAGCAAGTGTGTGAGTGTGTGTGTGTGTGAAGTGTTAAAGAGGGGAGGGGAAAGCAATAGCGGTTACTTAGTTCAACTTCGCTGCCCATTGTTGCGCTCGTCGCTTCTCTTGTTGTTCTTCTTCTCCTTCTTCACCCCCCTCCCCCCACCTTTCTTACCTTGCTTCTTCCTCTTCTCATGCATACAATTTCCACATATTTTCTACGTTTCACCACAACGGCAAACGGCATTTGACGCAGTTGCAGCAGACGTTGATCTCGTGCGGCAAATGCATTCATAATTTTTTATGCAACACGCATGCGTGCAACATCTTGCAAGGAACGCAGAGAGCTAGCGTGAGAGAGTGAGAAAGAGAGAGAGAGAGCGCGGCGGTATTTGGTATTTTTTAGCAAGTTCCGCGTAGCGCGCGCATTCGTTTTGCTTTTATTTTCAAATGCCGCCTGAAAGCAGGCTATGATTTTTGTCAAGTGCTTTGAAAAGTAGCTGCCGCTGCTGGCCGTCAGATGGCGCCAGTAAGAAACATAATGCAACCAATTTGATAACTCGACTTATTTTGACTTTGTTTTTGCATCTTTACAGAAACGGAGGGTGAACTAACACGCCTAAACAAAACACTGCCCTGGGGCCCACTGTACTGTGTGCTGCAGCAGGACGATCAGACATTCACGGCCTACTGCAGCGAAGAGATATCGGTGAGTAACGTGTAGCGAGTCCCATCACTAACATTATCGCTGGTTCCCGTTAACGAAGCAATACTGTAACTAATCCTTTAACATTCTCACACACTCGACCTCATTGAGCTCATATCTGTCTTTGTATTTGTGCATCTATATATATGTGTATCTTCTCTCTCACTCACTCTTGCACCCACTAACTTGGAAAAAACAAACCTGCTACTAACTCATAGATATTTCCGGCCACGCCCAGAAAGGAGCTGGAGGTGGGTAGCGAGCTAACAGTTGTCAAACTGAAGTCTACTATCGAATTGCTGCCTATCGATAACACTTGTTAATCGCAACTCTCTCTCTCTCTTCTCTCTCTCTCTCTGTGTCCTTAGCTTGGGGATGTGTGCTATGAGGATATACCGCGCGTGCGACTCGATCGCGTGCGTCGTCCAGCCAAAGCCATGTGGGATGGGCCGCCCACACTGGCCGAGGAGAACGAGGACTCCGACACGTGTCTGGGCAACGGCATGAGCGGACTCAACGACATCGTGCTAAACACAACGCTCTACAATGATCTAGGTAAGTTTCAAGAAGTGGCTGAAATGGAAAAAAAATGTATACAGTACATTTAAAGGGGGCTTTCCACTCGATCAACTCAATATATCAATTTTATTTACCACACTGTTTACCAACGTTACTACATTTGTTTGATTTTGTTAACCTCCTTTAAAATAGATATATCGATAGATAGCTATATCTTCTTGTAGCTCAAACCAATGTCAGTTCAATTCAATCTAATTCTAAAGCACTTCGTGCCAGTATAACATGATCTAAAGTGACCCAACACACGATGATCTTTACTGTGATAAAACAAGCTACGAAATCAGGTTTTTGATGCTTTCTCTTGTTAAATTGACACGTTGATCCATTTTATGCCTGTATATTTTGTATATATCTTCCTTCTGGTATTTTACCACGCTGTGCACAGTGGTGTGTAAACAATCATTGTAAGTTTATTTATATATTTATGTTCGATATATTTGCTTAGAGATTATTCTCATATTTGAATGCATCTCAATTTTGAATCATCAGCATATATTGTTTAGCTCTTTCTTATCTAAACACACAAGCACAAATTGAAATTCAATTCGAAGAAATGCTGTAAATAAATGAATAATGATTGTGATAGGTTTGTCGGATTTACTATGCTAGTTACCATGCGTGAGTTGGCCTTAGTTAAAACCATGTTGGATAAGTCTAAGCCTTATGCAATTGCTTGATTTATTTTGGATTTAAGACTGTAAAAAGTTAAAAAGATATGCGAGCACGAATTAAGAGGGGAAGAGTGGAAGAGAGTGTACTGAGAGGACACGTGTGTGTGTCTATTTATCTCGGGTATTTTATTAACACCTTGACTCTTGACTCTTATCAGAATTGCAATAAATAAAAAGTCACAACTCGTGGAGATTCAAATAAAAACTGTGGGAAACTATCAAATGCTACTCCCTCTTCCTTCTGGTATTTTACCACGCTGTGCACAGTGGTGTGTAAACAATCATTGAAAGTTTATTTATATATTTATGTTCGATATATTTGCTTAGATATTATTCTCATATTTGAATGCATCTCAATTTTGAATCATCAGCGTATATTGTTTATAGACAATGACGTAGCTGTTTCTTATCTAAACACACAAGGACAAATTGAAATTCAATTCGCAGAAATGCTGTAAATAAATAAATGAATAATGATTGTGATAGGCTTGTCGGATTTACTAAGCTTGTTACCATGCGTAAGTTGGCCTTAGTTAAAGCCATGTTGGATAAGCCTAAGCCTTATGCAATTGCTTGATTTATTTTGGGGTTAGGACCTGTTACGGGTTTGGACTGCTCCCGCTTTGCGGTCAACGCGTCGTCGTCGCGTAATTACATTGACCTACGACTGAGCGCATCGGTAATTGCAGTTGTTGTTGTTGTTGTTGTTGTTGGAGCTCTGTTACCGATCATATCAAAGTGTCTGTGACTCGCTCTGCCTCTCTCTCTCTCTCTCGCCCGCTTTGTATGAGACGACACTCAGGAAATTTGTTTGTATCGTCGTCATGCATGCCAGCACATTGGGCACAATAGCGCGGCAGACAGTGCGGGGGAAGGGAGGGAGGGCTGCGGCGGGGACGGGTACGGGTGGTTGCTGGGAAGCAGCGACTGACTGGGCTGGCGGAAGAGCAGGCATTCAAATGGGTAGACAACACACAACAGCCAACAATAACAGCAACAACAACAACAGCCACAACACCAACAACATCCACCCGACACACGACAACAATGGCGAACTCGTTAATGACAATGCACGCGCGATTGAACAACAGCAGGTTGAACGTGCGGGCGATGAAAGCACAGACTCAGCTTACGAGCAATCGCACTGGTAATCGATATATTTCATTATCGATTGTGTGGGCGGAGTGTGCACCAAGCAAGTGACTATTGTTGTTGTTGGAGTTGAACCCGTGAGCAGTCCAAGCATGTACATAGTTTGATATTTGTTATCGTTAATCATTATCGAATTAGAATCGATAGTGCTTTACCTGTTTTACCTTGCAACATTTAGGATTGTGCACTGCTCTACAAATCTCTTTTTTCAATTTACAGTGCAAATAGGTTTATATTATTCATATCCATATGCATAAATATGTATGTACTGTTATCGACTATCGAAATAATGTCTATCGCTGTTGTCTTCAATAAACTTGACATACAATTGGTTTGTGTTAGTTTTTAACTCAATCAATGCATCGATTATTGTTTATTGACTGATACTGATTATTCCTTATCGATTCATATCGGGCATCAACTATTTACTATCGATAACGAATTATCGATTGTTGTGTGTAGCTTGTTATGCATTAATATGCTATTCGCATCACATTCTAAACATTGTTCTAGTTTGATGATTCCACAAAAATCTTCTTCAGTCTTCAATCTTTCATTCATCTCTGTTGTTCCTTCTGCTGTTGTTGTTGTTGTTGTGCGTGCTGTTTTGTTGTTAATGGCTGCGTATCAAGGCTGTTGCTGTTGTTGCTGACGCTGTTAAACCAATTTAAAGCTAAATAGCCAGTGAAGCGAACACTGCGCAGGCGTCGCTGCTCGACACCAAAACTAAAATGCAATTAAAAAGTGCGATTAACTCAAGTTGCTTCTGCCCGGCAGGGCTGCTGCTGTTGCTGCTGCCTCTTCAATGTGGCTTCTTCTTCTTTAACTTCTGCATCAAATGTAAACAAAGTGCTGAGCAAGCAAATAGCAACAGCAACAGCAACAACGTCGACGGATGCAACACGACGAGTGCAACACGAGCAACACTTGCAACGCTTCGTGCGTTTGCCGCTTGTAACTTTGTTTCGCCTGCCCAACTGTTCCATCAATGAACCGAGAACGCCAAGCGCAATGGAAAGAGAGAGCGATTGAGTGAGAGACAGAGAAAGAGAGTGAGAGAGCAGCGAGAGAGCAAACGTGTCTCATTTCCTTTGCGTTCCATTGCCAGAGCCACTGTGGTTTGAATACGCTAAAAAGTGGAAAGTGCTTTGTGAACTGAGCGGAGCTTAGATTGATAGTGAGAAAGTAGATGCATATGTATATAAATACACTCATATGGACATCTTATTACATGTTTGTAATGTCAGCTGAATAAGATGCTTGTCTTGATACTGGTTAATAAATATTATGTACATATATTCGCAGTTTGAATTGAATAAGATTCTTGTCTTGATAGTGGCAAAAATTGTATATTTCGTGTGCTTGTGTGTAGTCTATGTGTGTGTGTAGTTTGATTTTGTTGTTAATAATAAAATTATGAAATAAATACAAATAATTTCAAAGTAATGCCGTTAAAAATTAATTTAATTGAAAATTCATTTATTAGTTGCTGTGAAATGTAGAGAAAATAATAAAGGCATGGTACATTTATGTATTCCAAATTAATTTCCACTTTAGAATATCAAAGAGATCTCTAATGAATCTCATTTTTTAGTAATAGTTAGTAAGTTTCTCAGTTTTGTGCCAGAAAATGTGTATATTGCTGTTTCCGTGACAAAACTTAACAATATGTAGTAATAATGAGCTTGCGTTTAGCAAATATTACTCAAAAAACATTTTCGTTCAGTCAAAAATTTATTTGTTTAAAACCCGGTCACACTTTGAAAGGCATATCACCAACTTGCCGAGTCTGTATGTCTAAAACTAAACGAAAAACAAAAAACTGAACTTTTATTTAGAAAATCGATTTAAAAAGCAGCTGATAACAAAACGTTTAAGACTTTCAACAAATTTCATATGTAACTGACCGTTTTTCTATAACCGATATGCAACTGAGAAATAAAGCTAGAAATTGTTAACCTTAAATGCAGATTTGAGTAGGCTAACTTCCCCAGTCTTGTCATCTAGTTTTCCTCGCCTCTTGTGCCTCGCCTTTTGTTTGGTTGCTTGCTCTGCTGCTTTGCCCAACTGTGCCTGGCATTTCGGCCAGCTTTGAGGCTGCTCGTTGTTGCGTTGCGGTTCGGTTCGATTCGTTTCAGTCCACTTTAAGCTTCCGGCGCAGGCGGTTGGGTTCTCGTTCGGCTCGTCGTTCGTCAGCTCTCGCTTCGGTGCGTTGTGTTTCCCGAGACTTGCTCTGATGTTTCCATTCTTCATTTACTTCTTTTTTTTGTGTGTGTGTGTCTTATTTCGATGCGTTCCCATTTACAGCTGAGTGGCGGCTGTTCTCTGTTATTGTTTTTGTTTGTGTTTCGCTCGCGTTGCGAAGGGAAGCCAAGAAAAGGAGAAAAAAATGCTAGAAAATTTGAATAGAATTTTGCGTTGAATGAAAAATCGGTGGAAAATATTTTTAAAAGTAAACTATACGCGCGCGTTGCGAATGCGAAATACGAAATGAAATGTGCTAAAAATAGGGGCGACAACTACAAAAACAACTAAGCAAAAAACAAATAAAAACGGGGCAAGAAAGACGAAGATGATGAACGCACAAGGCAGGCCCAAAAATCGCACGTAAAACTGCCCAACTAGATGTTGTGCGTGTGTGTGTGTGTTTGTGTGTACGTGTGTGTGCGCGATTATCATCCTGATCGTCATCATCGTCTGGGCTATAAATTTAGCAAGCAGCGAGCAACAACAACAAGAGCAGCTAGAAAAATGCTAAATGCAAAATACAAATTTGAAATGTACGAAAAACGCCCACGAAACGCACGCGACGCGTTTTGTGTGCGTTTTAAGTCGCACGAGGCCAAAGTGCAAGAAAGAGAGGGCAGGCAAAGAATGAAAGAAAGAAAGAAAGAAAGAAAGAAAAACTGCAAAAAGCTGAAAGAAAGCAAGAATGTAAATGTAAACTGAATTAGGGAAATGAGCGCTTGACACCGTTCGCAGAGGCGTAACGAGGGAGCAACGGAAGAGGGTGTAGGAAAGGAGGATTGGGGGGATGGAGGGGGGCTAAGCGCCCAAAAAGTCGGCCAAGTGACACCGGAAAGTCTCTCGAAATTGTTGTCGCTGTCGCTATTGTTGTTGTTGTTGTTATTGCTGTAAAACGTTTACGGCCATAATCGCATCCGGATCAGCTTTTGGTAATGTGTGTGTGTGCGACAGTGTAGAGTGGACAGAAGGGGCGGGGCGTAGTTGCTAGAGGTAGATGAAGAGGGCGGAAGAAGGGTCATTCCATGTAAATCAGAATTTCAACTTGATTGCGAACGGTGTCAGCCGCATTTGGCCAAGTTAACATGACGACGACGACAACGACGATGGCGACGGCGCACGTAGAAAAAAAGCCAAAAGAAAAGCGTTAAGCAAAAGCCAAAAACAACAACAACAACAACAACAATGGGCTAAAACGGGCCTGCAAACGCCGCCAATTGACACCAATTAAATAATTTGATGCACATGACCCACATTTATATTTATACCGCGCCGTGCGGCGTCTTCGTCGAAAATGTTTACCAATCTAAATATAAAAGCGAAAAACGAAAAACTGCAGCAAGACGCACAATTTTGCACATTGTTGCAGTTGTTGTTGTTGCAAGCAGCAACAGTTGTTGTTGTTGTTGCAAGCAGCAACAGCAATTGAAGCTGCATTCAAAACTTTCTTTTCTTTCGAGTGCGCCGCATAAATAATTGAAATACGTGTAAAATCATTAATCAAATGCAACTCAAGCCCCCTTTCCCTCTACCACTTTTCTCGTGCTCCTTTCTTGTCTTCTAACCACAGCACTACGCTACTTCCCGTCAGAGAGTGGGACATAGAGAGAGAGAGATAGAGAGAGAGAGAGAGAGAGATTGTCTCAGGCGACAACATAAATTGCGCAAAAATCGCGACATCTACATAAAGTGTCCCACTAGCCGAACACAAGCTATACTCTACAGTCTATCTCTCTAGAATACGAGTACTATAGATATATGCATCATCTATAATAAGATATAGCACCAGATAACTCTGATATGCACGACTTCCATTCAATGCGAAATTAGTCATTATACTCCAGCAGTTCTTTTTTAGAAATTCTCACAAAAAGAAACCAAATTTATTTTGTATTCATTATTTGTTTATATATCCCTACTGTATTCTATATAATCTGAAGTTAAGAACTGTTATAAAGTTACGGAATGTGTATAAGTTTTCTACCTTGTGTCTTATTGTGCATAGCTCAATAAAAAGAAGTTTTAACTTTAAACTACGATAGTCCATAACTCGAACTCACTGAATAGGTATTTGTTAAAATCAAAATGATCACATAACAATATTTCCATATGATTTCTATATCTTTAGATCGGACTTTTCAAGTTCATCTTTCAAATTGAGCTCTCCTTACTTGCAGCTTTTTAAATGCTTTCCATTCTTTCCGTAAACGGTTCGAGTTATTTAAATTTATTCGCAATTCTAATGAATTTATTATAAATTACAATAACACAAATTATAATATAACTTAATTATAGAAATAAATGATCTTAGAAGTGCTCGAAGTATTTATAATCTCAGAGATCTCAGCTCAATGCAAGTTTCTTAACAAATTGACAACATTTTCAGAGTTTCCTCGTGCACTAACTCTGTTTAAACATACATATATTACATATGTATGTATATGCATAGTTCAAAGTGCTGCACATAACGCATGGGGATGTCCGACGGCGAATACCCTCTCCCTTTTAGACTTTATAATGAAAAGCGAACTCCAAATGGAAACAATAGACGCTCCCTTTGTCTCTGTCTCTGTCTCTGTTAGGTGTCTGTCCCGCGATGGGAGCTGCCATTGTGAATGATGATGAATGCCATTGTTGTTATTGTTGTTGTTGTTTGTTATTGTTGCTGCTGTTGTGGGTGAAATTGGCAGCCCGAAAAACAAATATGAAGGCGAAAAAAAAAACTAAAATAAACCCGCAGCGCGTTTTCATGGCGTTTTTAGTCGCCCTCTTTATGCGAAAAGCGAGTTGCCATTGTCGCTGCTTGTCTGTCTATCTACATGTCTGTATGTCTGTCTGCCTCTCTGTCTGTATGTCTCTCTGTCTGTTTGTGAGTCTCTCTGTCTGTCTCTCTGTCTGTTCGTCTGCTAATTATATGCGCAAATAGTTAAAGTCGAAATTAAAATGCAACGCAATGGGCGACACAACCTTCGTTCGTCTCTCTCTCACTCTCCCGCGCCCTCTGTCTGTCTCTTTCTCTCTCTCTTTCTGTCTAGAAGTAACTAACTATCTTACGGTCTCTCGTGTCTCTCGTGTCTCTCTCTCTCTGAGTGTGCTAAACTATGCGACCGATAGCTGCTTGGCAGGTGCATTATGCCTGCTGCCAGCTGGAACTGTCGTACGTTGCAGCAGATACATGTGCGCACACACTCACTGAGATACAAATGTATCTCTGTGTGTTGATTAAAAGTGAATTTCCTCACTTGTATCCGTTACTTTGAAGTCGTCGTCGTCGCTGTTGTGGCTGCTGCTGTTGGCGTTCAATTGAACCATTTGAGGCATAACTGAAACAACAACAATTAACAGCAGCAGCAGCAGCAGCAGCAGCGGCGCAGTAATTCATATGTCATAAATATCTGTCAGTCACTCATTCGCTTCACGCTTGCCGCGCTGTATCTGCATGTGTGTCTCCCTCTCTCTCTCTCTCAGTCACTCTGTCCCTCTCTCTCTCTCGCTGTGCATGTAAATTGCCCGTTCGCACTTTGCACAAAAACTGCGCGATGTCGTCATCGCCTTCATCATCATCCCCTCCATCATTATGATCATCATCATCATAATTGGCATCGTAATAATCCTCATCGACTTGCGGCCCCATCGTCATCGTCGATCTACATATGGCAATTGTTTCCACTTCCAATTTCGAGCTGACCAATTATATAATAGATACTACATACACACACACACACACTCAGTCAGTCAGTCAGTCAATGGAATAGACCCGAGTGTGCTCATATACTTGTACTTATTGTACCATATTTTCATCTGGAATAACAACAAGCTAGACATAGAAATTTCTTCTTTGTTCTTATTTATCTATCTCACTTGCGTCATGTGAAATTTCATCAAAATTAGTCAGACCTATTTTGCCATAATTGGCATATTCCAAATTATTAATCTAGATTAGGCTTGACCTCGTCTCCGCGCATTTCGCTCAAGATGTGTCGCATAATTCACGTGATTCATAGTGATAGTGACAGTGCACAGTGAGTGCGTTCTTACATATAGAATATTATGCAGACAAGCTATCAAATACAACGTTGTCTATTTTAAACTCGTAAAGAACCTATTTACAACTATCATACCTTACTTGAAATGACAAAGGAAACTATCGGAATGCAGACCTAACGATAGTAGTGACATACGATAACTTGACATATTAATATATGATAAACATATGTTTGCATGCTACTACTATCGTTAAGACTGCATTGCGATAGTTTGTGCATGATTTGTTTGTGCAGATCGCATGACTATCGCATCAGACAACAAGTTATCGGAACTATTGTTGTGATGGCACTATGATAGAAACCCAATTCCATGGCTAGCATACTCGTAGCTAGATAAATATTGTATATGTATTGGATAAACCTAACAAAGAGCAAAGTCTTTGCACTTCACTTATAGATATGTTATATTTCTTGCCGATTCGAGCAATTCCGGCTCATAGATACCATCACAATTGGCCCTCTCTCTTCGACTGTTTACACCTAATTTCAAATTGCTTGGCAGGAGGCGCGTTCTGTGGGCGGTCGCTGTGTAGAGGAGAGGAGAAGGCGGAAGGTGGCAATGAAAGGGAGGGGCCTGTTGTGGCTGGACGAGTCCAAAAACACTGCTGTCAATCGCCCCAGTTGAAGCCCCCCATGAAGGCCCATGGCCACAATTTGCGTGCGCTCTCTCCCCACTCTCTCTCTCTCTCTCTCTCTCTGTGTATCTCTCTTTCTCTATCACTCTCGCTCTCTTTCTGCTTTGCTTTTGATTTGTTTACACGAATGTTTATCACACCTTGAGATGCGTTTGAAATCATTTCCAAAAATAAAGACGCAACGCACTGAGGTCGCCCTCTGCCTCTGCCTCGCATTGTGGATCGAATCGGATCGAATCGGAACGGAACGGCTTGGCTTGGCCTGGGCTGTTGTGCGGTTTGCTGAGGAAAATTCGATAAATTTAGCGAAATAAGAAAAAAAGAAAATAGGAAAACAAGAAAACAAGAAATAACTAAAACTGAGAAACGAAAATAAAGGAGAATAATCGCGTAAACAAGTCAGAAGCAGCAGCAGCAACAACAACAACAGAGGCAAGAGCAGCAACAATTAGTTCACACAATTCTGCCATTTAAAAGAGAGAGAGAGAGAGAGAGGGGGGGTAGGACAGGGAGTGAGTGGGGAAGAGAAGAGGGCTGTGGGGTTGGGCAAGGCTAGAAGCCTAAAACAGTTAAAATTGCTTTATGTGCTCATTTCAACATCACAAGACCCCGTTGGGCGCTACTTAGTCCAATATGCCGCTCCTCCCTCCCTCTCCCTCTCTGCCACTCTCTCTCTCTCTCCCTCTTCCTCTCCCTCACTCTCTCTCTGTCTTAGCCTGTTGTAGTTTTTTGCCCTGCAAAATAATTTACATAATATGCAACATGTGTTGACACGAATAACGAGCCAAAGTGGGCGGGACTCGCTCCCTCGACTACTGCGATCGTCGGCGGGTTGAAAACACTCTGCGGCGCTTTCAACCCAACTCTAAAGACACCTAACCCCTCCTCGCTCCCCCTCTCTTATCCATCTCCTTGCAGCCCACTGTACTTGCGACAGCCCCCCAAAGTAGAGCTTGGCAAATGGAATGGCAAGAGAGAAGGCAAGACAAGACAAAATAACTGCCAAACCATCGTTTGCTCCTCTCTAGTTTCTCTCTAGATCCGCCCCTTCGCCCTCTTTCCTTCCCCCCAGCCACGTTGGCGTGTGAAAAATTGCGTTTCGCTCAAGTGTTGAGTGAGAGAAGCGTGGCTTGCAGTCTACCCCCTGCCCCCTCCCTCTGTGGTGATAATGAAGCGCCTGGGGCCAAGTTAATTGGGCAAACTTTGTTGGGGGACAGTCCCCAGCAGAGAGAAGCACATTGTATAGCACTATAAATGTTATAGAGTCTGTGAAGCTTGAACCTAGCAATAACACAAGATCATGAAGCTATTCAGGCAATGATATATGGTATATAAGGTACACAACTGCATATGCATGTTCTATATAGATTGTAAAGATATCTGTTGATCAATCACAGATAGATCAGGCAAATCAATTTATTGGTCTTGATATTACAAGATCTTATTATATCATTCATATTGACAACGATAGCAAGCAGTATTGTGTATTCTATCTATATCTCTGCAACAGACTTCATTAATTGCCTGACTATCTATAGATTGTTCTCTCTCTCTCTCTATGGGTCCTTTGCATTCCACCTTCACTATGCAATCTTTATCAAATCTAAAGTATCTTAACTTATTTCTATGAGCTTATTTATTGTTGATATACAAACCAAACTGCTGTGCAGCCCCAAACGATCTGTAATCTTAATCGGCTTTGAGCTGGGCTCTACTTACAGTCGTTTCTTTAATCTTAAGCTGCTTCGAGGGCACCACTTCAAATGGGACTGTTTGCAGCTTTGGTTTTATAATGATAATGATAATGGGGCAGAAGAAACTCTTCTCAACAGCTATGCACGGTTAGTTATTGCTATTGTTATTGTTATTATTATTATTATTTTGATGGCCCTCCGAAAAGTCATTGTAATTCACGGCTTGTTGTGGACGAACACAAGAGACAATCGGGCGAGAATATTTCATAGAGTCGACGCAAATGGATGGGACTGTCCCCAAAAAAATGAAAGAAAAGAACCGCAAATATCCGTCGACAAAACTAACCTGACTATGGACAAAAAAAGAATGCTGTACCGGACGAACTACAATAAACAACAATTTTCACTTTTGATTGTTGTTGTTGTTGTCATTTGCTTTCTTGGCTTGGTTGTTAATTTAATTTGACTGTGGCCAACGAACGATCAACGACCACAACAACAACAACAGCAGCAGCAGCAACAAAGACAACGTCAACCAGCACCCGCCCCTTTTCTGCCTCGCCCCCACCCCCGACCTTCTCCTGTTCCCTTTCCTTTGGCCATTTGCTGCTTACTTTTTCAGTTAACGTTGCCGCAGTTGAGTTTTTTGTTGGCTTTGCATTGTTCTCAATGAATCACACAAAAGGCAACACGTTTATGGCCATTTGCCCCCAGCCCCCCCTTTCCTTCCTTCCTTGTTGTGCCTCACTCATTCATTTCATGCGCTGTGCGTGTCTCCCGCCATCTCCCCAACTACCTCCTTCCCTCCCTCGTTTCTTCTCACTCTTTCTTGCTTTTATGTGTGTCGCAATTATCGCCACAATCAACGTGGTCCATTTTGATCATCGCCAGCCTCAATTACCCCCAGCTACCTCCCCCCTCCCCGCTGTGGTCACTCCTGGAGGAGTACACCGAGTCGATACAAGCCGAGCGTGCAAATAAACTGGGCACAGCACGTAATAGAAATCTCTCTGATCTCTGCACGCTCGGCTCAGTGTTCTCCCCGGCCAAAGGCAACGACCTCGAGGGGAAGAGAGAGAGAGAAGGAGAGAGAGAGAGAGAGAGACAGAGGGTTGCCACGGGAGTACGGGAACCCCAAGCCGTGGCATGTTTGCACGCTTGCATAACACTCTTCTCTCTATCTCTCTCTCATTCATCTTTTCCTTGGCCAATTGTTGTGGCTGCCCTCTGCCAGCGTCGACTGCGACTGCGACAGCGACGTCTTTTGTTCTATGCGACAATGCAGCAAAACTTTCCCACGTCGCGTCTTCGGCTGAGCTAATGCGAACGCCCCGCGCGAGGGTCGCTCCAAGGGAATCGCCATTAAAACGGAAAATGTGCAAATCGTAAAATTTGCTTTACGATCGCCAAAGCAAAAATCCAAAATAACCGACGAAAAAGAAAAAATAAATTGCTCATTTTGGCAGCTTTTCCGATAATTCCGCTCGGTCAGCTATTTTGGAATTTTCAGTCATAATAAAAATAGTCAGACAGCAACTTATATTTGTTTATTCCTGCACAATTTGCTTATTAAAATAATGCAAACAAGAATTTTCATTTGAAATGCGACTCAAAGAGCGAAAAAAGATCGTAATAAATATTAGAATTTATATTGTTCCCAATCAAATTCAATAGACTATCGCATGTTTACTTATAATAACTCATGTCTTTTTTAATGACTTTGCCCCAGTTTTGTTATGGTGCACACAGAAAAAAAAGCGAAACATTCGCATAATTGCTTAAAAAAAAGCTGAAAAAAGGCTACTGCCCGTCAATCAGCGTGAAAAAGGTTAACAATAACTATGTCCAAGCATAGCATGTCGAAGAGAGGGTTATATGTTACATATTATATTATAAAACATAATGTTGGTAATTTATGTAACTCTCAAGACACCTGACAGATTCTCATTGATATTTGTGCATATTTGTTTATCACTTTGTTAACTTGCAAAAAATCATTTAGTTATAAATTACTGATTATTACCGTGGAACGTTCCTTAACGGACACCTCTCTTAAACTATTCCGCCTTATGCACATACTAAAGAAAAACTTTCTTGATCGATTTATATATTGCCTTAAACGGTTTTCTCTTTATAAACTTGCCGAACATCATTTAGTTGAGGATTAATGTACTGCAGAAGAATCTCCCTTAACGGACAACTCTTTGAAGCTGATCCCTTAAATGATTTAGATAGGAAATAGTTGAAACTGAAACAGTTGAATTGACACCTCCCTTAAACTATGTACATATATGCAAAAGATATTTTCTTTAAGGATTTATATATTGTACGTCCTTAACGGACACCTCCTCTAAGCGGTTCTTCCTCCACTTTACAACGATATTTACCCCAAGGCGGACACTCTCTTTGGCTGAACACAAGTTGGCTCAAGGTGAGTGTCCGGCCAAGGGAGTGTTTGCCTATATGTAAATGTATCTGTATGGTACGTAGACCAGAGTCTCTGTAGATCTTTATGCATCAAAATTTCTCTCAGGCTGTGCTCAATTTGATGTCAAATGTGAAGTAAGTTGGACCTGCTTCTCTGTAATGTGGTGGCAACCCTCGCAGAGAGCTGTGTCCTATGCATGACTTGTGCTGTGACGCGTTGCGATGTCAGCTGTGACGGCTATGGCAACGGCAACGGAGACGGAGACGGCGACGTGCAAAAATGCTGCAGCGCTGCCAAATTATTCATTAATGCTGCAGCCCACGCTTCAGCTGTGGCTCCCGCTCTCCCTGCTGCCCCTCCCACTGCTGCCTCTTTTTGTGGCTTGTGCTTGCTCAGTGTGTGTGTGTGTGTGCGCTGCATTAATCAACTTGAAGTTGGCTGCAGTACAAAGCTTTGATTTACCATATATCGCTGTCTGTATTTGGCGCATCCGCTGTCACTGCCGCTGCTGCAGTCGGTGCTTTGTTCTTCCCCACACACACAGCACACACACACACACACACAGCACACACACAGTTACGCATTGCAGACAGTCATAGTATGCTTGTTCGATCCCACATGACCATATGCAGCACGTAGTATATCAAATTCTGTCCATTTCTGGCCATTGGCTCGCACTTCCGTTTCTCGCTCCAGTCTCAAGTCCTGTCTTCCCCCCCTCTTCACCTCTCCACCTATCTCTCTCTCTCTCTCTTTCTCTGTCTGCGCTTACAGGTGCGACGTCGATGTTACGCTTTGCTGCACCTATGCGACAGCAGCAGCGTCGTCGAGAACAGCTGCGTGTTGTATGTGCGTCTCCCTCTTCTCCTCCTACTCTCTCTCTCTCTCTCCCGCTCTCTTTCTGTTGCTCTCTGTGGTGTGGAGAAAGTAAAGCGGCGAAATTTATGTTTATCGCCGCAACTATATGCCATAACTATATGCATATAGCCAGGTGTGTGTGTGTGTGTGTGTGTGTGTGAATAGTCATCTGTAGACTTCATGCGAGCGCAGTTTTCTTTTTCATTTTTGGGTGCCTCACGCAGCTGAAAACCCAAAAACAACAACAACAAAACATACAAAAAAAAACTCAAGAAAAATGAATTTTGGAAAATTGTTCATGGCGCGCAGCGCACGCAACTTGGCAACGCGTAACGCGACCAAGAGGAAAATTCATTAGCCACAACAACAACAATGGAAAAGCCGCTGCGTGGAAAAGGAGAAAATTGAGTTGGCCGGAATGTCGATTTACATTTGCGGTGCACAGGGCACCGTTGTGGTTTATCGATAACCGCCATGAATCGATAACGACCGATTACTGTCGACGTTAATCGTTAAGTGCTTGAATTGTATTTAAAAGAAGTTTCTGTAACAACACTCCAATTACCATAAACAAACAATAATCGATAATTTATCGATATATTATTAGGGGCAATGCTCTCAACGCAATGAAATCGTTTCTGTCTTGTTATTGTTGCATTTGATTTTTACATTTGGGGTGCATAGGGCACTGTTGTGGGTTATCGATAACTGCCATGAATCGATAACGACTGAGAATTGTCGTTAATCGATAAGTGCTTGAATTGTATTTTAAAAAGTTTCTGTTATAACCATACACAAACAATAATCGATAACTTATCGATACATTATTAGGGACAATGCTTTCAATGAAATCGTTTCTGTCTTGTTATTGTTTCTTTTGCTTTAAATATCTTCCGTAATTCGCTATGTAATGTATCGCATTGTTATCGATGAATCGCCAATTCGATGACAAACAAGGCAAGAACACTCACACACACAGCAACACACACATACACACTCTGACTCATACTCATACGTGTGTTTCATTTCATTATTCCACTTGGTTCCATATGGTTTCTTAGCGCCAAAAGGCAACGAGCGTTAAATTGTACAAGTTAAATGGCAACTTGGCCTGAAGAGTGACAGAGAGAGCGAGAGAGAGAGAGAGAGAGTGAGAGAGAGAGAGTGGGAGGGGGTGTTTAGCTGGCGAGACGCTGCGCAGTCGCGCGTGTGCAGCCACAAAGAGAGTTAAATAAAGTCGAAAATATAAAAATTAGTTAACAATTTGCGAGTTGGCTAAGAACGCAAGATGGCGTCAGTTGAGGGTGCGGGGCACCACAAAGGGTAAAGGTGAGCCCAGCTGACGGAGGGAGGTCCCTATAAGGGATTGGGACTGGGACTGGGACAGGGTCAAAACCTGAGGGCGCCCAGCACGCCATGAACATAAATCTTAATTGCCAACGGGCGCAGGCAAGCGAAACCGTCGCCGTCGCCGTCATCGTTGACGTTGACGTTGGCGCCGCTGCCAGCGTCGGGCGGCAGCAGCGCAGTAGTTGCCACTCAGTTGCCCGGTCGGTAGGTTGCATGCTCGCTCGGGGTCGCTCGGTCTGTCGGTCGCACTGTCCGTCGTTAATCTCGCGTCGTTCAAGGACTAATTCGACTAGTTTCTCCCCCCTCCCCGCAGAGCAAGTGGATGGGAAAAGATGCCAACAAAAAGGCGTGAAAATTGACAAAAAAGAACTAAAAAAAACAACGCAACGTAAACCAAAAATTCTTAAAAAAATACACTAAAATACCAATAAAAAAAGGCAAACTATACACAAATACCAAAAACAAAACACCAAATAAACGAGGGAAAATCAACTGGAAAATGAACTGCGGCGCCCTGCGCACAGTCAACGACGAAGCGCAGCACCAACGGCAACAGAAGCAGCAACAACAGCAGCAGCAGCAGCAGCGCTGCAAGCAGCGACAGCAGGAATCGCATCAGTTGGACGCAGCACAGCGCAAAATGCACTCAATGCCGCGCACGCCGACGCAGGCGCAAGCAGCGTCGTCGCAGTCGACGCCGGCGCAGTGCCGCGCCGTGGCCCTAGAGCAGCCGTTGCGGCGCAGCACAATGCCGCGTGGGCGTGGCCTCGCCTCCTGTTTGCGTGGGGAGCGCGACGATGCGCCAACGCCGCCCATTCATGAGGTGCACTGCGAGCTGCAGCAGCTGCAGCTGCTTCAACAGCAGCAACAACAGCAACTGCAGCTGCAGCAACAGTTGCAACAACAGTTGCAGCTACAGCAGCAGCAACAACAACAACAGCAGCAACAGGACCAGCTACATTTATGCAGCGGTGGCAGCAGCAACGGCAGCGGCATCATGCCCCCAGCAGCAGCGCTCGAGGCAGCGGGCAGCAGGAGTAAGTAGAGTCCTCTAGGATACCCTGTGAGAGTATCTTGTGAGATTACCCTGTGAGGGTACCCTGTGAGTGTACCTAGTGATAGTACCCTGTGAGCGAACCTTGTGAGAGTACCCTATTAGGGTAAACTGTAAGGGTACCCTGTTAGAATACCCTGTAAGGGTACCCTGTTAGAATACCCTGTAAGGGTAACCTGTTAGAGTACCCTGTGAGAGTACTCTGTGAGAGTATCCTGTGAGAGTATCTTGTGAGGGTATCCGTTGAGAGTATCTTGTGAGAGTACCTTGTGAGACTACCCTGTGAGGGTACCCTGTGAGAGTATCTTGTGAGCGTACCTGGTGAGCGTACCTTCTGAGAGTACCCTGTGAGGGTACCCTGTGAGAATACCCTGTGAGAGTACCCTATGAGAGTATCTTGTGAGGGTACCCTATGAGAGTACCCTGTAAGAGTACCCTGTGAGAGTACCCTGTGAGAGTACCCTGTGAGAGTACCCTGTTAGAGTACCCTGTGAGAGTACCCTGTGAGAGTACCCTGTGAGAATACCCTGTGAGAGTACCCTATGAGAGTATCTTGTGAGGGTACCCTATGAGAGTACCCTGTAAGAGTACCCTGTGAGAGTACCCTGTGAGAGTACCCTGTTAGAGTACCCTGTGAGAGTACCCTGTGAGAGTACCCTGTAAGAGTACCCTGTTAGAGTACCCTGTGAGAGTACCCTGTGAGAGTACCCTGTGTGAGTACCCTGTGAGAGTACCCTGTGAGAGTACCCTGTTAGAGTACCCTGTTAGAGTATCCTGTGCGGGCTCCCTGTGAGTGTGGTTAGGGTGTGGAAGATTGGGTTTAGAGAGTGGGAGATAGAGACAGAGGGGGGAGAGAGAGGAAGTGAGAAATACAGAGAACGACGGATAGCCATAAAGAGAAGCAAAGTAAAGGAATCAGAGAGAGAGAACGAAAGAGAGCGGGAAAACGATGAAAAAGTCAAACAAAAAAGCATGAAATAAAGATAAAGAGAGATCAAGAGTGAGATGCAGATAGAGAAAAAAGAAAGTGGAAGTGAAGATATCAGAGATTGAGACAGAGAAAGAAGAAGAAACGGAGATGCAAAAAAGAGAGATATGATAGTTCTAAGAATCGCACTGTTAGATAAGTCTTACTGATTCTCTATGATAATATAACATGGATGTAAAAGAGATAGATTGAAAGAAAGACAGCAGATTGAAAGAATGAAGAATCGCTCTAAAAAGTATGAAGTGTGTAGATGTGTATCTTCTTATGTACCATACAATAGTTGAACAGAGATCTTGTTATAGGATATTTCCCCAGTTTAACCGAGAAATATTGCACATTGGGCAGCAAATCTTGAATTGTTGAACGTATCTATTTAAAGTCCCTTCACCCGAAATACCTTTCGATATGGTATGGGGTTCCTAAGGTGTGACATACGAAAAGGCTATTCAAAAGATAAACAACAACTGCTTATCGATTCAGCATCGCAAACACGCGTATTTCGACTTTAAATTTTGCCGGACAAATGATAATAAAGAAGGGGGAATATATAAATGCGAATAGCAGAAGAGCGAGAGAGAGAGAGAGGGAGAGAGGGTGATTGAGAGCGCTGTGAACTATATAGCTGGCTAAATGGGTTCGTTGATGTATCATGATTTTAGATGATACGCGTACTTTATACGTTGCCAATGACATCATCGGGGAGAGGGGCAGGGGCAGCAGTACGGGAATAAGTCGGGGCCATTTGCTTTGATGTCATTAGTGAGAGGCCTCGCAGAATTTACAGTTGTGCCAATGGGTTGGGTTAGGCTCGGGAGTGAGGCAGGCAGAGAAGAGAAGAAGGGAAGAGGAAGAAGTCAGTGCACTTGTTAGCGATGCGCTCAATTCGACTCGCTCAGCCGATGGCCGAGTCCGACCGACTCCGATGCAGATGCTGATGATATATTCCGTTGCCCTTTTGGTTAATCGATGCGAGCGCTAACGTTAACGGTAAATTATGCAGCGTGCGCTGACTGCGCATGTTCCTAAGCCGTAAGACACCGCTGCAATTGAACATACGAGGCCGAAGAGACGAGGCTGAGACTGGGAAAATGAAGATGAGAGAATAGAGAACTGCGAACTGCGAACTGCGAGAATGGGCATGAGAACGCGAACGAGCAGGGAAAGACACACAAGTTGTGTGAATGATTGAATGATTCTGTCAAACTGGAAGACGAAGATGTAACCGAGACAAAGCGGAAGAAAAAAGCCGGTGTCGGGGCCAAAACCCTTTCACTCTTCACAGCAGCGATCAATGGACCCATCTGCCTCTTACTCCCCTCCCTTCCCCTTTGCTTTGCTGCTATAGAATGTGCGCTTACACGTGCCGCAACCCGTTAGTCCCTGCTCTACGTGTATCTGTATCTGCTCCTGTAGCTGTATCAGTATCTGTATCTGTCGCTTCAATTGTATCTGTATCTGTATCTGTTGTATCTGCAGTTGAGCGCGACGTCTTGTGTCATTTTTATGCACATTACTTATCGCTGAATTGGCGCATTCTCTGCTCCCTCTGCGCCCCTTCTGGATCTCTCATTTGCGCCTTTTCTTCTGCCTCTTCTAGTTGTTATTCATATTTCGCATTAATTGAAATGAATTCATAACAAGCTGGCAACGCCGTACAAAGGTCAAACTATGTAAATGGGTCGGGTCTATTGTCGTCGTTATGCCTTTGTGCAGTATTTTCTTAATTTATTTTTTAGTTTTCTTTAGGTTTTCTTTCAAATTATTATGATAATGTTTCCATATTTGATGTGTTTGTCTCACTTGAAATTATCTAACATGTCGATAAACACTCTTCATGCTTGCACAATTCTTATCTCTTCTGTTTTCTTATTCTCTCTCTTTTTCTCTCTCTCTTTCTCTCTCTTGCAGGTGAGTACAAATCGAAGACCCTGCCCCGCATACACTTCGATACGGCGCTAAACGATACGTCACTAAACGAAGGTAAACACTCTCGTTATTGGGTTTCATGTGTGTTTAAACAAATACAGACACTACTATATATACCATATCTAGTTTATATAGTCTTTCTATATATAGTTGCTTACACACAAAAATATATACATATATAATTTATCTGGCACGGTTTATTGTGGGTAAACATTTCAAAATTTGAAGAAGGAAGATCTTCTGATAAAACAAGCTTAAATCCCAATTGAGAATCAAAAAAAATTATATTTCAGCTGTTTTTATGTCTCGGGTATATCGGCTATATCAAATCCCATCAAATCAGAGTTCGTTGTAGTTGATTTGAGACAATTTCTGACTCATTTCATGGTTTTTAAGTACGTAGGATTATGGACAAAAAAGTTTAATAATCGTAATTTCTAAGAAATGATTAACACACAACAATACTTCCATCTCTAAACTCATTTCCGTTGCACAGACTTAATCATAATTAAGCCGAAAATAGAAAAAAATGCGAAATTATCGCGTAAATCTAGACTTAGGGTCTGTTTTTTTTAACAAAATTAAAACAAATTTCATATTTCACGACGTATGTAGCTACCATTGTGCAAGCAGTCCAAGCAGTTCAGTGCTTACATTTCAATTCGAAATTGCAAAAGAAAAAGGCTCTAAAGTTGTATCTCATTTCTAAATGAAAAAAAAGGTTTTAAAACGCCCTCGGGGCGCCAGAGTGGGGCGTAGCGGGCCCAAAAAGTCAACGTTTGTTAAGATCTTGGCATACTTTACAGCGCACGGGTTGCGCTTGCGCATTGCATACTTTCGGGCCTGCGCCAGAATTGGGTACACTACAAAATAGAGCGCGTTCGAGTTGGTCAACAGTAAGATACCCTTCGTCCAATTGTGAATAACCGTAGCAAACCAAAGTTATAATTCTCAAAAAAAAAAGTTGCATCCTGAAAAAATCGCATTAAATCTATTAAAACATCGCACAAAAAATGTGTGTATTGAGCGGTGCGGATATAATAATATGATATACTAATAATTGCCTTTTGCTTTAATAATAGCTGAGATCGAACAGACAGACAGAGGCGTGGCGCAATTGAGTCGTCTATTTATCATTTTGTGGGGCTTGCCACGCCTCCTGCTGCCTGTTTCATATATTTACACAACTTAGTATACCCATTTTGGGACATTTTCAGTGGTCGTAGGGTATAAAAAGTAGAAAAACAGTTATAATAGAGAAAAAACCAAAAAGAGCGTTATGCGCTCGATTGTTGTTAGGGCCCGCATTAACAGTTCATTGTGCGCGGCTGCTGCTGCCGCCTTACGCAAATGCAAATGTCGCCTGATGCCGATGGATATAAAAATGGAATTGGATATGGAAATGGAAATGGAGTTGGATATGGAAATGACTTGTGTTCAAGCCTCATAAATAAGTCGCACAGTTCCGCAAAAGGCGATACAAAGGGAGCGCAGAAAGGGGGAAGTAGGGGGATAGGTAATGAGAGGGAGATGAGAGAAGAGGGATGGGTGGGGTATGAAAACGTGTCGCACACACGTAAAACACGAAAATCACGCACTTCCGTTAAACGGGCAAATGGAGTCGGGGGAGGTTCGTCGTAATGCTGCACGCCTCTAATTTGCTTATTATGCCAGTGTGTACTCACTGTCTCACTGTGTGTGTGTATGAAAGAGACTGCGAGTGCGTATGTATGTGTGTGTGTGTGTGTGTACCTGCGCTCAATTAGATCAATTACGAGCCACATTGCCACTCACGCCCTTCTTCTCCGTTTTCCCTTATGGCTTCTGCGCCTTGTCTGCTTCGGCGTCTCCTTCTCCATTACGTTCGTCCACTTGTGTGTTTGTTGTTGTTCTTGCCGTTCTCTTCTTGCTTCCAACTCCGTTGCCTACAATGCGCTTCGCTCAAAACAATCCGGCATATTTATTGTGTTCCATCGAGCTCACTTCACGCACATGATAAAAATATGGCAGAATTTGCTAGTATGGCAGGTATGCAGATTATTGTCAAGCTGAGGGAGCATGTTTGTGCGTGTTATTTGCCGTTAGGTCAAACATCGTCACGGACACGCAAAAACATGCAGCAAATCACAATACAATATGAGTGGACAGCGCCTGCGCTGCGGGGGACTAACAAACCACCCAGAACGCAGAGCACATTATCCCATTAGGCGTAAACGGCTATTGATTTTCAATGTACCAAAATATACGTGTACAAACATAGAAATGTATGTATGTACATACATATGTACATATGTACCTAATATATAGTAGATAGATGCACACACATACATGCATACATTTGTATGAATATGTAGCCATATCCATGGGAATGCATCAAAATAATTAATATTTATTCTATTGAGCCTACATACATATGTATATATGTATGAATTTATACACATTACATAAAGTTTGCATTTTGAATATGCCTGTATAAATATTTAAACAATTTATCGAATTCCCTACGAACTGTTTGTGTACAACAATCTTGAATTGCAGCGCATTTGTTTGTCCATTTGATGAGAGCTCGCTCTCTTGGCTGTCACGCTCCTTTCTGCTGCAATGTGCTTCGTTCTCTCGCTCCAGTCTCTAGCTCTACCTATCTCTCGCTCGCACCACATTGACTTTGCCTTTACAATTCTGTGGCTTTGTCAACGCGCATGGGCAGCACTGTTTACATTTGTCAGCATCGCTTGGCTGCACTGCGCACTCTCTCGTTGCCAGTTGTACAGGGCTGCAAAGTAATGCCGAACATTTTCAGTTCGATTGAGACAATAAATAGTAAAAATTTAAAACAGAAATTGTAAAATAAAAAACACATGATAATATTATTATAATATTAACATAACACCGAATTGTTACAAATTATAACAATTACTATAAATGAAATATTTATAAATATATATTTTGATTTAAATATTTGGATACATGTAATTCAACGGTATTTAAACTTTGACTCATTTTTTGTATCCGCCAATTGGTTTGTCAATGCGTTGGTTTGCCATCCCTCGTTTTTGAGCTCGAGTCGATCGTACGCTCTCCTGCGCTCTCTCTCTCTCTCTCTCGTACCTCGCTCACATTCTTTTATCGTGTGACTGCGTCGGCTGCGTCGGCGGCCGCGTCAGTTGTGAGAGAAGCGCGTTAGCGAGCGGTAGCGAAGCGGGAAGACAACAGAACTCCTGCCTTTTCTCTCCCCCCGTACACACACAACACTACAAATGCGTTTCTGTTTTGTATTTTTTTTGTTGCGTTTGTGGTTTAGTTTTTCAACATTGTAACTTCTTCCTCTTTCGTTTATCGCGTTATCCCAAGTGTCGGCGTGCGTATTCGTGTTTGTGTGTGTGATTTATTATGTTTGTTTAGTGTTGAACATTGCAAATTGAAATAGAATTTGTTATCGAGTGTTTGTTTTGAATGCGGCTCACTGTAACTTGTCCCAAACTTGCACACATGTTAATTGAGCTGAAAGTGTGAGTGTGTGAGTGTGTCTCTCTGTGTCTAGCACACACAAATTGGAGTGTGTGTGTGTGTAGGCTTGTCTATCAGTGTGTGTGTGTGCGTTGCATGCATCGAAACGCAGCGAATGTGAGATGCAAAATCGCGATAAAATAGCAACAGCAACAACAACATTGACTGGCGACAACGACGCGTGAAACGAAACGAATTGAGGAGTAAAGCAGAAAACAAGAAACAAAATAATAAAACGTTGTTGGCTCGCAAACGCGGAAATGCACTTGAGCGCATAATTTTATAAGCCAAGCGACACCAGAAACTGCATCAACAACAACAACAACAACAACAATAAACGAGCAAAAAGCTAAGAAATACGGCGAATTAATATTATAAAAGAAGGAAAAAAAGAAAGAAATTGCTTGTCAGCAAATTGCAGAAGCAGAAGCAGAGGCAGCGCAGCGAGCAGAACTAGCAGCAGCAGCCCAAAGAAGCCACAACAAACATACAAAACACAAACACAAACACACACACATTAAGTGATATACGCAGATAGAGCGACACTCACGCACACAACCAAATACCTGCAAAGTGTGTCTGTGTGTGCTCTCTTCCTTACGCCCGCGCATGTGTGTGTGTGTTGTAGACAAGGCATCAAGAGAGTAAGAGAGCGAAAGAGAAATGTTGAGCAAGGCGCCCAACAACAGCAACAACAACAATTAAAACAAGGCGCGCAAAATGTTGCAGGCGTATAGCGAAGCCAGCAGCACAACAACAACAACAGCAACAGCAACAACGAGCAGAAACAGCGCCGACAGCAGCGACTGCGCAGCCGCAGCAACGACACCAAACCAAGAGGAGAAGACACAGCGACGTCGCTCCACATTCTACGTGCCGCTGGTCATCGAGGACGACGACGACGACGATAAACAACAAAAACAACCAAAGGAACAACGCCAACTGCAGCAGCCACACGGCGGCAGCAGCTCCAGCCTCAGCAGCAGCGGCGGCGGCGCCGGCAGCGGCCACCAACACCCGAAGAGCCTCAAGAAGTCCGTTTCTGCAAAGAACGGCGGCATTGCCGTTGCCAAGGTCAGCGCTCTTTTTGAGAGAAAAACTAAAATGTCGCCACCTTGCGGCTTCAACTGGAGCATTAGTGGCAGCGAAGCCGCTGCTCAGTACTCCGACTCTGATGATGAGGAGGTGCAGCAGCACCAATACCAACAACAGCAGCAGCAGCAACAGCAGCTGCAACAGCAATCGCTGCAGCGACAGCAGCTGCTTAAGTCGTCGTCTGCGACAGCAGCAGCAACAACAACAACGCCTGCTTCAAAGCTCAAACGTTATGGCATCGTGCTGAACGTGATCAGTCTTAATGGCGGCAGCAGCAGCAGCGCAGGTGGTGGCAGTGGCAACGCCAGCGGTGCCGAGGATAATAACGACTCAATGACGCCAGCTGATAGCAACGACGTCAACGTCAACGTGAACATCGGCGCCGGCGTCGGCGTCGCCAGGTGTGCGCCGCGCACTCATTTTAATGAAGATAACGATATTGTTATGGCCACGCCCCCTAAACAGCAGGCGCTCTCCCTATCGCCCGCGCACTCACGTCAAACATCGTCGACGTCGATGTCAGCGTCAGCGTCGACTGCTGTCGCTGGCGTCGCTGCCAACGACGACGATGATGACTCAGAGATAAGCCGCATGCAGACTAACACCTCGACGCCAATAAAGCTAATGAAGTCGCGCTCCCGCACTAATATACTCGCTGTCCCATTGCCCAGTGTAGAGCGCGGTCTGGCCACGACAACAGCAACGTCGCCGGCAACGGGAGCAACATCGACAACATCGACAACACCGACAACAAAGACAACAACAACATTGATTACGTTGCGTGCCAAGTCAAAAACGTTGCCGCAGAATCTATCGCCGTCAGTTGCCCTAAGGGAAGCGGCGGCACTGGACGATACAGCAACAACGACGCGTTACAACAACAACAATAACAATAATAACAATAACAACAACAACGGCCACAAACAATCGCAGCTGCCACAGCGACAATTGTTTGGCGGCAGCACAGCAAGTCACTTGGCCAACAGCAGCAACTCCGGTTCCTTTTGTGGCACTGGTTCCGGTCCTGGTTCCGGTTCCGGTTCAGCTGGCAATTCGGTTATATCGTCGCCATATAAATTGCAGTGCAGCGCCTCGGCTGCCTCGATAATTACGCCGAGCTTTCCTCCCAAGAATCTGTTCCTATTGAAATCGACGCCCAAGTTAACAGCGGATGCCACGCCCCCTCCAGCAGTAACAGCAGCAGCAGCAGCTGCCATTACTTCGCCGCCCAAGAAATCCCTCAGCTTTATACGACGCACACAATCAACGAAATTGTCACGCAACAATTCGTTGTTGAAAACAATCGGAGGAGGAGGAGCGGCACCAGCAGCGGGCAGTGGCCCAGCGGGATCAGCTGCTGCAGGCGGAGGCCCTTTGGGCCATCAGTCACTGCTAATGCAATCGGCAGGAGGAGCCGGAGTCAGTGGGGGGCATGGCCACCACTATGGCACCTCACTCTCGGCGTCAAGCAGCTGCGCCAGCGACACAGGCAGTTGGGGCAAGCACTTCTACATGGGCTACGATGTGTGTCCGCTGGGATTGGATGAGCTGAGCGCTTACTTTCAGACCGATCACTGCGAGGAGCTCATCTGCGAGCGTTTTATGATCAAGGATCTCAATCTGCATCCAACAGGAGTTGCCGGAGGAGGAGGTGGAGGAGAAGGATCAAGTGGAAGTGCAAGTGGAGGCAGAGCTGCTGAAGGAGCGGATGCCTCAACGCTGTCGGAACAACAAAACGGCGATGCGCCAGCGGACGATGATGCGGGACATCATTCTGGTAGGTGGTGACTCAATGCGTTTCCGTTTTTCCCCACTCTCTTTCTCCCATTCCCTTTCCCTTTTACCTTTTGCACTGCCCGGCGACACGGTTCGTTAGGTTCCCTTCCTGTGTCGCGGGGATCAATTGATCGATGAATCAACCCCTCTGGAATGGATCGTCGTCGTCGTCGTTGTTACTTTTGGTGGTTGTAAATATGTCGACCCTTGTGATCGTTCGTTTTTTTTTTCTTAGCGAAAAAGAAACACAAAGCAATGATAAGATAAGAAGGTTTACACGAATTTATGCGATAGCGCAGTCGTAGAGGGAGAGAGAGGGAGAGGGAGAGAGGCACAGCTGGTTTGGGTAATAGCCTCAGTTAAGATCACGAATGGAAAGTGGATAAATTGCTCTATCTATCGAGTATATCATTTCTTTGTAATTGGCTCTCTTTCTCCCTTCCTTCCCTACATATTCTGCATTTCTACTGCTCTTGAAATACTTTCCAACTGTGCATACCCCAAATCCAGTGTCATTCTCCCTCCCCCTCCCCCTTTCACTCCACTTCCCACATTCTCACTTTAGACATTCTTTTACCGATCCGTTGCACGATCGACGTCAATCGACGTGCTCCTCACACATTCCTCTTTGGCCCACGCTTTATTAAGCCTTCCTGTTCTCTTCGGCGTGTACCGAGTTTATTTACACTCCCCACTTCTTCAACTTCTTCTTATATATGTGTGTGTGTGTGTGTGTGTGTGTGGTAGCCCAATTGTATGGCGTTGGCCCTGGAGAAGGCAGCAGAGCGTCGCACAATGGGCGTCAACAGCAAAACTTATAACGTTTCTACAAGCTACAAATAATTGTTATTGTACTCTCCCGTCCGCAACTGCGCACATACACACACACACAGATACACATACATACACATTTCATATTTATGTATTTATAATGAACTGATTATTATTTAATCATACAAAATATCCCATTTTAATAATGTTAGTATTGTGGCAATTACAACAACTACACACTGAACTGACTGTACAACTGTATTCATATATAAGAAATAAATATACAATAAAATGTATTTCTGTAGGTACATATGTATGTTTGTATGTATGTAGGTATGTATGTTATGTACCCTTAGAAACATAACTTTCCATTGGTAGCCATTGAAAATGCTTTAAAGTATTTTCACTTTTAGTCAAAGTTTTACTCGATGACAGCACTTTCATATACCTATCTCGTATAGGATTTAAGAAAAAGGAGAACATTATATTTGGGAACATAATAATTAATGATCGGTATCGGTAATGATCACTTTGCGTCAAAGTTTTTTCTTAGGATCTGCTTATCTCGTATACTCTTTGTGAATACGGTGATCTTTGTGTTCTTGTTCAGATTGTGAATCATTATTCATGTATCAGGAATAGTTTTGCATAATTGCTCTTTGCGTAATTGATCTACATTTTAATATTAATCTGCTATAGAAGTTGGAATAATGTATTTGAGAAAGTACAAATTGAAAAAATCGCACAATGAATTCTATTCATGAAACAATTCTTGACTGTGTCCTAGCGTTGCACAGTTCTTCTACTTGTGTGTGGTTTATGATATATAGTATACATATATATATATATATATATATACATGATATATACATGTTTGTACATTATTCACATACATATAAATTGATGGCTGAGCTGTCAGAGGGAAATCGATGTAATTTTCTGGTGTAAACATCGGAAAAACTAAAAGCAAATATTACCTTCACTTATCGATAGTTGAGCCGATTAAACGCTTGATATGTCTACTACTGTGTATGCGCGTGTATGTGTGTGTGTGTTTAGTCCACTTCTGCCATTATCTCCCGTCCACTGTGCGCTGCGCTGCCTTCTGCTGCTGCATCAACTGGTGCTGCTGCTCGTTTTTCGGTCTCTTTGGCTACAATTTCAATTTCATTGCGCGTTGCCTTTTGTTACTGTAGTTGTTGTTGTCTTTTTGCCTTTGCTGTTTTTATTATGATTCACACGCACGCACACCGACACCCGCACCTAAAACCAGTTTGGGCCCGTGAGAGAGACCAAAGGCGTAGAGAGGAAAGAGCGCAGAGAGCGCCTCGCTGAGAGAGAGAGACAGAGGGTGCTGAGAGTCGTGCAGACTTTGTTGTTGTTGGCATTTTTGTTCAAAATTGCTGCTGCTGCGCTGCTCTTGTTCTGCTTTGTCTTCTTCTTTTGTTTTGGATTGTTGTCGATTTTTGAGCTCTGTTGGGAGAGAGCAAGAGTGTGAGAGAGAGAGAGGGAGACAAACGCAGGCAAAATGACGCTGCCTGGTATTGGAGGAGTGTAAGGGGGTGGTGAGGAGTGTGAGGGGGTGGGGGATCAGCGTTGTTGCATTTTATTTGAAATTTGATAAGAGTAAAAACGGTTTTGTAACTGCGAGGCGCAACGACATGACGCGACATGACTGAACGCGACTCAATGCGACGCGAGACGAGGCAAGGCGACTCGACTCGACTCGACTCAGCTGAGCGATTCTCGATAAAGAAAACAGAAAACAAACATAGCAAACTGATAGAAAGACACATGATTAAACATTGCTGGAAATGTGTTTTGAAATGCACAGAAATACACACATACACATATACACACGTAAAGTATCAGTGTGTGTGTGTGTGTGTGTGTTGATTATTAATCCAGTGGATGGACTGGACTCCACTTATCTGTTATCGGTTATCGGTTTGCATTACAATCGCATCTATTGACACTTTTGGACACTTGTTTCCCCCTCTCTCTCTTTCTCAGTCTACCCCCCTCCCTCTCTCTACTCTATAGTTATCTTGTCAGCGAATCGATCGACGCCATTTGCCCCTGTTCGATTCATTTATCAGCTACACAAGTCGTCGAGTTCGAGCTCAAAAAAAAAAAAAAGAAGAGAAGTAATAAATTTGTTTAACGCTTCGTTAATTGAGTTGACCTTAGCCGGCAGCAGCGAGCAGCGGGTCCAGAGTAATCATCAGAGATTCCTCTACACTCCGTTTTCCATTCCATCCATTCCCATGCATCGTTGCCGTCAAATTGCCTTTTTATCGCTTTCACTGTGCTTAGAGTTTCCCTCCCCTCTCCCCCTTCTTCACCCTTGGTACTGACCCCTCGGGCTGTTTGGCCACTGGCCTTACCCTCGAAGATTGAAATCCGTTTGCAACGCATACCAAAAAGTCGACGACACGAGCAGATGAAATCACCGTCAAGCAACTGTCGAAAGAGTTGTCTATGCGGATCATTTTGGAGGTCGTCGCTGCCTGAGCTCATCTCATCTCATCATCTCATCTCATCATCAGCATCTTTTGACCAAAACTGTTACAGAGACTCTCCCCGGAGGTTGCTGTAATAGGCCAGAAGGGCCTTGCCATGCCATATGTGGCACTTGATCGCGATCTCCAAAATAGAATTGGCAACAGAAATGAGTCTGGCCCCCATATGGTGGTGGTACAGGCGACAAAAGTGACGAGAGTGAAGACGAAAAGAAAAAAATATAAAAACACTTGTGCACGTTGATTTTAATTGAAAACCTAACTAAATCCCATTACTCTTTCCCCCTCTCCATCCTCTTCATACAAGTATTTTGTAGTTTTTATCTATACTGCGTAGGCAACATATTTCATTTGCCTCAGATAAGAATGAACAAACAAATATATTATATATTGTATATAGACATATATTTATTCGATTTATTGCACTAGGCTATTGGAAAATGTGTGTTTATTAAACTCGAACAGCGATGGATCGCTCATAAAACCGATAAATAGTGCACTCTCCTCTCACTCTGTCTCTGTCTTGCCTACATAATTGTACTGCTGTGCAAGTATTGTCATATTTTAAATATATTCGAAATGTCGTCAAGTCGCCGATAATGTGAGGCAGACGGACAGACAGACAGACAATTTAGAACTAAGTTCGAATCATTAAATATTTGAGTTTATTGCACTCAAAGCGAATATAAATCGATAGATTTATGTAGTTCTACAAATAATAATGTTGTATACATTTCTTATTTCTATTGTTCATAATGTTTTCATAACCTACCAGAGTTTATTTCTCAAATTTATGCAGTTTTTGTTCCGATTACGTTTGCTGATAAAAAAAAAACAATTCCCGTTGCAAAAACTTCTTTAGGATTTTGCTTCGTAAACGCGCTTCACAGTGTATCTCTTTACAGAATAGAACTGGAGAACTATGGAACTGGAGAATTGTAGAACTTGAGAACTGTAGAACTTGAGAACTTGAGAATCATTAGTTTTCCATTAGTCGAAGATAATAATAATAATAATAGAGATATGGCTGGGAATGCAACAACTTCCTCTTTGGGGGCGAGGGACACTGATCTTTAAAATCATTGAGTGATCAATTAGGTTATCATTTCGAAAGAGTTCTTTAACCTCTGCCCGTTCACATTTGTTGGGTGTGCCTTAATGTTGTCGCTCTGGGCGTGGATGTGGGCGGGGCGGGGGGCTGTGTGTGTGTGTGTGTGTGTGTGTGGGGGGCGTCGTTATACAAGCCATAGTCAACATAGCATCGCCATTTGGTAACTGGGGCTGCCTATCTCCATAACCATATAGCATATTATTGTAATTATTATGATGTTGCCTTTTCTTCTCGTTTTGCTTTTTGTGGCTGCACCTATTTGGTCCGAACAAGAAGAAGAAGAGGGAGAGGCAGAGGGAGACGAAGAAGATGTTTCAGTTTTGATCTTCTATAGAATATGCTTTTTTTTTATCTATATAAATAGAAGTTTTTGTTCCGAACAAGAACAAAAAGATGACACAATTTCTTGCCATCTTGCTGTGCGACTGTGTGTGTGTGTGTGTGTGTGCGAGTGTGTGTGTGTGCGTTGTGGTCTTTCCTTTGAGTCTTTTTTGATGACAAATCGCGTTGTTTGCATCTGTGCAAATGGAAATGAATCAACAGAAGATGCGGAAGATGGAAGATGGAAGAGATGAGGAGGCCCACAAAGAAAGAGTGCAGGCTTATCAAATATGCATAAATCTTTTCAAATTGTCGCTGCAGTGGGCGTGGTCCGCTAGGGGGGAAGGCCAGTGGGGCTTCAGGTTTGTTATTTGGCGTAAATGATGTTTGCTTTCTTCATGTTGAGTCAGCTCCAAAAGGGACAAGAGAACTGGCAAAGAAAGGCGGCTACTTTGCCAGCTGGGTGGCCACGGCAAGGTCGTATCTATGTGGCCCTGTGTGTGTGTGTGTGTGGTGTGAGGGAGGGAGGGAGGCAGGCAAACCAGTTTGCAGCAGAAGCAGCACAAAGATCTCGCCTTGGTTACCTTTTTTCGGGGCAGCAGCAGCAGCAGCAGATGATGATGATGATGATGATGCTGATGGTGATGAATCATGAATCATGCTGCGAGTACCTGCCAGCATCAGCAGAAGAAGAAGAGGAAGAAGTAGAGGGAGAGAGAGATAGATAGATAGAAGCAGAACAAGAACAACAACCGGGGCAGGTGATGTGCAGCAGCTGCTGCTGCTGCTGCTGCCTCAACTGGCTCCTTTCCCTTTGTTCTGCTCAAGTGGATGTGGAATCCAAAACCGGTTGCCCGCTCCGACAACGACAACAGCAGGCATTATGCGGGTTAAGACTGCGACGCCGATTGCGACTGCGTTGTAAAGCATTGGTCTCTCGCTCTCCCTCTCTTTGTCTACGTGTGTGTGTGTGTGTATATGTGTGTAAACCGAAAATATAAATTGAAATCCCAAAAATCGTTGAGCAAATTCCTGTGCAGATTATCCCAAAAAATACTCAAACCGGATATAGCCGGAATCTCTTAAGCACGTAGATCTTGAAAGCAGCCTCTAACGGTTTCGCTTTGTTGCTGTTGTTGTTGTTGTTGTTGTTGCTCAATTTGTGCAGCGGAGCAACGTCATCTTTATACTAAATGCAATGAGAACAAAACAAAAAACAGAAAACAGAAATAATCATGATCTAGAGACAGGTTTAACGACTTGTTTAAAACAGACGATGATTCAATTGCGAAACAAAAAGAAACTAAATTAAACAAAATAATACTAAATTCAACAAAGTTGGTTATATATTTAAGAGCAGTAAATACTTTAAGTAATCCAACAAAAATGATTTCAATTCCATGAGAAATTTGAATCAAATTGAAAATCATTGAAATATTCTTGAAACACTTGGAATATATCAATGAAATCAAACTGAAATCAACCGGAGAAAACTAGGGATATTATTTGCACTTAAATTATATCAATGGAAAACAGAATTTTCATATATTTCTAGTAATCATTATAGAGATTAAAATGTTTCATTTCCGTATATGAGGAAAGGAACACAAAGTCAAATTGAAGTTTATAATAACGAGGCGTGTGTCAATTCTGCAAAGACAACTATCTCCTTATAGAGCACACTTCAACTAACTGCAACCCCCTCTCTCTCTCTCTCTCTCTGTGCTTGCAGATACTTCATACGAGAAGGCCTGTCGTCGCGGCTCGGCACCCACCACGCCCATTCTGGGCTCCAAGCAGCATCAGCCCGAGCACAATGCCGCCTCGCGCTTCACCAATTTCTTCTCCAAGAGGTGAGTCAGTCAGTCAGTCTGTGGCAGAGAGTGCAAAGCAACCCTTAACTCATTGTGCTTTCTTCTTCTTCCTCCTCTTCCCCTTGGCACAGATCAAATCCTCTCAAGCGCACGAAATCTGTGACCAAATTGGAGCGCACCAAACGCGGTTCTGGAGGCCTACGCGGTTCTCGCTCCCACGAGAGTTTGCTCTCCAGTCACGCAGTCATGTCCACCATTGGTGAGTATTACAGGGTATTATTCGCTCTGCTGTAGCTTACTCTCTCTCTCTCTCTCCTCTAGATCTGTCGTGCAGCGGGGCTGTGGGCGTGGCCCCAGTGCATCAATCAGTGCTGGGCAGACGACATTGCTTTCAGGTGCGCGGCGGGCCGCGTGGCGAGCGTTACTATTCGTGTGGATCGCGTCAGGAGCGTGATCTGTGGATCTACTCGCTGCGCAAATCGATAGCACCCAATGCAGAGCATACCGACGCACAGACAACTCCCTCAAGTTGTGGGTGTACGAGGCAAAGAATTTGCCGCCCAAGAAGAAATACTTTTGTGAGCTGCAGCTGGACAAGACGCTCTATGGACGGACGAGCGTCAAGCTGCAAACGGATCTACTCTTCTGGGGTGAATACTTTGATTTCCCAGACATACCCGAGATCAATGTGATCACCGTGAATGTATTCCGTGAGGTGGACAAGAAAAAGAAGCGCGATAAGTATCAGTTTGTGGGCTCTGTCAAGATACCCGTGCATGAGGTGACCTCGCGACTGATCTGTGAGGATTGGTATCAGATAATGAGCGAGAAGGCAAGCGACAGTCTCGGCCGCAGTGCCCTGGGGGGTGGTGGCAAGGATAAGGACAAGGAACGTGAGTTGCTGCCCACGTTGCGGATTAAGTGCCGCTTCCAGAGCACCGACATTCTGCCCATCAATGTGTATGGGAATTTCCTCGGTTACCTCAAGGAGAACTATAAACGTGTCTGCGAGACACTCGAGCCAGTGATTGGGGTCAAGGCCAAGGAGGATATTGGGCAGGCATTGGTGCTGCTCATGCATGCACAGGGATTGGCGGGTGCCTTCCTCACCGATGTCGTTGCGCTGGATCTGCTCCGCGTTGGCGATCAACGTTTGACTTTCCGCGGCAATTCGCTGGCCACCAAGAGCATGGAGGCCTTCCTGAAGCTGACGGGCGAGCAGTATTTGCAGGACACCCTCTCGGCCCCGATCAATGAGTTAATTCAATCGGAGCGAGACTGTGAGGTTGATCCCACCAAGACAAGCGGCTCCTCGGCGGGCTCCCTGCAGCGCCAGCAGGCAGCCCTGCGCGGCGCTGTACGCAGTGCCTGGCAATGCATCTACGAGTCGCATAAGCATTTTCCGCCTCAGCTGCGCTCCTGCTTTGCCACGTTCCGCGAAAGGTTGCAGCAATTGGGACGCCAGGACATGGCCGACAATCTGATCTCGGCGAGCATCTTTTTGCGTTTCCTCTGCCCCGCGATATTGTCGCCGTCGCTGTTCAACATCACCAGCGAGTTGCCGTCGGCGCGTGCCACACGCAACCTCACATTGGTGGCCAAAACTCTACAGACGCTGGCGAATTTCACACGCTTCCAGGGCAAGGAGAACTTCATGGAGTTCCTCAATGATTTCCTGGAGCAGGAGGCATCGCGCATGCAACAGTTTCTTGAGTACATCTCCACACGGCCAGAGCATGCCACACCCGACTCCATACTGGACTGGGCGGGCTACATCGATCAGGGCAAGCAGCTGTCCATTCTGCACACTCTGCTCAGCGAGAGCTTGGCCAAGTTGCCCGAGGCGCGTCAACATGAACTGGATCCACTGCAACATATCCTCGACGACATCAGTCGCGCCAAGGAGCTGACAGCCGGACACGCCCTCGGCTCCGGGTATCTGCCCACTGTCATGTCCACGCACTCCATTGCCAGCGAGAATCAGGAGAATCGTCAACCCGATGGCCACGGCATAATGGTGCCCAGCACATCGACCACATCATTGCTGCCCCCACAGCAACAACAGCAGCAACAGCTACAGCAGCAGCAACAGCAGCAGCAGCAACAACAGTTGGCACAGCCACAGCATGCTGTGGTTAGTAAACCTTTGGCCGCCGAACGTGGCACATTGCGTGGCGTCCTCACGCCCAGCGCGCTGGAGAAGAACATATTCCGTTACAACGATCCCACGGTGAATGCGCGACTCCAACAGCAACAGCAGCAGCAGCAGCAACTGGAGCAGCATCATCTACAGCAGCAGCAGCAGCAGCAGCAACAGCAACAGCATCCGCACCAGTTGCTATCCAACTCGCAGACCTCAATTGCTGCTGTCGGAGGCGGAGGCGGCTATATGAGCTCGCCCGTGTTGCAGCATGCGCAGTCGCAGAGCTCGATGGCCTCCTCGTCGCTAAATGGCAGCAGCAATAATCTGCTAATGCCGCCACATCCCGCCCAGCAACAGCAGCAGCACTTGCAGCAGCAGCAGCAGCATCCGCATCATTGCCCGCCCGCACCGCAGACAAGCGCTGCCAGCACCATGGAGCGCATGGATCGCTTGGGCCAGAGCTATCAGTATGTGGTAAATGGTGGACAGGACTATGAGTCCTCCTCGGGTGGCTCGAGGTCGCGCACCTTGCCACGCAACAACAGCAACATCAGCAGCAGCAACAGCAACAGCAATGGCAACGGCAGCGGCAACAGCACAACTGCAACAACAACAGCGGCAGCTACGACGACATGCACGGCGAGTTCATTCAAATCTCTGGCCTGGACACCAGCAGCGCCTTTGTGCGCAAATCTCCCACGCCGTTGATGAAGGCAAGTGGAGCTGGGGGTGCTGCCGCCGCATCTGCTGTCGTTGTCCCGGGGGCATGTGCAGCACGCGGCGGTCGTATCAATCGTCACAATCTTAACCTGAATCTGGGAATACCAGATCACTCCGCAGGCGGCGGTGGTGGTGGTGGCCCAACTATGCGCGAATTCCGTTGAATCCCAACTCGAATATGCCCAAGAATCTGGAGGATCTCGATGATCTGTTCAAGTATGCCGAGGAGCATGAGGTCATTGCTGAGCCACAGCCCGGCGGCAATCACAGCAACAACAACAACGGCAACAAGCAACAGTTGTCGGCGAAGAGCAGCCACTGCAGCTCCTCGGGCTATCACAGCATATCCACCAATCCCTCGCCCGCACAGTCCTCCAGCCCAGTCGAGCAGCAGCAACAGCAGCAGCAGCAGCATCTCAAACTGGGTGCTCCACTGGCCTTTAAGAATCCATCGTATCAGCTGCAGAGCAGCAGCGGAGGCACACAGCAGACGCCCTCATCGTCCAGTCGTGCCCCAACCACGCCCCAACAGACAGCGTTCGGTGGTGGTGGTGGGCGGGTGAAGCCTATTGGCGCCGGCTTGGTAGCAGCGCGTGCTGCATATTTAAACAGCGGCGGCACTTTGGATGCCGCCACACTGACGCCCAGCTCGTCGGACGAGCAACTCTCGGCGGACAATTATTACAGTTATGCCGCTGCGGCTGCAGCGGGCGCCAACGTTGGTGGCACCAAGCTGGAGGCACAACGTTCACTCAGCGGAGGCAGCAGCTCATCGAACTCGAATTCGAATTGAACTCGAACTCGGGCAAGCCACATGGAGGGGCCGCCGCCTATGGGCGTCTCAATGGTCCGCTGAAGCGCGAGGATGTCTACGGCAGTGCCAGCAATGGTGCTCTCAACTTGGGCTACGGCATGTCCTCCTCGCATCAGCAGCAGCAGCACCACCACCACCACCAGCAGCAACAGCAGCAGCAACAGTCGCACCATGCACAGCAGCCGCAGCAGCAGCACCACCACCACAACCACCATCCGCATGCGCAGCCGGACCACAAGCAATACGCCAGCAGTGGCGCCAGCAGCGCAGCAGGCGGCACAACGGGGGCGTCGGTGGCGCAGCGTCGCCTCAGTCTCGACTCGGCGCGCACGCTCTCCGACAGCAGCACCGACACGGAGGGTAAGCTTGATTAGTGACTGATTGATTGATTGATTCATTGATTGATTGATTGACTGATTGATTTCGTTTATCTCGCTCGCAGGACACTGCGCACAATTGCAGGAGGGCAAGCGACGGCGTCAACTGCGCAGCAGCAGCGGCGCTGGCGTTTCGGAATCGGGCCTGGGCAAGGGCTATGACCAGAACGGAGAGATACAGTTGCTGCAGGAGACGCTGGACACGCTGCGTCACACGCTTGACCGCGACGAGGCCGAGCTGCGCGACTCCAGCGATGAGCTGTTCGCCTTGCAACGTCCTGGAGGCGGCGTCGGCGGTTGTGGCCTTGGCAACGGGCTAAGCAATCTGAGCGTGCAATCGGAGTCCACCATGCGCAGCATTATCGACAGGTGGGTTTCGTCGTTGTGTTGTTGTGTCGCTCACATACTTATGTGCTCTCTCTCTCTGCAGACTCATCACCATGGAGGAGGAGCTGCGCCGCGAGCAGCTGAAAATGTCGCTGGCTCTGTCGCACAAGCAGCGCGTCATCGAGGAGCAGGGACAGCAGATTGCTGCGCTAGACGCCGCCAACAGTCGCCTGCTGAGTGCCCTGACCGCACTGCGTCAGCGCTACGAGACGCAGCAGCAACAACAGCAGCAGCAGCAGCAGCAACAACAGCAGCAGCAACAGCAGCATCAAGCACCAAAGAACCAGAAGCCACAGTGAACGGTTGGGAATGAGAGCAGCAGAGCAGCTGCAGGAGCAGGGGCAGGAGCAGAAGGAGTAGACGGAGCAGAGGTGGAAGTGCAGCGGATAATCCCCATCGAGTACACCTAACTGTACTCACACATACAACACACACACACAACGCCGTCGTTTTGTCATAAGATCATTTTTTGTTTATTTTTTTTTTGCGCCTACCTTTTTTTTTACTACGCTACATAAATTATGCTACTTGTTTAATAATATATATAAAGATAAAGCTATGTTTACATTTATATATATATATGCATATATAAATACATATATAAATACCACATATATATCATAAAGAATTTCTCAAGCTATGTTTAAACAAAACAAAAACAAAAACAAACAAAACGCAACTGTGGCTGCAGCAGCGGCAACAGCAGAAGAATTGTAAAAGTAGAAAGGAACGAAGAATAAGAAGCAAAAGCAGAACAAGTTAAGTTAATGAATAAAAGTATAACCAAAGTTAGAAAAAAAAAACACGTTGAATTTTTATTTTTAATGTTGGGGAAACAGCTGAGAAAAAAGCTGGGGGGCTGTATCTCTTAAACTAAGCTGAAAACGGGAAATTTGTACTTAATATTTTCGTCTCATCTCGTCGAGATTTTGCCTTGGAATAAATATTCCATGGAACGAATTTTTTTGTATGGGATATCGGGGCCTTTATGAGGGCATATCTCCTAAATTAAGCCGAAAACGGGAAATTTGTACTTAATATTTTCGTCTTATCTCGTCTAGATCTATAAGAATCATTCGTCAGATAATGCATTTTCCTCCTGAAAAAATGTTCCTTGAATGGAATTTTTCTTATATAGAATATCGGAACCTTTGGGAAGAAGACTTGTCCTAAAGATAGTCCGACATAATATATGATATTTCCATTACTCTACTACAACAATTATACGCCCCTCCTGGCCATTTTTTTCAAGCAAGACTATGTAGCTTGGCAAGGAAACTGCCTTCGTTTTCTCACCAATAATTAATAGTCGTCCCGCTCTCCCATTCCATTAGCTTGTATTTCATTGCTTTCCTTTTGATGCCTCTCATGAATTAAAACACACATGTGTATTTTGATGTAAGGAAAACAAAAGGCAAATACGAAAACAGGAGCCCAGTAAAAAAAGTCAAAGCGATGCCTAGTTACAGTTAAAAAGAGCATGCAAACAGGTGTATTATGCCAATTAAAGCGAAGGGGCATTAAATAAACAATCAGGCAATGGAGAGTGACCAAAATTTCGGGAGCTGAAAATAGGGGGATTTACAGGGTAACTCCCCGTCTATTAATGAGTGAGATTGCACTGCAATGCAAGCAGAGTCAAGCTGTTTACTGCTTACCTACTGCTGAGATTCAGGACACAAATGGGATCGTGTCTTGGGAAACGTGCTCCGTTAGTGAAAAACAAGCAGTTTTTCATTTGATATAAAGGCCTTTTTTTAATTTTTAATTCGAAATTGTGCCAAACCGGGGGCTAATGACACGCGGCACTTTGTGTGTTCGTGTTCTCTTTTGTTCCTAGTTTTTGCGCAGTGCAAATGGTTCCAAAGAGTGTGCAGTGCGTTCTAGAAGGGGGTTCCTCAGTTATTTTCCCTACTTTTTCAGTTTTTTTAACTTTCTGAAGAACTTCTTTGAAAAAACCACTTGTTTGTCAGGGAGGGCGGCGCGGCGGAAAAAAGCGTTTGCAAAATGTTTTGCTGCCGCCATCTATCGTAAACTAAGCGAGGCTAAGCTTCTCGGCGACACTCACTATGAATGGAGAGCAAGCTAGCAGACGTCACGAGCCATAGATGGCGCCACGTGTTCTACACCAGCGTGGATAGTATCGTGATCATCGATTGTTTTAAATAAAAGATCCCCTTCATTATTTATAAAATGAGAAATTGGCATGTATACAAATTATTATTAATTTGTATTTAAATATATATCTAGATATGTATATATATATATGTATATACATTGATATTATCCATGATTAAGAATAAGAAAATGGCTTTACAGATTTATTACGCAACACGTTTGACACATACATAAATCGTTGCTGGTTTTTACCTCAACTTCAGTAACCCCTTGCAGGTAAGGAAGCTGTAGCTCATCCCGTCCTGGCGTCGTCATTCATGCAATGAGCGAAAATTCCAGGGGATTTCCAGCCTTGTGTGGCATTCATAAGACTGTCACCCGATCGCATTGCGCACATGTGTTGTCAATTACTTGACCACAGGTAGACGGGGATATTCCAGAATTTGAGTGAATGAAATCTATGAGCAGGAAGGGTATAAAAGTGATGGATCACTGCCCAGAGACATTTAGACACCAAGTTAACCGTCAGGCAGACAGACACCAATTGTGTTCACCATGTCGATGTCCACATTGCGCATTCTCTGCTGGCTTTGCCTACTGGAAGCCACAATCCATGCCGGGGAAGTCGTCCAGGAGTCATCGCCACTGCAGCTAAGGATTTGGTTGTGCCGCCAGCGTTGCTATCGCCACACGTTGCAATTGCCTGTGGCAACATTGGCGCAATGTCGCGCTCATCCCGATTGCTTTATGTGCCACGATTACTGCCGCGTCCTCGTCTTAGCCGAATGCAAATTGGCGGAGGCGATGTGTGCGGATCGCAGCTTCTGCAGTCTTGGCTGTCGCACGGCCTGCAGGTATCATCAGCTCTGGTGGTGGTGGCGGTGAGGGGGAGGTGTGAATAGGATTCAATTGTATGTACATAGTTGAGTTAATGTGTTATGACTGTGGATTATATGACCAATAAACTGCATTAAAAGTTCACGTTTGTTCTTGTCGTTGTCTGGCAAGTTAAACTTGCAACACTTGCAACACAAATTGGCCAGGCTGTTGCTGCTGCTGCCGCAGCTGTTGTCGATGCCCCGCCTGCTGCCTTTATTATTAATCAGCGGTACACTCTCCCTCGCCTCTGCCTCCCTCTGCAGAATGAAGCGCACGAAGGAATAAAGAATAAAGACATTAAATTCAAAACGATAAACGATGAACGATGAACGATGCGCATAGAAAAGCGTGCAACAGGTGGCCGAAATGGAGAAGCCACCGCCGCGTTTCGCCGGATATTGGCTGCGTTCCTCCGCCAAACGGCATATGGTCAGCTTCGATCTGTTCGCCTGCTGGCCTGCCAGCGATGCCAACGCAGCGATAACTTGCGACTCCAAGTTCGGCTTCAGCTCTAACGGTTCTCACATCATTATCGGCCACCCCCCCACCTCCACCAATCACGCATTGTTTGCCTTAACACCTAATTATATAATTGCCACTCCCCCCGCCCCAGCTGGGGCATGTGAGCAGCACCCCCTGCCGTCGGGTGTCACATAAAGCAGCGGCAGGCGCATAAAAACCCAGCAATGATCGTAAAAAAATCGATTTGAAGCCTATAAAAATCATATCATACAAATTTTTATATGCCATGCACATTTAAAAATGTCATAAGCAGCGAGTGGGGCAGAGAGAGAGAGAGAGAGAGAGGGAGGGAGCGAGCTGACTGCAGGGAGAGTGTGGCCGCTAAACGGGAAACGTTAAACTCTATTGACAGCCGAACAAAAGAGAAGAAAACAAGCTGAAAACAAGGTGCCAAAGCGAGGGCACACAAGCGCAGGGATGCACTTACTATACATACATATACATATAATATACATCTACAAATAGTATAATATGATATTAAATATAATTAATAAATATTTTGAGAAGTTATAGATCAGAAAACGCAAATAAGAATTTGACAGAATATCGATGTTGGAGTTAGTGATGTTAGTAAAATGTTATAATCGGTAATCGATATTTATACAAGTTAATCAGCTATTAAGAGCTCACAATACATTTATCTTTATCGATTAAGAAAAAAAATCGAGAAGTCTTTAAAGTATTTTAAGAAAATTAAGACAATAAAACTGAAATGTATCAAATAAATGTAGTTCAAATTCTAATAAAGAAATTGTTTAAACTTAGCTTGGATGAGGAAATGAAAATGAGAAAAGACAATATTAAGTGAAGATCATATTTTAATAAACGGAGTATCCTGCAGAGTAAGACAAAGTGAAAAAAATGTGCATATTTGGTGTCAGATCAAAACATGATTGTCATTTTTTGAAGGTGTTCCTAATTGTGTGAAGAGTTCTCCTAGTTTACTATTGTTTATAATAAGTTTAATATTGTATATAACCAGACATTAAACACATCAATTAAACTGCACCACATTTCAGACTAACTCCACATCGAACAGATCTCTCAACAAAGTCAGACAACTCGTTTTATTTTTGTCAGGGTAACAAAAGATGAAGAAGGCATTTAAGAAGTGAAAAACTAAGCTACGTTTTGAAAGCAAATTAAAAGCCACGACAAATGGGCAAGCAAAATGACAAATAAATTTCCCATTGGGCAACAGGTGCTTAAATATGCAGCGAGTCTGTTCCACTGTCTCACTGTCACACTAGCCCACTGTCTGCCTCTCTGGGGGGAATTGAAAAGTTTCCCTCCCGATGATGCAATAAATTCACAGATAAATTTTTATTTACGATTGAGCAGTCAAAAGTTATGGTAGTAAGAGAGACGGTAATAGAGATAGAGAATTGGTAACTGAGATGCAGGATAGAGAGCTTAGTCTTAGACATTCTGTCTAGGCGGATGTAGGGAGTTCAGGTGCTAGAGAGAGAGAGAGAGAGACAAAGAGAGACACAGAGAGAGAGAAGAAGAATTGAAAGCAGAACTCACAACTTTATTGAAATTCTTTTGTGATGAGGATGATGATGATCTTCTTCTTTAATGTTGATGATGATGATGATGGTGTTGATGCGGGCGTGCGGATCACGACCGAGCGGCGATATATATTAATTAATTATAAAGCAGGCGAGGATCTGGCGAGGAAGAGCTGTGCCTGGCTAAGCCGAACGTGCACGAAGGTGAGAAATCAATTTTCAGTATCTCGCTTTGTGCTTAATACTTTTTCCAGTGAAATGCGCCGCAGACATAACCAAGGGTGCCAAGGGGAAAGTGTGGGGGAGGGGAAGGGTAGCAGCAGAGGCAGCGCTGAGCAAGTTGAGCTGAGCCTCGGGGCAGCCAAAGTTGAGGCACATTCGCAGCGCGCCATTGTCGTCAAGCGACCCAGGCCAAGTTCGCGCAACCTCAGTCGACTTCGAGTCCGACTTCGACTCCGACTCGGAGTTGAGGAGCCTGGGCAGCGCGGCACGTAAATTAGGATAACAACGTGAAACATAATTATTACCCTGGACAGATATGGCTGCCGCGTCTGCCGCGTCGCGACTGCTGCTGCTGCTGCTGCTGAGACTGAGGCAGAGGCAGAGGCTGCTCGCGGTTTTTATTTTGCTTTTGTGGCCCAAATAAATGTATTAAAGTTGGTTAACGCCTTCATTTTTCTCGCCATGCCGCCGCTCAAGCGGATCCCCAGCGACAGCAACAGCAACAACAACAGCAACAAGGTGTAATAAAAAATATGAATTGTTGTTGTCTTAAGCCGCAGCAACGACAACAACAACGGCGGCAGCAACAACAACAGGTTGCAGCAGCCAAAAAATCATTCAGCGCTTTTTACGAGCTGCAAGTTCCAACTTGGCCGCTCACACTCACACTCACACTCATTCTCACACTCATTCACTCCCTGCGGCTTAGGCAGCCGCAATGTGAATACTTTGCGAAAGTGAGTACAGCGCGTAATTGAATGACAAGTAAATATTATTGAGTTATTGAGTCCACAGCGCATAAATAGTGCACAAGCAAAGAATGCGAGTGCAAGTGTGAGTGGTAATGGGTGCACTTTTTGCGCGTCAGCGGTGTTTTTATGAGTGTATTCATTCAGTAGTGATGTGAGTTATGGTTCCCTCATTAGTTGACTGAATTTATGAGCTCATTCTATTGGGATTGTGTGATTTGTTACCTCTTTGAGTAAAGTACACATTGAATACTATGAGTATATTCATTTGAGTACATTCACTATGATTTGTGGAGCAACACGCGCCCGCCCTGACAAAAACTTTCATCACACAACTTTTTTTTGACGCGATCACATTAATTTCGGGTATTCATTGGTATTATTTTCTAAAATTATGACATGAATCATTCACAGTTACATATTGTATATTCATTTTAGTTCAGAGTTGAGTTCTGAGTGTATTGTTGGGTGTATTTATGAGTGTATTAATGATAGCATTCATCTGCGTATTCATGACAGCATTCATCAGTGTATTGACCAGTGTAGTTATGAGTGTATTCATGAATGTATTCATGAGTGTATTCATGAGTGTATTCATGAGTGTATTCATCTGTGTATTGATCAGTGTAGCTATCAGTGTATTCATGAGTATATTCATGAGTGTATTCATGAGTGTATTCATCTGTGTATTGATCAGTGTAGCTATGAGTGTATTCATGAGTATATTCATGAGTGTATTCATGAGTGTATTCGTGAGTGTTTCTATGATTTAACCAAATACTTACTTAATTGCATTAAAAACCTCTCATAACTGATCATTGCATACTCACTCTGATTCACTTATTTGTAATGTATTTACACCTCAAGGCACAAATTGGCATTTGATCCTTGGGCTCATCAGGTAATTAACGCACAGTGCGCAGCAAGAACGCTGAGATTGAACAGTCGCATGTGTAGCATCAACATCGGCAAGGAAGGTGGAAGAGATGGAGGGGTGGGAGAGGGGCAGAGAAGCAGCCCACCCGCTGCCGCAGATGCCGCTGCTGCCGCTGACGAAGGAAATGCCACGAAATTGAAAATGCAAAATGAAATTGGCAACAGGCAACTTGCAATGTGCAACGTGCAATGCACAAGGGGCAAGTGGAGTACAGCAGAAACGTAGGCCGTGCGTAATGAAGACGTTAAGCTGGAGCTAAGGCTGCAACTCTGACTCCAACTCCGACTCAGAGTCAGACTCCAAGTGGGACTGGGGTTGCGTAGCCGAGGCTGCCAGGCATGCGTCGCAGTCGCAGTCAGCGTCGCGGTCGCAGTCGTCCCTGGCAGCGCAGGCTGCGTAACTCTTTTAGCGGCGGCTCGTTTCGGTTCCGCTTGCATGTTAACTGAAAATTCGTATGAAGGCGAGAAATTAATGAATCATTCACACCTGCATGACGGATTGTCGGCATTACTCTCTCTCTCTCTCCCTTTCTCTCTTTCTCTCTGTCTGTCTGTTTGTCTCTCTCTCTGTTGGCTCTCGGCTCTCGGCCCTCGCCCGACTTCGGCTTCAGCGACGGAGGCGCGACGCTGCTGACGCTTCTGCCGAAGGAGTTGCCTTCTAATTTATTTGCCTGATGTGTGTATTACATTTGTGGCTCCGACCCCAGTCCCAGTCCCAGTCCCAGTCGCAGTTGCAGTCGCAGTTGCAGTTCCACTGTGAGTCCCAGTCCTGCCCTGGCCGTGTTGCATTTCGTAAATTGCCTCTCGGCGCTGCAGGTCGCGGCGCAGACGATGACGATGCTGCCTCTGCTGCCTGTTGATGCGTTCTGTGGAAAGTACGAGGTGTATCTGTGAGATACAGTTGCTCGAGAACAATGGTTAAAATTCGAAAGTGCCGCTGCGAAATTTCAACTCATTGTTCCCGCCTGCGGAAGGGGGCGTGGCTGGAGTTCGATTTGTTTATAGAAATTTTGCTGCCTGTCTTGCAAATCGATAAACGAAATTAATTGAGGAGAGTTTCAAGGGAAACCGGATACTTGTATAGCATATCGTTGCAGTATATCGATAATTATCGAAAGCTTAAGGTCATGAAGGACAATTTGATAAGTTATTGTTCTTATATATCGATAAGTATCGATAAATAAAATGTATTAATTCGAATTTACACCGAAGCAGGATATATTAATCGACATCAAATTTAATTGGGCGAAAATAATTGATATCAGCATTGCAATGTTCAAAATGACTTTTTTCGATAACACCCATATATGATAGCTAGCCCTACTCCTTCTGTAATGAGTGTGTGTATGTTCTTTATACAACATTTACACAATTTTAGGGCAACTATTTTAATTATATGCAACATTAATCGATATCGATTAATAGCATGCAAAATGTACTTCGATTTCAAAGCATTCGTTATCGATCCAATCGTCTTTAAATCGAACTCTGAAATCGTTCAAAAACTATCAAGTTTGTGCATTGATAACACACACAAATCTGCCCATGGTAGGTGGCCCATGAATTGGTCCAGCTTTAGTTTCAGGCGCAGACGCGAACGCAGACGCAGACTCAGAGCCTGGTCCCGGTACTGGCCCGGTACTGGTCGTTGCTGGTGCCGCTCCGGGTGCGTATGCGCATTGCGTGCTGCGTGTGAACTTGATGGATGCACTGCCTCCGCCTTCTGCGCGCACCACACGCAGCCGCCGGGCACCTTGCTGGAATTAAAATGTATTCGCACTCGCATTCGCACTGGCACTGGCACTGGCACTCGTATTCATATTCGTTTGGCATTCACAAATTTGCGAGTGCCTGCCACAAGCCGCTGTTCCCATTTCGTTGCCCCCTTCCCTTATCCTGCCCGGAAGAGTCAATGTCAAAAGTCAGGAACATGCAATTTGCTCTTTCTGCGAGGAAGAGCGAGAGAGAGAGAGAGGGAGAAAGGGGATAAAGGGAGAAGGAAGTGGGAAGTAAGTAGGGATTATGCTATTTATGTCAATGTTGGTCAATGTTCAAAAATCACCTCAGCACCTTAAAGCGATGCTTGGCTCTTCTTCTTGGATCAGCCACATGTCTAAGACCATATGCTATAGATTGTTATAGAGCAACTTGTTATACCCTTCGACCATTGAAAATGGTCAACAAAGGGTATACTAACTTTGTGCAAATGTATGTAACAGGCAGAAGGAGGCGTGGGAGACCCCATAAAGTATATATATTCTTGCTCAGGATCACAAGCCGAGTCGATTGAGCTATGTCTGTCTGTCGGTCTGTCTATCTGTCTGTATGAACGCACAGATCTCAGTTATTATAAAAGCTAGAGTTACCAAATTTGGCAGGAAGACTCCTGTGTACTATAAGCAGATCAAGTTTATTTCAAATGTTAGGTGCCACGCCCACCGCCTCCACAAATCAATAATTTAATTTTTGAACTCAATTTGTAAGCACTGTATAAAAGATACAACTTTCTGACTTTAACGTATACTAAGCTGAATGAAATATCTACGTAGTCTCCAAATTACAATCCGATCGGACAATAATCACAGAAGTTATTTAAAAAAAGTATGAGCACAAATACAAATGCTTCTATCAGCTAACAAAGGATTAATCAAAGGGCGGTGCCAACAAGGAGTATCACAATAATAAATGTAAATGAAACGACAACTCAATGAATTCAATGGAAAAAAGAAGTGATTTATAAGGTTGGCCTGCGAAAACTTCAACTCATGTTTCTGCTTCACATGAACATAAACAATTCAGCTATAATATGTTACACAGTTGTATTCAAGAGTAAATAAATTAACAATATTTGAGTATAGTCAAGGAATAAACCTTCAGATTAAGATGAATATTATGAATGCAGGAAGAAGGGGAATGTGGAGTAGGAGATATTACGATTTAAGAACACAACAAGATAAGATCATGAGCATATCTGCCCTAAGTAAGTCAAAACCCATCCTAACCTATGTAACAAATATTTTAAAAACCAAACAGAAATGCTCTATATTTTTTAAATCTATTAATATTGTATTTATTATAATTATATATGGAATACAAATATATATTTAGACTTTAGCCAGTCTTATTTGCGTTTGCACAACTTTATGTTACCCCTCCCGCGGCTACAATATATCTTAAGGGTGTATTACTTAATCGAGACAAAAAAAAAAGATTGTATTGTATGAAATAAATAGTGTGTTTTTGTTTTATAGTTTCAGTTATTGTTATTGAACGGAGGGCTATGTGCCCAGCAGGGACTCGATGCTGAAGGAGGAATTGTATTGTGGTTTGTGCGGGACACGCGATGGTGGCTGCGACGGTGGCTGTAGCAGTTCTAGCGGTTCCATCGGCTCTAGCTTTATCACAGCGCTGCCTACGCCATCGTAGCTGTCATCCTTCACAGTGGCAATGGTGGAGCTGAGTGAGTGCGAGTTGTCCATGCTGTCACTGCAGACGCCCCCAACCACATCAATGGGCAGCTCTTCATCGGCGTCGTCTTGATGTTTCTGTTGCAGCTCCTGCTTTCGCTTTCGAATGTAGTTGGCGTCCTCCTTGTGTACGGCCAGATAATCGGAGCGCAGTTGCTGTATGTCCACCTCGATACCCTTCAGACGGAGCTTGCGCGCCTGTCGCTCAACTGCCTTGGCAATGCGTTTGCCTCGCTGTGCGCTGCTCGCCGGGATTACGATTGGAGTAGTCGTGGAATAAGTCCAAGTACTTCTGTACTGTACTTACCACTCTCGCGCCTGAAGCTCTGGCAGCGGGATTGGAGCTCCGCTGCAGCTCTGTGGCTGTGCATTGTGCGCCGGTCGTCCTGGCCCCTTCTTGGTGTGCTCCTTCTTGCGCCACTTGGCACGACGATTCTGAAACCAAACCTGCAATGATATCGATTGCTTGTTGAGAACAACTGTGTTATCGGCTTTCGGGAGGAGATAATTGTTGTCGATAGAGTAAAATCGATTGTTAATTGATATCGGTTATCGAAATGGTATAATTGTAGTGGAAAGAATGACGATGTGTTGACAGTTAAGTTCAATAAGTTATCGATAATACAATATCGATAAGTATGCATGTATGTTTACTATCGATCATTAAATTTAATTTATTCATAAATGCATGTAAATGCACGTGGACTTCCTTTTAAAGTAATCGATAACTTTAAAAATTAATACATTAATTTATCGATAACCATAGAAGTGTGAAACTACTTCTGCAGCTTGTCAATCCACATTTAAACCCCTTAGTTTCCTTTTAAGTTATCGATAACTTTCAAAATTAATACATTAATTTATCGATAACCATAGAAGTGTGAAACTACTTCTGCAGCTTGTCAATCCACATTTAAATTTCTCTTTCCTTTAGTTCAAAATTAGTTCAAAACATAATCTAAGTCGCTTTAAGACTTCAGCTTACTTATCTGCTACACCATCGCCTGGCAACACTATGAACCTGTTTGGCCATCTTCTTTGCCCAAGTACATACCTTTCTCCCTACCCCCCCCTCCCCTCCCGCTACCTCACAGACTGAGACGAGGCGACTGAGAACAGCAACAGCAACAGCACAACAACAACAACAACTACGTCGAAGTTGAGCAGCAACAATAATAATTATAATATCGTTATCATCGGTTAAACATGATTGACGTGGCGCTGTGCCGTGTTGGGCAGCACTCACAGTGCAGTATTCACAGTATTCACAGTATTCAGAGCACTCACTCGCCTGTTTTCATTGCAAGGGGTTAGGTTGAGAGTCGCGAGAGTTGCTCGTAAACAAAATGGCGTCTCTAATTGGGGAGGCAGTTTGCGGGGCGACTCAAGCGCAACGCATGCCGTGTGGGCGTGTGTGTGCGAGTGAGTGCGACTATCTGCGTGTGTATGTGTGTGTGTAAGTGTGTGTGTGTGTGTGTGTGTGTGTGTGTGTGTGTGTGTGTGTGTGTGCGATTGTGTCACTTCAATTTAAAGTCATTTGCATGCATTGTGCATTTTTTAATGTGCGGCAAATTGTTTTTTAGTAGCTGCATGCGATGCTCTCCAAGTCGCCGTTTTAACGAGTGCCCGAACTGAACTTGTCCCCCCCCTCCCCATCTGCCTGTCTCTCTTCTTCCTCCCCCTTGCCGCCTGGCGCTTGCGCTGGCTCTGGCAGCTGGCTCACCTGTCTGTCGTGTCTGCTTTCTGGTCTGGTTTCGCATTGACAAATTGATATGTCATGTCAAGAAACAATTTTGGGCGAAGCGCAGACGGAATTGTCCCAGACTCGAGCCCAGAGAGAGAGAGCCCACTACGGCACTACGAAGACGTAGTCGCAGTCGCAGTCGCAGTCGCAGTCGCAGTCACAGTCACAGTCGCAGCCAACCGACGACGACGAGATAATCACACGCCCGACATGCCATGCCAATGCGACGGCAGCAGCGACGTTGGCCAATGGCAAAAAGGGGTTAAGCCTCGTCTCGGATGCAATTGAATCATTACAACAACAGCAGTAACAACAACCACAGCAGAGAACAAGTACAAGCGGCACGAAACGCAATCGCAAATGGAATAAAATGAATTATAATGAATAAAAATAGTCGGGTAATTGGTTTTATTGAGTAATTGAGTTGCAGTTGCCGTCAAATTGTTTTACAATGCGCACGCAAATGCAACGACAGCAGCAGAGACAACGACAACGACAACAACAACAACAACGACAACGGCAACGGCATATGCGATAACGATATCAAAGACCCAAATCGATACACCCCCCTCAGCGCTTAACCCTCTCCAGAGTTCAGAAAAATGTCACGTGACCATGCGACAGCTTTGGCACGTGGAGTGATCGAATAGTCACATTCAAAAACAATCAGAGGATTGCGCAAGTACTTAATAAGATAATCGATAACTAATAGTATTAATCAAGTCATGTTAAGCTTTCATGAACACAGTTAAGTGGAAGAGTTCAAGAAGGACAATAACAGTTTAAAATATAGTAAACAATAAACATTTAAATTTATATGGACAATCGATAAATGTGCTTTAATGATCCAATACAGCCCATACTCCTAGTTATCGATAAATGATGTGCACATGCCTGGTGAGTACCTTAACTTTTAATACTAATTAATGTGTTTATCATAAAAGACTATCGAGAAATGCTAGTGCAAAACTCAATTTCGATTGATGTTATCAACACATACTCAATCGTTGGTAAGCGGACTGGTTATCGATAGCAACAGGCGACAGTCGAGAGTCGCGAGTCGCGAGACGAGGGACTAATGAACTCACCGCAATGCGTCCCTCCTTCAGATCCAGCCGCATTGCTAGCGCCTCTCGCTGGAACACATCCGGATAGTGGCTCCCAAGGAAGGCCCGCTCCAGCTCCTCCAGTTGCCAGGTGTTGAAATTGGTGCGGCTGCGTCGCCGTTTGGCAGCGTCTGCATCAGCTGCAACGGCATTAGCAGCAGCGCGGCGGCGGCGGCGGCGGCGGTGGAATTGGCGGCTGTGCTGCTCTCACTATTCGTTTCGTCATCGTGGGCGGAGGCGCAGGCGGAGGAGGAGACTGCAAAAGTCGATAAGTCGAGTCGAGTTGGCATTAGTTGAGTTGCTGCAACGGGAGCTGTGGTGCCTCAAATTGCAGTTGCAACAAGCGAGGCATAATTAACTGACAAGCGGGTGGAGGACCCAAACGGACTCTGGCTCTGGCTCTGGCAATGGCAACAGCAATTGGCTATTGGCAACTGGCAACCGGCATCTGTTTGCTGTTGTCTGCCCCCTGCCGATTCTCTACATGCCTTCCTCTGTCTCTGCCAGCCCCTCTGGCTCTGCCTCTGCGTCTGGCTCTGCCCTGTCTGCCCTGTCTGTCTATGCCTTTTCGGTTTCGTTTGCGTTCACCTCGCATTATAATTGCAAACAATTAAAGTCTATTTATGCAAATTTCCAAGATATGCAAACGGCAAACGGCCAACCGCACAGGAACAGGAACCATGCCACGCCCAGTTGGGCTCCTGCTCCCAATTGTCTGCTGCCTGCTGCCTGCTCGAGGGCCCCATACGCCAGTCCATACATGGTCCCTGCTCGGTCGCACTGCTCTGCCTACGCCGCACAGTGGGCACATTGCAGAGAAGAGAGGGAGAGAGAGACAGTTCCATAACCTTTGTGAACTATGTAGGGTACGTACATATGAACTACGTTCTCCGATACGATACAAATTGTAAGATAATTGTACCCATTGAATATACCCAATATTCATACAAACAAAAAGTAAAGACTTGAGTAAGTTTTTATTTTATGACAGAAGTAAAAGAGTAGCGTGAAAACATTAAGGATAATGGATGATAGCGTGATTAGTGCAGTAAAACTCTCTTAACCGGACACTCATATGTGCAAACCGCAACTTTTGTCCGGCCAAGAGAAGTGGCCACGCTTAATTGATAGCAAAACAACACTAGCCTCGTAAAAGGGATCCACCTAAAAGAGAGGTCCGCTTTAGAGAGGTGTCCGTTAACGAAGAGTTTACATTTATATTTAATAAAAGTTATAAATTGATTTTTATTTTCAAAAATCAAATATAATAATTAAAAATGATTTTTTAATAAAAAAATTAGTTTATAACTCTTATTTTCCAATTTTATTAATAAAAATTAAAACCGTTACGGTCTCTGATATTTAAACATATATATATATAATCTTTCTGAAGTCAGTTAACCAACTGAGCTGTTCTCCTCATAATACTACAATAAATTCCAAATCGCGCATCTCAATAATTATATAATATCTAAAACTGATTTCAATATAGCAACCATAAGAGACATACTGAGTAATCTGCGATTCCACGCCAGGCACCTCCAATTCGTAGAAAAAAAAAGCTGAACATAAACCTTAACCCTTAACTGGCAAAGCATCTCCAATTGCTTACGATTTCTTAACTTAAATTGCAAATCTTCGACGTTTCGTCACACTGTGCGCTGTCGGTGCCTTCGTCGCCGTCGTCGTCGTCGTCGTCGTCGTTTGTCTTTCTAATTTATAACAGCGCAAATTGGTTTTCACAATTAGGAAGTGGTGGGTGTTGCTCGGGCTTGGTGCCTCGGATATGTTTAGAGCATTGCAACGGAAGTAAATTACATGGGGCGCGCGGACCCAATTTGGGTTCCTTGTGGCACCGCCCACAACCCTCTCCCTCGCTCTCCATTTCCCCCCTCTGCCCTGATGCCCTGTCTGTGTTTAGTTGCAATTTTAAGTGAAATTTAATTGCGAAATTTGCTGGTGAACCAATTAGAAGAGGCGCACGAGGGACGAGCACAGTGAGCACAATCTTCTTCTTCTTCTGTCAGTTGCAACCACTAAAACCACAAGACAAGAGCGAGGTTGCAAGACAGATATACAAAACATTAAACAATAACTAAAGGAAGCGCAATAAGAATCGATTTGATGACAATGATGTGGCAGACCCCAAGCGAAGTAGACACCCACCAGCTCTCCCCCACCAGCCCTCAGCCCGCACTCCTCCCCCGCTCTGAAAAGAGCTACTACGTGATTTTCATATGTTAAAATGCACACAGATTTCCACAATTTATAAACACATCTGCTACCAAATCGAAGGAGTGTCTCGAGGCCTGTTCAACCCTCAATTGGCTTGCCAACAACAGCAACGACAGGGCAAACCCAAAGGAGGGCAGGTCCCTGGGATACGGTCCGCTTGTCCATTTTCATACGCATCTCTCAGTTCGAGTCGACTCGCCTGAACTCTGCTCGGCTCGGCTCGACTCGACTCGACTCGACTCGGCGGCCTCATCATCACACTTGAAAGAGTAAATAAAATATAATTCCTCAAGGGTGTTATAAATAAAATTATCTGAATTATGGTTTTTGTTGACTTTCTGACTTTGTGTTCCTCTCTAACCTCCTTCACCTCACCCTCGTCTCCCTCGCACTTGTTTTGTGCTTGTTGTTGTAGCATAGTTTTGTTGCTGTTGCTGTTGCTGTGTTGCTGGTGCTGCGGCTTGGGGTTTGTGCCCCTAATTTGCTCTAACTCGACGCAGACCCAGTGAAGACAAAACATCGTCAGGCAGCGCCTTCTCTCGTATGTTAACTGAAATCGATACGCAACCCTGGGCGGTGGAGTTAGCGGCAACGGGGCGTGGCAGTGGCAGTGGCAGGCTCTGTGGCTCTGTGGCACTAAATCAGATAATGCTCGAGCATTTGATAAGCACATAAAAAGCGAAGCGAATGAAATTATGACAGCTTACGAAAGGACCCAGTGGAAGATTAAAGAGCGGACGAACGAGTTGAAGAAATAAAGAAATAGTCGTGTTGCAACCATAGCCAGACACCAGACAGTAGAATAGGTGAATAAGTGGATAGATTGTGGGTAAATAAATTTGGAGTTAAACAAACAGATGGGGACATGGAATATGGAATCAGAAGATGAGAACGAGCTAGAGAGGATGGGAATGATGTACAGCTGACGACCTAAAATGGAAAGTAGTTCGATGAAAATAGATAGATGAGATTAAAGGTTAACAAGAATGGGATCTAGATAAGTTAAAAGATCCAGAAGGGGTGTGAAGTAGATGAGAACAGGAAGATAAGTGGAAGAATAAACATACACGGTATCTACATATATCTGTATATGTGTTTATGAAGTTAATTAGTTAGTTAGTTAAATATCGGGGCAATAAGCTCTAAATAGTCGGATTGATATAGAACAGAGAAACATCAGAAGAGAGTTAAATGAATAAGAGAAAAGATTTTCATATGGATAAATGTGTATATTGCATGTTGAATGAATAGAGAAAAGTGTAATTGGATAAATATAAATATGAAATAACTTTTAGATTGATAGATGATTATAGTGATAAATGAGTAAATACATATTTAGTAGATAAATGGATAAGAGATAATTAATTAAAAGAGACTTTATGGTTGGATGGGATGTGAGTGTTATGTAGACTTGTCTTAGGGCGGGCAGAATTTAATCCTTGCTTGTTCCGACTGCAGTTCATATTCCCAAAAATCACTCCATACTTATTATTTACCCCAAGTGATTACAGCATTATGTTAAGCGTAGTTTACATATATAACCAACAATAGAAAGGGCAATTGGTCCCCTCGAAGTGATTGTCATCATAACATCTCCTAACTGCACGACTCTTGCCCTGTACGATATCTCATACATGAAAGTATGTATGTCTGTCTGCTTCTCATCCTTTCGCCTGCCTGTCTGCTTGTCTGTCTGTAGCCTTGTCTGGCTGTGTTTAACCTAATTAAAAAAGGTAGCCCGATTTTAATTAGGCTAGCAAATGGTGCAGAGTTTGCGGGGCGCTTGCTAAATTTGCATATAAAGAGTATAAATTGTTATTATTGTTGTTACTCGAGAGACTCGAGACTCGAAGCTGGAAACACGAAACACTCTGTGGACAGACAGTCTAATCTAGCGGGCTGCTGCTGCTGCTGCTTCTGCAGTGGCCCAACGCCTATTGCCCCCGAGTTGTGCCTAATTTCAAAGGTCGTTAAGCAAACAAACTCAAGTGGAACAAAATGCAGTGACAGAGAGCGGGAGAGCGAGAGAGAGGGAGAGAAATCAGCCCGGTTACTGGGCTATTTGTCCCGCTGGGAAAAGACTCGTGACCATAACGATGAGCGGGCAAAAACTACCCGTCTACCCAGAAGGCGCGTCAAATCTGAACCAGACCCCGATCCCATCCCCGACCCCTACCAATCCAAGTCGCATCCCATCAGGCCCACACAAACAGCCCAAAAAATCACCATAAATATCTATAAAAAAATTAACTTGCACCCAAAAAACAAAAAAAACCCACAAAAAACACACAGAAACAGATAAAAAATCAGGGCTAAAAATGGAGAAAAAAACGAGAGAGAGAGACGAGAATAAATGTCGGGCTCATTAGCATTTATAGGCCACACAAAATGCCAGACGGTTGTCGATGGGTTCTCTCGGTGGGTTGGTGGGTTGACGGGGGCCCGTCGTGGGTCGTGACACCTTTTGAGGTTCATTAGAAACTTGTCACATGATTTGATTTGCTTTTTGCATTGCCTTTTTTTCGCTGCTGCTTCGCAAAATAAATAGAACAAAATGAGGGGGGGAAAAAAATCACGCAGTCAGCAAATAAAAAAAAATACGTTTTTAAATCGGAAAAAACTCAGACTGACTCTGGGGGTAAAAAACGACAGCATGGAAAAGAACAACGTCAGCGATTAGGACTGCTAATTATGCTATGTGACCCTCGGCTCAACCACCTCTACACGCCTCTGAACAGGCACAGAGCGGAGTCAGCAGGCCACGCGCCCCTGATGCGGCGTCTCCTGTTGGTTTTCCTATTATTTTTTCATCCATTACGTAACCCCTTTCCCCTACCCCAAAGGAGTTTTCATTGCTTGTCAAAGTCGTTTAGCTGCCTGTTGTTGTTGTTACTGTTTCTGTTTGATGAATTGTCCGAATGAGATTCCGATTGCGCCAGCGATGCGAAGTGTGCTAAATTGTTCGTGCACCGCACACGCCAAATCATGAGAATCCAAAACGTGGGAATTTCAAGAAAGTTGACCACATAACGGCAAGTTAAGTGCAGTAAGTGTAGACTAACTAAGTGATCTGTTTACATTATACAACTTCTTCTACTTATAATCAATTACGATCATTTTCTTTTCCTCTTTATTGCGACATTCTTCAACGTTGCATTAATAAAGCTTTAACTAAAGCATTCTTTAATGCTTAGCCTGTTCCTCTTCTTTTAATATTATTCCTAATTCGTTGTCTTAAATGTTCCATTATACATATAATATTCACTATTACTTCCCAGATCACTCTCTCTTTCTTTTGCGTTTTTCTGTAACGTTACTCGAAGAATGCCCAGTCTTTTTTTGTTTTACTTGATCATTTTTATTAGTTTCATTACATTACGCTCTCTTTTAACATTTCAAATCACAATTACCTGTGCTAATTATTCGTTACTTGCTTTGATTTTCCTTTTCCTTTTTGTTGCGATTTTCTTAAATGTTTTGTTAGCTATATCAAAAAATGTTCTCAATTACTTCCCTGCTCACTGTTTCTCCTGTTAATTACCCCTAATCTCCTAAGCTTACTCTTCCTCTCACTGTCTCCCCTTTCCTCTTTGTTGTGACATTCTTAAACGTTAGCTTAGCTCATCCACTATAAACAATTCCCTTTTCTGTTGGTTATCCAATAAGTGGATTATGATAATATGCAACCCTGTCTAGAGTAACTCCCCCACTACGCTGTGATTTTTATGTTCCGCCCATGTTGCCGCGACATTCTTAAACGTCTTTTCTAGCAGGCCAGTTACGCCGATTCTAGCAGCTCTAATAGAGTTATATAGAGCGCATACGTATCGCGACTGTGGGTCGAGGGCCGTAACATAATTAACCCCTTGTCATTTACGAGCGGCTTGTAATGCGCCCAGTTACACTTACCCCCCCCCCCCACACTCAGTAACTGTGGGGCGCAGCCAGGTGTGTTGTGTGTGTCTGCTTTGCGGGGCCGCACAGTGGGCAACAAATGTGTGGCACTTAAATTAATGAATTTCTTTGCACTTTGCACGACGGTAATTGGAGAGGCCGAACGTATTGAGTGACTGACCTGACTATGTCCGCCATACTGAGGCAAACGGTCCGGGGGGGAAGGTCTGGCAGAGAGAGAGAGAGGGGCTCTCCGTTGTTGCGCACTTCAATCTGTCGATCTGGCGTCGAGTGAACTGCATGTCTGCTGCTGCTGCTGCCAAGTTGCACATGAATTTATATGAGTTGTTTGCATTAAAATGAATTGATCGACACGACGAGCTGCAGAGCTGCCGCCTCCCCTCTACCTCCCTTCTTCTCTGGCTTTGGCTTTGGCTGCCTCCTTGCTGCCTGGTGCCTGGTGCCGGGTCATTGCTCATCTGCCACGCCAGGCACGTCAACGCAGCAAATTACTTGAAGCTGCTGCGATGCAAAATTGAAAATTCAAGTGGTTAACTTGGCAACATGTTGCCGTTCTTGACGGCCATCGACAGCAGCCGCAGCAGCAGCAGCAGTCGGACACGGAGACGGAGACGAAGCTGGAGCAGCAGCTTGTCCGATCACGCTCTGCCTCTCCCTCCCTCTCTCTGTCTTTTCTCTCACTCTCTTGCCCTCTTTCTCTTACGTTGTTGCATGTTATGATTAAACTTTGATAGCCAACAACAATCAAGTCAAGGAAAATCAATAATTTTTACGCATCTTGTTACGTTGCTGCCACAGCCCGTCGGACGACGAGCGACGGGCGACGCTGATCCGCAGGCAGACGACGATGCGGACGAGTCCAGCAGCCGTCGCTTCGCGTCACGTCGCGTCGCGCCATGACGAAAAGCTCTCAAACGAGCTCAGCCTGCGATCGACTTCGTCTTCTCGTCTTCGTCTTTGACTCGACATCGACATCGACATGCCAAAGCGGCGCATAAATGTTTTGTTGTTTTAATGAAGACGTCGACGCAGCTCCAGCACCAACAAACAACAACAACAACACGAGTAACAGCTTCAGTCTTCAGTCTTCAGTCTTTGGCTTCGGTTTCGGTTGCGGGCTGCGAAGAAGACATCAAGGCGTTGCATGCCAGCAAAAATGTTTCCTCTTTTTGTGTTTTTGCGATCGAGGGGCGCGTCAACGTCTGCGTCTCAGTCTCAGTCTCAGTCTGCGTCGTCTGCACGCCATGACTATCGGCCTCTGTTTCGCTGTCTCTCTTTCTCTCTCGTTCTCTCTCTCTCTCCTCCTCTCTTACTCACCCCCTCTATCTGCCATCGGTTGGCATTGCTGAGGCCGCTGCAGCCTTTGCGGCTGCATTACGAATAGGGTCTAATTATTGTGGCAAGCCCCTGAGCTATAATTTGCCTGATTGATTTACATAACGATCGAAAATGATCAAGACATTAATTTCTTATTAACGTCGTTCGTTCGCCTGCTCTCTCGCTCACTCGTTTGCTTTGGCTCCGGCGTTGGCGTCGGCGATGGCAGCGCAGCGCTGCCACAGCCCACAGGCCTCAACATTGTTGCGCCTGCGCGTCTGGGGCGTAACGTTGCAGCAGGAGCAGGAGCAGAGCTGCGCTGCCATCTTCTTTGGCTGCAAATTTACTTTTCAATTTCTGCATTTTACTGCTCTCTCTCTCGCTAGAGGGCGCCACAACCAAAGAGCAACACACGTCCAGCTTACAATCAATTGTCGATCTCGCTTACACTCCCACACAGTAGTGCGTTGAGCCTCGGCTAGTCCATGCTGCTCTCTCACACACATACACACACACACACACTATCATGCGTGCGCTCTTCTGCTAAGACTGCCTACATAGACTTACTTTCCTAGAGCTGTGCCCACCACTCACGATAGTTTCAATATATCGAATATTGACTTAACGCATTCGATAGCAAAAAATAGTGTCCATCACTAATTCCATTTGATATTATGGACAGCAATCACTTTTTAGAACCGCTACTCAAAGGGTAGAAGGGTATTATAACTTTGCACCAACTGCAAATGTATATAACAGGCAGGAAGAGGCGTGGCAGACCCCAAAAACAAATATTAATCAGTATTAACAGTATTAACAGCCGAGTCGATATAGCCATCTGTCTGTATATTTTTCTGTCTGTCTGTCTGTTTGTCTGTTGTCTGTTTGTCTGTTTGTCTGTTTGTCTGTCTGTGTGTCTGTCTGTCTGTCTGTCTGTCTATCTGTCTGTGTGTCTGTCTATCTTTCTGTCCGTCTGTCCGTCCGTATGAAAAACTAGATCTCAGACTTTATAATAGCTAGGACTACCAACAAAAATTTAAAAACTGTCTAACTCCTGAAAAAAAAAAATTCCAAGCGTAATTTGAATGCATGGCAGTTCAGTTTTGGTAAACACAGTAATTATCAACGCCTAAATGATTTCTAAGAATTTGGTTGCGATGGGATAATTAACATAGAAGTTATTTAAGAAATCGTTACTTCGAAGCAACTTCTTAATGAGCTCCTCGACTTATACAACACAAAATTCGCACAACATAGAAGTTATATATAGGAAATTGTTTTGGTCAGGTGGGTAGCGATCACACTCGACTGTAGTTTTCGTGCTTGTTATACAATAAAACTGATGTAAACTTTAAATAAAATATACAATTTGCGTTAATGGTGTCATATCGAACAATCTAAGGATGGGAAGTCAGACAAGAGGGAATGTTTACAAAGTCAGGGGCAATACGTAGTATTTGTTTGAATATCTATGAAGTAGATACCTCAGAAGTCGTATTCAGTTGTGCCATTTAATACAAATACCTACGTTCTGTCCTGGGAAAGAAAAAACAACTCAACAAAGGCTGAACTGATTTAATATTCCCGTAAAGGATCCGTGGTTCCTCACTATTGCGATAGTATTGAATATCTTGCACGAAAGTATCGAATATGCCAACTTTCGATAAATTCCAGCTCTACACTAAGCGCTCTCTTTCGGCTCATCACACACACACACACTTTTCTGCAAACTTGCCCAATTTGACTGGCTTTCCTTTTGCCTGAGAGCACGACTGGCCTTCGCCTTCGTATTTGTCTCTCTCTCTCTCTATCTCCTGCTCTCTCTCCTCTCTCTCTCTCTGTCACTCTCTCTGCACTGCTCTTCGCTGATCGTTTTGTTCGTTTCGGACATAATTAATGTTAGTTTTAACGCTGCTTGAAAATGTTATTTCCCTTGATTATAGCAGGGCACATCGCAGAGCGGCTGCCGTAGCAACTGTTGCTGCTGCCGTCGATGTTGTTGCTGTTGCTGCTGATTCTGCTGCTGCTGCTTCTGCTGCTGTTATTGCTGCTCTTGTTGTTGTTGCTGTTTACTGCCGCTGATTGTTGGGTCGCGGTGTTTGGCCAGTTGCCGGTTGTTGTTGTTGCTGTTCTTGTTGCTGTTGTTGTTGTTGTTCCCTTTGCCCGGCTCGCTGTAGGCAGTCATGGGGAAACATTTTATGACGATTACTGTAATTCGTTGCCGCAAACAATAATTACTTTCCATTACGAAAATGGCGGGCATATTATCACCTGAATATCACACACACACACACACGAGCACACGAGCACACACAGTACATACGTGCACACACACTTGCAGCGACTGCAACAGCAAACACAGGTGTTAAGCGTATGTGCCGTGAGTGCTCAGTCGACGCTCGCGTCGCAGTCACCGTCGCTGTCGATTCGCCACGGCAAATGAAACGTTTCGCTGCGCTTGCGCGTCGTTTGTAGCGTTGTCTAAAATTTTCGGTAATAAAATATGACAACTCAATCAAGGGCCATAAAAGCCAAGGCACACAGCGGAGCGAAGCAAGTGGAGCAGGCACTGGGGACGCGAGGCGGGGCAGGTAAAAGGGGCAGCAGAGCATGGGCAAACTGATGATCAGGGCGGGTCCCGGCACAGCGAACGACGGCGCACGACGGCGCAACGGCGCAAAAAAGCTCAGTAATTTGCAGAGGCTGCGCAAGACGATCAAAATTTACGATCATTTTGTTTTCAAAATCAATTTAGAAAGGAAGCGCGGCAAAGATCAGCCGCACGACAGATGCTGTACGAAAGAGAGGTAGATCGAGAGAGAGAGAGAGAGAGAGAGGGGAGAGCTGGAGAGAGCGAGATAGCTTCAGCTTGAGCTTCAAATTGAGTTCTTAAGTTGGCTGCGCTCGCCTCCTTTCACTGCCTAAGTCCCTGCAACGAAAACTGATCGCACGATCAGTTGTCAGTTCAGGTAGAGAGCGGTGAAGGGGGAAGGGGTAGGGGTAGGGGGGAGGGAGTAAATGGGGATATGTGGATATGGGACTGTTGCTTTTCGGCAGTTATTAGCCAGGTAAAACACGAGTCTTGCACATTTGAGAGCTTGTAATTTACTTAATTTGATTACGAACGATGTGACGTCCTCCCCCGAGTGGGCGTGCCCTCATGTCCAATTCAGGGTGTGTAGCAGAGAGTGTGCGTGTGTCTGTCTGTATGTGTAAGCCCAATTGGATTGTCAGTTTCCCTATGAGTTTGCTGCAGGTGCTATGCCAAGTTTAGTCAGGATAAATACGACGTTTAAGTGGGTGGATGCATCTCAACTGGATGAATGTCAGACGATTGAGCTGAAGGAACAAGTTTACGATTCTGAGGAGTATCATAATCTCATGAGATCTTCATGCGAATCAATTTTTTTTGTGTGCGTTGAGCTGTTTGTTTGTTGATAATTAATTAATTACTTCATGTCTATACTATCATTAATTAAATATTAATTTAATTAGTTAATTATTAATTTAAATACATCTAGAGATTACATTTTTTTTTCAATTCACACTTTTTGTCTTGAAAATGTTAAATTTCAATTAAATTGTTCGAATTTTCGCATATTTATTAATGTTTTATTCATTATTTATTATGTATGTGCATGTGCAAGACTAGGAAAACACCTTCCCGGAATTATGGAGATAAGGTCTATCACTTCTGGACAAATCTTAGAATTCATAAGAAAAACTACACTGAAAATGGGACTTAAAGCTCAGCAGGACTACAATAGGTCTAGGTACAACCTTTTTATACCCTCGACCATGAAAATCAAAAGGGATACAACTGTGAAAGCAAATGGAACAGGCAGAAGGAGGCCAGACCGACCGCGCCGACCAAACCCCCCAACCCCCCCCCCACCGCCCCCCAAACAAAATAATTTGAACCAAGTGCGCGAAAAGACGCAACCACCCCCGACAAAACCGCCCACACCACAACCTACTGGTTTTTTATCAAATAATAACAATAATATTACATATTTTATTTATAAATAAATAAATATTACATATTATATTTATTATATTAATTGTATGCATATTTCGCGATCATACATACAAGTCAAATAACTGTCTGTATATATTTTCCAAGTGATTTCAAAGTAGTATTAAGAACCTGATCATAATTCATAAGAATCAATTAATGCGGGACTGCGAATCAGTTCAGATGAACCGAATCTCTTGCTCTCTCTCAGTCTCAGTCTGTTTTCCCTCTCTTTTCCCTCTCAGTCTCTCTCTCTGCCTCTGTCTCTGTCTCTATCTCTATCTCTATCGCTATCTTTCTTTCTCTGTCTGTTCTGCTTCGCTTGCTAATCGAATTTAATTTGCCCTCTTTGATTTTGCATTCCCCATTGTATTTGGGCTGCTTATGAGGTGGCCTTGTCTACGCGTGTGTGTGTGTGTATGAAATTAATTGAGCAAACAAATTTAATTTACGAGCAGCGTGTGAAGAGCAGCAACAGCAACAGCAACAAAAATCTATTAATATAAACAATAGTTTATTAATTGAAAGTTATGTCTGGCGATGCCTTTATGATTTATACGTAACCCCGGACAACAGGGCATGAGGAAGAAGAAGGTGGAGTGGAAGAGGAAGAAGAAGAAAAAGGTAAGGGGCCACAAAAGTCGAGCTAAGCCGAACAACAACAAAGCAGAGCGCAAAAATAAAGATCAGCATAAAAATTGATTTCTGCTTCTGCTTTAATGAATTCTCATCCATTGTTGTTGTTCTTGTTGTTTCTGCTTTTAGCCCGAGCCAGAGAACAACAAGAAGAAGAATAAATTGGGTAGAGAAGAGAAGAGATGAAGCAGAGCAGCACAACACAATCTCAATCAATTTCAAGTCGCACATCACATCAAAACAAATTACCAAGGAATTAATTTGCCATCAGAATCACGCAAGCGCAGAGATTGAGACTGACGTCGACGTCGACGTCGACGGCGACAGCGACGCCGACTGCGACGAGCAGTCTGGACAGTGAGAGGATATATGCGAACAAAGGAGCACAGCAGAGAGAGAGAGAGAGAGAGAGAGAGCCGAGGTAGGTGCCGTGATTAATACATGAGGATTTAATTAACTTGCCATGCTGCGCGCGTGCGCTGTCTCGCTCGCACTTCCACTCACTGCCGCCCACTCTTTGCTCTCTGCTCTCTCTCTCTCCCGTTCTCACTACGTTTGACTGCACAAACGACATATAGAGCGAGAGCGAGAGAGAGAGATAGTCGCCGTGGCAACTTGTTGTAAATGCGCCTAAATACCCTGTACGCGAAATTGATAAAAAGGCCAAATCTGTTGAATATATAATATCTATTTCTATATGTTCTTGCGAGCAAATTATGCGCACATTCACAGCGCCGCAGGGGGCAGGTGTGCGGGGTAACAGAGAGAGAGTGCAGGTGTGTGTGTGTGTGTGTGTGTGTGTGTGTAATTGAAACGTGTTTTTGCTGGTCTGGTCCATTGTTGCCACTCAGCTGCGCGGCGGCTGTCGCTGGCGAACGCCTGCAGCGCGAAAATCGGTGGCATGTATAATTTTTATCACCTTTAATTAACTTTTCAATTAATAAAAAAAACGTACTGCCATGAACAGCAACAACAACAACAACAACAACAAGAACAACAACCGAGCGGAAGACTCGCAGCTGTCGTTGTTGTCGTCGTTGTTGTTGTTCCTCTTGTTGTTGTTGGCCTTTCTGGCCAATAAAACGCCGTCGGCATTTGGAGTTACTTTTGGTATTCGTAATACGGAGCAAAAAAGGAAGTGATAAACACGATGAAAACACCGATGCCGAAACCGGAAAAAAATTAGCAAACGGAGACTCGATTAAAGGGCAGAAAATTGATGTACATAAATACATATAACATATATAATACATACTATGTATTTGTGCCAAACAAAAATGTATATCAATTCTTCATTCTTTTCTTCCATCTGTCTATTCGTCCGTATGAACGCCTAGATCTCAGAAACTACAATAGCTGCGACAATCAAATTTGATGCCAATATGTCTTATTACAACATGCGCGTACAGTTGGCTTTAGAAATACGCCACGCCCCATTACGCCTTCATAGATTAAGGGAAATCGAGTTCAGGAGTAATTCATAGAAGAAAAACAATAATTTTTGGTTTCTACAATGTTTATTATCATTCTCATTATCATGATTTGGTAACAATCGGAAACTAAACAAAGAAGTTATTTCAGGTTCCATTTAAGTGGGTGTACAGGTGAGACTTTACGTGGTGGAAATATCACAGGAGAGAAGACTGTACATTCGTCTGTAGTTTATCCACGTGTTTCAATTCATTCAGTGCTTACAAAAACTTAAACGTATATACAGAAGGACAAACAGAAAACAATATTCATATATACAAACGATTACACATAAACGAAAATCGCAAAGGTCAAGGATATAAAGAAAGAGTGAGAGAGAGAGAGAGAGGGAGAGAAGAGAGCGAATGACATTTATGAAAATCGCAAATGTCAAAAGTGTTTTTAGTCAAAAATTGATTAAAAACCGCACGCAGCTAAACAGAGAAACCCCCGCAACAGCAACAAGAATAACAAAACAAGCAACATATTCAATGGCAACGGAAACGGAAATAAGCGCACAAAGAGACAGAGAGAGAGAGAGAGAAAGGGGGCAAAAAGAATAAGAGAGACAGACAGCGGGCAAAATGGCTACAAAGTCAGCTAAAAGTGTCATTACAACTCACAAAAATCCGACCAAAAGTTGAGGAAAAACAAAGACCGGAAAACTTTCAGGGACGTCGTCTGCGGCGCTGCTGCTGCTGCTGCTGCTGGGGCAGGCTCAATTCAATTTTATCGTTTCAATATTAACCCAAAACAACCCCACAATATTGCCTTCATTTAAGGTTTATTAGATACAACGACAAAGACGGAGAAAGGAGCACGGAGCACGGTGTACAATGGACAGCGGGTGGTGGGTGGTAGGTGGTGGTTAGTGGGTGGCCCAACAAGCGGAACGCCAAGCGATGGATACAAGAAATATGTAGCTACAACAAAAACAACAGCAGACAGCAACAACAACAAGAACAACAAACAACAACAGAAGTCGACAAAACACACACAATGAAAAAGCAGAAATTTTCCAATTTACAAACGTCGCCAAAAGCCAACGAGAAAGCTTTTTGTGGTGTGCGTGTGTGTGTGGGGGGGGTCGTGTAACAAGGATAAATGCCTTGCCGTGATTGTCTGTGTGTGTGTGCATGTATCTGTATGTGTGTGTATGTGTATGTGTGTGTAACGGCATAAACATTGATCCAACCGTAAAACTGGCTGACAATCGCGTCCCCTTCGTCCCTTCAGCATGTCCTGCCGCAAAGTCCGTTAGTCCTCACACACACACTCACACGCAGACACACTCACTGTCACACACACACACACATGTGCAGGGCCACAAAGCGTTTGCCAGGCGTGGCACTGAGCCAAACCGAAACGACGCCAAGCCAAGTGTATAAATTGTATTAGCCCCGAAGTGTCGTGCGGCATTTTGATGGGGCGGCACAGACCAGAAGGAGCAGAAGGAGGCAACAGTAGGGAAGAGGAGGGGGGAAGGGAGCATAGGCAATTGCTGTGGGGCGTGTGCTCGTGTTCGTTCTGCTGTAGCCAGTCTACCTCTTCCCCGCACTCCACACTTGTACGCTTGGTGGTTGCTGCGCATCGCCGTCGCAGTCGCCGTCGCAGTCGATGCGTCGCCTTCGCACGCACGCACGCATGAAGCAGCCAACATGGCCGCCTCCTTGACAGCAGCAGCAGCAGCAGCAGCACCACCACCACCAGCAGCAGCAGCTGCTCCTGCTCCTGCTCCTGCTCTGGCTCCGGCTGTGTCTCTGGCCGTGCTCACAACAAGTGTCATTTGCTGCAAATTGCAAACCGCAACAATTTCACAAAGGACGCCGCCGCCGCACAGCAACGGGGCGAAACAACATGGGGAGACAACTCTGGCCCAGGGTAGTCGGAAAGGGGGAGACCAGGAGGGAGCAGGCCGCAGAGAGCAGTCACCAGCAACGGCTGGTGGAGCAATCTGTTTCAATATAAACGCACATGAGGCATTTACGAGCGCCAACAAGCTTCGTGGGCGGGTGGATAACGTAGGATATGCTCGGCTGCTCTCCTTCTTCCTCCTCCTGCTCCTGCTCACTCCCTCTCTCTGTCTTTCTGCCACACTCCCACTTGTTCTCTCTCACTTCCTCTTGCTCTGTCTCACTTTCTGTGTGCACGCGGGGGCCGTGAGCGGAGGGATGCCACTTAAATGCCTCATGATGTAGTTTTAGTTTAGATTTGATTTCTCCTTTTTGTACCCTGTAACCATAAAATGGAGCAGCTTAGTGCAGAGGGCAGTTTGGACTGTTAAGGCACACAAATAGTCTGCATACGTGAACACTAAAGATAATTTGGGAATTAAGGGAATCTTTAAAAACTTTATAGTCTTTCTGGTAGAACCTTCATACTTTAAATGAAACTTTATTTGGATACAGTCTAAGTCTTCTTAAAATTTCAGAAGAATTGAGCAAAGGATAAAACTGAAACAGACACATAATGGGATCATTCGAATCTTTGGAATTATGTTGCATTTGTGAACCGTTTTTATAATTTATACTTACAAAGATAATAAAGATTGTATATAATCTTTGTATTATTAATTATTATTATTAAATTTCAGAAGAATTGCCAAAAAAGTAAAGTTTAAACTGAACTTTCATTAGGATGTTGAAGTAAATAATAGCTGAATTTATATTTCTATTCCTCAATAACTATTCCCATTACTAACTCACTGACTTTCCCTTGCTTTACAGCTCGTCAAAGCTCTTACAGGGTATTTTCTTTTCGCTTTCCTTTTGCGCCTTTTGCATGTTTTTCTATGGCCTTTTGGATTTTTTTCCAGGGTTGTTTGCGCCACAACAATAACAACAACAACAAAGTCAAGTAGTGACTCCTGTGTGTGTATTTGTGTAGATGTTGCTTGCTGCTCGTTTTATTCACTGTTGCGCTTTACACACATCTTCGTCCCTTGGGTGTCATAATTCTTGACGAGCTCATCTTTTACTTAAGTTTTACATAATTTTCATGTCGTTGCCCGCTCTGAGCCTCGCTCTGTGTGTGTGTATTTGTGTGTGTGTGTGTGTGTGTGGGTGGGTGAATCGCGCCCAAACTGGGGCGTATCACTTGGTAAGTCCCATGGAGATAACATAAAATCGAAACGTGTGTGGTTGTACCCAAAAGGGAGCGAGGTATCATCACCAAAAAGGAGGCGGCGGTGGTTTTTGTGGCAAAACGCTACGTTCTACGTGTCTGCGGCTTTTCCGCACGGCTTTTGCGCTTACAATGAGTCCTAAGGAGAGACAGGGGGAGACAGGGGGGAAAGTGAAAAGATGGTAGAACTGAGAGGGATAGGGGAAGGACCGTGTACTAAGTTGGCTTTAAGTGTTGAGCCGTGGACAATATCGAAACGCCATAAGTTCTTGATTGTCTTTCAGTTACAAAAGCTTCAATATATATTTTATTATCGTATTTTATTTCGTTTCGAAATTCGTAAATTAGTTGCACTAAATTGGAGTGACTTTTCTGTCCTTTAAATGCCTATACAAACGATTTTCCTAATTTATTTGTGATTTTCGTGGCATAACTGACTAGATTATCGCATAGTTTAGGAATATAATATGAATTTATTTCATTATTATAATAAAATGTATTACTTATAAAAAACATAACTCTTATTTGTAAAGTTAATGGACCAATCTTGCAATACTTTAACAAATTCAACGAATAATGTAATTTGTATTTCCTTATAAAACTAACAAAATTAACGCATAGATTAAGAGTATAGAAATGAATATGAATTAATTTCACTACTTAATTATTATAATAAATGTATTAGTAAATAAACCAATCTTGCAATACTTGAAGAAATTCAACGAGTAATGTAATTTGTATTTTTCTTTACAAAACTGAAAGATTAATCCAAAGTTTAAGTATAAAATGTAATATTGTTTTGCATATAATATCTAAGATCAATTTGTTTATCATTCTACGCTTTTAAATTTTGATTGATTTGCTAATAAGTCTTTCCTTACTTAACGTTATTGCCCCAGATGGAACCCCGTTAGGTAAAGAATCACTAATGATATCCAAGGAATACGCTATACAAGCACTTCGATATTAATAAGTATTAAAATACCTAAAAATTTCACTTCAGTTTTCCCAAAACACATCCCAAAACAAAGAATATGATACAGTGCCCGAAAAAAGTTGCCGAGCAGAACGTACTTCGTGGGGAAGCTAATGAACGAGAGCTGAATTAGCACATTTCTGGACTTGGAGCCATCTTTTTAATTGAAGAACAAAGAACTGAAGAATTTTCGGGGGGCTGACAAAAGGTCCCCGAGTGCCACTTCAGATTCAAGTTCTCCCATTCTGCTGTGCACTCAGCCGACAAATTATGAACGGGCAAACGAGAAGGAAAAATGAAGAAAAAAAAAAATGACAAGAAGAAGAAGGCGAAAGAAAGCAAAGGGGTGGGCAATGCTGGCGGGAGGGGAAGGTAGGGGTGGGGGTGTATAGCAATGTCAGTTAGCTTTAGTCAGTGAATTCATTTGCAATCCCTCGACCTAATGGCGTTGGAGCTGGCTAATCTCAAACGGTCGGGCCAATTTGGCTGCCAACTTATATTTGGGGCCATTTGTTTTTCTTGGAAGGGGGGCGGTGGCAGGTGGGCGTGGCTGTTTAAGAAAAAATTACGCCTCAAAACTGTAAATGGCCAACAACAACAGCAGCAAAAGCGAGAGTGGGCCGAGGGGAGGGGGGGGGGGGAATGAGGCGCAGACTCGAGTGCGGAGTTGCCTCCCCCCTCTACAGGACGAGCATTTGTTGTTGCTTTTATTTCGGCAAATTTTCATTATCTACAGCCGCCATCTTTGTGCTAAATGGCAACACACACACAGACACATACAGACACACAGAGGCAGACACAGACAGATATGCATACTAGATAGACGCGGCAAATGCCTTGAACAAGCCAGAGAGGTGAACCGGGGGAGGGAGGGGAGGCACTTTTTTCGGGCCTCTGCTTTACCTAAGCCAAATCCGCCCCTTGAAGTGTTTATCATTTTTGCTATTGTTGTTGTTTTTGCTTTTGTTGCTGCTTCGCTGAAGTGTTTTCAATTTAAGTTTAGCGAACAAAACGCCTTTTGATTTTTATTAGCCGCTTAGCTCCACACGCCTTCGCGCTTCAAAGAGGAAGAGAAAGAGGTGTGCAGAGGCAGAGGCAGAGGAGAGAGGGGTGCAGCTATTTAAGGGCTGCTTGCCTCATCCAACACACTGGCCTCTGGTCTGGCTAACGTCCAACAAGCCAGTCGAAATTTATGGTCTACTACGGCCCAGGGTTGTCGCCCTCGTAAATTATGCAAAAAAGGCTACACTTGGCAGCTGTTTTGGCTTTGTTTTAATTTGTGGTTCACTTGTTTTTGGCAGGGCCAAGAGAGCAAGAGAGGGAGAGACAAGAAGAGAGCGAGAGAGCGAGAGAGAAAGAGAGGGGGAAGAGGAGAACAGCCATAAATGAGAGTCACTTAAATAATTATCATTTCCCGAGGCAAAACGCTCGTCAAAAGCTCATTTGGAGCGTCTCGTCTCATCTCATCTCATCTCGTTTGGGTCTGGTCCGTTTGATCGGGGCCTCGTCTCGTCTGAAAACCGACGATCGACCAATTAAGCAACGAGACGAATGATGTCTGATGTTGAGCACTTTATTAATTAGGGGGAAAATCAGTGGAAATCGGAGCAAGAAGCCAGAGCCAGGGCCAGACAACTCTGCTGGGCCCAGCAGGTCCAGCAATGCGCATTAGCCGCTGATGTTGATGGCTTCATGTGCTTCCAGTCTTGTTTTTTCGGCTACTCTCACCTACCCTATCCTAACTGGGTATTTACAACGAGTCAATAAGGGTTGTGCAGAGTGAAAGAAATACATATATAGTGCGAGAAACATCCACTGAAAGGAAAGCTGAAGCAGAACAAGTGAAGCTGGAAACCAAACCAAATTCAAAACCTGTAAAACGTTTAAGAATGTTGATTGGAGAAGGATACAGAAGGAGAAAGTACGAAAGAGTGAAAGAAGGAGTTACAAATGCAAGAACTTAATTGTTTCATTTAAAATAAGAAATCATTGAATGTTTATCAAAACTTCTGCTCACAAAAAAAGCCCAAGAAGCTCGCTTAGCATTCAGTAAAACGTTTAAGAATGTTGCAACAAAAAGGACTTTACAATATTTACAATGCCTTGAAGAGCTAAGCTTGCCAGTTATAGTTAGCCAGTTAGAATAATTAAGTAGCAATCGCAAGTCCAACAAAAGGCCCTTAATCGCTCGCTGACTTTGCTGGCAGCCAGTAAAACGTTTAAGAATATGCAGCACAAAAAGTAACTGCCAAAATCAAGCCGAGGCAGCGTATTGTGGCTTCGTTGTGCCTCGATTATGCCAAGCAATCGCAGGCTGGCCCGATATTGTGGATGTTCTAGGAGCAGCATCATCCAATTGCGCCACATCGCTCCTCATCGTTCGGACGCAATTAATCTATGGTCTAGGTAGCCCCATAGAAATGATGGCAATTACCCGACGCGCTCGCGGTCGGCTCGGCTAATGAGCAGTAGGAGATCTGCTCAATTCATTCATCACTGATGATCACTGATGATGATCAGCACCAGCAGCCCCAGCCCCCGATCGGGAATGGGAATGGGAATCGGGTTGATGGTGGGGGTGGCGGCGGTGGGCACGTCAAGTTCGGCCGGTTTCGGGGCGTGCCAATGGCGTTCTTATTAATTTGCTCAATTTCCACCACAACGAGGGAGCGAGAGGGAGAGAGGGAGGCAAAAAGGCCCAAAGTCAAAGTCGGGCCAAGAGGGAAAAAACTGAACGAAACGAGACGAAAAACTTAATTAAAATGTCGTAAACGAAAATTGTATGTTGTGTTGAGTTGTGTGTTGTGTGTTGTGCCTCTCTCGGTTTGTCGATTGTTCGTTGTCGGTTGCCGTTGCCTGGGAGGGGGGGGGCGGTACGCCAGGCGATTAGCTCCCAAAATAATTAAGACATTTCACTTTGGACTTTCGGCCAAATGGAAAAATGTTAATACAAATTGTTTGTTGCCCAATTTCGGGGCCGTTCCATGTTTTTCCTCATCTATTGTTGTTGCCCCATGTTGTTGCTACTTGTTGTTGCCGCTTGCTGCTTGCTGCTTGTTGCCGTTTCGGGGCCGCGACCGAAAACAATAAAAATGACTAATGGCACCTAATTTCCCGTCGCACAAGTCCAAGACGAAACAGTTTTCACATTTCGGGTCGCTATCCCTCTCCTCCCCCCCCTCCCTCGCCCTTTCATTTCCCTCATAGCCCTCCCTTTGCTCGAATTTGAAATTTGAAGGCGTCTCGAAAAACGGTTCGCTAGCATTGCTGGTTTCTGGATTGCGTGGGCGTTACCCAATGGCAACGTCGCGTCGCCTGCGCACAGTGGGCAGTGCGTTTGCCACTAATAATAGCTACAGCAACAGCAACAGCAGCAGGACCGCAACAACGCAGAACAGCAACAGCGAAAGAGGCCCACAAACGGAAGCCGAAATGGAAATGGAGGTGGAAATGGAAATGGGAACAGCAAGTCGAACGTGGAGTGAGAAATTCACCTGTCGTTGACAGTTTGGGCGATTTTTCAGCTCAACTTCAGCTGCTTAAGCCCGGAAAGGTCTCTATTCAGGGGTTCTCTCTCTCTCTCTTTTCTCTCGAATATGATTGCAAAAGCTACAAGCGATTGATGTCTGTATTTTCATTATGGTAATTACTTCATTTTCAGATCATAGTATCTATTTTGGTTTAGTTGACAACAAGTTGAGAAGAATATTCAATACATTTAAAGTTCTGTTTCTTAACTTTACTTCAGCTCTCACTCTGTTTCTCCCTTCACCTCAATAACATTCTCTGCACTACACTTACTTTGTATGTAACACTGAGAAGGAGGCCTGGCAGATCGAGCCGGTGTAGTCATGCGATTTTGTCCGTATGAACGCGTTAATTTCAACATCTATTAGAGCTAGAGACACAAAATCTTACATCAAGGTTCCTGGCTAGGTTACTTTTACTTTTGAATGTCATTCGCGATTATTAAGCAAAGTATTTTAGTCTTAAGTTTATGTTTTAGATATGCTCATAGATGAATACCATAAAAACTACAGTTCTAAACATAAATCTCATGGAACATATTAACACAGAAATTATTGATGGTAGCAAATGACTTTATTCAGAACTTATTCTTATTAATAGTATGAAAACTTACTTTGAAACGTTTTTCAAACTGGGCAAGGAGTATCTTTACGTCGTGACGTGCTTGGCTGTGGTTCTTGTTACTTTTAATCTATTTAATTCATTCTTTTAACGACATATTGACTCATGTTTTGTTGTAATTATAATAAAATACTTCCCTCTGTCTATATGACTTGGCAACTGCCTCTCCTTTGCAATTCTCGACTACTCTCTCCATCTGTTTGCTCTCGCTTTGCTTTCACACCTCTTGTTCCTTATTTCTCTGTATCTGTATCCTCGCAGTGTGCCTATCTATCTGAGCCTATTTATCTACCCTGCATTTAACTCTTCTCTCTCTTCTATTACTTCCCTATTATCCTTATACTCTCTCCCTCTGTGCGGCCGCCCAAAATCATTTCCATATTATTCGGCGCAAATATATAAAAGGTTGGTTAAATTTAATTACACTATAAAAGGGTAAACAAAGCCCACGCACGCACTCATACGCACACTTACTTTCAGCAAATAATTACACACACATAGAGGGACAGGGCAACAACAACAACAAGCAGCAACAATGCACTATGGAAATTTGACCCGGTTTTCTGGCCAAAACCCACTTTCTGAAAGTCGGAGAATTTAAATAATTTTAGGTGCAACGCATTCACAATAGATCATTCTTCAATGTGGCGTACCAGAAATCTCAATAGGTGGCGCCACTTTGAAGAAATCAGCTGACGAACTCAGCTGTTGCAGTTACAGAGCACGTGCTTGTTATTTACGAAGCTTTCAGCGCAATTTTAAGCTTTCGATATCTTCAATATTAAGCAATTTACAAAAAAATTTTTGAAATGAGTTTCAATCAGTGTGATTTGTATTACTTATTTGTGATCGTCAAATGTTCAAAAAGTTCGTATTGTCCCCTAAATAGAGTAAACATGTAAGTAGTCTATCAAATTCATGGTTTTGGCAATGTCTCATTTTAAAATAGATTTTTAAAAGTGAGTCCAGCGGAGTCCATCCATGAACTATATTTTTAAATTGTAGCTTATTTATTACTTGATTAAATTGTTGTTATTAAAAATGCCGATTTTAACCGTTTTGGTTAAAATTTTAAATTAAAGAGAGTAACCTCAATTTAGCCAACGCAGAATCGCAGAACAGAACTGTGTTATTTTTTAAGATTTTGCAACCCAATTTACAACATTGGCTTTTTTATATAAATGTAATATGCTTACAAAATTTCATGGAAATTAGACCACTATAACATATAGCTGTCATAGGAATTATCGTCCGAAATGCGGGTTTTTTGTATGAAAATCTGAATTGTTCATTGAAATAGCTACATTTTGCAATGCCAATTAAAGTCATATAATAACCCTCGTATATGTTCTTCATTTCATTAAAATCGGATAACTATATCCCATAGCATTCATAGGAACAATCAGTTCATTCAGTATCAAAATTAAAGATGTTCATTAATATGTCGTTTATGTGCAGGAAATTGTGTTATTTTAGCTGGTAAAGAATATATAAACAATATAATACCATTCAGTACCATGTTATATGACTAATATAGGAACAATCAGAAAAGATTAATGCCAAAACCTGAAAGTGTATAAAACCTTCGGTATGCCAAATAATGACATTTATTCTTGGTTTTCCTTCAGTTAGAGGCATACCACGCCCACTTTTGTCAAAACTGATGTCAAAATTTTATAACAAAATGTTTTATTCGATGTTAAAAGTGAACTCTTAAAATGTTCAAACATTGGAGTTAACTTTTACCACAAAAATGGACGGTGCCCCGCCCACCATTTTTTTATAAAATTGATAGTAGTTATGTTAACCCAATGCAAAAACCGGGCGGATAACAACCCGTTCTTGGGTTTTTAATTTTGGCCCGAAAACCGGGTCATTCCCATAGTGCAATGTCGCAAATGGCGCCCAACGTTTATCGTAGTGAACGTTAGCGAAATTCTCTCGCTCTCTTGCTGTTCTTCTTGTTGTTGTTTTACTTGATTAAAAATTGATCAAAAACATAGCAACACACAAATATGCACGTTTGTATTGTTGTTGTTGTTGTTGTTGCTGCTGTTGCTGTTGCTGCTGTGCGTGTCGCAGCGAATTGATTAAAAAGAGCAAAGCGATTGAAATTTTATTGGTAAATTGAATAAAGTGCGCGCCAGGGAGCCAACAAAACTTGATGTTGTTGTTGTTGTTGTCGATGTTGCTAGTGTTATTGTTGTTGTTGCATTTGGTGTTTGCTGCGGGTGCTGCTGCTGCTGCTGCTGTTGTTGCTGGCGTCGCAGTCGCAGTTGCTGCCAAAATGTTTGCTATAAATTAATGAGTTTGCATTTGTGTTTTGAGCGTGTGTATGTGTGTTTGTTTGTGTGTGTATTGGTGTGCATGCCTGCTAATAGTTGTTGTTGTTATTGCTGTTGCAGCAATCGCGCAATCTGCGTTTGAGTGTAATTTAAACAGAGCAAACGAGCAATAATTCAATTAGTGAATGGATTCACAATCGCACGCATAGTCTCTCTTTCTCTCCCTCTCTCTCTCTCTTTCTCTCTCTCTCCCTCTCTCTCTCTCTCTCTGTGTCTACTTTTCCTCCCGCTACCTCTTTATCTCTGTCTCTCTCTCTCTCTCTCTCTCTTTGTTGCTCCCCATCATTTTGTATTTATTAATGAATTATAAACTCGCCAATTTACAACATAATCTCTTGCTTAGTCCTCCTCTCTCTCTCCCTCTCTCACGCCCTTTTCCCCCCTCGTGCTTTCTCCACTTGATTGACGATTGATTGATGGCTTAATGGGTTAACTTACCTTCGTTGCCCGCCGAGCGTTGCTCTAGCTGCTCCTGCTCCTGCTCCTCCGCTTCCTCCTGCTCGACATCTACTTGCAACTGCTCCTGCTCCTCCTCATCCTCATCCTGCTTCTGCTCTTGTCGTGCTGCTGCAGTTTTGAGGCAGCCGCATTGGCACGTTGCAGCAGCGCCATGTGACGCAGCATGTGCACGGAGGCAGCACCACAGGCACCAGCGCTGGCACCAACGACTCCACTATGCAGGCCCAGAAACGGTGCCCAGCCCGCTGCGGCAGCATAGAGATGTGCACCCGCTAGGCCGCCCATGCTGGCGGTCAGTGGGTGTGGCGTGTGCGCCTGCGCGCGGCGCAGCCAGCTGCTTGAGCAGGTGATCCATGTGGCAGGTGGATAGCAGGAGGGGCGAGGACTGGAGTCCTCTAACTGAAGGCGCTGCTAACTGTCGGCGTGGCTTGGTGGATGGCGGCCAAGGCGACGGCGCAACTGTTGCATCACACGCGGCACTGATAACAAACAACAAACAACAACAACAACAACAAAGGATACGTAGACACTTGGGAGACGGCTCCAACCGCGACAGCGATGGCAGCGACGAGTTACACAGCGATGGCAGCGACTGTGTCCACTGTGCGCCGGTCGCGGCGGTGACAAACAAATTGAATCGAATTAAAATTACACACGAAAGCGTCCAGCGCTGATTTACGCGCTACACGAGAGCAAGAGAGAGAGAGAGGAGAGAGAGAGAGAGAGAGGGAGAGAGAGGGCGGTAGAGACAGTGAGAGAGAAGAAGGGATAGCGAGAGAGAGAGAGAGAGAACGACGACGCTGCAAAGTTGACGTCGAAATGAAAATGGCAAAGCGACCGCAGACGACGTTGACAACAGACGATGACGGCGAAGTTTGTTGTGCTTGTCTGCGTGCGTGTGCGTGTGTGTGTTTGTTTAATAACTGCCAGCATGCGTGTGTGTGTGTGTGTGTGTGGCAAAAAGTGTCACTGCTGCTGGCATTGGCGGTTCGTGTCCGTGCTAAAAAGGGAGATGGCAAGCGACACCTGCAGCAGCAGCAGAGGCAGCAGCACCAGCAGCACCAGCAGCAGCTGGTCACAAGTGTGGAAACTGCTCTCGTTGTTGTTACTGCTGCTGCTGTTGTTGTTGTTGCTGTTAATGTTATTGTTGCTGTTGTTGTTGGCATGCGCGACTGCAAGCAAAAATCATTAACGTTCAAAATTTATGTGCGCCAAAGCGAGAAATAACAAAACGAAGGCACTCGCAGCCGCAGCCAAAGCGTCGGCAACGTCAACGAAGACCGCAACGTCAGCGTCAGCAGCGTCGTCGACATCGTCGTCGTCGTCATAGTCGTCGTTACAACAAAAAGAAAAATGGTTTCACTTAACTAACACGCCAAGGCGCTGCAGCGCTCTCCTCAGTACGTCCCACGCACACAAACAAAGAGAGAGTCAAGCAATGAACACACACAGACACAAAAGTAAAAAACACACACACATATACGTACACACACACACACAGAGAACGCAGTAATAATGGTATTTTTTCTGCCTGAGTGCGCGCAAGCGACAGCGCAAAGAGCAAAGAGCGCGCCCGTTGGGTGAGCAAGAGAGAGAGAGAGAGAGAGAGAGAGAGAGAGAGCGAGGCCAGTGCAGGGGACAAGCCAAAGCGCAGCTGTGTGCAAGCGAGAGGGAAAGAGCTGCAGAGAGCGCAACAGTCGACGACGTCGTGAAAATGAAATGAAAAACGCCAAAAAAATTGATTTAAAGTGAATTTGTATGTGTGTGTGCGTGTGTGTGAGAGAGTAAGTGTGCACGCCTGGGTGTGCGTGTGTGTGTGCGATGGCGCTTGAGCATTGAAACACTACGCGTGCAAGCGAGACAGCAGCACACTCAACACACAGGCGTGGCCAAAGAATACTGGGAAATTTTCCCAACTTGCTGCTGCTGCTCGGCGCGTTGTTCCTCGCAGATGATGATTATGGGCCAATTTCAGCAGCGACGCCGGCAGCGCTGCTTGGGCCAACGGCGGGCACAGGCCAAACTGACATTTTATTGATTGTTTTATGCGATTATAATGTAATAATGTCTTAAATATGCAGCGGCCTGGGCCCAGAGAGCAGCAACCAAGCAACCCACAACCCCCAAGCCCCCACACACCTCCCGCCTCCCTTCCCCATATCTCCTTAGCCACTCAGGCAGCGCTGTTGGGGCTGCTGTTGCTGGTATCGTTGCTTGGCTGCTGCACACTGCGCAGCTGCGACTTTTGCGTCTTTTAAATGAATTATGCGCACACACACAGAGCAAGGGGGGAATGGGGAGCAAGCAAGGTGAAGGGAGGGTGAGGGGTGGTGGGTTTTGTGGGTCGTGAGTGAAAATTGCCGCCCTCGCTGACCATTTGCTGGGCTGCAGCTGCTTTGTCTGCGTCTCCAACTCCTTTCGCTTGCTGTGATTGGCAAAAAAAGAAAATTCCATTTTGCACATTTTCACTCAGTCTGCACTCTTCATCTCGTTGGCTACAGCTCCCTGTCCCGTGCCCCCTTTCCCCCCACCCACTTACCCACTTGCTCTGCCTCTTTAGCTGCTCTTGCTTCTTTTTCTTCATCTGCTTCCTCAGCTGCTTTGTTTTTATCGACATGGAAAAATCTATAAACGGGCAGCGGCCGCCGCACTCAACTCAATTCAATTAATTTTCACTTGATTTTTCCACACACAAACAAATTTTCATTAAATTTGCTGCGGGGCGTTTCTTTCCCCCACTCTCCCCCTATCTCTCTCTCTCTCTCTGTTTCTCTTTGTCTATATCTTTCAATCTGCCTCCTTCTCTCATTGCTTCTTTGTCTTTTGCTTATCAGACGCCATTTTCTTTCGCTTGATTTTCTATTAGGTTTCTCGCTTGTCGCTGGGTCAAAACTTTTGCATCCCCCTCTCCCCCTACTGCTTCCCTCCTCCGCACTCGTCGCACAAATCTCTTCTGACATTTGCGTGCTCTCATTATGTTTTATTATAATAGAACTTATTTAGGCATTATCATTATAATGTTTATTGTTATTCGTTTGTTCGCGTATTTTGATTAAATTTGAATTTCATGTCTGCCCCTCCCGCTGCCTCCGCCCTTGTTTGCTATTGTTCTGCTTTGCTCGTTTAAGTTTTCCATTATGCCAAAATGCTGAAAATGATAAGCCTAATTAAAAATAAATCAAAAATGCGAATCGCACGATTTTCAATTCATTTCAAATTGCGTTGTGGAAAATGTAATTTAAGGCAACAGCGAGAGAAGAACAAAGAATGAGAGAGAGAGAGAGAGAGAGAGAGAAGAAGAGCTATTGTCAATTATGTGCCCACATTATATATATAGACTATGATAGTTATTAATTCTTTGTGCATTTATTAAATTTTTAATATATATTTATTAATGATTATAATTTGTGGTATTTCTCATGAAATAAAATACAATAAACGGTACGGGGTATCTCGCTGGACATTCGAAGTAGAACTTGCAGACATCATATAGAAATGGATGCCAACCAACGCGTTCACATTTCAGGAACTCAAACTTTATCTGAATCTATTAATACAAAATGTTGAGCCCATGTGTATCTTCGTAGTATCTAGTCAACCTAAATTCGAAATTGTTTTCTTTATGTTCCCTCTAACATCAATTGTATTTCGATAACGATTGCTTTGATGAGACATTCTTTGAAATGTACGATATACAATATTAATCTATAAATTGAATCGAATAATACTCACAAGCTCCATTATGAAGAAGACGACAACTATTAAGGGGACTAAGCTCTTCATAGCCTCAATTCTTACAAAACGACGAAGTAAACGAACATAATATATATAAACATATATTTACGATGATACAAATAATTATATTTAAATTATAGCAGAGTACGTTTCTGTAATTTGGATGTAGTTTGGACATGTATTTTTTTCTTGATCAAATACATTTTGTAATTATTGAAGTTTCATGAAATTTAGAATGCTGAATTTGACTAATTTAGGCTACTAAAATAAATTAAAAGAACCATTTTGGACCAGAACGTATTCATGGCATATATCCCTAAGTCAATCGAAAATCGGTATAGAAACGTTCTTTCATCTATTCGTCCAATGAAGAATTGGCCTGAAAAATTTACATTTAGATAAACATGTTAGATAGTAAGTATATGTATCTATATGATCTTACCGTTTTTTATATTTTCTTTATATTTGCTTTATATTTCTTTATATTTGGTCTCACAGTTATCGAATTGTGAGAACGATCAATTGCCTTGATGCGGCACTCATCGAAATGTCCGATATTCTCTGCGAACGATAAGCATCGCATACCATTAAACTCCAACGTTCCATGAATATGGAAATAGTTTTTCAATATATAATAAGTACTACTTTGAGAAAAAATGAAAATTAATGAGAAAAGTGAACGCTTCATTACCACAACTCAAACTAAGCTGTCAGTCTATTTAACTGGATAATAATTCTGTGATTTTGTATGTTAAAAACAGTACATTATATACATATATATAATATTATATAATTAATAATAAATCATCATTATTCGTTTATAAAGATTGAGCTCTTTTTTTAATTAAATGATATTGACAATGTTTTTGATAGGTACTGATTCCACAAAAATGCCAATCTATGCAGTTGAGAGAAATGAAAACAGCTATTTGTGAATGAGAGCAAATAAAAGTACTTATAAATGCATTTTTTCAAGTACTCAAACTTAATCTGAACCTACTTTGAATTAAGAATGTTTTTTTGTAATTGTACTTACAAGATTCACTGCGAGCAGGACGAAAACTATTTAAGGAATTGATCTCTCCATTGTTACTAAATGAATGGAATGAATGACCGATTAGGTGTTGATCGACATTGAATGATGCATGAACACATCTAATATGGTATAATTATATATGGTATTCTACTAAAAAAATTCAAAGATCCGTTATTTTGAAGCAGTGAACTTCTTTTATGGTCACAACTAAATAGATATGGCTAAGCATTCAATCTATGTATGTATCTAATGTTTTGAAATAAGTAGTAGGAAATGCATAGGGTGGATCTACATTGGTACTTATTGCGTTTACAAATGTCCTAAGTTTACAAATATTCGAAAACTAAATAAGCTGAACTCAGTAAAAGTAATTTAATCTTTGTATTCGTGAACATGATCAACCAATCGACCTGAATAAAAGTAAAACTTAACATGTTATGCTACTGAAGTTGATGATAAGTTTCGAATTAATCGGTACGTTATGCTTCATGAACCTGAGTTCATAGTTCGCATTGGGCTTACGAGTAACGCGTAGTTGATTCAGATGCGAATCGATTGGATCGATGTCCTTGGCGCGGTTAATTTTGTTTTTGTTTATCAAATGGCTGCAATCACGAATCAATTATTATTAAAAGCGCATTAAAAACAATAAAAATGTCATTAAACTAAAGGGGCTGGCAGAGGCAAGGGAATGTGGCCTGCAAATTGTGTCGGTAGAGAATAACCGAAGACAGAATGCGAAAGAACGAGTAAAAACGAACCAGTTTGAATCATTTTCAAGTTGCAAGTGCTCCGCCACTTGCTTTTCCCCTTATCAACAATGGATTCATATTAATCCGAGCCCTACACAATTCCTGCCCCCACCATCCCCTTGGCACTATCCCCACCTTGGACTGTGATTTTTATTACACTTTATTATTATTTACCTACTGTCGACTAATTTGTTTTTAATTTGTGCTGATAAAATTGATGAATATATAAAACGACGAGAGAGCAAATAATGAAATTAATAACTGACTAGCCACCCAGGGGTCGGTGTCGGGTTCGGGGACGGTCTGATGAATAAACTATGCCCCCAAAATAGACTAAAACTAAACGATAAACATGCCACAATAATAATTACAATAACAAAGAGCAAACATTGCCGGGCGAGAGGGGACAACATTACTCGGCCCCGATTGATTTGTCAAATCAGAATTATTTGATTTCGATTCTGATTTGGTATTCCAAATTCGTATTTAAATGAGTGGAGATATGGATAGTTTGGGGAGTGAGGGAAAACGGTGAGTGGAAATGGGCGGGTAGCAACTTAGCAGACCGCAACGAAACGCTACGTTCATGAAATGAAATGAAATGGCAGAAGTATTCAAGGGAAAATCTGAAAAAACTGATGATTTCATTGAGGTTTTTACAAATCCTTTCTTGATAGCTTACTTCAATTAATTGATGTACATTGATCTTGGGTCCCAAACTATCATGAATGCCTAACTAACATTATAATATCTACACATAAGGAAGTTAAGATATTCCTTATAATATTCTCTTGTTAAAATTAATCCGCATAAAAACGAATAACATTTTTTTTATTTAATGCATTACAAAGGGAAATACTTCTCATTATTTTCGACTATATCCCTCCAAATCCAAGATAGTTCTCCCATTGCAACCCTGTCTAGCGTGATCAAATGCCGCTCCGTGCGATTGTAGCGCAGGGAAACTATTTTGGAATGAAATAATGCGTGTGTTCCTGCTATCATCGAGGAATGGAGAGAAGGGGCAACTTAATGACTTTATTAGCTAAGCACAACTCATAAATGTGACAATGGCATGAGACATGAGACAGCAGATAGGAGCAGGTTGGCAGGCTGTTACAGGAGGTAGGGGACCGCAGATAGGAGAGAGCAGTCAGCTGACAGGAGATGGAAAACGGGAGACATGTCTGTAGCGAGATTTGACTGGTCAAATTTTGGAAAACCCGATCAAAAGGCCTCCACTCCGGTGATGGAAAAAGGGAGTGGGAGAGGGAGAGGGGGGGAGTAAGGGATGTGGACGTAAAGGGGGCAGGGGGAAGTTTGTTGATTTGTTTTAGGCGATAAGCACTTAAATTAAGTCTTAATTCCTAATGCCTCTTGTTGCACACGTGTCGCCATGCGGCAGGCTGCTAAACGAAAGGGGGTGGGCATGCGCTGGGGAAGAGGGGAGGTGACATCGCCCAGTGAAATGGACATTTAATTATTTGCCGTGATAAAACACAACGCAAAGCGAACGTACCGAGCACAGCTCCCCTCTCTTGCCTCTTCCTCCCTCATCGCTCCACCCATTGCCGCGTCACACGTCGTGTGTCTATTTTTTGGGGGTTGCAGATGGAACAGGACGAGGCGGGAAGTGGGGCAGGGTCTCGCTCTGCTACTGCACTGCCAGCTTCATATTCCAATTATTTATCTTATCGCCGTTTTGATTTTCATGCCGCACGCCCCAGTTGAGTTCCCGAAAATCAGAGCCCGAATCGAATGCAGCACGCCGCACGCAGCCAGCACTTTTGACAGTTGACAGTTGCATCAGCAACCTGGTGGCGGAGGGGCAGGGGCAGGGGCTGGGGCAGAAAGGATGTGAGGATGGGAGAGTCCAGTCGTTTGTCTCTAATTTAGTATCTATGTATCTGCGTATCTGTAGCTGTATCTGTATCTGTAGCTCATTGTATTATGAAAATATTTATCTTTCCCAGCAGCGCGAGGTAGGAAATTCGAGCAGCAGCTCTCCATCCCCCACACCCTCCTTTGCATTACACCCCCGACGGTGCTGTCAAAAGTGCGAAGTGCGGTAGAGTGGTGTGTATTGTGGTGTCTGTGTGTTGTGTGCACAACGCTTGTCAAATTAATGAGATTTTGAGTTTTGATTTCTGATCGATCGACTGCGATAAGAATTGCGACCACAGAGTAAAGAGGCAAACAGGGTGGGAAGGAGGAGAATACAAAATAAAAATGATAACAAATTATGGAAAGATTTTGAGCTTTATGTTAACCATAATTTGTTGGATTAGGAACGAAGATCACAAGGAAATGAAATCGGAGAGAAAGAGTTAAGATTGTGAAGAGAAAGATACTATAGATATTGAAATAGAAGCATAAAAAGAGAAAAAGGGAGAAAGACAGACAGAAATACATACCGAAAGAAGAATTCTTAGAGTAAGACGATATTCATAGATAAAAAGGAAGAGAGCAGCAACAATCAAAGTAGGATAATAAAATAGAGATAAAACACAAACTGAGAGAGGGAGAGAATGAAAGACACAAAGTCAGCTCGCAGTTTTCCTGGTTGCAATCAGAACCCGAGTGTCGCCTAATGATGCATCTGCTTGCCCAATGGCCCAAAAGCAATTACCGTAAGAGACCTCAGTTGAACACCTCAAGACCTAACTGAACCCGTTCACTCTCCAATTGGGGTATCGACTTGTAAATATGCAAATGCATATGGTAAATAGATGAGCTTTTATTGTATTTGTTGGCGTAAGCGAAAGACAATCATAACAAAAGTGTAAAAGTTGCCACATAGTCGAAACGCGCTGCTACCTATGGGGTACATAACCCTTCTCCGACTACTCCCACAGCTCCCACAACTTCCGCTTCCCTTCTTCCACACCTCACCCCCCGCACTCGGCAGCTCAAATTGACTTCTAAAAGCAGCAAAATCAGCAAAAAATTTGCATTTCAATAAACGATTATCGTAACTTTGCGTACGGTTTTTGGTTACGGTTTACGGTTTACGCTTTACGGCGTGTTCTTCTCTTGCTGTTCCTTTCCTTTCGCTGGGTTAGAGGTTGCCATTTTGTGTGGCAAAAAAGGTTGCCATAGGCAGAAAAATAGCTTAGGTTCGCCTGACGAGGGGCACAGCCACAGCGAGGGTTAAGGGGCTGAGGAGAGAACAAGGCAAAGGGGGGGAGGGCAAGGTGGCAAGGTGTTGTGGGAGGGGCTGCTCTTTACGACAGTCAACGGGCAAATTGTCGTTTTAAAAGTCAAATGTGGAAAATTTATTTTATATTTTTAGCTTTTAAATTAAATAAAGTTTTTGTCGCCGTCGTTTTATTTGCATTGGCATTTTGTCACCTTCGCCCCGAGAGCTGTTCCGGCTTTCCGCTCACGTTCCGTCTAGCTCCCTCTCGCTCTATAGCTCTCTTACTCTCTCTCTCTCTCTCTCTCTCTCTCCCCACTCTCTGTCTCTCTCTCTGTCTTGCTGTATATGTGTGTTTATTGTTTAGGCTTTTACGATTCGAATGGGAGCTGAGTAGCTGTGGGTGACGTGGGGTGGGGGCAGTGGGTGGTGTGGGGGAGGGGACGAGGATGGGGTCTTTCACGCTGGCATCACCACAAATCACACAGCTCACGTACATCGCTTAAATATGGCGCTCGTTTTGTGTCCGTGTCCGGCAAAACAGAAAAATAACAATAATAACAGAAACACAGCACGGCAAAGGAAGTACTGCAACAAGAGGCAAGCACGGCAGTGAGATGGAAAGAGAAAGAGAGACAATAACAGAGAGAGAGTGAGAGAGACAGGGGTAGAAAGAGATGAGTGGAGGGTAAACCCGTCCATTCTGCATGCAAACGCAATTTGATAACGAGCGAACGTATTAATATCATTGAGCTCCATTATTTCAGTAGCACCCCCTTCCCTTTCACCTTTCCCAATTTCAGCTCTCACCCATTCGCATCTCCCATCGGCAGCTCCCCACTCCCGTTGCTCGTCAACGAACCATTCCCAGCGGTTTCGCAAAAAATTATGTTCATTTTGCTGGCGCATTGAAGCACAAAACGTTGCAAAAGAAAACATGGAACCAGCAATAGTGGCTACCAGAATCCGCTACAGTTGTGTACAGTATGGAGCATATAGACTGAAACGTAAGTCTAAAAATGATAAAATGATGAATATATAATACTGAAACTCCAGTCTACAAATGAAAGATTTGCAGTTAGAAATCGTCATTTCAATACAAATTGCAAACAAAAAACGATTACTCGGTTAGGATCATTATAAATAACATTCATGAATAATTATTCATGATTATAATCATTCGATATGAAGTTATCTTACAATTTTAGTATTGAAACCTTTTAGATTTTTGGGGCTAGGCTAATTTGCAGAAGTTTACTGCCTAAAACTGCCAGACTTGATTCCAGATCATATACAAAGTGCTATCTTCATTTCATTTTCTCAATTTCCTATACAAACAGTTCGCTACCAAAAGATATACGAATTATTGCGAGAAAGAGCCAAAATTCTGATATTTTCAGCTGCAATGACAAGTTGACAGTCTTATCCTGACTTTACCGGAATCTTTTCCGCCTTCTTGAAGGATTCGCAGAGATAACCCAAAAATGCAAACCGAAATTGACTGTGAGGGGACACGTCAAATGGTTTCAAGTGCGCCACGTGACGATGGTGGGCGAAAGGAGAGGGAGGAGAGGGGATTGTAGGGGGTTACATAACTGGCTACCAATGAGGTATAGAGAGAAGGATGAGGGGAGAGTGAAGGGGAGGGAAGGGGTTGGGGGAATGGCATTGCTTATCGGCGCTCGTGTGCAACATATTGCCACAATTCGTTGCCGTCGCGTCGTTGCCAACGCATTGGCAATTGTGACTGATGGCCAATAAATTTTTACAGTCATGCACTGGACATGGACGTACCATCAAAGGGGGTACCAGGGAGACGGAAGGGAAAGGGGGGAGGGAGATGAGGTCGATTTCTTTATGTGCCCCGCACTGCCTGAGCTGCTTATTAAATAAATCACACAAACAAAACGGGTAACAAGCAGCAGCAGAGAAGAGGAGGGGTGTAGCGGGCGCTGGTGCAGGTTACCGGGGTGACCACATGTCATTGCCAGCTGAAGCTGATGCTGAGGCTGCAGCCCAGCCGAGCTGAGCCGAGCCGAGCTGAGCGCCCCATAAATTCATGTGCCCAATTATCTCATTTGTCTACGCAGTCGATTTCACATAACGGAAATTCGAGACAACGACGTCTGATAGATAGAGCTGGCATCCAAAGTCGCCTACCCTTCCCCCACCCCGCCTCGCCTTGCCTCGCCGCGTTCCGTAACAGGAGCCACAATCCAATCGCGCAGCTCGGTCCGTTCGATCCTCCTCACAGACATCGCATTTCATTCGATGGCATTTCAATTTTTCACTTCAGTTCAGAGTTCGTCACCTACCGCTCCCGCCCTCCGTCCCCTCGTGTAATCCCCGGGGAAGGCACAGAAGCAGCGCTTGTTCTTCTCAATTCCAGTTACCCCATTCCCCTCCCCCTTGCCTCCCCGCTCGCTGCTCGCTATCAGCACTGCGCCTTATCAACGAAAATGCCAACAAAGCATAAAATATATTTAAGGGGCCAATGCGGGGATGGGGTCACGCGGGGGTGGACGAAGAATCTTTACGATTCCGTTTCCAATTCGGAACTGAGAGCCCTAGACTATGTTAGCATTTTTCAACTTACCCCCGCTGTGACCCCCCTGCCCCTCTCCTCGTCGCGCCATTGCGCGGACCCGCCTTCAATAATAATTTGCCCATGACTAATTGGATTTATTGGAATCGAATTTATTATGTTATGCTTATTTAATATTAAACTTATGCGCTGTTTATTTTGTCTTTGGCCATTTGCCTTGCGATTCGCTTTGCCGCATTTCGCGAACGGCGAACAGCCGTGGGGGGGAGGGAGAGGGGGCAAAAACTAAGGTAGGACACTGTCGGGTAGGGGCACAGTCGGCCAGGGTAGTGAGTAGAGTCCGGTAGGGTGCTCTAGTGTAGGCGTAGCAACTACAAGGCATTAGCTAATCATGACTGTAATTCACATCAGTTTGAGGAACCTAGAGGTGATATAAACTCTATATGTAAGACCCATGTTGATTGGAATTATTACAAAGTTAATTCAATAATCAAAACGAATATTCAGTCAGTCTAACGTTATTAAATTAATGTTTATATTTATAGTACTAAATATTTATATATTCATTTATTTATAATATTTAATTAAGTTGATTAAGAGAGCGCATTGATATATGATAAAGCAGGTATCCAAAATAACTTAAGATCTTCCCATAATACTTTTTGCAAAAACTTGAAAAATTCAATTAATTAAATCATTAGAACTATTTCAGTTTTAGCAAGTAGGAAAGCTACAGTCGAGCGCGCCCGATTGTGATACATCCGTTACCCGCCTGCCCAAAACGATTTTCTAAGAAAATCTAACTGACTTTAAATATTTTGTGTTTTATACTTTCAGGAAGCGGCTTCGAAATCAGTGCATTTTAATTATTTCTTAAATAACTTTTATGTTAATTATCCGATCGCAACCAAATTTCAAGAAATAATTTGGGAGTTGGTAGTTATTGTGATTAACAAAAATATACTGTCATTAAAATAACGCTTAGAATTCGATTTTTCGGCTGTAGATGGTGATTAAGAATATATTTAGTTTGCTACCCTGTGAATAGAGGGTATAAAAATTAAAGTTACATTTTCATATATGATTTCATTCTTTTATTATACCCTTGTAGATGGTATATAAATATTATGGGTTTGCAATGCACCTTATGAGTCATCTCAGACCCAATAAATTATATATATTCTGAATCAGCATCAGCAGGGAAGTCGATCTAGCCGTGTCTGTCTGATCGGTGGAGATAAGAACCTGCAAGGGTATAAAATTAACGGCATGCCTTTCTTTCTCGTTGTTTGCCTTGCCTGGAGAACATTAATCCATTCTAATCTATATTAATCTTTTCCATTCTTGTTCCTGTTTCGAACGGATACTTCATATAACTGTCTGGGAACAATCATGCGATATTTATCAAATTTACCCAAGCTTCTACAAACTACGATTAAGTATTCTAAAATTCTAAAATAAAATATGTTTTGGGACACTCCCAGCCCGTATACACAGTCTGCTCAGCAATGATCTATTAGCTAATTTCAATATTGTAATGATATGACTCTTAACGCATAACATAAGCCCTCAGCCACGCCTACGCCCCATCCTACCGTCAACGGGGGTTGCAACTGGAGCGCAAAGATGTCTTGCAACACCTGTCAGTGTTGGTCAGGCCATTTCTGTGTCTGTGTGTGTGTGTGTGCTTCTTCTGCTCCAGTTACCGTTTGCCAGTCTAACGACCTGCCCGCCTCTCTGCCTATCAGTCTGGCTGTGCTCGTCTGTCAGCTGAGGCTGCTTCTTGTACTGCTCGGGCGGGTAGTCCAGGCCAAAAAGAAAGGAAATGGGCCGCAGGAGTTGGCTACGGCTACGGCTCTGGCTCGGGCTCGGGCTAGGGCTCAGAGGCGCCGCTAATGACCCTAATAAACAGTTTTGTGGGGCGCTACGCATACTAATGAGCATCCGGGCTAGCGGTTGTAATACCAGCAACAGCTACAGTAACAGCAACAGCAACAACAACAGGAGCAGGAACAGGAACGGGAGCAGGAGCAGCAACAACAACAATGCAAAGTGCAGGACGTCAACACCTTGCACGGCTGTCTTTCTCTCTCTCGCTCTGATTGCGGAGTCTGCAATAGTAACTCTATTTCCTCCCTCTGTACCTCTGCCCCCACCACTTTCCCTGCCCATCCTCATATAATGAGCAATCCATCCGCACAACACCCGCACGTAGTTTAGTGAAATTTGTTGATTTACATGACTCGCAACTACTCCTCGAACCTCGAACCTCGAACCTCGAACCTCGAACCACGAACCTCTAAACAGCACCCACCCGCTGTCAAGGCTTCGAACTGCCCTCTCCACCCCCATTTGAGATCCCTGCGCGTCGCGGCCAAACGCTTTCGGCATGTGTGAGTCGTCCTCGCAGCTTAATAAATTGTTCGCCATTAATAACAATAAAAATAGATAATCTCCGTATAACAAATTAATGATGTGCGCCCTGTGCGAAAGAGAGAGAGAAAAAGAGAAAGAGAGAGAGAGTGCGGCACAGAAGTCAGCAGGTCCGAAAGTACGAGGGAGTACGAATATCTCGGCAAATATGAAAACTTCACTTGCTTATTACACTCGCCAACAAAGTTGTGTTTTCAGCAATTGCAAAACTTGCTTCACTTTTGTCTCTGGTATTATTATTGACTTTGGTATTATTTTTGCTATAATATATTTATATATAGAAGTATGTAGACTCAAAATTGATATCAATACTCATTACAATTTGTATAATACTTGTATAATGCAAGGACCGTAACGGTTATAATTTTTATTAAAAAAATTGCTAAAAAAGAGTTATAAACTAATTTTTTAATTTAAAAATCATTTTTAATTATTATATTTGATTTTTAAAAATAAAAATCAATTTATAACTTTTATATTTGATTTTTATTTTTAAAAATCAAATATAATAATTTAAAAATGATTTTTAAATTTAAAATTGGAAAAAACAGTTTACGCGGTTTTTGTGTTCACCGATAAAAACTAGCACAGTAGGATTTTTCCCACATTTTTCTGAGACTTTTAAGAGCTTTGATTTTTTTAATCTCATAATTATTATTTACGGTCCCTGGTATAATGTCTGTATGAGCGCACCGATCTCAGCAACTAAAAGAGCTAGAGACACCAAATTAGGTATGAAACTTCCTGTATATCTTACGCAGCTAAAGTTTATTTAAGTTTTAGGGTGACACACCCACCGCCCCGCAGACCAAACAATGACTAACTAAGAACTAAGAATTTTCTAATAATAAACTAAGAATTTCCTAATAATAAACTAAGAATTTCCTGATAATTCGTATATTCTTGTTAGCCTTCTCTTTATTCTATTAAACTTTCTGTACTTTTTATAAGAATATTAAAAAACTTAACTTAACTGAATAAATTTCGTTTCTTGTTTAGCGTTCGATACCCGTTTGCCTAAAAATTATGTAGCACAGTGTTGACGACTAACGGAACTTATTGGTGGTTGCTCTGCGAGCCGCTCGCAAGTCAAAAGTCGCGCTAAGGTATGCGCCGTGCTGCGGCTGAGGACGAGGACGTGCCGTGCCGTGCCACTTGGCACTTGCCGCAGCAACAACTCCCCTGGGGGCCATGTAGTTGAGTACGGATTTGAAGTAAATTAAAAGTCCCCCACATCCGCCCAGCTACGACTCTTGTAGTCCCGGTCGAGGGTTGTCCCTTCGTCCTGACCTCGCCGCCGTTGCCGTTACCTTCCTCCCTTCGACGTCCTGACCACGCACTTGAGTTCATTATTATGATATTTTGTGTCAGCGCCATCCCCGGGACCTGCTGCCAATCCCCCTTCCCTTCCTGCGTCTTGGGGCGTGGCAGCGTGTGGGCAAAAACTCAATTATAACAATATGCTCAGATTTTCATCCCGAAAAAAGGTATTTAGTTTGGCTCGTCTCCCCCCCTACCCCTTGAGGGTTTGTTTTTCAATTTGCCTGCGCTACCTGCGGCCCAACAATGCAGCGGATGAGGCAGCCCATAAAAAAGTCAGAGAGGGGCCCCATAAACTACTCGTCTACTCGGCCATAAGTATGAGCTAATAAGCCCAAACTATAAAATCAAGCTACAATATCAAAATCAAAATCAAAATCAAATTCGAGTTCGAGCTCAAATGCGAGCTCGCTTAGGAGCAACTTGAAGATCAAAACAAAGAAAGTGGAGCAATCCCCGAAGAAGAAATGCCTGCTAATCATCGTACAATGAAATAAATTACAAACATTGTTCGCTTCGATCATGAGCTCAGTTCCCAGTCCCCCACCTCCCGCCCCCACTCCCCTTTATGCCCCGCTGTGAAAATTGAAAAGCGCTCGAAAGCAAATAGAAAACTCGCTGCCGAGGCGCAAAGATTAACACCAACTGCGACCGGTTTGTGGTACCTCGTCGACGAGGAGTGTGAATAAATTAAGGCATCAAGATCATAATACAAACGATCGTCGATCGGCCACGATAAACACTTTGATTAGCCAATGCCGGTGTGAATGTGTATCGGTGAGTATGTGTGTGTGTGTGTGTGTCTGTGTGAGTGGCAACTCCCGCTGCGAAATTGAAATGGAAGCAGCAGCAGCAACAACAACAACAACAACGCGAGCCAAACCAAAAACTCGAACCGAACCACACCAAAAAAACTCAGACAGAATACCGATTTGGGCTGCTGCCTTTGTTGTTGTTGTTGTTGTATCTCAGGAGAGCGGCAAACACCAAAATGCCCATAATTATGACAATCAGTTGTTATCGTTGTTGTTGTTGTTGCCCCTTGTTGCCGCTGCCTGCTGCTGCTGTTGTTGTTGTTGTCTGTTTATGATGAAGCGCTAATCCGCATTGTTGCCGCGTTGTTATTCAGTTGTTGGCTCAAGAATCTGTTACAGAAAACTTAAAAGCGTCGCTTTAATAACTTTATTGATTTCGATTAAGCGCTATAAGGTAGTGTGCACACTCCGTTTCAGACGGGCATATCGACACAGGTGATTGGTTTGAGACTAAAGATGAGAGAGGCAGAATGTTATCGCAATATGCTAAACCTTTAAGATGTAAGATTGTTGTTGTTGAAACCATAATAGATCTTTAATATTTGCAAATAGCTTACAGATCTTTCATCTCTGACAATACTAAGAAAAATCATATATGATCTTTAATCTGTATGAATTGCGTGAGATTGCACAAGATTTATAAGGTTATACAAACCGGAGATTTTGCGGGAAACTGGCAAATTTTGTGTGATATAATAATTTTATTCATTCAACACTTTCTACTTAGTCTAATACCAAAACATCTTCGACGTTAGACCTTTATATGGTCAGAGATATTTCTTGTGATGCGTAGCGCATTGCATAGTCAGCTAAGCCGAGTGCAGAGCTCAGCCAATAAACAATAATTCATGAACAATAAGGCAAACAAAAATATCTTTTGAGCTCAATAAAAACTCATTTACAAACTACAGATGCAGATAGAGTTGTAGACGGACCTGGAGAATGGAATAGTGTGAAGGGGAAAGAGGGGAAAGGGAATAGGAAAGGGCTGCGGATGGGGATAGCCAGACAAACGGACAAGCTCTGTCTGAAAAGGTGAATCCGTAAAATTACGAGCCAAAGCAGAGAGATCAAAGGGAGAGCGAGGGAGAGAGAGACACAGAGACTGAGACTGAGACTGGGAGTGAAAGAGGTGTTTCAGGAGGCAGTTGAAAAGAAAAATATTTAATGAAAAACGTGTGAAGAATAGTTTAAAGCGACCAATTTGATTTGCATCGAAAAGTAATTGAGCCACAAAAGTTATGGTCGCTCAACGGGGGCACACGACCACGAAACAAGTGATAGAGAGAGAGAGAGAGAGAGAGAGGGAGAGGGAGGAAGACGGGACAAAGGGCCGAGAGGAAGAGGGGAGAAGACGAAGCTGAAAAAGCTGTTCGAGAAATCTGAAAACAGAAAACAGAGAACAGAAAATCTTTCAAATCATGCACAATTATTAAAATACATAAACGTAATAATCATATCAACAGGGCAACACGCGGAATCATTAACAGCGTGCAGCAAGCGGCAACTGGCACCGGCAACAACGGCACCGAGAGCAACACCAACATGAGCAACAACAACAGCAACGAGAGCAAAGCGCGAACACTGAAAAATTAATAAGCAATAAAATTGCCATGAAATGAACTCCACAAATTCCCATGAAAGCGGCCGCAGTTGCCATCAACGTCGAAGTCACGCTGTGCTGCGGCAGGGACGGCGGCAGAGCAGAGCAGTCAGGCCGTCAGGCAGCAGGCAGCAACAATCAGTTAAGCTAACCGAGCTTAAAGTTTAAACGGTTAATTGTGCCGCTGCCGGAGCTCACAACGACGGCCCCGAAAAACCGAATGCAAATTCAATTGACACTCTTTGTGGCATGCAACACGCTCGCCTCGAATTGCCTGTTGATCGGATTTAGTAGCACGCGTTCAATTAGCTTGCACCTCCCCCCTCTCCTCCCCGCCCCACCCACCACCTTTCTATTCCTCTCTCTTTCGTTTCATGCAGCAGAACTTTCGCAATTTATTATACGAAATTAAACAATTTCATCAGTTTTACAGACTTTTAAATTGCATTATTACTGCATCATTTAAGGGGTAACACAACCGAAAATTCTAGGATTATAAAAAACCTATATGTCAAACCTATACGACATGTGAAAACCTATAAGACATGTGAACAAAGACTACTTTCGGTTCTATACCCTTGCAGTTTCTGATATCCTCTGATCGTTGCTATACAAGTGATATAATATGGTGCAGAATATAATATCTAACTTTGATTGACACTGATAAGTTAGAGTATGTATTTCTAAAATCAAAACTGGTCTTCATACTAAAACCTTCATTTCGCCAATATGTTTCTATGTCAGCTATATATAATAGTGCTCCGATTTTGATGAAATTTCATAGGCATATTAAATATTTATAGAAAATACCGATGTAGTAAATTTGGTTCCAATATCTTGACAAATAACAAAAATCGGACGATAATTTGTATGGCAGCAATACCATATATTGTTCCGATCCAAATTGAAACCAAAGTATTAAATGATTCACAAACATAACCCGCTTTCTACATGGAGTATTTATTAATAATGTTAAAAGAACATTAAATTTATGAAATTCATATTAAATGTTTTTAAACCTCATCAATTTATAGCTGTAACCATGAAAATCCCACGAGTTATGATCGCTTGCAGTCTCCAAAACGACCATAGATTGTAAAATTGTATTGTAAATGCAACCCACTCCACACCCAATATAGAATTCGCCTTCTCCAGTCTATGAATTGAAAAACTCTTGCTGAACTTGATGTTTTCTTCGTCTTTTATAACTGTCAATTGATTTTGCCGCACTCTCAACATATATTTTTATGATTGATTCTCGAATATGTTGCATAAAAAATGTTGCATCCATTAGACGCCATTCTCAGTCTACAGTGGACATTCGTTTGCGAGGAGATAGAAAATCACTTATTTGCTTTTTATGCGCACTTTTCATGCCATTTAAATTGTTGTTTATTGAACTCATTGCCAATTTTATTCACCATTTTTATTTGACCAAAAAAACATATTTTATTTTTTAATTTTTGTGTGTTTTTTTGTTGTTTTTTTTACAATTTCGTTTTTATTCTTGTTGGACAATATGTTGCTTTTGCTTTATCGCTTTTCATTTCTCAATACAATCTTTATGTACTTTGCATAATAATATTATTCTTGTTATATTATCTTTAGGTTCGAAAAAAATCGCTTAAGCTAGGGTATTTTTCATGTCGTTCATCGTTTTTGCTAGATTAAATTACATTTTTACACGCACTCACACACACACACACACGCATACAATCGTCCACTCAGACGCACTACACGGAAAAAAAAACCTTATCGCTATTCATAGTTATCGTTTATCGGGTTTACCATTTCTTCTTATAAGCATTGCTTCGACGACGAAGCAAAACAAACGTAGAAAAAAAAATACACTTAAAATTAGAAACACAAAAAAAAATGCACATTACGCAGCTAATTTTAGTCTCTCGTGGAACAATACAAATCAGGCTGAATAAATAGAATCACTTAGCTATGTATATTTAAGCTCGGAGCCGCAATTGAGAGTGGTGAAAGAAAAGGAAAAATCCAGGAAAATTTGCTTATAGATACTATAGATAAATGTAGTTTATATTATGGTGGATAGCAGAAGGAACAAAGTAGAAATGAAACACGAAATGAGCAAAACATTTAGGAACTCATAAATGACAAGGAAATTATATAGAAGAGACACCCGCAACCACAGACAACACCCCACCTCGTGTCCCCAGCACATCCCTTACAGCTTCCCCACAGACCTCGTTCAGTTATTCCAGGACGATTCGCAGTGGGAGCGCAGCAAGGAGCTTAGCACCAGCACCAAGCCAAGTCCTCCTCCTGCAGCTGCTGCCGCTGCTCCTGCCTCTCTTCCTTGTCCACGTTCTCCTCACGTGTTGTTAAAGAGCAGCGACTCGATGCTGAACGGATTGCTACGCCTCATGCTAATGGGTGAGGTCTGATGCACCAAATTGGCCGCAGCGGCGACCGCTGCTGCCGTTGCCGTTGCCGCTGCCGCCGAAGTCGCATTGTGATGCTGTGTGTTCTGCAGGTTGAGTTGATGGAACGCCTTGGCGGGAAAGAGCAGCGATTTGGGTGACGCCGATTCACGAACATCTCGCATGCCCTCGCGTTCGTCCAGTTCCCCAGCATCGGATGCCTCCGAGTGCATGTAACCAGCCCCAGAGCCACCCCCGCCACCAGCACCAGCAGCAGTGCCGCTTCCATTACTCGTGCCATGGAGCGTAGAGGGTGGCGCAACCGAGCTGGGACTGCCTAAACTGCCGCCGCCACCAATGTAACTGCCAGCCCGCGAACTGTCCCCATCGGCGTCCAGGCCAGAGCCACAGTGCGGCATGCCATGATGACCAGCGCTGCCCATGCGCGCCGGACTTACTGCATCGCTGTCCAGCTCGTCGTCGCTGTCTGTGCCGCCCACCACATCGATCTGGATGCCATCGTCCTCCAGATCAGAGTCGGAGAACGTGCCGTTCGCCTTGTGCTGTGATATGTATTCGGCCTTGAGGGCCTCCAGGTCCACGGTGATGCCCTTAGCCTGCAGCTTCCGCGCCTGCCGATCGATCGCCTTGGCCAGTTTCTTGCGTCTTCGGGCACTGCAAAGAGTCGAACAGAAGAGGGGGAAAAGGAAAGACATTAAACGTAGATTCGATGGCATAGAAAAGAGGATTGCACTCAAATCTTGTCGGTTTCTAGCGGGAAAATGGATTACAAAGCTGCCAACTTGTTGCCAACTAAGTGGAAGAACTAAGTGCGATTGAAGTAAACACTAAAATTATATTTCAGAGAAGCTTTTGCTTGCTTAAATATCATTCTTGGCCATAACAGCACTGCCAAGTTGCTATTAAACATACTATACTATAGTACTATATTTGAAAGTTAGAATTTTTAAACATTTACATTAAAAAAAGAACTGTGCTGCCAATCTGCAGTAAAATACATATTTCATAGTTATAAAAAAATGGAAATTACTGTTTTAATAACTCAAAACCTAATAAGAAACAACAGCTCGAATTTGGAACATTTTTTTCAAGCATAAAGGTGCTGTCAACTTGTTAGAATGCTTCTATAAAATATCATATTGATTTTGAATACATTTAAATATAAACAGATTCCTAAAAAAAGAGATAACTTGCAATTGCGACAGTGCTATCGATATACTTTAGATAGTTGTTCAACTGGTGGATCTTCTAACTGGCTAAGGGTGCTGCCAACTTGTTAGAATGTTTCTGTAAAATATCAAATTGATTTTGAATACATTCAAATATGAGAAGATTCCTAAAAAGAAGGCATGACTTGTAATAGAGACAGTGCTGTCGATTTACTTGTACTTTAGATAGTTGTTCAACTGGAGCAACTTCTAACTGGCTAAGGGTGCTGCCAACTTTTAGACTGTTTCTGTAAAATATCTAATTGATTTTGAATACATTCAAATATGAGAAGATTCCTAAAAAGAAGGCATGACTTGTAATAGAGACAGTGCTGTCGATATACTTTAAATAGTTGTTCAACTGGAGGAACTTCTAACTCGCTAAGGGTGCTGCTAACTTGTTCGGAATGGTATCTAAATAGTTTTAATGAATGTAAGCTTACCGCTCCTTGGCCTTCAGCTCGTTGGGGGAATCGGCTCGCCGCTGCATGTCTGCGGCTGTGCGTTGTGCGCCGGTCGACCGGGACCCTTTTGGTGTGCTCGCGCTTACGCACCTTGGCACGTCGATTCTGGAACCATACCTATCTGGAACAAAGCGTATAATCTCAGCAAAGGTGCAGTAACAGGGGCAAGTGTATCTTGTGTGTGTGTGTGTTGAGTGTGTTTTAAGTCTACGGGGAGATTGCAACTAAACTCACCGCAACTCGTGATTCCTTGAGATCCAGTCGCATGGCCAACGCCTCGCGCATGAATATATCCGGATAGTGACTGGCCGAGAAGGCGCGCTCCAGTTCCTCCAGCTGCCATGAGTTGAAGTTTGTGCGTGAGCGGCGACGCTTCGCAGCGCTGCTGTCGTCGTCACCGTCGCCGGGAAAGCCTGCAGAGAGAGACAGAGAGAAAACCCCCGAATTTGGGTTGATCAAAACTGATTAAAACAAATTACAGTTGTGGGAGAGGCGAAAACTAACCCCAGTCCCTGAGCCAGTCCCATTCCCATTCCCAGTCGCAGCCCCTTTGGGGACGGCCGGGTGAGGCTAATGTCGACCGCTTTGTTATCACACTAAAGAGCTCTATAATTAAGTGTTGGAAAATTATTTAAATTAACTAAGACAACACACTCACACACACACACATACAGAGAGAGAGAGAGATAGAGACAGAGAGAGTCGCATAGAAAATACATGAAATGCATAAATATTCATAATCATATATTTCAATTACAACGCCCAGCGCGACGCAACCGGACCAAACGAGTTGGTAATGTATCCATCCCCCTGCCTGCTGTCCATCTCCCTCTCCCTCACTATGTCCCTCTCCCTCACTATCTCCCTCTTTCTCTCAGACATCCTGTCTCTGCCGTCGGCTCGCAATAAAAACAAAACAATTTAATTACGTTTCTATTTTTGCCGACGCAGGATGCATAGTTCTTTTATATATTTCAAAAAGGGGCGTGGCACACACACACACACACATACTGAGAGAGAGAGAGAGAGAGAAGGTCCGAAACGCTTTGCAATTTATCAAATTAACTGCGATCAGGCCGAGCAGAAATAGCACAAAAGCCGACAAAAGCCAAAGGTGTTGGGCTTAGAGATGCTTTCGGACAGCCTGCAGTGGACACAGCACGGGCCAGTTGCATAGACACACGACCAGTTTGCAGAAATTATAAAACTGATTAAGTAATTATGCAAGTGTAATCACACTATTCACTTTGCATGTTCACTGTGAATACAATCGCACTCACAACTCACACACACATGATCCATTCACTGAAGCGCGTCCAATACTCAACTTTGTATACGCAAATGAATGTGTTCCATTGTGCATAAGTCTATAGTTTATTCATTTGGTATTCACACTGATTTATGCGCATATTCATAGCGTCAAGTACCGTTGATATAAACGTCAATAAATGCACTCATTATACACACTTAAAGTTGCATGAGTTCGCATCATTTGTGTGTGCACTAACACTCACACACAAACACACATAGTGAATACATGAATGAATGCCTTTTTACCACTTTGTAAACATATCCTTTTCTATGCGCGGCTACCTAATGAATACCCCCTACCTAGAGCCTAGCCTACACCAGCGGCAACACAACTGGAGCACGCCCATAATGACGGGTTTGTGCATTTTGTTGTTAAGTGTATCTAATTATGCGCAAGGCGCTGTGGCGCAGTATAGCCGCAGCAAAGCGACAAAAAACTCGTTTGTTTTAAACGACGGTCAGCGCGAATGAGTGTGAGTGTGGTGTGGCGTGGTGTGAGTATGCGTGTGAGTGTGTAGTGTGCGTGTGTGTGTGTATGTGCGTGTGTGTGTGTGTGTGTGTGTGTGTGTGTTAATAACTCAATAACAACGCCAAATACACGGGAATAATAGAGACATTAAGAGCAAAGCGACAAACGGCAAACGGCAGACAAAACGTTCGCGCTGCCAAAGCCAAAGGGCGGCGTCGGCGTTGCAGGCAACGTTACCACATTTAAATGTGTGTGTGTGTGTGAGAAGTGCGTTTGTTGGGGCGGCCCGACGACATGTACACAAAGTGCATTCAAATGACTTAATAATAACAGTGTATGCGAGTGTGTGTGTGTGTGAGTGAGTGCACATAATTCATGTTGCGCTTGCCTTACGCTCCTACTAGCCCTCTCTCTCTCACTCTCCTGCTTGGCTTTTTTGACTGGCAAGCAGGTAGAAGCGGACAAGGGGATGGGGGGGACTATATTTGTGATTTGTGCTGTGGCACAAAAATGCAAACGATAATTGAAATTTATTATGATTATTGCGCCCACCGTGTGCCAAGTGCCATGTGCAACGAACAATGTGCAACGATAGGTGGCACTTTGCAACATCTGCCCCTCATCGCTCTCTTCCTTTCTCTCTCACAGTCTGTCTCAGTGCAATTTGGCAACGCTGCAAAATATTATCCCTAACCTCAAACTGCAACTTCAACTTCGCCGTCCCCGTCTGCAAAACGAGTTGTGTGCACGCCACAGTGCCACATTCCGTGGCATGTTGTGCATTGTTTAGAGCGCGCGTCAGCCAAGCAATATAACAGTTGTGCACCCTCACTCCCTCACACACCCCCAACCGGAAAGAAGCGAAGCACTTAAGTCATAAAAATTAAGGAAGGAAGAAAACAAAAGAAAACACCCAAAAGACCTCTAGAAACGGTCTGCAAAGCGGTCTCTGACAAAAAAAGGAAACTCTTCTGACCCGTCCGGGTTGAAGCCAGAGGTGTGTTGCGATGAGGGGTGCGAGGTCTTAGGGGAAGGGTGCAAAAGGAAGTAATACCCGAGTTGAGCCGGAGAGGAGTAGAGTGGGAAGGGGAAGCGGGCTAAAAACCTAATTGCCGGCAATTTCAAAATGTGTAGAACGAAACTTGATTCACGTTAATCAAAGCACGCCAATTGAATTGAGTGCCATTATGGCACTCACTTGCATTCACAGGCATTCACTTGCATTCACAGTAACTGCACGAAGAGAGAAAAGAAAGGTTATAGCAACGAGTGAATTGTGAATGCATAACCCATATTCACAGTCGACTGACCATAGTTCGACTATAAATTAAATTAAATAAATATTCGTTCAAGCTGCAAATAGTATTCAGCAGTTATTCACTTGAGTTGTGTAAATGCATTTGTGAATAAACCATTTATTTCAAGTATTTACTGCTCGTATTCACTTTACACACACTAAATGACTTTATAAGCTGTATCTCATGTCTCTAGTATGCGTTCGTTTGATCAGTGTCAACAGTCAAGTCGATTTAAACAACTCCGTCCGTATGAACACCCGTATATCAAGGACTATATAAGCTAGGACTGCGAAATTTAGTGACAATATGTCTTATTATTGCGCCTAAATACAAGTTGTTTCAGAATCAGCCTACGCCTCCTTCTATCCCTGTAAACCGAAAAATAATAAAAAAAAAAAACATTTTCCAAAGGGAAAAGCTAGAATGTACAATTTTAGAGTATACAATACTTTTCTCCATGTAAAGGATTTTCTCAAAATTTGGTTACGATCGGAAAATAAACAAAGAAGGCATTTAAGAATAAAACTATCGAATACAATGTACACTTCACTGTAGCTTTCTTACTTCTCTCAATCTCCAAGCTGCTCTTTCCCACTTTCCCTCTCTCTCTCTCTCTCTCTCTCTCTCTCTCTCTGTCTTTGTATCTTGCTCTCGCGAGAGCATTTGCCTTTTGCGCTTTGCTCTTTCCTCAGCATTCGTAAACGTTGCTTAAGTTTCATTCCATTACATAATTAGGCTATCTTTCGAGTCTACTTAAACCCTTTTTATTGTTTTTTTTTGGGGTGGGGTGGGGTGGGGCGGGCGTTTGCGAAAGCTCATTATGCGACGGAAGGGCTTAAGGAATCGAATGAGAATCTATTCGCCAAGACAATTCATCATTCACAATATCACTTCAGCTGTCAGACTGGACCTGAGGTCGCCTGCGCCATGTCGTGCCGGGCGGAAGTGTTGTGTTTGCGGCGCTGGCAACTCCTTTTTGGGCTCATTTCGAATTCATTACGACAAAAACAACAGAACACACTCATACTTACACACACACTCACACACACTCACACACAGCTAGAGTGGGGCAAACAAAATGGCGGGTGGCAGCAGCGAAAAATCGCATGATAAATGATTTCGATCGCTTTATGACAGTTTCTTCATTTCCGGCGTGAAATGAGCAAAAGCAGCCGAAAAGAAAACGGAGCATGGCCATGTGACTGATGGTTGCACCCTTCCCTCCACCTCACCCAACCCCCCACCCGTTTCCCCCGCTCCGTTGCCAGTATATATGTGTGTGTGTGTGTGTGTGTGTGTGTGCGACTGAGTTCTTTTTTCTTCGGCTCGCAGTGACGCGTCGCAAAATGATTAATGAGCATCGGCGCAGCGAACTGAACCTCGCCGGAAGATCCCAACACCCACCAACGGCAGCCAGGCAGGCAGACCGACCACGCCCACACCCGTGCGCCCACGTCTGGCAAGCCGAGGGGAAACTGGAACTGGAGACTATCTGCCATCGCGTTGCCTAATCAAATTGAATCAAATCAAATTAATAATTACTTTTTAAAATGGCGACGCAGGAAGTGGGCGCTGTCTGCTGTCTCCCTCTGCCTCTCTCTCTTTCTTTTTGCTTGTTGCTGTCTCTGTTGGCAATTAATTAGACGCTTGCTTCACTAATGTCCCTTGCGCGTTCCCTTTTCGCCTACGTCGCTGCCAAAGTGCAGTTAATAACAACAACAACAACAACAACAACATCAGACCGCAGAAGGCTGCTCACTTTGAGCGCACCTCTTGGGCCACGCCCCGCGTTAACGCCCCCGGTGGTGGCGGTGGTGGTGGTGGTGGTGTTGGTGCCTAGCGTATCAGCGCGCATTGGATATATGCATTATGGCCATAATTACACCAACTAGCCATCATTTGTTAATGCTAATTGGCCAATGAGCCGCGGCCGGCTGTTTGGGGACGAGCCCGTTCGAGGCAGACCAGATTGGACTCGCCTGAAGTGGATTCACTTGGACTGGGACTGGGACTGGCCCAAGATTGCCAGGCGCTGAACGAGTCAGCAGAGTCAGCAATCAAAACGCAGCTAACGCAATTCTCTGGAATGAGCCCCCATCAATTTAAGACCCCTGATTGCGGGCCCCGACAATGGAAGGAGCCCCAAGCATAGGCGCCGCCCAGTCAACAGCAAGTTGACCTACTATATACGTATCTATATATATACATATAGTATGGTAGGGAAAATCAATGAAGCAGTTAAGCAAGTAGAGAAGGACTTGAACCAAAAAAAAGCATTAATAGTTTTACTTGGTTTCGCCAATGGTATATTAGAGTGACCATACATTTATATATGTATATCCAAATATGGAAGTATATCGGCCATTATAATATACATATGAGAGTACTATATAGAGATAACAAAGAAGCATACCTTATATGCAGTTTAAGGCGTTTCTTTTCTTTAATCCAGTTAACAAAGCATATACCAAGAGTCTCTTTATCATCAAGCTTCTCTATCAATTAGTACAAAATATTCAGCTGAACCTAAGCTTATGGGCTAATGAGTATTTTACACGTATAAGAACGCAAAATTCCTCTAATTAATGCTTGATAAGCTCACAGCTCAGACTTAGGAACATATCATATCATATTACTAGATGCCAAACTAAGTCGAAGCTGAATAGAAAATATAAATATAAAAAATGCTCGTGGCACCTAATTGGGAACTGTCAGCCTCAGCTACAGATAGAGACATAAATATTAATTTTTCTATATCTTTATCGATAGAGTAGCTCGAGCTTCTGCCGACTCTCGAGCTCGAATGTCAGCGGGGGCTGTCGTAATTTTGGTTCAGTAAGTTAAATTCTGGGAATGACAATGACGAGAGGGTGCTGAGGGGTACTGCCTACTTTGTATGCACAAACCAATCGGGTTTTTTTTTTTTTAACATAATAAACGATCGCTGATTAGCTAAATCAATAAATAAGTTTTGTAGGTAGCAAAAGTCAAGCTACGGGCAAAACTGACAATCCGAAAGCATTTAGCACATGGCTAATTGAATGAATTAGCATTTTGTTGAGCCATTCGTCCATCCATCCATATATAGAAGGGAGAGATAGTGAGTGTATAGTGTATAGTGTATAGGAAGAATGTCATTCAATCGGGAGCTGTCTATATAGAATGGTTTTACGACCTCCACAGAAAAAAGGCCCTGACGCATACAGATCACTGACGCCACTCTCGACATGAATGATAATTCATTCGCTCTGACGATCTGTGAATCAACGCTTATAATGAATCCGAACTCACAATCGAATTCGCACTTTGCCCACAGAAAAGCAGTAAAAATGGAGCAAAACACGCTTTGAATACGCCTCAAAAGGCAAATTGATTTTGAATTCAAATTAAAAAAGACTTCAGAAGGAATTGCAACTATATGGGGCAGTAATCTGAGGATTTGCATAATATATTAACTGAAGGTAATAACGATAAAAATAATCAAACTCAGGCAATTGAAATTCAAAAAATATTTCATGAATCTTCTGTTCAAAATTGATTAAGGAAAAATACATTGATGAATAAACGTTTTCAGAGTAAGTTTTCTAAAAGATCCTATGCAGATTGTAGGAAATCGGGAATTACTTTTGATCAAGTTTATATAAAGAATATGGTAAATATTTAATTATTATTTAACTTTCCTTTAACGTTAATATATGAACTAACTATGTAAATAATTATGAAAATAATCATTTACTAGGAATTAAATTTTGAAGAGTATTTTATTACACTTTTGATGATATTATGAACTGAAGTTAAGCATAGAAATAATAATACAAATAATCATCTATTAAGAAATCAATTTTAAAGAATATTCCATAAAACTTATAATGGATAAAGAAAGAAATATGAATAAATTGGAATTCAATTGAATGTTCTCAGCGTAGAATCTTAAGCACATCGTTGAAATTCGAAAGTTATTGATGTTTATTATATGTATGTTACATATATAGATATGATAAATATTGTATAATTCTTTCTGTAGTTATGCTCAGGAAACTGTCTTCTTACACAGAGAGATCAAGGTGACACTTAAGAGTTGCTTATACTTTCCAATAAGCATCAATTGTTTTCCCTCCCCTCGCCATCCCCTTTGCCTACCCTTGCCCCCTCTACACCACACAGCAAACATCATCTTCGTTTACTCACCGCCATCTTCATTGGATCCCTCGCTCGGTGGTCCCGCCGGCGGCAGGCTCTGTCGATTGCCAATCATCAGGCGATGCTGTATGGTCGCCACAGTGCTGGCAACGGCGGCCACTGCGGTCGTCTGTACTGCGCTCACATTCCGCAGAGCCGCCGCACTGAGTCCCGTCAGATTGGCGAATGCATTGCTGGCATTGACCGCCGCCATTTGGGTAGCTGCCGCTGCTGCAGCGGCTGTGGTGGGATGACCGCCGGCACTGGCCTCGAAACGCGGCCTGCCCAGGAACGGTCCGTTGGGCCCAAAGACGCCAGGCACGCCGAACTGCAGAAAGGGTCCCCAGGGCGGTACTCGCACGCCGCCGGGTGCCAGCTGTGCGGCTGCAGCATAAAGCTGCAGTGCCGCTGTTGGATGCAGTCCCTCCGACGGCATGTTGTTGCTGCTGTTGCTGTTGCTGTTGGTGCTGTTACTGCTGCCGCTGGCGTTGGCTGCAGCTGCAGCGGCGGCTGCTGCTGCGGCGGCGGCGACTGCTACTTGATTGTGGGCTGGTGGAGCGGAGGCGGTGGCGCCGCTCAAACGATGCTGCAGCTGCTGCGGCGGCGTGGCGGATGCCAAATGGTTGTGCAGCAGGTGACTTGATGTATTCGCAACGTGACTGGCGATGACTGACTGTGACTGTGACTTGTCCTTTGGCGCTTTATATCTCCAGTTGTTGTTGTTGTGTCGTAGTCCTTCAGATTGAAGTTGTTGCTATTGTTGTTATTGTTGTTGCTGCTGCTGCTGTTGGCGAGCTTCTTGCTCTCGCTTGTCGCTGTTGTTGTTGTCGTTGTTGTTGTCGTTGTTATTGGCTGTTGTTGTTGTTGCTCCAGTACCATTATGGCCTACTCTGCTGCAGTTTCTCAGGCCATCGACATCGAACCTCGGCTTGTCATTCATCAAGCAAAACGATTCTTCTGCTTCTTGTTCTTCTTCTTGTTCTTGTTCTCCTTATTGTTGTTGTTGTTGTTGCACTTGCTACACACACGCACACGTACGCACGATTCGTTAACCGTTAAACCGTTTCAATTGGAAGTTTTACGTGCTCAAAAAAAGTATTGACAAAGTTTGCTTTGCCGTCGGCCGGCGTCAAAAGAGGCCAGTGAATGGAAAAACAAAGCACACACTGCACACTGCACACGGCACACTGCACTGCACGGTTCGGTTCGGCTCGGCACACTGAGCGCGACTCTCGATTGCGCTTTAGTTTCAGCTGTGGACAAAAAACACACACACAGACACGCAGACAGACACACACAGTGAACAGAGAGTGTGTGCCAGAGAGAGGAGCGTCAGAGAGAGGGAGAGAGAGAGAGAGGCGCAGTTGCAGAGTGTCAGTCAGTCGGTGAGGGAGTCTCTTTGTTAGTGTTTGTGTGTGCGGCGACAGCACAAGCAGACGACGACGCAAGCGCTCGCAATGAAAATTCAATTTGAACTGAGCGACGCTGACGACGCGCCAAGCGAGGAAACCAAAAAAGTTCACAAACACACACACACACAGGCAGACACACGGACACTCACACGCAGAGACAGAGACACACTCAAGCAGAGCGTCGCAGCAGAGCCAACCCAGTGCAGGAGAGAGCGAGAGAGCGCGCACACACTTTGGCTCTCAGTCGTGCGCTCTCTCACCACCAGACTGAGTGAGTGACTGTGTGAGCGAGAGCGAGACAGCAAGCGTGGCCAACCACTGCACCAACACCAACCAAAACGAGCAGAGGCAGCGACGCGTCGCAGAGATTGTTGCCATGTTGTTGCGGTCGCGTGCGCCAGTGTGTGTGTGTGTGCCAGTGTGTGTGTGTGTGTGTGTGTAGTGGCTGCAGCTTGCTGTTGTGTGTGCGAGTGAGCAGGAAATTCATCAAAAAGCAACAACCACTTAATTTTTATATGTGCAGCGTCGCCTGTTTCAATTTTGATCAACTTGCTCTGCTGCTGTCGCTGTCGCTGCTGCTGCTATCGCTGCTGCTGCTGCTGCCGATGTTGTTGTCGTTGTCCCAGGGTAATTCATTTAAAAGAAATGCTTCGTTTACTGTGTGTGTGTGCCTGTTTTGTTTGTGTGGCCATTTTCAATATGGAGTCGTTGCTTGCCTGTGTGCGAGCGAGACAAACAGATGTCGCTTGGCCACTTTCATTGGCTGTCTAAAGCTTTATGAATACTGGGAATTTCTGCAGCGACGTCGTAGCTGAGGCGCCATTGCCAAAAACGACTTGAAGAGTTTTCAATTTTCTTGCCTGCCTGCCTGCCTTTCTCTGTCTGTGTGTGTTTGTGCGTGTGTGTGTGTGAGGACTTTTCCAAGGGCGGAGTTATGCAGCATTTTTCAATTTGCGCCACATCAAATTATTATGCTCCACTCTCTGCCGGCGTCGACGCAGCAGCAGCAACGCATTCAACTGTCGTCAATTGCTTCGCCAAAAACGCACCCCCCCCTCTTTCCACTCTTCCTTCCCTGCTGCCTGCCGCCTCTGTTCCCCCAATAACCATAAATGGCAATTTCGCCAGCGCCAAATAGAAAATGAAAATTCGTTAACAATTAATTAGCAAACGATTGGGGCAATTCACCCCTCTTGCCCTTGTATACTATACCCCACACCCCACACCCTCCACCACTCCCTCCCTCTCTCTCGCTCTTTTAAGAAAAACGCGTGAGTTCTTCGTTCTTCTTTCTGCTCTTTTTCAATTAAATTTCTCTACTCTGGAGAGAAGTGCACACTGCATGTAGCAGGCAGGCTGAGTGCGAGCGAGATGGCCATAGCGCAGCAAGCAGAGCAGCAGCAACAGAGGAGCAGCAGCAGCAGACACAACGGCGACCAATTTGCTTTTAATTTGTTAACATAAACGCCTCGTCCGACGTCCTCGCAGCGCACTCGATTCAGTTTCCGACTCCAACTTCGGCTACAACTTGCAAGGCTGTGCATGTGTGTGTGTGTGTGTGTGTGTGTATGTGTGTGGCCTGCGCATGAATCACTCATTTTATTAGCGCAGCCAACTGCGACGTCGACTGCAACAGCAACAGCAGCAGCAGCGACGCTCCACTTAACCCATTTGCTGTGCAGCATCCACCGCCAGCTGCCACCGTACCTACCCCGCCACCCACTCCCCCTCTACCTCCCCCTGAGCCTGGCTAAAAGCTGAGCAATCAATGTCATTGTTTGCGGGGGCGTCTATAAAGCATATTTTTTCGTTACCACTAAAGCTCGCAAGCCACCACCAAAACTCAGAGCAGCCACTCTCAAAAGGCAGCCTGCCTCTGCCCCCCTCCGTACATGCCTCTTCCTGCTGTCTGCCCCACTGCCACTGCTGCAGTGTCAACTGTTTTGCTGGCAGGTTACTTAATTGCTCTGCTCTTTGCGAGGCTCTGTTACAGTTGCCACTCCATACTTGCCTCCCTAACGGTTACCCCCTCCCCCCACCGCACTCTTCTTCATCCTCTTCTTCTTCCTCTTGCACTGGGGCAGCTGCTGCATGTCACATGTGCGTCGCGTTGTCGCTTGGTGTTAATTTTATTAATGGCATACAAGGCCAGTGGACGACAAGCGTCTCCCTCCCCTCCCTGCCCTCCCTCATCTCCGTCTCCTCCTACTCTCACACCACTCCCTACCCTCCCTAACACCCCCTACGCCACTTTCCAGCTGACACTGTGCACTCCCGAACGTTGTTAATAAAATTTTCATGCGTACGAAAACTTAATTAATTCTGCCACAGTTTGTTGCAAAAAAGTTTGCCCTTTTTTCCCCATTTTCTTTCGACATAAAATGGCAGCCATCAGGGGCAGGCGTGGCGAAGGCAGGGGTGGGGGTGTGATGGTAACTTTACCTTGTCAACCCCCAATGTACTTTCACCAAACCGTCCCCCTTCCTACTTCCCCCTGCCTTGGCGCCTTCTGCAAATCAAATGAATGAATTTTAATTATTTTTTGTGGTTACCCTGCCCCATGCACCTACCCCCTCTAACGAGCCACAACTCCAAACAAGAGTGGAGAACAAACAACAGGAAGAAGAGGGAGAGGCAACCAGTGTGTGAACGAGGGAGAGAGTGAGAGAGGAGAGATCAAAAAAGTTTTTGGTAAAGCGAAAAGTTTTCAGAGCAGGTAGCTGGAAAACTTTTGGCGACTAGCCGGAAACAGGAACATAAGCCCCTCATGGGAGTGAGCACAGGAGCAGTGGGTAAGGGGCAATGAGAGGGGGGCTGCTGTTAGAGAATTTCCACAAAGGCGGAAATAATGTGAAAAACAAACTGAAATGCTGCAACAAAATGTCATAGTGCCAAGACACATTCATCGTGTGGTAACCGGGGAATCGCGTATATTACACACACACACACACACACACATATATTTAAAAAAATATGCTATATTAAGGAGTGAGAGTAGGGGAGACTATTCAAATGTGATCTTTGTAAAGGAGTATAGTTTTCAACGGCAAATTTGCTTTACTGAGAAAAATCCAACTGGTGTTGATGATGATAAATTATTATTTATAGTATAGAGACTATTGTTGCTATTTCATATGTATATATGTATGTATGTACATATATGAAACATGACAAATATTACCTTCTAATTTTTAGATAAAATTAATAATAATATGTTACTTAAATTTTACTTATTTATTTTATAAATATATTTTCCAATATTATTTACTTACTTATTCCCTTCCCAGAAACATATTTACAAGTATGTTGAAAAATAGATCAAAAATTAAGTTTAGGTCAGAAAAATTTAAATGTTTTTTTAATAAATCTGTATTTAAATTGATATTTCGAATGATAATTGTTATTAAGTTTGTAAAAAAGTTAATGTAAAAAAGTTAATGTTGTCTAAAAAGAATGAAGAAATAAATCTAAAACTATGTATTTCATATTACAAGATGATTAGGCCCGTAGCGAGGCCACTGCCAACGAAAACTATTGAATAAATTTGTAATTGCTATTGTATACAGAAAGCTTCAGGTCAAATTTGGTGTCTTTAGTTTCTATAATAGTTGATATCTTGACCTTTAAACGGACGGAAATGACTAAATTGACTGCTATTAGTACTGAACAAGAATATATATTTTTCATAAAATCTGTTGATGATTTATCCAATATAAAATATACAAAAATTAAGTATTAAGCTTCTTCATTTTGTGAAATGTTTTATGAATTTGATACACACTAGACAATGACAATATAGCGCCAAGAAGTTTTGCCCGAGGGCTCATGAGACAGTCTCTACGGCACTGAAGATCATTAATATATGTATAGTATTTTATATTGAGATATACTAAACATTACAGTTACATATGTATGGAGAAAGCAATTATAAATCTATGTAAATCCTCTGCAAAGTCGAGTCTTTCTTTTTTGCATAGAAATATAATATAATATCAGATTTAAATTTATAATTTGTGTATTTATAATATATTTACATATATATAATATATTTAAATATTAAATGTGTATAAATATATATAATATATATAATTGTGTTATATATATATATTCATATTTTATATAAGTATTTGAAAATATAGAAAATATTTAACAACAATCAGAATAAAAGCAAGAAACACAAACATAAAATATACGCACTCCCACGATATACGTATGTATGTATATGTATATGGATATATCGCTGTCCTCTGCTTGCGCTGACAATGTACGAAGAATATGGGGGAAATATCGGAGCGGACACATAAATACTGGGAAATGCTTGGCTCGCTTTGGAGACTGTGGGGGATATTTTGCGACAAATGCTGCGATGCTCTGTGGCAATGTCGCTTTGATTGTTCGCCCCCAAGTGCCACTGAGGGACGATGAGCAGACAATGAAACAGCAACAAAACAACAGCAACAGCAACAACAACAACAGCAAGAGAGACGAAAAAGCACAGTAAACAGCGAAGAAGAAGACGATGACGAGGAATAAGAAGATGCTGAGGGAAATTACAGTTATGCAGCTCTTTAAGCAGCATTATTATTGGCTCGATAAAGACAAATGTCTGTGTGTGTGTCTGTCTGTGTGTGTTTGTTGTAAATAGTATAAACAATATTTGAAATTCCTTGCAAGAAAGTTGAACTTAATTGATGCTGGGGAAAGAAACATTGTTATTTCGCTATGGAAAGCAAAACTTATAACGGTTGCCCAAGACGAACTGAAGAAGTGCCTGGCTCTGCCTCCCTTCCCTTCCTTCCCTCCCCCCGTTGGCTTTTAGAATGCCAACAGTTGCGCTTTCAATTAAAAAAGGACGCCTAATCACCGTGTTAATTGCGGAGAGAACCGAAGACGAACACGGCGACAGAGATAAAGCATAAACCACAAGGCAGAAAGCAAATCATAAACCATACAACATCGAGCAGAAAGCAGTGCATATCAAAAGTCAAATGCCACGCCCACTGGCACACGCCCCTTTCTGCGAGGATCAACAGATGCAGCGAGACGTGTCGTGCGTCTGTCGCTTATTACCTCTGATTATTGTCCCCCCCGCCCACCGCTCTCTTGTTCTGCTTCGCTTTTTGGCAACAACGAAAACAAAACACATGTGTCGCTAATTTGCTGCGGAATCTGGGCCACGCCCACCGGGCAGCCAGGCAGAGAGGGCAGAGAGGGGCGACAGCTCATGCAGTCGCTCGTAAAAAATCGTTTGAATGCAGCTCAGGACAACCCTCCCTGCCTGCCTCCGCTCCGCTCCGGTCTCTCTCTCTCTCTCTCTCGACTGGGCCCGCAGCCAGACTGGAAGCAGGCAGAGTGGAGTGGGGAGCGGGGGAAGCGGGGGGTGCAAAGCCAACTCAAGTCACACGAAATTATGGCAATTACGTTAAGCAGCCATTTATTTTTTATGAGCCCACGAATTATGAATAATTGTGGCAACAACAACAACAACAGCAGCAGCAGCTGCAGCAGCGAGAAGAACAGTTAGTTGACATTGCTCGCACTAACTAGAGCTAACATGCCAGTGGCGCAGGGAAGAGCAGGAGAGGGGGGAGGAGGGGTCACATCAACCTCAGCATGTCAACAATATCGTTAGCACACAAGTTCGAAAATCCATTTGACACTCGACGAGCACATAATGAACATGTCCAAGCAAGAGTGTAAAACCAATGCACGACTAACAAATACCCTATAATGCTCTGTTCTCACACATTCTCATCTTACACTTGTGCTTGCCTCATTGCACTTCCTAGTCCGACATACCACACTTGATGGTCTTTGTTGCGCATCATCAACACCCCCCAGCAACCACAATGCTGCGTGTTTGCTGTGGCGGGGCAGGGGAGTGGGGGGAGGTTGACAGACAAAGAGGGTGCGTGACACCGAGATTCGTCATTAGGCTCATAAAATTGCAATGACTCGACAAGAGAACAACAGTGAAAAATCAAAGCAAAAAGTGAACGAAAGAAGCGCAGACAAACTTGACAAATGACAGTCAATAGGCAGGGCCGATGAGAAAGCAATTCAACGAATTGTGAATGCACTATAAATTAGGAATATTACATATTATAAATTACAACAACTCAAAGAAGATGTTACATTAAAGAATAATTAACACATAATAAAGCAATGGAGAACTAGAGATTAACGTATATTTGAATTAGAAACCTATTTAGGTTAGACAACTTTAAGTGATTTAGGTATAATAAACATAAATATATGTATAGATATCTACATGTATATTAAATTAGTATTTTTTTTATTTATTAATTTACATTTAAAAGATTTACTATTGTACATTTAAGAACTCTATTTAAATAAACACATAATATTGAAGATGACAAGTTAATATATATTATGCATTTATATGTTAGTTAGTTTTATTTTTTATAAATTTAAACTGGAAAATAAAGAAAAGAGATAATTGTATTAGGAAGGAAAAGTGTAAAGTAATTTCGAATAGTTACGGCTCACAATCAAAGTCGCCGTTAATAAAGTTATTAGCGAATACCACACCAAGCATACTTCTACGTTTGGCAAAGAAAGAAAAGTCTTGAGTTTGCATTTAATTCAGAGTCAAACATAATAGGGCAAGAAAATATAAAATAATTTACATGTATATATCATATAAAATCTTGTAATACATTAATGTATACATTTATTGGAATCCTTTATTATGTTAAGAGTTAATTAAGTAAAGTTGTGAATTATCATAATAAATATGTGTATGTTATGAATCTTGTAATTTCACTGCTTTATTTAAGTTCTCCTAGTGGGAAAACTTTCCATATAATACACATAATCATCCATATTCCTGCTATGCTCAGTCACCAATTGCATGAGGCAGTCAACAGGCTTCACTGCAGCGTGCCTGGAATAGACAGTTAGGGCAATGTCATAAGAAGGTTTCTGGTTGGGCGTAGACAACGTCGCTAACCGCAGCACCAACAACAACAATTGACATTCATTGGCCAGTTTGATGGTCCTGCCGACGTTCGCCCTTGTCTCCCCCTCCCCCTCCCCCCGTTTCTTCCAGTCTCCGCGTCTGCGCCTTTCCCAGCAGCCCCTTCCAAAAGTGTGCAAAACTTTCGCGCCATTGTCGTCGTCGTCTCGTCCGCAGGCTGTTATCCCCCTTCCCCCAGTCTTCCTTCTGTTCTCCTTTGGCAGCCTTCCCCCTCCGTTTCATTGCCATTCTCAATTTCATTCGCATTCTCATTCTCATTCTCGTTCTCATTCGCTTCGTTGTCTTCTTAGCTGTCGCGATTGATTTTCTCTAACGCCAACTTTGGGCATCCTTAGTCCTTCCTCCCCCTTCCTCTTGCTGCTGCCTTCTCCTTGACTGCGCCTCCATCGAGGCTGGCGGAAAATAAATTACATTGTAATTTGTGTCTTCCCCTCTCCCTTCTACTTTCCCCCTTGTTGTTGCTGTTGTTGTCCTGGCTAGACCGTCCAACCCTCAAATTGAAGCGTCGACTCTCGTCCTCGTCGTCCTCGTCGTCGTTGTTGTTGTTGTAGTTGTTGCTGATGCTGATGCTGTTGTTGCCTTAGTGTGGGTTCGTAATTTGATTTCGAGTGCCTTCTGCCCAGCTTTCCTCTCCGCCCACCGCCGCCCACTGCCGCCCACTCACCGCTCTCCACCCATCGTTTTGGCATTGCTCATTTCTAGCCTGGCGACGTGCCCAGCCAGCGCGACCCGCGCTCGCACCCTGTATCCGTATCTCTCTCCCCCATTACCCCTGCCCCTCCCCCTCTCCCTCCCCGCATCCGTCTGGTGCTGGTGCTGCAAGCTCATTTAAAGTTGATGGTGTGTGAAAAAATGTGAACAGATTGTTATGTAATTGAGTTTTTAGGCAACCGTTTTGAGGTCGCCTTTTGCGGCTGCGACTTCGTTGGCTGCCAGCCCAATGTCCTTGCCTCGACAACACCCCACCCCCCCACACCTCCTCCTCTAGCCACGCCCCCTCCTACTGCTGTTTCTTACTGCCTTTGTCGTCGTATTTGTTACATTTATTTGTCGCTTGATTTGATTCCGTTGTTCTTCCCTCCTCCCTTTGCACCCCCCCCATAACTGTGTTGGCAGCACGTTTTCGCCACTCTTCCCCCTCCCACCCCTCTTGTTGCCAGCTTGTTGTATTAGTTGGCCAATTTGTGGTTTGTCTCTTAACTTGTACATGCCTAAGTGATTGTATATTATCCGCATTATAACTGTAACACTTTATGAGGATTCCCCCCCTCCCACCGCCCCTCGTACAGATTCGCAGATTTAGTTTGCTTGGAAAGAGGTTTGCAAATAAGACTATTAAATATGTTCATGTTAAGTATTTATTGAATTTACAACAATAATAACATAATTAACTACGTTTTTAAGAACTCTATGAAGGTCTTCTATCTGTTATAAATATCTAAGAATGTATATAAGTGGCAGATAGAGGCACCTTTAACCCCAATAAGTTGATATTCTTGATCAGTCTAAACAAACTACATGTTATAGCCATGTCTGTCCGTATGAGCATCTATATCTTAAAGACTATTAGAGCTAGGCTTATCAAATTTGATGACTGTATGCCTAATTATTGCTTGCAGATAAAGTTTGTTTAAGAACTAAGCCACGCCCCTTGCCGCCTCCATAAATCGAGAAAATTTAATTGCAAGCGTACTTTACAAAGATATTACGTTCGTTTTTAAATGTGACATCTAGAGCTGGAGAAACATCGATATTACAAAGATAAACTTCGATGTTTTATATGAAGAACCTTAGCCAACATCGATGACATCATCTGAATTTCATCAATTGAGTACCAGGTATATCATAGTTCAGCACTACCCAACATTGATATACATATTTTGTAAACATTATTGTAGGATAAATTAGAATAAACTTCCTAATCAAATATCCTTTTTTTTTTTTTTTTTAATCTGAAGAATAACTCTCTACATAATTAAGGACGTTTGCTCTTTAATCTCACAGGGAATTCAGCTGATGCAAGGCATCATCATTCAACAGCTTGATCGACTTATTAAGTTATCGATCCGATATTGATATATCAATTAATTGCCCTCTCGAGGCGCCTTCGAGCAGGTAAGCAAACTGAAGTCAACTCCAACTGATTGCGAACAATTAAATCTGTAAAGATCTTTGCTTTGTTTCCATTTATGTTTGTGCGTATTCATTAAACAATCCCTCATGCATATTCATTGTGTTGTTGTAGCATGCCGATTTCTTTTATATAGAATTTTTGGAATTGGACAACAATAACAACAACAGCAACAGCAGCGAGAACGGCAAGAAATGCATTTCGCCATCGCAAACGATTCACGCACGATTTGGTCACGCTTGTCTCGGCCTCGTCGATTGTCGGTCTGGCCATGTAACGATCCCGGGCAGAAGAGCTCTGGACTCGTTTGTCTTTCCTCTCTCTCTCTCTCTCTCTTCTATCTCTTCTGCTCTCTCTTTTCCTTCTTCTCCTGCTTCTGGTGGCTGTTCCCTTTGCCGTTCACATTTCCATTCCCATTCCCATTCCCGTTCCCGTTCTTATTAGCTTGCATTTAAAACCCAGCAGGGTTTTCACACCTTTGCGCCCCACTGCGTCTTGCGGCCTGACTCTCTCTTTCTCTCTCTCTCTCGCTCTTTGTCTCTCTTTTCCTGTCTGTTCCTCTCCCTCTCTCTTGCATTGTAGAATGCCGACACTGACAGTGGAGCGCAGCGCACGCGCGGCACAATCAAATTCAAATCACTTTGCATCTTTGAGATCTCAATAAAAATCTTGTTCTTCTCGGCAGTTGTTGTTGCTGCCGTTGTTGTTGTTGTTGTTGTTGCTGTTGCTCGATTGTTGTTATTGCTGTTGCTGTCGATTGTTGTTGTTGCTGTTGCTGTTGTGGTTTGTTGTTGCCGTTGACTTTAATTGTTGCCGCAGGAGCATTGCTCAAATATTAATTGGTTTTGTCGGAGGATTTCTGGCTAAAGATGCTGACGCTGTTTGCCACATTCGCAGTCGAAGCTGACGCCAACGTCGACGCCGACGCAGATGCCGAGGCGGACGCGGACGCCAACACGGCTGTCTCTCTTTGTGTTGCGGCTGCAAAAATTAATTACGATATCATGATTTACAAAATTAGCCGCAAATGGTGCGGCCTTTTTTCCTGCTATTCCCTCTCCCTCCTCCTCTCCCTCTCCCTCTCCTGCTGTGGCCAATTTGAAGAGGGGGCGTGGAATTCGGGGCATGGTTTTTCATACCTTTTTAGTACCCTGTAAAGTGCGTCGAAACGCAAAAGGGTCTGCGAGAGCTGAGAAATGTTTATAAGATATTGCAGAGGTGCTGCTTGATGATTTTATATGACGGGAGGTTCCTTTGCAAGTTTCAAATTGCAATCGGAAGACAAATTAATTCTCATTAATTCATTTTTCCATGCAAGTTTGGTTATTTCTGAGATTTAACTTTTAAAATGTCTGTCTAAATAACTTCTATGATTAGTTTCCAAACGAAACCAAGTTTGGATAGTGATAAATATTGTACAAGCCAGACATCATTCTTGTAGTGTTCTAGAATTAGGCTTGCAGTTGTTTTGTTCGATTTACGAAGGCGGAAGTGGGTGTATTCCAATTCTAAAACAAACAATAACTACAAGCAATATAAGTGAATATAGCCACCAAATTTGGCAGCCCTAGTTCGTATGATTTCAGAGATAAAGCTGTTCATACGGACAGAAATGGCTAAATGGAGTCGGTGGTTGGGATAGATCATGAGTATAACATTTTTGGGGTCGGAGATGTGTCCTGCTGTCTGTTACATACATTCTGGGCTGACAGCAAGCTAAAATACCCTTCTAGCTTCTATGGGTAGCGGGTATAATGAGCAGCACTCGAGTTTCTTCAACTTTATCAGTAGCCTCATCAACTTTGCTTATGTGGCTGCTCAGCTGCGTGTGTGTGTGTAAGTGTGTGTGTGTGTGTGTGTTGTTGTTGTTGTTGCCTCCCAATTCAGGCAACACTCGCCAAATTGCTGTTCCGATTTCGGGAAACAAATCATTTGGCGCTCTTTGCTTGCTGGCAGCCTCCTGGTGGGGGCACCACCCCATGCCACGGCCATGCCACGCCCGACAGCAGTCCCCCTGCTCCTCGGCGGTAGTGTCCTACATCAATTGGCAGCCACTTTGATGGACACGTAGAAGTCATCAGTGACTTTCATTAGGCAGGACTGGATGCGCCACGGAAGGGAGTGAGGAGGTGAGGGACGGGGGGAGGGCCTGCTTATGGCCTCATTCATTTTCATAAGCGCTAAGCCAACCAAACTGAAGCTGGAGAGGAAGCGAGGGCAACGCATTCGTTGCCAGTGCCCTGTGGTGTGTGGGGGGGAGAGGAAAAGGGGAAAAGGGAAAACGGGGGGCACTTAATGCGCCCAGCACTCCACCTGATCGGCCTTGGGCCGTTTCCGCGATGCTCCACATACAAAACACATTCACAGCGTGCGCATCTCTCCCCCTCCCCCTCTCTCTCTCTCTCTCTCCCTCTGTCTCTTTGGCGGGGCACGCCCACTGTGCCGGGGCTGACTGGTGGTTGGGGGGGCCGCAGGCGTTGCCACTGTTACAATTTTGTCGCTTTTGCTCTTTGGTAATTAACATTGTTGCCAACTTGCAACGCAGCCAACTTTGCCCGTTGCCGTTGCCCAAGTTGCAGTTGCAGTTGGAGTTGCATTTGCCGCTGCTACCTTTTGCCGCCTTTTGCCTTTTGCATATGCGCATTGCGTTTATTAATGTCATCAACGCCCAGCCACGCCCCGCTCCCGGCTTGAGGTTGACAACTCAATTGTTTGGGGCCGACGTCATTAAAATGATTTCTGCAAAAAGAAGTCGCCTAACAGCGGCAAGAAAGAAGCAGCACCAGCAACAGAAGTAGCAGAAAAAAAATTGGAGCTAATTTGATTAATTTGCAACGCATAGCGGGCAGCTAAACCCCCTTCCCTCCTCTCCTACCTTGCCTTATGCTCCCCTCTTTCAGCATTGCTCCAACTTATATCAGTGCAGCCCTAATGATGGGAAGTGCGAGCGCGTTTCGGCTCCCAAGCTGCTCTCAATGTATGTATGCGAGTATGTGTGCGAGTGTGTGTGCGTGTGTGTGGAGTGTGTGTGTGTGCGAGTGTATGTGAGTGTGTGTGTGAGTGTGTGCGAATGCGGACGCGGATTCGCCATTCGCACGACGCGTAATTGCAATTGTAATTAGTGCAAGTGTTCAATGCGGCAAGTGAAGCGCAATCGCTAAAGCAAACCCCCCCCTCACAATGCCCAGCTGCCCTCTTGCCTGCTCCATCAGCTCAGTGACTGCCCCTAGGTCCTGCCCATAGTGACTGCCCCCCAAGTTCCTGTCACTTTGACTACCATTCCCTGCAGGCGTCTCTTCTACAGTTCCTTCCACAGGTCTCTCCTGGCCCAAACCTTCCCCTATACTAGTATATCCTGTACAGCAATGGGAACCAACAATCCAATGCATATAATCATATGTCCATGTGAAAGGAAGAGGAACCTCCAAGTCTAAAATTAGTCCACAATTTCAATAATTTTACAACAAATTGATAAATATCAATCTAGTCATATTAAGTTTACAACGTTAGGAAGCGAGCAAAGAGCAATATTTAAAACTAAATGCATTTCATATAATACATAGCAATCTATATACCAAATTTGAAAACCTTAAGCGCGATAATTCTCAGCATTCATCAATAAATACATTGATGAAGTTACAGAAATGAGCAAAGTAGAAAAATTTAAACCTCTCTCTCTCTACTGATCGAGCATAGATTCGCTTTAAAGAGAGGAAGACTTCATTAGTTTTATATATGTACATTATATTAGATAAGATAACATATTCTAGAGTAAATCGGTGTCCACTTGGTTCCCTAAAGCTAATCTACTTGTAATATCTGTACAATAATGAAAAACTAACCGAAAAACAAACTAAAATGAAACCAATTTGGGTGATTCTTTTGAGAAAGTATTCCACAGTGATGCACATCTTTTTCCTCGTCCGCGCACACGGAGATCAGAGAAATTTGCCTAATCCCGAACGCATGCAACGATTTCACGCGACGCAACCACACAAACGAATGCTCCACTGGGACCTGACCAGAAAGAGAGAGAGAGAGAGAGATGGAGAGGCGACGTGTCCTGATGCTGCTGGTCCTGGTGCGCACGTTGAGGATTTGCCGCTTCGATACGGTCACATTTCACGCCTCCTTTGGCCTACGTTGAAATATGTTTCGGGAGCAAAGCTCGACGGGCACGACAACCACCAACCAAGCTAGCCGATGCGGGTGCGGATAAGGATATGACAAATTTCACGCACCTTCCGAGGACTAAGGTGGACGTCGCCGGCGGCTTAACTTGCGCCCCTTTGCAGATTTCCCCAAGAAATTTTCAAAAGCCGATAATGAAGTCAAGATTGCAATCGTCCAATCGACCCAGAGAGCGCCGGCAGAGAGGGATGAACCGGGCGCACAGGACTTTAATCAATCGCAACCGATTTGTCGGCTTAACATGTACAACATGACGTAAATAGTGAGCGCGGCAGTGAAAGGGGAAGGACAGCACAGCACAGCAGGCAAACAGAATGGGGGAAGGGAAGACACAACAAAGGGAAACAAAGGCTAAACAAAGCCCGGCAGGGTGTCGGGCATTAAAGTGAGCAATCGACAAGGATTTGCGGATGCGTCTCTCGAGGCGTCGCTCAACAAGGGCAACGGGCACGGGAATGGGAACGGGAACGGGAGATCTGTGGATGAGGTGAGTTTTTGTTGGTGGCTTGTCGGGATTAGCGCCAGTTGTCTGTCTAAAGTGGCTGGCTAATAGTTGCTTTCAGTTGTGGCCAAGAGCGTGAGAAGATGTGGGCAGTGGAGGTGGGATGGCAGGCAGAAGAGCACGAGATAGTTGCACAGTGGAAGATTTAGAAAAATGTTTAGATAAGGGAAGCTATAAATGGCATAGATAGGTTGAGTACTATATATAATACAGGTACACGATACAAAAAGTAATAGATGGATATACGACAGATAAATATGTCATATATGGAGGTATATCCAGAGACATAAAGATCATAAGGAATTCGATAGGAACCTTAGGCCTATTCTACTTATTCGCATAGAGAAGCCTTGGTTGCCTTCGTTTAGCAACTTACAATCAAGTTAATTGTCTCGATATTTTTAATTTTTGACTACGAAACTATTCCGACAGAGATTTCCATACCTGTTTTTAATATTGTCAATTAAATAAAATAAGATTTTACATTTTTCATAAATGCTAGCATGCTTTTTTAAAAAGTTTTAAGTTATAATAACAAATTAATGTAGAGTTAAAATTAAAAACAAGAAACTCATTTAGCAACAAGATCTATTGATTTTTGACAAAGTTATGCATTTTATATTCTGTCAGACACCTTAAAAAGCATAAACCTAGATCTTTTAAACTTATTTCGACATGAAAATCTTTCAAGTTCTTCAAGCGATATTGTAAACTTATTGCAATGAATAGTTTAAATCATTTTTGTTAATCTTATAAGTGTTGCATATTGTGAAATCTGATGTTATATTATTAATGTTTTATATGCATATAGAGAAACACTATAGTCCTTGTTTAGTCGTGTATATAATCTTTCGCCCTTTTGAGCGACATCCAAGAACAATAAAGATGTGATAATAATAAAGCTGTAAATTGAAGATGGCAGGGAAATGAATATAATTCTTGTAAAGATATAATAAATTGACAGCTATAGCTGGTTAGCTGGACAAGCACTGTCCGACTGAAGCAGATGGAAGAGGAAGATAGAGGAGGAACATGACAGGCAGGACAAAGGCGGAGGGAGGATGCGAAGGGCACTCGAGGCGAACTTGTATAATGGCTTAAATACGACTATTATAACTAATCGTGACTTAGGATCAGTCGCCTTTTGTTCGCCGCATGCAAACATCCCTTGCAAACCCCTCGCCGAAGATAGCGATCATAAGGAATTCGATAGGAACCTTAGGCCCATTCTACTTGTTCCAATAGAGAAGGCTTGGTTGCCTTCGTTTAGCAGTTAAAAATCCAGTTAATTGTCTCGATATTTTTGATTTTTGACTATCAAACTATTCCGACAGAGATTTCCATACCTGTTTTTAATATTGTCAATTAAATAAAATAAGATTTTACATTTTTCATAAATTCTAGAATGTTTTTTAAAAAGTTTTAAGTTACAATGACAAATTAATGTAGAGTGAAAACTAAAACCAAGAAACTCATTCAGCACCAAAATCTATTGATTTTTGACAAAGTTATGCATTTTATATTCTGTCAGACATCTTAAAAAGCATAAACCTAGATCTTTTAAACGTATTGCGACTTAAAAAACTTTCAAGTTTTGTAAACTTATTGCAATGAATAGTTCAAATAATTTTTGTTAATCTTATAAGTGTTTCATGTTGTGAAACCTGCTGTTATATTATCAATATTTTATATGCATAAAGAGAAACACTATAGACTATGTTTAGTCCTGTAGATAATCTTCCGCCCTTTTGAGAGACATCCAAGAACAATAAAGATGTGATAATAATAAAGCTGTAAATAGAAGATGGAAGGGAAATGAATATAATTCTTGTACAGATATTATAATAAATTGACAGCTATAGCTGGTTAGCTGGACAAGCACTGTCCGACTGAAGCAGATGGAAGAGGAAGATAGAGGAGGAACATGACAGGCAGGACAAAGGAAGAGGGAGGCTGCGAAGGGCACTCCGAGGCGGACTTGTATAATGGCTTAAATACGACTATTATAACTAATCGTGACTTAGGATCAGTCGCCTTTTGTTCGCCGCATGCAAACATCCCTTGCAAACCCCTCGCCGAAGATAGTGATGGAGGTGGAGTTGGAGATGGAGACAAATACGGAGACGGAGACGAAGAGATGGACAGAGACCCTTGACAATGGCTCAATTTTTATGCGATTTGCTTGTTTTGATAAACATTCGACCGCTGTCGTGTTGTGTCGTGCGGTGTCGTGTCGCGTCGTGTCAAACGACACCCAGGACAAGTCGCGGAATCAAAATCAGAAATCAAATTCCATTGGCAACCCCAAAGCTGCTGGAAATAATTTGAAAATTACTTTTGTCCAAAAGAGGGCAACATTTTTATGAAGGTCGCGTGCGGTTTGAGTTCGATCGGGCGCGATAAGCCCGACCGAAAGTAAATAAATCATCGAAATCTACATACTTAAAGGCAGGCAGAGAGAGAGAGAGAGAGAGAGAGAAAGAGAGAAGGACACGGCACGAGACCTAACCCCAAAGCTAACCCTAATACCCGACACCCGTTCGAACACCCCGCAGCAGCAGTCCGACGAAACTTGCGTTTGCTTTATTGTTTGATAAGTATTTTGATAATATTGTGAGTGCTATGCGAAAACAATGGGCAAGGAGTCGAGCATTTAACACCCTGTCGGGAGGGGGGACCCCTTCCACCCAATGAAACTTGACAATCTTCTTTCTGCTGACGCAGAAAACAGGTTTCTCATTATTAAATTGAGATTTATGACAAGTGTTGGAAAAGAACACTTAACAACACTATTGCTAGAGGTTCTAGAGCTCGAGGTTCCTATTCTTATCTTTCTCTCTTCTTTTGAGTTGGCAGACACCTCCTGAAGTTCACTAGAATTTTACAATCTTCTGCTGGTTTTTTATTAAAACATTGAGACAAGTGTTAAAAAAGAACATTTTACAACACTATTGCTAAAGCTGTCTTGTTTACTTGCCATCTCGAAGTTCCTATTCTTATCTTTCTCTCTTTATATCTTCTTCAGATACCTCCTGAAGTTCATTATAATTTTATAATTTTCTGCTGGTTTTTAAAATATTGAGATTAATGACGAAGTGTTGGAAAAGAGCACTTAACATTATTACTAGAGTTGTCTTATTCACTCTTTTCTTCTCTCTCGAGGTTTCTATTCTTGTCTCTCTCATTCTCTCTAGCTTTGTCGGGCACATATCTAAATTCTCATATCTTATTCTTATAGTATATTTTCAAATATCCTCTCTTTATTTACTTCTGTGTCTTACTTTAGCATTGTCACCATTTCCTTTTGCTTTCTGTCCCTCCCTCTCTCTCTCTCTTTGTCTCTATCTGACTGTGTCTCTCTCTCTGTCTTGCTCATCTATTCTAGCCCTTTCTTTTCATTCACTATCTCAATCTCCGTCTCTATCTCTTTCTCTGCATATTGCCCTTAATATATGTATTGTAAATCTTGCTCCCATTCTCTTGTCCCTCTTCCTGTATCGTACTCTCTCTCTCTCTCTCTCTTTTATTTATTTCCCGATCGCTAATCTGCCTGCCATTCCTTACTGCTGCTGTCTTTTTCTGCTGTCTCTCCCATCTCTATGCCCATCTCTTTCTCGCACCATTTTCCTGTCCAGCGCCAGGTAATGAGTACCTTGGCGTGCCAAAATGACAACCTGTGCGCAAATTGGATTACTTCATTGCAACGCGGTCAGATAAGAGCAGCAGCCCAAGCATCCCAAGCTATAACAACAACAATAACAGCAACAACAAAAACAACGAGACGTCGGACAACTTCAAGCGGGAAAAGGATCTCAGAAATAAATAAATAAATACAATTTTGCGGGCCGCATTTGGCCGATTGATTTCTGCAGCACCAAAATGGCAACTGGCAGCAGTTGGCTTCGCACGAGAGAGGGGAAAGGGGAGAGAAGGAGGAGGAGCAGCAGCAGCAGGAGGAGGAGGAGGAGGAGGAGGAGCAGCGCAATCGCAGGTCGCTTGCAGCTCGCAAATTGCGGCATATTTGTTGAGTAATTACGCTTTAACTTGTAATAAAGAAGACAAACAATAAAACGAGGACCCGGCCATGGATACCCAGTCCACAGTCCCGGCCAGGGCAGGCCAGGCCAGTTGGGGATTGCGTTTAGCCAGCAGGATGGAGAGGAGGTGGAGGAGAAGGAGCGGGTGCAGGTGCGGGAGCGGGGCAAAACACATCTGGCGGCGCGTTCTCAATTGAAAAGCGTGAATAACAAACGTGAACGGACCGCAAACGCGCAAATTGGCTAAGAAGTCAGTCAAGCGACGTCTCCAGCAACGAAATCCGATTGCCGAGCTATGCGTTTATGCGGGAAGCAGAGTATGTGATCAAGCAGATCATGCTAAGCAGTGCAGGAAAAACAAGGGAAGAGAGATGAAAAGAAACTGAAAAGTAACCAACAATATTGTGAATATTGTTTATCATCGAAAGAAGAGCTAAAGAAAATATATCAAGTCTTTATAGCATATATAAAAGAATATTTAGAGATATTTAAAATGAACCAATAAGATAGTTGCAATCAAGTGTTGTCCAATCTAATACATACATATGTATATCGAGTAAAAAGAAACTAAAGAATAACCAACAGTATTGTGAATATTGGTGATCATCGAAAGAAGAGGGAAAGAAAATACATATATCAAGTCTATATAGTACATATAATAATAATTAGAGATATTTAGAAGGAACCAATAAGAAAGCTGCAATCGAGTGTTATTGAATGTGATAAATATATGTCGACTATTCCAATCTTCTCCTGCACTTTATAGCAATTATTTAGATGGTTATAACTAAATATAAAATGTTTTAACTTTAAAATTTGCAGTTTGCTAATCAATCTTTACTGATTTAAAGGGCTAAAAAAAAGGGCGTGGCCGAATTCTTAAACAAACTTTACTTGCGTGCAATAATAAAACACATTGCCACCATATTTGAGGGTCTTACCTTTTGTTTGACACTGAAATCAAGGTGTTCATACGGATAAATTGTAAAAAACAGTTGAATATAATAAACAAAATCAATAATAATAAAAAAGTAAAATAACAATCTATTGATATTTTTGCAATCAAGAATATACAATAATATGCAATTAATCGTAATTCTATAATAAGTTCTTTCCGTTTTCTGCCAAATTTGCAATTTAGAGTCGCCAATTTCGGATTAGTTTGCACGCATGAACTGCAATCGATCTCTGTCTTTTGCAATCGTTTTGCACGCGCTCTCACTCTCTCTCTCTCTCTTTATTCTGTTGCTCTCTCGCTTGGACACAAAACAAATCTTTGCACTAAGCAGGCACTCAAAGCGAAGCTGCGAAGAGCCAAAGAGCCAAACGTAGCAACGCTTAATTTACTGCGAGAGCGGGAGAGGGAGAGAGATAGGAATAGGGTTAGCAAGAGGAGAGGGAAGAAAATGGTTTAGACTGTGGACTGAAGAGTGGACTGTGACTGCGACGGCGACGGCGACGGCGACTGAGGCTGGCAGATTGGGAGACGCAGCTCACAGGCGACTCGGGCGAACCATAAAATGCATTATTATGCTAAATGACTATAAAAATCACGTTTACAATCCATTTATGCCCGGGATAATAACCCTCTCTTTTGAACTGCGGCGCAAGGAAGAAGCTAACAGGGACACGATGCACAGCACAGTGAAGGAGGCGGTGGTGGCGGAGGAGGGGAAGGGGTAACTGCTGCCGCTGCCGCTGCTGCTCTATGTGGACCACGGAGCTTGAGCTTGAGTTGCAGTTGAAGTCGAAGCCGAAGTTGAAGCTGGGCTAAAACCCTGAAAGGCAGCATTTGTTTACGCCGCGAATAATTGAGTTATCTGATCCCTGCTAGCCACAAGACAGACACGAAGCCATGGCAAACAGACACATGTACAACACACACACACACACCAACACACACACACACACACATAGGGGGGCTAATGGGAGCCCTGCAAACGAGACGGAGAAGCTTCGGCCTAGGCCAGGGCAGGCAGCTGCCCAGGGTTGGGTTGGCAAGGGGGAGGCGGGTGGAGGCATTGCATGTTTGGCAGCAGGTAGGTGTGGCCGACCAACGTAGCAAATTGCTGGGGCGCATTAGAAGCCAACGCCGCCCAGAGCCGCACCAAGATGCACTCAGTCAGCCAGGCAAGGCAGGCAGGCAGGCGGCAGGCAGGCAGGCTTTACTCTGCCCAATCTCTGTCCGTCTGTCCGTCCGTCTGTCTGCCTGCTTGGCAGTTGGTAATGACTTTATTTGGTTGCTGCGTTAATGGGGCGCAGTCGCCATTGCCGTCGCTGTTGCTGTCGCTGCCAACGCTGACGCTGACGCGGACGCGGACGCAGCGCAGGCAGCGCAAATTGAAAGCGCATTTCAAAATTTTTCACACCTGAAAATTGTTTCGTTTCAAGATGGTTTTGACTGACGCGCACACACCGCGGGGGTGTGGAGGCAGGGGACTCAGGAGTAGGTGATGGTGGAGTCGGGGAACGGCTGCGTCTGCGTCTGTTTCGGTTCAGCGCTGCAGCACAGCGGCAAGTGCAGCGAATCTCTTGCGGCCTGGAAACACTTTTCACGTAGCGCCGCCGCCGCTGCAGTCGACTGGCAAAAGGTGCCGACCGGCGGCGGCTGCAATTAATCAAAATTTAATTTCGAATAGCGACGTCAACAGCAAACGCCAGCGCCGCAGTCGACGCAGGCGCAGACGCAGACGGAGCCTGCCGAAAAAATTGAAAAGGCTAAAGAGAAAACTGGCTAAAAGAAAATGTAATTAATCACCAGGCGGTTGCTGCCGAAACGAAGTGAAAAGCCACAGTACAGAAGAAGGGAAGCAGGGGGATAAGAAAACAAAAGCAACGCCGCAAGAAACCGTTACAGTTCGCACTATGGAAATACCTGATGCTGATGATGATGATGATAACAATATTGGGCCTAAGCAGAGAGCGCCCTAGCCGAACAATGGCAATTAAATGCGTACTTATTCGATTCCATTCGATACGATTCCATTCGAGTCGACTCCATTCGATTCGATTCGATTTGTTTGGGCCCCCATTGATCGGCGGGCGGAGGGGGGGAGGAGCAGACCATGCCCATATACCACACTTGGCACATTATTTTTTGGGGCGAGCCAAGTCGATTCAGAAAGTGCAATCTCCTCGACTTTCCTTGGGCTCTCGTCTGTTATTATTATGCAAATTCTGCTGTTGTTTTTCTTTTGTCTCCTCTGCCTGTTGTTTTTCTTCTTGTTTGCTTCACATGAGTCGTGGTGTGTGCGTGCGTGTGTGTGTGCGTGTGGAGACAAAGGAAGTGAGGAATTTATCTACTGCAGGCGAACTATGTTGAAATACCACAAGGCTGCATTCGGAATCTTATAAAGAAGATGTTTGGATCACTTATGAGACAGGTGAAGATTGCAATATATGGAGGTGCTAATATTATCATATGATTAGGAATATTTATTATTAATTTAATAATTAACAATTTCAAGAACTTTTGTCTGGATCTAAGTTTAGAAAAGTTTATCTTAAATTAACTGTTTCTCATATGTACTTTAGTGCATATCCACAAAAATATACAACTTTATCGAACATTATATACTTTCAAATAGGAATAACTATATATTGTACATATGTACAATATCCATTTTAACCTTAAAGCTTCAATTGGCCTTTTTGTTCATTTCTAAGTAGCTTACAAATTGAATTAATAATTTAAATTCCAATTTGTGGGGCGCTCAAGGTGACACCCAACATTCGAAATAAACTTGTTCTGTCCAGGATATATAGGAACCTTGAAACCAAATTTTGTGTTTTCAGCTCTTATAATAACTGAGATCTGTGTGATCACACAGACAAACTTACAGAAAAAAAGACGGACAGACAGATAGGCAGAAAAAAATGGCCCAATCTAGTCGGCTAGTGATCCTGAACCGGAATACATATAATTACTCCGGTTGCCACGCCCGCTTCTGCCTGTTACATACATTCTTACAAAGTTAATTTGACAATTTTCAATGGTCGAAGGGTATTTTTATTATAGGCAGATTTGATGGAAAACGACCTTCTACCTTCTACCTATGTTCCGGTGTAGTTTAATTTGTTAAATTCATACATACATGCGCATACTTCCAAATTATTCTCGACAGATGGCGCTTGCGCTTCGCGCTCGCCTGCCTCCCATGTTATCTGACACAAGCACTTGGTGTCATTGCCATACTTTCTTGATTAACTTCTCTGTTTATTGTCGGATCAAATTGAAATTTAAAGGATACATATGAACATATTTTTATCAGCTTAGTATATGCAAAGTATGAAAATTCTATCTTTAATACGCCGCTTACAAATCGAACTGAAAAACTAAATTATTGATTTGCGCGGGCAGTGGGCGTTGCACCTAATATTTGAAATAAATCTGATCAGTGTATAGTGTACAGGATCTTCTTGCTAAATTTGGGATCTCTAGTTTTTATGATAGCTGAGATCTGTGTGTTCACACAGACAGAAAGACAGATATGGCTCAATCGACTCGGCTAGCGATCTTGAGCAGGAATATACTTGTATATACTTTATGGGGTCTCCTTCTGCCTGTAGTATATCCTTTCTTGACCATTTTCAATGGTCAAAGGGTATAAAAATTAAGTTTTGCGTCCATTCCAAAGACAGCAAGCAATTAACATATGACTCCTAGGGGGCGCCAATGAAAACTTCGCGGAGTTGCTTGAAGCAGTGCCAGCAGATGGCGCCAAGCGTTATTACATGTTATTTTTGTCCGACCAAAAACAGCTTGTTTTTCACTAAAAGAGCTCATTTCCCAAGACACGAACCCATTTGTGTCCTGAATGACAGCACTAGGTTAGCAGTACACTGCTTGGATCTGCTTGCTGATAACAGTGCAATCCAAATTATAAACGGTGAGTTACCTTGCCTAGGGAAGCAGTCTAGGGAAATGTCCCTTCGCTTTAATTTGTAATTATCCAATTGGTCCCCATGTGATTCATGCGATTTCGCTTGAATGAACAATCAAATGGTATAGGAGAGCGGGACGACTATTATGAGAAAATGAAGGCAGGAAAGGATTTATTGTGCTCAAAATTGTTCAGAAAACTCTCTATAACTCTATAACTTAATCGTCTTTGTCCCGAATCCCTAATGAATGGTCAGTCAAATTGGCTGACAGATGATACGATGATTGATTCATAAATTGATCTTACTTGTTCTCAATGAAACAATGAAAATGTCATAGAAAAAGATTCGCAATATCGCACAGTGGGGAATCTCCCTTCCTAAATTCTTCATAATGGGCTTGCAGCTCTGTAAAATGAGTAAAAACAGCAGTGTAGCAACAGTGTTGTTAAATTTTTATTATTAAAAATTTATTATATTGCCTTTCCCATTGCTCATTTTACCTGTGACCATGTCTTCTTTTTTTTATTCTCGTTTTGGTTGTTTTGCTTATTCGTTTCTTCTCGCTTTGCTGGTCGTTTTTTTAATTTGTTTAAATATAATTTATAAACTTTATATTTGTTCTATTGCTTTCTGTATTAATACTTTCGCTGAAGAAAAAGACACAAGTCAATGGATCCCAACGCAAAGAAAACAAAAGTGCAATTTCGTTGGTTCAAACACATACGCACACACACACACTCACTCAAGTGCACACATACATATACGAGAGATACATATGCATATACATATATTAGGCAGAGATATACATACATAGTTTATAATTTACAAGAAAATAAATATATACAGAGTGCATGGGTTGTACAGTATAATAATATTAAAAACAAGCCAAAAATAATAATATGGATCTACAGTAATAGAAATTGAAAATTGGAAACGAGCCTAGACATAAGTAACAAATAAGTACAAAACAAATATGGGTTAACAGTCAATTAATCAATAAAATCAATATACATATTGCGTTTTGGCAAGCGAGTTCTCGCTTGCACATTCTCCTCTCTTTCTCTCTCTGTCTCTCTCAATTAGTAATACACAATTATAATAATAATAATCATAGTTGATACATAATACAATATGAATGTCAGCTACAACACTTACACATGTTTCTTCTCTCTCTACCTCTCTCTCTCTTTCATTCTCTTTTGCTCTATTATTACATATTTCCTTTTCATTTCACTTTGTGTTTGCTTTTGTTTGGGTTTCGCCAAGACACTGAACTCTGAGCACGATTTCTAGAGAGCATTATGCCAACATAAACACTTAAAGAGCTCACAGAACTGGGGGGCCTACTCAGGGGAGGGGGGGGAGGGGGTAGTCTAGTGAGCATTCTGTATGACATTGATCATCATTGAGCACATGCTGAGTATTGTTTCTCAGTGTTAAGACCATAAATTTGCCAAATTTTCTTAGAGTTTAAAGACGCCACACAAAAACATTTAAGAAAACAGTTCAGTTTTTTTTGTTTTTTCTTCTCTCCCGTTTTCTCGCCTGCCCCCTTTCGGTTCCAAAGATATAACATAACGTCAAGTCAGGGCAGAGAGTCAGGGATTGAAAGAGTCTCAGGTGCCGCGGCGTAAAATCTATTCCGTAGTTTCGTTGTATTCGTTGAGTATTTTGAGCAAATTTACAGTTTAACAAGTACCTAAATAACAATAGATTAAATGAAAAGAAAAAAAGAAATAAAAAAAAAAAAAATAAGAGAACTATCATCATCATTATAGCTGCATCTGTTCATATGTGAAAACGCTGCTCACGCACTTAAATGGATAGTTCGACACATATCTTAAAATAATACACATATCATATCGTATCGTATTGTATCATATCATATCAATAACACCATCTTCCATCTCCTCCGAATGGTACATTTCATTGTTAATGGGGAAAAAATCACAGCTAGAAGGCAAGCTTTAAAAGTTTCAGTTTTAAACATTTTCAGAATCAAAATCTCGCGCAAAGTTTGGAGCTGGTCGTGTTATTTGCTTTCTCTGTTCTCTGTTGTTATTTCTGCTCTCTTTTTTGTTTTCTTTTGTTCTTCTTCTTATTTCTCTTGTTATGTACGTTATGCATAATTATATACATCTATTTTTGTTTGTTGTTGTTGTTGGTGTTATTGTTGCTATTGTTTGTTCTCCTTCTCCTTCTCGTTCTTTATCTTTTTGTTTTTGTTTTTGTTTTTGTTTTACTTGACTACGCATAATCATATCAGCTTATATAATATGTTTGCTTTTTGTTTTGTTTTCTGTTTCTGTTTCGCTTTTTTACTTTTCATTAATTAGTTAATATTTATAGTATAGCACCGAGTACAAAAAATGATCAATAAACAGAGTTTTGAATTTCGTTTTCGTTTCATTTGGTTTTTCACTTCTCTTCCTTTCTCTCCTCCTCCTCCTCTTGCTTGTCTATCCTCCTCTTTCCTATCTTGTTTTACGCTTTAAATGCCTTTGCTTTATCATTTGCTTATCTTGTTGTTTTTGTTGTTAAATTCTACTACTTATATAATGTAATAATTTCTTTTGCTTCGCTCAGATTTTGCTTTCGTTTTTCATTTTGTTTAACTTATCGCCATCGTATCCTGTTGTCATCATTGCCATCGTCTGTTGCCCTGCCAAGTTTTACATGGAACCGTCGCCAGATATCTGAAGAGAGTACTGTGTAAGTTTGGTAGCTATGAGATATGGGACTTATAGGACTTACCTGCGAGTGCGAACTGTCGCTCTCCACCTGCTCGGAGTAGCAGTGCTTATAGTTAAGATAGTCTAGAAGTCTTCTCGGTAATGGCAATGTCTGTATAAGATCCTTTCGTATAACCGCCTTGAGTATAACAAATCTGTAAGCAGCCAGGTGATTATATTTAATTGTCCCGGCTAACTTCAGTTCCCCTCCAGGAACTGTCAACTCACCTGCACATGTGCTGCAAGCTTTGTACATGCTTAAACCTCGAAACGGGATTGGTTAGTTGCACACGCATTGGTCCGTGTTCCGGTCGACGATGCAGAAAGAACAGATATCTAGAGAAGAACATTGATATATATATATATATAATGGAACATCACCACATTCACTATGTGGAATACGCACCTGCCACTGCGCGAGTGCTCGACGGCCTTCTCAATGAACTCGGTTATAGTTTGCGATTTGAACTTGGCGTACGAACCGAACGAGAAGGTGCCTGTAACCAAACAGAGAGAGAGAGAGACCGAGAGAGACAAGGAAAAGGGATAGAGAGAGAGAGAGACAGTAAGGTACTGATACTGTAGTATATTTTATGGCTCACTGCGACTCACCCTGATCCTGCTCGATGCGCACGTGCCGTACACAGTTGTTCAGCTTGAAGCTCAGCGAGAAGATGTAATGATCGTCCGAGCTGTCGCGCACTATGAACGAACCATCTGGCTCATTGGAGAGCACCTTCTCGGCCGCCTCACTGGACAGTGGACCCCAGTACCAGCCATACTACAAAGAGGGTATGAACGTATGAAAACATGATATACAAGCAGAGTTAACGGGGGATGACTCACGTCTTTGACTTTCTCAATGCTTGAGGTAAACTGCAAGGCACGCGGCTCCTGTGAGCCGGCGCTCTTTTTGGCATCCTCCGTCTCCGTTTCGGCGGCATCGTTGGCATAGGCTACATGAGCACAAAGAGAAAGAGAGAGAGAACACGATTGTTATTATTTGCTGTGACGATTTGTGCCTCGACCCCTTGATAGATCTATTGTATCCCATCTAAACCTGGAGCTCCTTTTCCAATATAGTTTTTCTTGTGAATTGTAGAATTCTTCCTCGACTGTTCGTGCCTATCTTGTTGACACTGAGAAGGTCTCTACCCAAGACAGCACTTCTTGCATTTACGAAGGTGTCGTCCTGAATACCTTTCCCCCTGCACTTACCCTTCTTTGGCAACGGCGGCAGCGCACGCGATTGAAACTTCTTGCGCAGATCGGCATTTGGTTCACTGCGATTGAGGCAATTGTTTGTTGCATCCTCAACATCTTGGTTGGCAGCACTTGCCGCACAGTTGGCTGCAGTCGACGACGACGACAACAGCGAGGCTGTTGCAATGGCAGAGGAGGCTGCAGTCGAGGCGGCTGTTGAAGCAGCAGCTGTTGCTGCTGCTGCTGCTGCTGCCGCTGCTGAAGCCGATGTTGCATTGCTGGCCCGACAACGTTGATGATTGCTGCGCCTAAAGCGAAAGATGCTGCAGAATTTCTGCTTAAGATTCAGCGAGAATTGCGACTTCTGTGACTTCTCTGCCGCGCCGCCATGCAGCGTCGTCTGCTTGTTGTTGTCGTTGTTCAGCTGCAGCTGCTGCTGCTGCTGTTGTTGTTGTTGCTGCTTGTCGCCGGATGAGGTTGACAGGGGCTGTGTTGTTGTTGCTGTTGTTGCTTGCGTCGTCTGTTGGCTGGCGTTGTAGTTGCTGATGCCGTTGTTAATGTTGTTGTTATTGTTATTGTTATTATTAAGCCTATCATTGTCCATATTGTGTTTGCTCTGCTTGCTCAGATACTTGGCACTGCTCTCCCCACTGCTAGCACCCCCGCCCCCGCCTCCACCATTGTTCGCCGTGTTGCCAGTGCGACTGGTGCCAATGGTGCTACGCGTACGTGCTGTTGTTGTTGTTGTATTTGTCGTATTGGTGGTATTCGTGGACACGCTCCAGATGGTCTCGTTGCTCGACTTGACACCCAACAGTTTTCCATTTCCCCCAGAAACCGCTAGCATTTTGCTGCTGTTCGTGCCTCCACCTGCAACGGCACCTCCACCTCCACCTCCGCCGCCGCCTCCTCCTCCACTGCACCACGATGATTTGCCCGCATCCGAGTAGAGCGTATGATAGAATTGCTTCACCTCGTCCAGCGTCATGTGCAGCGGTTCCACCTCGCTCTGTGTCACTGGCGTGCGATATTTGCCATGTTTGCTTGACTTATCGCCGCCGCCGTCGTCACTTGTCTCCGCTGCCGCTGAGCCTGTGGCATAGCGCTGTTTGCGCTTGTTGCGTTTATTCCGTCTGCTCGCCGCCTTGTGGTACGTGGGCTGCTGATGCTTATCCTGCTGCTGCTGCTGCTGTTGCTGCTGTTGCTTCTCGAGCTGCTGTTGCTTCTCGAGCTTCTCCTGCTGCTGCTGCTTCTCCTGCTGCTCGATCATGTCGACGGGAAATGCATAGATATCTGAATCGATGGGCACATTATAGAAGTCGGAGATCTCACGGGTGAACAATGCATCGTGGGACATGGCCTGCGTGATGAAGATGGAGTCATCCGGTTTGTTTGCCGACGAGACGTTCAGGGAGTTGTGCGAACTGCTCAGGCGACTGTTGAGGGAGTTGCGCGAATTGGGACGCTGCCCGTGCTGATAGTGCTGCGGATGATGGTGATAATGGTGCGCATGATGATGATAGTGCGGATGATGCGAATGATAGTGACAGTGGCTGGTGTGACCCAGTGGGCTGTACAATAGCTGACGACGCTGCAGGCTGCTGCTATCCAGCGTCAGCTGTTGCTGATGAGCCTGCTGGGATTGCTGCGACTGTCTGCTGCGCGCTCCATAGTACAAATCATAGTCATGAATCTCACTGAGGCCGGCGCTATTGAACCGCTGCTGTGCTGCGGCAGCCTTGGCACTAGCAATGCTATCCTGTTCCGTGGGTATCGCCTTGAAGTATCGCGTATGATCCTGATAGTAGGGGCACAGCGTTTGCTTGATCTTTATGATGGAGACGGGGGGCGGTGGCGATGGCAGCGAGGGCGAACAGCTGCTATGCTCCGAGGCCGCTTCATCCTCATCTTCGGCATCATCGTCATCATCATCGTCGTCCAACAGATCGATACTGTTGCCCAGCGAGCTGCTGATGATGTTGTTGGGCTCATCGTATATGTTATCCGTATGGCTGTTCAGTATTGAGTCACTGGAGTACAGATGCTTGTTGTAGGCATACGCATCCTTCAGTGTCCGCTCCTGGCAGAGCATACCCTGTTGGTGGCCTGTTGGTTGCGTGGTGACCACCACCGTTTGTGTAACCAGATGGGCGTCAAGCTCCGGCTTGGCAAGCAGCAGCACCAGCTCCTGGCTGGCTGTGCCACTGGCCACAGCTGCACTGACCATGGTCACGTCGTCCTTGAGATGCTCGAAAGATGATTGGGAGGAGGTCCAACGGCGCAGGCTGTTCACAATGTTCTTCGATATGGAACGCACCAATGTCGTTTGTGGTGAATCCTGAAACTCTGGAGGCGGATCGATGGGCGCCAGTGGACCCTTTTTTCAGCGTATTGAAGTTCTCGGCACTCATGCCCCCCTCCGAGCAGTTGTCCAGCGAATCGAACTGCGAAACCTCGCCGTCGCTCTCCACCATCTGCAGGAGGGAGTGAAGAAGAAGAAGACGAAGAAGAAGGAGTTGATTACTGATTATGGTATACTGTGAAGGCATCATGGACTCACCTCAATCTCGAACTTGCACATGCCAATGCGATAGGAGTCTCCGCTAGAGATGGAGCTGTTTGTCGTGAGCGGAACTCCGCTGTCATCGCTCAGAGATGCTGCCGCATTCAACTCGATGCTATTGGCGCTGATCAGCTCATGTTCACGTGCTGCTCCTCCAGCTGCAGCTGCTGTTGCAGTTGCAGTTGCAATTCCAGCTACAGCACCTGCTGCAGGTGGAGGCATAATGCTGCCAAAGCTATCGCTGCTGCAGATGCTGATGCTCACTCCGGCGGTGCTAGCTGAGCTGTTGCTGTTGCTGTGACTGGATCCGTTTCCATTGCAGAGTGCGTGTGGATTCGTTGCTGCTGTTGCTGCTACTGACTGCGACTGCGACTGATGCTGCGGCTGATGCTGATTTCCATTTGAATTCGAGTTGTTGCTCTCCTTAAGCTTAATGGACGATTCCATGTTCTGTGTGCGTGTCAGTGTCAGTGTGTATGTGTGTGTAAGTGTGTGTGTGTGTGTCTGTGGAAGTGAAGAAGTGAATAAAGAGTTAATTGATTGATCGATTGACTGATTACAATGGATGCGTGAGTATTTGAGCGAAACGGTTAACCGATTCATTGCAATCGGTTCACAATGCGCACGTTTTTCCTTGGCGACATGTTATGAATGATAAGTTGATTAATTGATTGATTGATTAATTGATGACACACATCGCCCAGCAATGGATGCATCCAGCGCGCGCGGCACATATCACATGACCTTTGGGTGCGGCGAAGTTACCGTTGCCGATGTCGATGTCGATGCCGCTACCCCGATGCTGCTTCTGCTGCTGCTGCTGCAGCGAATGCGCCGCGCCGCGCCGACTGCAGCGCGCCGATTGCAACGACTGCACCGAATTGAAGGTCAATGACAGTTGCGTGCGCCTTAATTCCGCCCAGCAGAGAACGTAACATCAGGCTACCAGCCCCGCCCCCTTTTACCACCCCCTTCCCTACCACCCTGTACTACGTGTATCCACCCATTGCTGCCGGAGCCAACCCACCCAAAAAGCCGAAGCGTTGCTTGTGCGCAGAAATTGTTGCCAATTTAGTAGTAGATTTTGGGCGTAGATTCCTTCTTTCATTTTTTTTTTCTGCTACTTTTTTAGCAAATACTGCCGCTGCCGCTGTCGCAGTTGCTGCTGGCGTTGTTGCGCTGTCGTTGATTATTTAAAAATGCACACACACACGCATGCATACGCACACACACATACTCACGTACACCCACATCTACCAACACAATGACAATTTGAGTGCGTAAAAAATGCTGGGCTGTGTGTAGTACGCCAACTCACACACACACACACGCGTAAAGAGTACAGAAACACACACACACGCACACACACACACACACACATACACATACACGAGTGCAGCCCGAGCAGAGAAGCTGCCCAGTAGAAGTAGCCGGGAAATGCGACGCTGTTTCGCTGCCACTGCCGACGTCGACGTCGTCGTCGTCGTTTTCGTAGTAAGTCGTGCGCTGTAGTAATTTTTTTGTTGGCTAAAAGCCGCTGCTGTGCTGCTGCCGCTATTTAAATGCGAATGCAGCCAGCCAAGCGTTATTGCATTTTCCCTTATGTGATGTGTAAGCGAGCAAGAGAGATGTAGTTGGGACAGTGTGAAAGAAGGAGTAAAAGAGAGAGAAAGAGAGAGCGAAAGATAGTGATAACAAATATTCTTATTAGAATTTTTGTCACTTTGCATATACACAACTGGGCACCCATACAAATGCACGCACACACAGCCATACACTCACCACACACACATACGCGCGTATATACATACGCAGTTCACATACACGTAACACCTTTGCTTAATTTAATTATTGCTCTCCTGTCTCTCGCGTACTCACTGCCAGACACAAATACAAGTACATTCATACATGCATGTGTGTGTATGCACACTCACTCAGTCACTTACACACCAACACACACACGCACGCACACACGCGAAATGCATTAGCATTCATTACAATTCCACGGCGCATACAATTTTCATTGCACTTGCCTTGGCTCTGGCTGTGGCCCTCTGCCTGGCTGTGGTGGCTGAGGTAATATCGCTGCAACGCCTACAGATGGCACTGTTTGCTTAACACACGCACTTTGATAATAAACACATATTGATTGCTTCTTCCATTTGCACACATTGCAATTGTTTTTCGGCTGCTGCTTTCAATTTCAGCATTATTTTATTCGCCCAAAACGTCCGACGTCGTTTCAGCGTCGTTTCCAGTGTGACCAGCCGACGACTGAGCCAAAATGGCCTTTTCGCTTAAATTTCAACTACTGAATTAGATACCACAGTTATCGACAGCATCTACAGCATTCGGCCTATCGAACGCAACACTCATCGATATTTGAGCTGATTTCGGTAAATTTAAAATCTCAATTTTTATTGAAAACATTCAAATCTAATGCAAAAGACACAACATTTTACACTTAATTACTATTTGGAAAAAAATAAACCTTTACAGCGGCTCCCATAAATGCAATTTGATCAGAGTTGGTGAGTTCCAGCTCCTCTTCTTGCTGCTGTTTAGGGCATCATGCGCAGGGCACCATCCAGGCGAATGATCTCGCCATTGAGCAGCGGATTCTCATAGATGGCCTGCACTAGTTGGGCGTACTCGCTGGGCTCGCCCAGACGCTGGGGAAACGGTATAGACTTGGCCAGGAAGGTACGCACCTTCTCGGGCAGCGCAGCCAACATGGGAGTGTTGAAGAGGCCCGGTGCAATGGTGCAGATGCGGATGCCCTGTGTGCTCAGGTCACGGGCAATGGGCAGGGTCATGGCCACGACGGCGCCCTTGGACGCGGCATAAGCAGCCTGACCGATCTGGCCATCGTAGGCGGCTACCGAGGCGGTGTTCACAATGACGCCACGCTGTCCGTCCTGGTTGGGTGCATTGGCGCCTATCAGGCCGGCCGACAGGCGGATCACGTTGAAGGTGCCCACCGTGTTGATGTTGATGACACGCTGGAAATCCTCCAGTTTGTGGGCGACGTTCTTGTTGAAGTTGTAGGTCTTCACAGCGGTTGCTGTGCCGGCACAGTTCACGGTCAGATCGAGGCGGCCAAACTTGTCCTTGGCCGTCTGCACAGCGTTGGTCACATCCTGTTCGGAGGTCACATCGACAGGCACGAAGACCACCTTGTCGCCCAGCTCCTTGGCCACATCGTTACCCTTCGATGAGGGCAGATCGGCGAGCACAACGCTGGCTCCCTGCTTGGCCAATCGCTCGGCTGTGGCACGGCCCAGGCCGGAGGCGCCACCAGTAACCAAAGAGACGACGTTCTGTGCGGGGGGCAGGGGCGAAGCGATAATGAAAGCAGTGATTTTTGTTGCAGAGATTGTGTAACGATAACGGTGCGAGTGAATATATTTGCGGTACAAGGTACACAGACAGTTATTCTTAGCAGACAAAGCTGACGTTCCAATTGGACTTTGCACCCGGCTGTGGCAAAAGCGATTTGTACTCTTGCCGAATGCACAACAATGTCAATAATTTAAAGTTTGCTCTATTGTCTGATTGATTGTGGGGGCAATGTACGATGTGCCTAATCCTTACCTTGATCATATTTTATGTTTTTGGCTTCAATTAAAAACAATTGACTAAGCAAGTGCAGAGAAATCTCAAAGACTGGCGGCTGCGACGAAAACACCGGTTGCTGTTGCTTCGCGACCAGGGCTGCAGATTACCCCGTGAAATATCGATGAAATACCCAACGAAATATCGATAGCATAATGTGGCATGATTGAGTGAAGATTTCGCCAAATATGTTACGATATCGATAGGGACTTGTGACGTCAGCAATGATATTAATAATAATTTTGAAGATAGTAACTTTTAAGGCAAGCATAAATAATTAAGCTTTAGGGATAATATTGTTAATTATTAATTTAAGAAAATGCGTACATTTAAACAAGTTAATGTTAAATAAACATTTCAAAACAAATATCGAACTATCAATGACGTAATAACATGATATCGATAAGTTCGTGGTCGTTGTAAACAGTTAACATATGTGTACCCTTGTGTTTTTGTTTCATTATTATTCGCAGTACAGTTGTTTGTTTGGGTCTATGACATTGAAAAATTTGAATGGATGACGAAAAACGTGCTGCAAGTATAAAAACAAGCACAAAAAGACACCTTGACGATGGCGAGAAAAAAGAAAATCAGTTTCAATTTGCGCTCACAGTGTAAGTAAAAGAAGAATTTTACCGTTAGAAAAATGTAAACATGTTTTGACGTACTCACAGCGAGCAGCAGCAAACAACCCGCACAGGAGCGACTGAAGCGATTGCTGGCAAATTTAAAATATACCCACAACAAGAAGCAAGACAAAGAAAGACATTGGCCCCAGAAGAAGACCAGAAGAAGCAGCAGCAACAACAGCAACAGCAACACTTCCAGCTCACATGCCTCAACTGCCTCACAGCAACAACAACAACAAAATCACTTCCAGCGCACGCCGCCAAGACAGTCGAGGAGCTTTCCAGAAAGTCCGAAATATCGCAGTCCCGACAAGACGAGAACTGCGCAGTACTTCGAGCCAGCCACTGCCTCGACCAGCTCCAGCAGGCACAGGTCCAGTTCGGGTGCACATCATAAACAGCTTTCTGCCAGCTGCAGCAGCAGCAGCAACTTTGCTGAGCTCAAGAATGCCTGGGCGAAGCCGAAGGCGTTGCTTGATGCCAGCAATAGACTTGAAGGCGGGCTCTCGTTCTGTAAGTGGTAAGTAGGTATGCACTCTCAGATTCCTTGGAAAATCAATTCAGTTATGATCTAATGACGCAGCCAATACTCGCTTGGCGCTGCTACGCGAGTCACTGCAGCAGCGGCAGCAGCAGAAGGCAACTGGAAGCAACAGCTGGAACAACGACAACAACAATAATGAATCGCCTTGGTCGAGCAGAAAACTACTCCCAGCTGCAGGTGCTGCAAGGAGCGTGAAGACAACAGGCGAGGATGTAGAACCAATGGATATGGATATGGATATTGACTGGCAGGAGAGGGACGATGCAAACAGAGCCACCAGCAGCAAGGTAGAATCGCAATCCCCCACTTGAAATTAACACCAAATAAATGCTGTTCCATTGCATTTGTAGGTAATCCCTTCGAGGAATGACAGTCAAGCTGAGTCCATGGAGGAGGACTTGTCGGACATAACGCTGTTGCGTCTACTGTCAACTGGACAAGATCTTCCTGCACGTCGTGAGGATTACATGTACTTTGTGCTGGACACAAATGTGCTGCTCGATAATCTAGTCTTTGTGGAGGAGCTGAGCCACCTTGCACTGCATAACACCAACGGCAGCATGCTGTATATACCTTACGTTGTAATCAGGGAACTGGATAGTCTCAAGGATCGACGCCAGGATAATGAACTGAAGCGTCCAGCTGCAGTGCGAGCCATACGTTATCTGAACAACAAGTTCGACACCAGCCTGAGCATACAGGGTGAGTATGAGTTGGGAAGGAATCCAAGAGATATAATCCAAATTGATCATTCTCTATTCCTTATTGCAGCCCAATCTGCCAAGGAGGAGGTGGAGCATTTGATTGATGTGGAGTGCGCCGATGATAGCATTGTCAACTGTTGCCTGCAGCTGCAGTCGCAGGTGCCGCATCTGATGCTGCTGACCAACGATTCCGTGCTGCGCATCAAGGCAAAATCCTCGTATATCGAAGTCTCCTGTCGCTCCGATCTGATGCGCGACTTTCGGGAGCTGTTCGATGCGTTGCCCTCATAGCAGTGCCGGAAAACGGAGCCTGAGGGACCTGCAACTATGATGGCGAAGAGCAGAAGGAAGCGAAGACGGAGGGAAGAGAGAAGAGTAGTCGAAGACAACATGAAGTACAATTTCGTAGCATCACCTAAGTATATTTCTTGTAAATATATATACATGTATCCATATATACTCCGTGCACACCTGGCATTACATCGAAAACACAAGCAATCGTGTTGATACACTCCGCCAAGATCCACCCACCCTGCGATCTATTTGTATATTGATAGCGCCAGCGATGCGGGTATTATCGACTCGAGGAACATTTCAAAACAAATATCGAACTATCAATGACGTAATAACATGATATCGATGAGTTCGTAGTCATTGTAAACAGTTAACATATGTGTACCCTGTGTTTTTATTTCATTATTATTTGTTGTTTGTTTGGGTCCATGACATATTGAAAAATTTCAATGGATGACAAAAAACGTGCTGCTAGCACAAAAGACACCACCACGATGGCAGGAAAAAGAAAGTCAGGTTCAATTTGCGCTCACAGTGTAAGTAAGAAAGGAATTGTACCGTTAGAAAAATGTAAACATGTTTTGACATGCTCACAGCGAGCAGCAGCAATCAACTCGCACAGGAGCGATTGCAGGCAAATTTAAAATATACCCACAGCAGGAAACTAGACAAAGAAAGCCATTCGTCCCAAGAGAAGACCAGAAGAAGCAGCAGCAACAACAGCAACACTTCCAGCTCACATACCTCAACTGCATCACAGCAACAACAACAACAGAATCACTTTCAGCGCACGCTGCCAAGGCAGTCAAGAAGCTTTCCAGAAAGTCTGAAATATTATCACAGTCCCGACAAGACGGGAACTGCGCAGTACTCCGAGCCAGTAACTGCCTCGACCAGTGCCAGCTCCAGCTCCAGCAGGCACAGGTCCAGTTCATCCAGAACTGCGCAGTACTTGGAGCCAGCCACTGCCTCGACCAGTTCCAGCAGGCACAGGTCCAATTCATCACAGAACTGCGCAGTACCTAGAGCAGAGTCACTTTCTCGCCCGCTCCAAGACAGTCAGGTCAGTTCATCCAGAAATGCGAAGTACTTGTCGCCAGTCCCGACAAGACCAGTTCCAGCGCAGTACCTCAATTGCATCCAGCAACAACAACAACCAGTGTCACTTTCAGCGCCAGCTGCCCAGGTCCAGTTCAAGAAGCGTCCAGTAGCTTGAACCAGCATCACTGTCCCGACCAGACCAGAACTGCGCAGTACTCCGAGCCAGTAACTGCCTCGACCAGTGCCAGCTCCCAGCTCCAGCAGGCACAGGTCCAGTTCATCCAGAACTGCGCAGTACTTGGAGCCAGCCACTGCCTCGACCAGCTCCAGCAGGCACAGGTCCAGTTCATCCAGAACTGCGCAGTACTTGGAGCCAGCCACTGCCTCGACCAGCTCCAGCAGACACAGGTCCAGTTCATCCAGAACTGCGCAGTACTTGGAGCCAGCCACTGCCTCGACCAGCTCCAGCAGGCACAGGTCCAGTTCATCCAGAACTGCGCAGTACTTGGAGCCAGCCACTGCCTCGACCAGCTTCAGGAGGCACAGGTCCAGTTCATCCAGAACTGCGCAGTACTTGGAGCCAGCCACTGCCTCGACCAGCTCCAGCAGGCACAGGTCCAGTTCATCCAGAACTGCGCAGTACTTGGAGCCAGCCACTGCCTCGACCAGCTTCAGGAGGCACAGGTCCAGTTCATCCAGAACTGCGCAGTACTTGGAGCCAGCCACTGCCTCGACCAGCTCCAGCAGACACAGGTCCAGTTCGGCTGCACATCATAAACAGCTTTCTGCCAGCAGCAGCAGGAGCAGCAGCAACTCTGCCGAGGCGTTGCTTGATGCCAGCAAGAGACTTAAAGGGGGCTCTCGTTTTGTAAGTGGTAAGTGATGATAGCGCCAGCGATGCGGGTATTATCGACTCGAGGTGCTTTACATATAAGACCGAAATTTAAGTAATGAAATTGAAATTCTTTTAATACGCTTAAGATTGTAAAAATTGGTTGAAGTTTTCATGAAATAAATCTGATAGATCCATAAGTAAAGGACAGTTTTACTTTAAAGATAATTTATATATGTATTATTTGTTTAATGTCTACAACTTTAATCAGATTTCGTGCAAGGAATTTTTCCATTTTCGAAATACCTGCATAAGATTTGCTATCTACGTATTTGTTTTTATTGCCTTTCCGGGGTTTCTCACGCCATTCCCACTGCAAGGTTTATGGCGAGAGACGATAGATAATTTGTAGTCGCAGATATATGTATCTGTATCTGGCGTTATCTCAAGCAGTTAAGAGATTTGGGATGGGAAAACTAACAATACTGATAATTTCAGAGCATTCCCAAGTGCTCTATATATCTGTCTATATACCATACCACCGATCTTTACTGTTTGACTTTAATTAGGCGAAGCCAGAGGCGCCGCATTTTCGTTGAATTGTCACTGTTTCCGTGACTTTGGGGGCGGCTTATCGAAGGGTAAACAGAGTCTTCTTTCTTGTTTGGGGCTTCTTCCGCTTCGCCTGAACTTGGATGCAACCTGGCTGGCTGTGGATGGAGCAACAATTCAAAGCGCAGAGAACCTTTGTGGTGCGCGGTGGTGTCGCAGCGGAACGACGACGACAACGACGACGACTATATCTTCTAGGAAGAGGAGATCGGGAATTAAAACGAGGTGAGGTTTCATCGTGGGTGACAGCGACAACTTTATTGCCTGGCACAATAACTTAAGCTATATAAAAATTGTATGTATGAACTATATATGTATATGTATATATAGGTGTATGTATATGTAGATGTCTATATATATGTATATATAGAGGATATATAGTTACTATATATATTATATGTATAAATGTAGGTATGTGGTTGGTGTTGTTGCTTGTTTGTTGTGGTTTGTAATTTGCCAGAGGCTCTGCTAATGTACAAACTGGCGAGTAAAGTTATGAATTATATAGATCGGAGCTGCTCCTCTCCCGCGATTTCAACACAGCAAGGCGGACTGTGCAGTTAGCTGTGGAAATCGCAAGTCGGAGCAGTCGCTTGACTTCTCGTTCTCTCTCTCTCTCTCTGCTCTTGCTCCTGCGCTTGATCTTGCTCTGTATCTGTCTCGGTCACTATCTTTATCTCTTTCGTTCTTGCATCTCACTCTCTCTCTGTCTGTCTCTCTCACTCTCACTCTTACTGTACACATTGCAACTGCAACTGCAAACTGATGTCGTTCCACACACTGTGCCGCTGCCACTGCTGCAGCAGCAGCGCTGCCCGATGCAGCGCCATCAACTGGCGCCAGCTCCAGGCCAAGCTCCTGTCCTACAACTTGTAATCGCCAACCCCCAGCACCTGCATGCGTTCCAGCTGCTCGGCCAGAGCACGCTGTTCGCTGGTCAGCCGCAAGATCTCCTGCTTCTCCTCCGCAGTGTGTCCCTTGCGCTTGGCCCGATACTGCAGCATGCGCTTGTAGCACTCGAGTATCTCCTGGTCGATTGTGTCCAGCTTGCGTTTCAGTTCGATGCGTTTGATCTCCTGACTGGCATCCGCGCGCAGGCGCTTTAGTTCGTCGCAATTGAATTGGGCCACGCTGCTGATCTCTGTCGTAACGCGCTTTATCTCCAGCAGCACCTCGTCCACATCCTCGTGGGCGTTGAGTTCGTTGGCATCGATCAGACCGCTTTGGATGAGTTCCTTTTTCAGGCGCTGCTCAATGCCCACGCCATGTTTCAGCATCGACAGTGAACGGAAGTTGCCCGACGAGGCAGCAGCGGAGGCAGAGGCGGAAGCTGACGCAGCGGCCGCATTGGCAGGACCACCTGCGGCATTGCTCGAGGAGGAGTGCGTGTTCTCGTTGCTGCTGCTATTGCTGTTGCTGTGCTCCCCCACCGCCGCCTGTTCGCTGGGCAGGGATTCGTCCATTAGCGCCGAGACCAGTCGTTGCGTCAGCGGGCCCGTTATGTTCTCCTCCAGCATGCCCTCGGCCTTCTTCAGCATCGCCGTCGCATTCTGCGACTTCTGTCGCGCTCCTCCCGGCTGCAGAGCCTTCATGTCCTCCTGTGCCCACGCCGTGGAGTAGTGCGGCCCCAGCGCCGGTATGGGCGGCACCAGAGGGCCACGATACTGCTCCAGCAGATCGTCAATCAGTCGCAGATCCTCGTTGGTCAGTGGCATGCAGTATGGCTCCACCGATAGCCAGAACTTGTTGGGCATATCGTTCTTGGGCAACGCCATCTTGGGCTGCTGCGGCAGCTGCAGTGGCAGCTGTTGCTGCTGCTGCTGTTGTTGCGTCTGCTGCGGCTGCGGCTGAAGTGTGATGGTGGGCAGGGAGACATAGTCCATGCTGTCGTCTGTGTGCACACCCATGGGACTGTTCTTGGCCACATGTCTAGAGACACCGCCTCCCTGGAGCTGCTGCTGCTGCTGTTGCTGCTTAAGTATTGTCATCGAGGAGTGTTTTTTGCGCACTCCCGTCGGCTCGTCCCGCATCTTCCGCTTCGAGTTGTTGCCCGCTCCCGCAGTCGCGCCCGACGCTGGACTGCCAATGCCGCTGGTGCTGCTGACGCCGATGGTGACATTGGCACTGGCCATGCCGCCCAGCAGGCCGGTGAGCATGGATTGATTGAATGGCGGCGAACCTGTGCCGGGGGGCACACGCTCCAGTTTGCGTCGATCCTGACGCTTCTCATCCTTGTCCAGACAATCGTATTCGGTCTTAAGTACACGTGCTCGCAGCGCCACATTCGAGAGCATCAGCTCCAGTTCCAGCTGCACTGCGTCCAGATCCTCCGCGGCAAGGTGCTCGTCGGCGGGACGCTGCAGTGCTGCAGTTATCGTTGGCAGCTGCTTAGGCACATCGCGAGTTCGTATCAGCGGGATTATCGCCCCGCTGGGCATGCTGAAGATATCGGTGTCTAGTATTGTTTGTGATGTTGATTTGCTGCCTGCGCCAGTGCCAGCGATGCTGCCACCAATAATGCCACTGGTAGCGGTGCTGCTGCTGCCGCCGCTGGCGCCGCCACTAGCTCCGACGCCGCTGACACCGCCGCCGCCGTTGCCATTCGTGTTATTGTTTGTGAGCAATTTGCCAGCTGACATGCCAAAGCCACCGCCGCCAAAGTGGCCCATCTTGAGGTTCTTGACGTTTGTACTCATTTCCAGCTGCGGAAATTGCGCAGTTTCGCGTATGTTCGTCTTGTGAAATACAATGCAATTTATTTGCATAAAAGAAAACACTGAGAGCAAATAGTTCTGAGCGAGCGTCGCTAGCGATTACCGAGAATTATTAACATCGAACGCACACACGCAGCAGCGCTATCGATACAGTCACGCAGCAATCGATTGTTGAGATGCGTCATTAAATCAGCTGACTGGCACGACTATCGATAGTTGATCACATAATATTGTGCGCCTACTTACCAGCACTATTTATCGTACTTATCGTTCGATTAGCGCATTGCGGGCAGTGCGTTAGCCCTGGTTTTTTGTTTCGTTTGCTTTTTTGTTCTTTGTTGTTCCGTGCGCGCTCTTCTGTGATAAAGTGTACTTAACCAATTAGTTGTTGATATCAATTAGTAATGCTCAGGTCTTGGCCTAAAGGCATACCTATTAACGTATGCCCCAAGCACGATTTTCTCGCCACCATTTGCACTAGTCAGCACACGAAACATTGAACACTGAACAGCAGCCAACAATAACAACGGGAGCAGCGCTGCAGCAGCCCGCAGCCAGCAGCAGCCAGTAGTGTTTGTATGTCAACAGAGGCCTCTGTGCATAGTAATTATATATGCAGATACATATATCGTATATCTTGTGCGCATCCAATCATACATATATAGATATGTACATAAGTGTAATTTTATGTAATTGAAAAGCAATTCGAACTGAGTAACGAACGCAGTTAGAGTTAATCTCGTGATGCCTTCAATTAATTGAATAGCCAGTTAGCTCTGGGCTCAATCACAAGACGCAGCCGCAGTTGATTGACGGCTGATGCCACAACCAGCAACAACAACAACAACAACAACTAGAAATATAATCACAGTTACTTATCGGTTTGCTGCTGCGCTTCTGAGTCAGAGGGGGCGTGCTTTGCAATTCTTTGGGTTGACTGCTTTATTGATCAAATATTTGTGCAAAGGTGTGTTTGTGTATGTGTGTGTGTGTCTGTATTGGTATTTGTCGAATGTTTAGTTGGCTGTAGTTGCTGCTGCTGTTGCTGCTGCTTATCAGCTCGCAATTAAGCCAGCAGACAAATCAGTGCGCAGAGCAACTGCCCAGAGGGACAGATAACAGAGATAACACGTCCAACAAGTGTTTAACACAGTTGGTTTTGAAGAAACAGTGCCAAAAACAGAGACAGCGAGATCGAGACAGGGAGAGAGACAGGAAGGGGGAGACATAGTGGGAGTTAAAAACAGCTTGCGATCAATCACAATTTATGGCGGACGAGGACGCTGCCAATCCATCAAGTTTCCAATCTACATTTAGGCTTCAATGTTGACGTTAATTGAACGAACGCAACCGATTGACATATCGAAGTTCAATCAATTAACACCTGTGTGCATGTCGGTGCGTCTCTTTGCGAGTCAGTGCGTGTCTCTGTGTTCTCACTGCCCACTGTAGTTGGTCATTGTCCTGCTTCGAGCGGAAGTCAAGCTCAGTAGTCAGCAACACACACACACACACACACATTGATCACCCTCTTGCTCTGTGCGTCTTGGCAAATATTTGTGCAATTAATTGATTAAAATGCGGACTGTCTTTGTTTACACAGCGGAACACAACACAGACAGACACACACACACACGGTACAGCGACAAAATTTTCCAATTCCAATTTGCTTAGCTTATTATGCGGTTCGCGCTAATGAAAATAAACAGATCTCGAAAAAGACGCTGGCAACGGCAACTTCATTTGGGGCTGCCTTATCAGCCTTACCAACTCTCTCTCTTATAGTGCCAAGCGACATGTTTATGCATGTTCAGCATTGATTCAGGCTGGCAAATTAACGTGTGCAGTCGCGCGTTGCCAACAAATTTCATTTTTATTTCAGTTTCAGTTTAATTCAACCGACAAGGGGCGGGGCACACTGCCCCCTTTTTCACTCTTCTTGCAGTCGACGCTTTAAGAACGCAGCCAGGGACAACACGAGTGCAGTTGGAGCAACAACAACAACAACAACAGTGACAGCGATAGCTGCAACAACACAATGAAGTTTGCAGAGCATCTATCGGCGCACATAACACCCGAGTGGCGCAAACAGTACATCAACTATGAGGTAAGTTTTGTCTCCGATCGAGGAAGTCCGAATCCAAATTTGGGTTCACTACTCCACTCTAATGTGGCTACCAATCCCAGTTGTATGTACGTGCATATGTTAGTTTGATTTGATTAGATATATATAGAGATTAATTTTGAATTGTATATATAAATAGACAGACAGATTTCCTAATCTGTTGCTGACTAATCGAGCTTTTTAGCTGATGTACCCTTTCATGTGAACTTTACTTCTTACTTTCTATATAAAAGATTAGATGGAACATCTTGATTATACTTTAGTTATCATAGAGTAGATGTTTTTTATATTCAGAAAGATCAGGTTATGCTAAAAATGATTTGGAAATTTGACTAAATATTGAACCATTACTAATTTGATTCCTTTCCATTGCAGGAAATGAAAGCCATGCTATATCTGGCCGTGGAGGAGGCGCCCTCGGTAGACAGTGTTGAGGACGAGGTGCTGAAGCGACATTTTGCCAACTTTGATGAGAATTTCTTTCACTATTGCGATAAAGAGCTGAAAAAGATAAATACATTCTACTTCGGAGAAACTGGCCGAGGCGACACGTAAATTTGCTACACTCAATGCGGAGCTCAAGTCGAGCATCGAGGAGTCTGGAGCGCACCGCCAAGAAGTCCAAGGGGCAGAAACGACATGCTGCTCTGCCGGATCGCAAAGCACGTGAACTGAAATTGGCATTCAGTGAGTTCTACCTGAGTCTGATTCTGCTGCAGAACTATCAGAATCTGAATCACACTGGCTTTCGCAAGATACTCAAGAAGCACGATAAGGTCGGTGAAACTACAATACAATAATCTTAACCTAGTAAAGTGTGAAGAACTAATCGATTTGTAATTCGTACTATTTGTAGCTGCTGCGCGTGGACAGCGGTGCCAAGTGGCGACAGGAGTATGTGGAGGCATCGCATTTCTTTATCAACAAAGATATCGATAATATTATCAATGAGACCGAGACGACGGTGACGGGCGAATTGGAGGGCGGTGATCGTCAGCGTGCAATGAAGCGATTGCGTGTGCCACCGCTGGGTGAGCAACAGAGTCCGTGGACGACATTCAAAGTAGGACTCTTCTCTGGCAGCTTCATTGTGCTAGGCATCGTTGTTGTGCTCTCGGCGATATTTCACGACATAACCGGAGAGAACCTGAAGGTGACGTTCCGTCTCTATCGTGGTCCATTGCTGATTATCGAGTTCATCTTTCTGATTGGCGTCAACATTTACGGTTGGCGTTCGTCAGGTGTGAATCATGTTTTGATCTTCGAACTGGATCCGCGTAATCATCTCTCAGAACAGCATCTCATGGAGCTGGCAGCCATCTTTGGTGTCGTTTGGACTCTTAGCATGCTCAGTTTTCTGTACAGTACTGCCCTGAGCATACCGGCGTTCATAAACCCACTCACGCTGACACTTATCATGCTGCTCTTTCTGGCCAATCCGTTTCATGTGCTGCATCATGATGCACGCTTTTGGCTGCTGCGCATCACAGGACGCTGCCTGGCGGCACCTTTCTTTCATGTGGGCTTCGCGGATTTCTGGCTGGGCGATCAGTTGAATTCTCTGGCGACAGCTATTCTGGACTTTGAGTACTTGATATGCTTTTATTTCACCAATGGCAACTGGTCAAATGCAATTGATGCATCGGTCTGCATGGAAAAGGATTTCATAGTGCGACCCATTGTCAATTGCCTGCCTGCGTGGTTCCGTTTCGCACAGTGCTTGCGCCGATATCGAGATTCTCGGGAGGCTTTCCCTCATCTGGTTAATGCGGGCAAATACTCGACGACTTTTTTGGTTGTTATCTTTGCCACGCTCAAGAGTTACAATAGTTGTATGTAAACACAAGGCTAGCTATCTCTTTCTCACTGTACTCATATCTCCATCTCTTTTGCTTACATGTTAGCCAACTATGCAAGCACCTTTGATAATCCCTACACTTGGCTCTGGATAATATCCTCGATAGTCTCCTCCTGCTACGCTTACACGTGGGATATCAAAATGGATTGGGGTCTCTTCGATAAGAATGCGGGCGAGAATACGTTCCTACGAGAGGAGGTTGTCTACTCCTCCACGGTGCGTAGCCATAAACAAGACAACAACTAATAAGCATATAGCATAATCAGTATACATGTATTATCTGCAGGGCTTCTATTACTTTGCCATACTGGAGGATCTGGCACTGCGCTTCATTTGGGCGCTCTCGTTCTATCTAACTGAAATGAAAATAGTCAGCGGAGATATTATGACCTCTATAACGGGTATATTGGAAGTATTTCGGTAGGTGCACAGAACTGAAACATTGATTTCTTATTTCTTATATTAATACAAATCTTTTTAGTCGATTCGTTTGGAACTTCTTCCGTTTGGAGAACGAGCATCTCAACAATTGCGGTAAATTCCGTGCCGTGCGAGATATTTCAATTGCCCCGCTAGACTCATCGGATCAGACCCTGATATTGCGAATGATGGACGAAACGGATGGTGTGATAAATCGCTATACAAAAACGAACAGGCCCAAGCCAAAGAAAGTTAAGGATCCTGAGAAGCGTAGCCTGCTGCATCCGCGTGGATCTCTGCAGGATCTTAGCATTGATATTGATGGAAGCAAAAAGCTTTAGGGGGTGTAAAAAAGCCGAGCAGCAACCCTCGATCTATGCTATAACTATTTTTTGTTTCTTTCCCTGGCACTTTACCATTCTTAAGATTATTTCTTCGTTTTGTTTATACACACACATTTATTTTTTTGTAGGTAATTCCCTCTTTACAATTAGTTACTAAGTACTTAAAAACAAATCTATATACCACCCAGATTCCAGCAATAATTAGTCCTTAAGTTCAATCACTAAATTAGCATTCCATTTACCACAAACACAAAAACAAACAACAACTCGAAAAGGAATCACGAGAATGAGTAGCAGAGTCCCGACTAACGCATAATTATTAGAGCGGCAGTATTACTTAGAAAGGTTAACTATCTATCCCGTTAGATACCCTCCACCCCCATATACCCAACATATAATATATTGGCACAGAAATGTACACACACTCCCATAGCGAAACATTCCTTGAATTCCTTAATTAAGCTTTAGTCAATTAGGTGAATTACCCTTTATATTATTTCCGTTTATTGTACTTAGCGTTGTTAGTTCAATTTCGATCGACAATTTTTGTTCTTTTTTCTTATCTTTTGTCTTATGAAATGGGAACAAGTTTATTATTCCCCTTTGGATGATCAGAGACCCCACATTCATTGCATAGACTTCAGACGTCTAACGTTCGATATGTACCAAGTATAAAGTCGGCCTTGTAAAATTAAGAGATAATCACTTTTTTTTTTGAAAAGCTTTTCTCGCGCGCCTTAACTAAAACTTGTACATACAAATTGCGTAAATACTGATATACAAATATATATATGTATACTATATACAAATGATATGTAGCTAATAAATAACAGAACTGATGCGAGGACTGTCACTGTAGCCTCTACAGGCAACCAACCGATCGATATAATTAACATACTCTATACATAATTGTACTAAGGGGGAGGATCAACTCGTAGAGAGATCCCCAAAACGAATTGTATGAAATAAAGACACCTAAAGACATGCAGCAAATATAAAATAGATATTTCAGTAAATCTTAAAATTTGATTAATTTGATAATGTATACATATATATCATGCATATATATATATAAATGCGTGTATTCATGAAATGTTCTCCAGGACGGCACAGACAGTGGCAGTTCCGCGCATTATCCAGAATTCAGGATCGTTTTTGCTGCGCAACAAAATGGCGATCACAAAATTGGTCGAATGGCCCGTAGTGGAGAGAACACCGGATCGCTGTTGGGTCTTGTACAGCGGCGACTCGTAGCGCACTATTGAGCTAACCTCCAGACATGGCATGAATCGCACGACAGGCATGCGGCTATACAGTTCACCGAACTTGGCGTCGCAGAGCCCGCCCTGCGAGAGATCCCAGCGAGCAGCCTCTATGAAAATGCCATGCACATTGACCAAGCCATCGGTGCAGGGCTCCAGATTGCCATAGAGTCTGGCGTCCTAGCAAAAGAGAACGTTGCGCAATTTGACAATGGAGAGGAGTTGAGAGTAGGTAGAGTAGAGTCTGGTGTGGAGAATACTCACATTGCCATTGTTGTTGTGCACCTCGAAAAAGTTCTGTTGAATCAGTTCCTGCTCAATAATCTGGAAATCGATTTTCAGCGAATCGATGGGCAGAACACGACGTCGCGCATAGGTCTGCAGCACACCGGTGAGGAAGGACTGTGGAAAGAAGAAGCCACTGATCCAGTACGAGCGCGGTGCACCATTCTCGGCCCAATGTTGAATAAAATCGATGCGCCGCTGAAAGTCCACAATGTAAGCGGGTAGCGCCTTGATTGAGAGAAAACTACGTTTTGCCCACATGGCCGGCACTACATTCACTAGTAATGCACGGAAGACATTCTCTAGATCTTCGGACATAACGACCAGACCCTTGATGGCCTTAGCCAGGTTGATAAGACTGTCGTGTATGATTCCCAGTGCGATATTGAAACGATCGATTTCCTGCACCAGCACCGTGGTTAACGACGGCATCTGGCCCTTGCTGTCCAACTGAGACAGTGTGTCGTGTAGAGGCTCTCGCAGAATTTTATTAACCAGTGCTGACTGTATACGCATAATGATCTGCTGGGCGAGTTCGTTCTCCGCGGCCTGACCTTCGTCGGCCGATGAACGCGGCTGTCCCAACAGCAACGTGTTGATGAAGAAGGCCGTTTCCTTGGTTTGAAACACAATGTTGGCATTCTGATTCATGCCGAAGATCTCAGGATCCTCGAGAACAGGAAAACCTTGCACGAAAACCGCGTATTCCGCAAGAGTCTTGCCTCCCGGATCGCGATAGTAGCTATCTCCGCGGCAATACTTGTAGTCGGGCTGCACGATGCGTTCCGAAGAGAAGATCGTGAGGATCGTTCGCAGACAACGTAAGTCCCAATAGTCAGTGACACGACCACCCCAGGTGATGTCACCATTGATATAGAGTATGGCCTCCCAGGGAATGGGTTCCAAAACTTCCCGATTGATAAAAAAGTCCAGCGTCTTGAGACCACATTCGCGATCAGGTTCGCTGAATTCGTACGTTATATTCCAACCAAGTGGACCGAACTTGCGGCGCTCAAGTAACACAGCATGGAACATGCATAGGCCGAAAATGAGTGCACGCCATTTGCCTTCCTGTATGTGCTCTTCAAAGAACTCCTGCTTGAGATCACTTAAGGCACCAGTAACATTTGCTTTAATGCCCTTGGGAGGCTCATTGGTTATCTTCACCGAATTCTGCAGCACACTGATTGGGAACGATTGGGTTGGCATGGAGGAAAGGAACAAACGAAATTCGGGATTGGACTTGGTTATACCCAGTGTCAGATTGCGCACTATTGTCTCGAGTACGCGCATCCATGACGTGGCTAGATGGCAATTCTGCAAAAAGACCCAAAATCCTGAACGAAGACTCTTGTCGATCAGACTTTCAGCAAGCGGTCCTTGACCCTGCCCCAATGATATTGAATAGTACTTCTCTGTGAACTTCATTTCGTTGGTAAACTTTAGGAAAGACGACATGGGATCTGAGCCAGTGGATAGCACAAAGATCAGTGGTGTTATAGCGGAAGTATCCAGGTAGCTAAATATAAAGTTGGAGTTGGAGATTAGGTTGTCAAACAGATTCTGCCGTTTCAACTTACACAGTGCTCAGCATCGTGCCTCGTGCCTCGGTGAAGTACTTGCCTACGGTTGCGACCAGATAGCTGACCACGTTCAGGAGGAATTTTGGCTTGCGGAAGGCGCTAATGAACATCAACTTGTGGAAAATGGGTAGACGCTTGTTCCACTTGTCTATGGGAGGTCGGTTAGTGCCCGCAAAGTCGAATACCTCCTTGTTGTCATGTAGTTGCAAAAAATAATGGTATTTCGATTTCATTAGTCAAGTCCGAAAAGTACTTGGGGAAGGTGTCCTCTAGAAAGATTGCCGCTTCCCATTCTGTTTGAGATAGTTTTGTTGTTGCCGGCTGACGCTTGACGCGGACAGTACCTACCACGCCGCGTGTTAGAAAACCAAATTCTTCTTCTGTGACACGACCCTCCTGACGCTCAACAGAGAGCGTCAGTAGAAAGCTAAATATGAGCTTGTGATTCTCGAAGAGACCACGTGAGATATTGTCATAAATTGCCCTCAATTCTTCGACCATTAGCGAGGATATGCGCAACTCGACCGCCATCGCAGGATGATCCAGGCGCAGTACATTGCAAAAGACTTGAGTAAAGTATTTTAAGCTGTACTGATACATGGGATCGATCTCGGCCAGGCCGGCGACTACGAAATAGAGAATGGCACCGCGCGATGCCAGCGGGCGATAACGTTCTCGAGAGGTCGTTATGACCTTCTCCGTTTCCTCGGTATCGATCAAGCGAGCGGCAATGATCAACGACGTTTCCTAGGCGAGACGGAGAAAACGATATTGTGCAGGATTAACTCGCATTAGGATCCTTAGCACTTACCTTGGCGTCGTTGAGGGTCTCTACAAGCTCCTCATCGTCGAGTATATTTCCCTCAGAATTGAAAAGCAGCTTGAGCACTTTGTCTTCCAGTCCAAGCAGCTGCTGCTTGTCAGCGTTGATTTTTACGACAAGATCGTTACGTTGAGCCTCCATGACGGGCAACTCGATGGCCACAATGTCGCTGGGAATGAACGTTAGAGAGAAGTTTAATGCCAACAAGTTACTTGGAGCTGCGATCGCACTTACGCCAACAGCTGATCCTCCAGACCACTCTCGGTGACAAGAAAATTGACCAGCGTCACATTGATGCACACCTCGGGCAGATAATGAGGATTAGGCAACTTGGTGGTCATGTATAGCTTAAAGTTTTCATCGTAGTCAATGGTCTGATCGCCCAGCTTCAGGTAGATGCGGCCCTCAAATTTGTATGTTTCACGCTGAAGGATGGGACGCAGCGATGGATCGATCGTTTCGTCGAGCTCTTCCAAAAGTACGGGTTGACCCTGTCGCACGGCATTCTCCAGTACTCGCATCATTGTGGAATCAGTCATTTTGATCACCTGCAAGTTGTTGGCCTTTTCCATGTTGCGTATCCAGCGATTGGCCTGCTCCTGTGGATCGATCATGAGGGCCCATCGCAAGGCACGCGTAGCATAGATGCCATTCTCAATAGAGATGTTATCCTTGGGCAGACCATCGACATTCCACTGACGCATCTCATATGGATCGCCCAGCACCTTGAGCAAATTGAACTCACTGCTCGAGGGTATGCTAAATTCACGACACTTATTCACCCACAGCACGCTCATTTCTCGTCGATATTGGTTAGAGAAGGCACCCAGATAGGCGACACAGGCGGCCGCCACCAGAACATCGCCGGGTACACAGCCTAGATCAGCGGACAGCACTTTGACTGTGTCTCGCCAGCGTATCTGTTCGTCAGCAAGGGCCGAGGTAAGACGACCGGCACGATTGATACGGCCATAGGTGAGATCAACACTGTCCTGTATCACTTGGAACTCTTGTTGTTTCTCCTCGAGGCTGTCGCGCAGCCCTTGTATTTTCGCCTCGACGGCGGCGAGCTCCTTCTGCTTTTGCCGCAACACCCTCATGACATCCTTAAGCTCCGCTTCTGCTGCCTCCTTGCGTTTGATTTTCGGTTCGACAACTTTATAGACTTTAGAGAAACTGTCCATGGCAATGACCCACATGCTCACTGACTTGGCCACCTTAGAGACTTTCTCGAATTTCTGTGGAACCATTAGGAATTAGATTAAGCTAAACTCAGTTCCGGAAATAAGCTTACGGCAGGTACAAAGTCCTTGTGATCGATGTATTTCTTGACCTTCTTGAGTACGTCCTCCTTCATGTGCTCCTTGTCGTATTCGAACAAGCGTTTGATGAAATTAATGTCCGCCATAATGGCCTTGGCCGAGGCCCAGGTAGGTCTTGGATAAGACAACTTAGACTTGTAATCGATATGTACTATATTTACTATTGCTAACTTACTTGGCACCCAACAGAATGCAGACAGCTTCCATACAGAATTGCACCAGGGCCGGCGGCGTGGTGAAGGACTTCAGTTCATTGATATCCGCTTTGGTTAGACCCTTGAGTGCCTCCTCAGAATCGCGAAGTGCCGGCATTGCAGTCTCCAGATCTTTACTGGCATCTTCGGAAATGGCCTGGGCAACGGCTGCCTTCTCCTTGGCGTTCATCTCGTCCTCCAGGACGCTCTGCTTGACGGCATCCGCCTGTTTGGTCTCTTTGGTTAAGTTGTCTACCAGTTTTTTCATCATAGCTGACTTCTCATCCAGCTGTGGCACCATTACCTCTAGCTCCTTACCCATGACTGCGATCTGTGAAGATGGGTATGAGCAATCAATAGGAAATATCTTTCTTGGTTTCCGTTTCAGTACATACCACTACGTTGGTCTCCAGTAGTTTGTTGAGACCGCTGGCAATGCGCTTTCGCTTAGCTATAATCTCCTGGGTCTTTACCTTAAGCAGACTTTGGTAGAGCTTCAGCAGCTCTAGGTAGCTGCTGGGCGTGGTGTAGTAATGTCGCTTCATCTCTTTGTAGAAACGCACCGATGCATCCTCGACGGTCTGCAGTAGGATCGAAAGGTTATAGAGGTGTGGAGTGGACATCACTAGGTTGCAGATCACTCACCTTGTGCATAAACACCGTGGTGCTGGCCAGGGCGACGCGTTCCTTCATTGTCGGCGCGATCTTTGTGAGCAGACCCAGCGCAACGGAATACAAGGCCTCTGTGGGCCAGCTGGTAAACCAATCAATTGTGGTACAATTCACTAGCGAGGGGAACATGCGGCAACGTCGCCGGAAGGCATCACCCACGGGGCTCATGGACATCACGACGTGCAGATTGTTGCGCACGCGATTGATGAAGAACTTGTAGATTTCATCGCGCTTGCAGCTCTAAAAAGACCAAAGCAAATGCAATAAAGTACAAGTATCTACTTTATTTTCAGGCTGTTCGCACCTCGCCCTTTTTAGCCTGATTGCAGCCATCTCGGGCATCTAGAACGACCTTTTCAAACTCATCGCCTTCAAAAAGATTGGGCACTTCACCAGAGTTAAGAATGTTATTGATATCCTCAAGGAACTCCTCCTCCACGATCTGGCTGTCGATCAGTAGGAATGTTACCGGCTGGTTTTCAATCTAAAAAAACATAAGTTACACATAGAGTAAGTTAGAGTTAGAGTACTCGCGCCTTACCCCTGCGATGCGATATAGTACGCGCAGATCTTCGTGGAACGCATTCAAATCGTAGTTACGTTTCATCTCGATCTGCCAGCAATTGTACTCGTTAACGTGCGATGCTAGTCGTGTCAGCGACTGTTTGCCCATGCCGGCCACACCCACTAACAGACCGTTGCCACGATCGCTTCGCAACAGACGCGCCAGTCGCACCGTATGCTCCATGGCATCCTGGAAGAGGATCAAATTCATTTGTGTACTCACTGCCACTGAGTTATAATCGGCTATATAATCATTTAGCACGTTCTCAAGCTTAGAGTGATCCTTAATTTCTTCATAGATGCGCTCGTTCTTTGGTTTGCCAAACACCATAAAATCCCCGAAAAGCAATTCCGGTTCGCCCGGTTGAACGACGTCCCGATCAAACTGATCTTTGCATACAAGATTCATCAGTGTCTTGAAGAGTTCCTTGTCATCCGAATTGATCAAACGATCGTGGAAGACGCGCGTAGTCTCGTGATAGAAGAGTCGCAATATCTGGTTCTCCATGTTGTAGTTCATATTGCTAGCTTGCAGTATGCCCTGAATACACTTGGAAAGATCTCGCAGATTGAATATATAATGGGATCGATCTGGAGTGGGTAACATGACTTTTGATACACGCACATAGACATCCACACATGCGTGCACCATCTTCTCGGAGAGTGCACGAATCGCTGAGGAGAAGGTCTCCAGAAAACCTCTAAGGATGCCATTGAAAATCTGTGTCAGGGTCTCCTCATTAGGTTTGGGTAGCGAGAAGAGGGCGAAATGCCGAACAAAACGTGGGGTGAGCGGGTTGCGACCACCACCGGGTGGGGCACATGCACAGCCCAACACAACATCCAATATATCCTTCCAGAAAAGCTTTTCGCGATCATAAAAGCCCTTGAAGTCTAAGAATTGTCTGTAGGGGCGACAAGAGACGGTCAAAATATACCAAACAGAACCGTATTTTGCACAAACCTGAGCAACTCGATGGCTGCTTGACTGCCGTAAGTATCCAGCTTCGGCATGTTCACATCGTCGATAAAGACAATCACCGTTTTACCCACTGGAGCGCCGAGCTGGGTTTTCTTGCGTTTCTCCAGCGGCCCCTCAATCATTTCCTGCGTGCGGAGGCTGCTAGTCTGCGCCGAAAAGTTAAGCACCACCGGGATAACTTTACCCTCAGCCAAACGCTTCATGCAACTGATGGCGAGCACAGTCTTACCCACGCCCGTCTCGCCGGTAAACATGACCGGAAAGTCGTGTTTGAATAAAATATCTGCCACATAGCTGAAAGAGAAATGGTTGCTTAAGCTGTCGATACGCTAGGGGGCCTAGGCTACTTACCCATATTTGGTGGTATCCACTGTGGGCACCTGCATGTCATAGTATGAAACTTCCGTACTGAAAACAAACTTGGCCATAATATCATTCCAGAGGCCCCAATCATTTTTCTCTAGATCTATGCGATAGTTCCACAGGGAACGTTCAGGCATACTGCAGAGTGGAGGATTCGATGATAGCTTTAGATGCTAGCTGAAGGCACCTTAACTGAGTCAGTACTTACTCCATGTTGGGATGAACGGCCATTGCCTTGCCCCAATGTTCCTCGAAGCCAACTTTCTCCGCATCCTTCAGATTGGAGGCAATCGCCCAGAGCACAGACCAAGTAAAGATCTTGGTCAACAGATTTTTGGATTCCAAATCGTTTAATGTACTCCAGCGTGCCTCCTCCAGCTGCGACGAGATAAGGCAACAGCAGAGACGCACCTTGGAGCCAAGCACCTGGTGGATGGTGTAGGCGGCGCGTTTGCGTTCGATTTTTAATGCCTTATCAAAGTAGCCGGTGAACAATTGATAGACAAAGTGAGACAGAGAAGGGGTTATTTTTGTATCCATGTCCACTTCGCGCCACGTGTCCACAAGTGGCAACCATCCCAGATCACCGGGATCTATGTACACCATGCCGCAACGTGATACCGTTGCGGGAGATGCCTGCAACAAATCCTGCACCTCAAAAAGCATATGTATCCAGGCAGTCAGTTTAATACGTTCCGAATTGGCCAGACAGAGCATTTTGTTATCGTCAAGTACAGTGTTCAAGTTCTCAATCCATACAGCATCTACAGGGCCATCGCACATAATCCACTGGTGGATTTCCTCTGGGAAATGCCAAAATAATCCCTTATTTATATGATATGCTTTCCGCTTTTCACTTACCCTCCACTAACGTTGCTGTGCGGACAGCCAGACCGAGTAGTCCATCCTGCCATTCTAATGTTTTAAGATCTACAAAGCCATACAGCTCGTTCATGCTCACCGCCTTGGGGTTCATTGTCTGTATGACGACTGGCCGGAAATTGGGATCGTGTACCTCGTTCTCGAAGAGATGCGCCAGAGCAAACTCTAGCGCATGAAGCACAACCGACTTGCCACCGCCTGTGGGACCAACCGTCATAACGCCCCAACGTACGCACATTGTCTCGTATAGCTGTAGACACTTGCGTAAGGTTGTGGCCACGGGCTGGAGACTCTTGTTCCGTAGTCCAAGACGCAGACTGGCTTCTAGGTCGGGATGCTGCGAGTCGGGTAGCTCGACGCCGGGGAACAGATCACTGAGAATACCGCGAAACAGTATGGAATCATCGGACAAAAACTTGGGTATGTTTGAATCGCGCAACGCTGCAATTAAAGTTATATCTTCACGCTGATCAGGCGCTGCACGCTTTAAGGCACCCGCCATGACCAATACAGATTTGACAGCTCGCATACCGAAATCATAATGATTCTGCTGGCTGAGCTGCTGACTGCAAAGCTGATACATCTGCACCATCTTACGGGCAAGAATCTTGGGGTCCTCAAAGCCCTCCGAGTAAAGAATGACCTCAGAAATAAGTGCATAGTCAGGCACCATCATGGAGATGGGACGGAAGAGTGCCTTTAAATTATCTGGCAGCTCGGTACGTCCAGCATAGCCGGGATTCATGGTGATGAAGACACAGCAGGAGTGATTAATCCTAATCTCGCGACCCTCAAACATAAACCTACACATATCAGATGAAAATATATTTAATTTACTGCTTATTAATCCTCTACTTACCGTTTGACCTTCATGACCTTTGCCGTGCGTATGGTGATAAGCTGTTGAGCAATCACAGACAATACCTCAATATCTATACGATTGAACTCATCGAAGCAGCACCAGGCACCACACTGCGCCAGTCCTGAGAAGAAGCGGCCCATCATCTTGTAATCGAGACCGTCGGAACAATTGAAGACAACGCACTGCTTGGCCAGTGCCTTAGCTAAATCCTTAGTTGTCTCTGTTTTTCCCGTACCGGCTGGTCCGGCTGGAGCACCGCCCAAATCCATTTGAAAACCGCCCATCAAGCAGAGGTAACATCGATCTGTTAGTGGGGTTAGCACCAGCACGCCACCCGCTCCGAGATACTCATAATAGTAAGGTATGTTCGCTGCTGCCATGCGACTGTAAACCGTTTCTGATTCGACGGCCCAATAAAAGCGCAACATCTTCAGCCAATTAAAGTCGGCGCTAGAGTTAGAGGTAGAGTTAGAGGTAGAGAGTAGAGTTAGAGGCAGAGTTAGAGGTAGAGTTAGAGGTAGAGTTAGAAGTAGAGTTAGAGGTAGAGTTAGAGGTAGAGTTAGAGGTAGAGTTAGAGTTAGAGGTAGAGTTAGAGGTAGAATTAGAGGTAGAATTAGAGGTAGAGTTAGAGTTAGAGGTAGAGTTAGAGGAGGTAGAGTTAGAGGTAGAGTTAGAGGTAGAGTTAGAGGTAGAGTTAGAGGTAGAGTTAGAGGTAGAGTTAGAGGTAGAGTTAGAGGTAGAGTTAGAGGTAGAGTAGTTAGAGGTAGAGTTAGAGGTAGAGTTAGAGGTAGAGTTAGAGGTAGAGTTAGAGGTAGAGTTAGAGGTAGAGTTAGGAGTTAGATGTAGAGTTAGAGGTAGAGTTAGAGTTAGAGGTAGAGTTAGAGGTAGAGTTAGAGGTAGAGTTAGAGGTAGAGTTAGAGGTAGAGTTAGAGGTAGGGTTAGAGGTAGAGTTAGAGGTAGAGTTAGAGGTAGAAGTTAGAGGTAGAGTTAGAGGTAGAGTTAGAGGTAGAGTTAGAGGTAGAGTTAGAGGTAGAGTTAGAGTTAGAGTTAGAGTTAGAGTTAGAGGTAGAGGTAGAGGTAGAGGTAGAGGTTAGAGTTAGAGTTAGAGTTAGAGTTAGAGTTAGAGTTAGAGTTAGAGTTAGAGTTAGAGTTAGAGGTAGAGTTAGAGGTAGAGTTAGAGGTAGAGTTAGAGATAGCAATGTAGAGTGGAAGCAAGTGAGCTGTGATTATCTACTCACGAATTGCAGACAGTCTTCTCGATTAGCATGCGTACCGAATCCTTGGCATGCACATCAATGGTGATCAGAGCGCAAAGGATCTTTCGCAGCAGCGAGCTTATATTCTTACGTGTTAGAGCTGCCAGTGCGCTTAGATCTTGCAGGCATTTTGTTTCGAACTTAGTCATCTTTTCGACAGCCAAACTGGGACTCTTATCCTTGCCGTCAAATATCTTATGTATATCGGCCGCCCAATATACCTGCGATACGGTAATAACAACCTGATTTGGATGGTCTTGGAACCATTCGTCACGATCCTTAGCCGGATAGCATTGGTAGCCGAAACGCATGTACCGCTTGACGGCGACGAACATAGCTTCCTCCACTTTGCTGAGCCATTCCTCGACCGCGCCGCGTGCTTTCAGTCCCTTGCCAAACTGCAGTTTTTCACCTTCGGGCGACAGGAAGGCTAAGATATCATTGGTGGGCACCATTTTGCCATCGCCACCTTCTTTCTGCCCGAACTCTAGGCGATATATGGCATCGAAGCATTTACGCAAATGCGGCTGTACGGATTGCGGAATGCGCGTCTGTGCCAAAATCTCCAGCAATTCGTCGTTGGACAGAAAGTAGAATCTAAGAAACAGAAGAATTATCAGGGAAATTTGACATACGCGTACTTTGAAGGTGCGAGATCATACCTTGGAAAGACCACACGTTTCACCTCTAGATAGGCCTCTAGGCCGCGAGATATCAAGTCGAGCAGCCGGCAGTCCTCCTTAAGCATATCGTGTACTTCCACGCTGGACATGGTGGGCAACGCCAAGGCCACCTTTTGGCCTGACGGCAAATCTCTTTGAAGTTTTTGTCCACTTGATTGAACATCTTGGCCTCTTGGGGCAACTGACGTTGTATGTCGGCCGAGGCAAAGATCGCTTCCAAGTAGATCCAAGCACCCTGACAATCCATCCAGGTCTCTGGGTTTGTTATTGTGTTTGCGAGTATGGAATGCCGTAATTTGTTAGCATGGCTTATATAAAAACTTGCCACTACATACCAAAAGTCTTAGCGAATTGTTCGAGGTTCGTTATCCACTCGTCTACGCGTGGCTTGATCGGACCTACAAACTTGGATGCGGCAATTGTGTTTATATTCACGTTAGCATCATCCAACACCGCCTGCAACTCTTCAGTGCCTGCCAAGATGAAGACATCCTTTTGATCGTGGTGGTAGGCAAGATATAGCTCCGTTTCTTTAAACACCGTTTCAATACCCTTGAGCATATTCTCGAGCTGCGTTTCTCCCGTTGCCTGTGACGATATCTGCATCAGTGCCTCGGCGTTGCTTTCATCATCGAAGGCATGACACTCCTCGTATGTGTTAATCCTAACGTCCTTCTCCTGGAAGAACTTTCTTCCCAGTAGCTCCTCGATTTCCGTCCAATGACGCTAGAAAGCATTAAACGTATATATTGAAAAGGCTAAGGTCTTCAGAAGGAATTTCCACAGCTTACCCCACGCAAATTGGGGTTACGTAGGTAACCGATGACGGGCAGCTTTTCTTTGAATAATTCGGCAGATTTCTGCAACACCGGCACAATATCATTGTCTGGCAAATATTTATTAAACTGCAAACAGTTCTTGATGGTCTTGGAATTAAGCTCGGTTATATCCGCCAAAACGAGATTGTTAAATTCGCCCGACAGCCAACTGGACAGGGCTTCCTCCCAATCGATGAGAGTTCTGTAGAGATTCTGGCGCATGCGTATGTCATAAAAAGCCTGTAGCCATCTCATCATACATTGTCAGATCGATGCGGAATTCCTTTTGGTATCCGATAAGCTCGTCGGCCCGTTCGCGACACGCATTCATGAACTCCAAAAGTTCGTCCAATTTCTCAACGACCTTAGTACGGTCCGACTGGCTCTGTGGACAGAAGGCGAGAAATAGAGTATAAATGAAGCAGAAAGAAATAAACTCAAACATACGGTGAGCAACCATTCTTCCATAGCCTCAACAGCCACTTCGTGAATGTCTTCTTTAAGGAAATTAATGTCATCCTGCATGGCTATGTTCAGCTGATCGATAAATTCCTGCCGCCTCTCACGTATTTCTGCCAAAGTCTCTTTGGTACGATTCAAATAGTCCTCAGTATCCATATAGTCCTCCTTGCGCTCATCATCAATGGGTATATTGAAATCCTTAATAATTAGCAGTAAATCGTGTATGTAGTCAACAACTAGAAACAGATCATCAAGCTCGGTGTGGCAGTTCTCCAGGAAGCGTAAATGTGCGACCAGAGTGAGCGTGGTGTCCGGCTCATATCCGATGCGTCCAAAGAATTCCTGTGCATCTTCAAATAGTTTAACTGTTTCATCCCCGGCCACTTGGGGCAAGTAGAGAGCCAGCACGTTCTGTAGACGCTGGCAGACCGGTGTCACCGCTTCTTTAAATCCGGTCTGACCCAGTTTGAGCAAGCCCAAATATAGACTGTCCAGTATATCGTCCAGAGCTTTCAAATTGTTACAGTAGCGATTGCAAAAGGCACGCAATGCGGTCAGATCTTTAAAGAAACGAAGAGGTTAATTAGAATACAATAGACTTTGACAAGTTCTGGAAGTTTTACCTCGTTCTGTTTTGATATCATCGGGATTTGTTGCCGTATCTATCTCGAAGTTTTCCCTTATAGTTTTAAAGCGTGCGGTATAAAGATGTGCCATCTCGTAGGTTTGGCATATTATTCCGAAGATGTTCTTCCTGCATGGGGAAAGAGGAAGAAAATTAAATACTGAATAAAATAGATTGGCCTTTAGCTACCGATGAATGTTAAAGTCTTCATCCTGTTTCAGAAGAAAAGTTAATTCAGGGGCACTTGTATACAGACACTCCTCCTGTCGCCCCATAATAGAGGGCCTGGAAATAATGATTAATGATAACCCTATCGAAATCAAGCCACGGTATGGTCACCTACTGTGTGTATTGTATAAATAAGTTATCTGTTGTAAATGGCGCAATGTCCAGCACAACCTCCAGTATCAGGCCGGTGATCCGGTGGAAGATCATTTTGAGTATTTCCTCCAGTGGCTCTACCTCGATGCGATCGGGCAGTAGACGTAGCTCGGCTATAAAAAATGGTACCTTCGGCGCAGTTGGCGGCCTTGGCTTCTCAATGCGTATATCGGCGCGATCGTGCCGCATGATGTCTGCCTCGGTTGGACCCACCTGGTAGTGCGCAACGAATGCCGAATTCAGTTCACGATAGCTTCGTATGGTGACTTGGTAGAGTGCCTGGTACATTATCATATCACAGAAGCTCAGAAAGCTAAAATACAATACAAATGGCTAACGTTGCATGTGCCTGAAGGGGAGCAAACTTACTTGGTAAGGGTCTTGCAAAAGGCACGCTTGCGTGCGCGGTCCATAAAGCTATGCGCCTCGCGCATCTTCTTAACCGAAGGATAATAGTTGATCTCATCATCGGGATGGAAGCCACGTAACATAATGGCCTCTGTGCATGCACGATCTGAAAGGGTAAAATAGCAGATAATAAACAATGATCCACATTGGATCCAAGATATACAACTTACACAGAGCCTTTGCTTGTATCGCACGAAAATCGTGAAACACAGCGTTGAGGTACTCATAGATACGCATATGAATCTCAAGAAAGTAGAATGGATGCCAATCTTCTATGGAACTAATGTTCACGAAGCTGTACTTCTCCAGGCAAACGATCTCGTTACTCATTTTTAAAATTGCCTTGGCTAGTGACGGAATGACAATAAAGAGATTGTCGTTCAGAACTTGGCGGGCATTTTTCATTTTACGCCACTTGATGGTCTTCTCCCATACTTTGAAGCCCTTCCAGAGGCGAAAGATGGAGAATGTGCGTATCTGGATGATGCTCAGGAACTGTTGAAACTCCTGTTGCCATTGATTGAGCGGCGTGAAAAAGTTTTCCGACACTCGCCAATAGGTGACACCATGCCGAGTGATCGTAAAGTAGGGCTTATTGGTATTAAGATTCCTGAATTGGACTTCGCGCAGACTATATGGAGTGAAATATTCACTATCCTTGGGCAGCATATAGTCAAGATACACATAGCTGTCGTCCGGCATGGCGCGCATGCGATTAATCACCAAATTGAGATTGGGTATCATTGAGGCGCCCGTCTTCATCTTCAGATCGCTTTTATCATGTGAGGCCGACCCATGGGTCTTGAATGCGGTGTGACTCTTCTTCTGCTTCGCTTTGGACGTAATGCTGCCGCTCTCCCGAGGCGTGGCTGCCGCGGTATTTTCACCATCTGTGTCGGGATTCTCCGAGGGCAGATTGAGTGATTGGTTTGATGCTCGGTTTTCCTCCATCCTTCTGGGCAGCGTATTGCGCGTTTTCTATATCAGTCAAGCGATCGACTCTATATATATATATATATATATATATATATATATACATGCATATATATATGTATATATATATATAGATATATAGATATACCTTTTATACGGAGTAAGAAGTTTTGATGGACTTTGCCTGGCAACTGTTTAGTTTGTTGTTTGTTTTTCAATTACCTAAGGTAACGGCATTTCAAGCACCCAAGTGCCGTCATGGTAGCAAAAAAGTTCCTGTTAAAGCTCTGAGCTTTTGCTTTGGACATGAGTAAAAGCTAGAGGTAAAGTTGAATGATTTATTATATATTTTGAAATTAGAGAGAAGAATTCAATTAAACAGCGAATTTATTTTATAAATCTGATTCATTTTCTATAATATTAAATAACTTTAATGACGTCTGTCTTTATTGTCTAATCTGTCTGCAATTTGAAGATTTAGTTTTAGTAGTATGTATTTAATCTATGTGTAACAGAATTTATCTTATAAATCTAATGCATTTTCTTTAATATTAAATAAATTTGAATAACTTCTGTCTTTATTGTTTAGTCTGTCTGCAATTTGATGATTTAGTTTTATTAGTATGTATTTAATCTATGTGTAACAGATATGCAAATTTAGACTTTTAGTGCGTTGCTTAATAATCACAAATAATCGTCTGAGGCGAGAATAAAAATAATATATAAAAAAATATAAAATAACAGTAGCTGAGAATTCTGTGTTGAAATAGACGAACAGACAGACAGATCGATAGAGAGACATATATGGCTGTATTGATCCTGAGCAGGAAGTCAGCCAGTAGGAGGCATCTTCGACCCGACAATATATATACATATATACGAGTATAATAATTATAATTAATTAATTAATTAACAGCTGAGTTCTATAGCTGTATCCTGTTTGTCTCTTTGTTCGCCTTTGTAAAAAACGTAGTTCTCAGGGACTCAAAGGGTTAGAACTACAAAAATATGTGGTATTGTTGCAGGCAGATAAAGTTTGATTAAAAATTCGATAAGAAATCGATAATTGTTCAAGCACTAGCATGAACATGTACGAGTACTAGCCCTGCACTTTACAGTACGACACTGTACTGCACTATTTTACGACCTCACGTACACACATGTTTACGATGAATTATAAGAGATCGCAAGTATCCTGTATTTGTGTTAAATATTTATTATCCCACGCTGCGTCTTATCAAGTGCAGCATTTATAAATAGAGATAAGTAAAATAACTACCACCGCGATTTCTTACAATACCGCATTAGATTGTAAGATAAGTTCTAAATAAACTCTCAAAGTGTGGAGACGTACAATCTTCTACATTGACAGTTGAAATAAACTCGTAAAAGGGATTAGAAGTGTATTTTCATTACAATAATAGTATCATTACTCAAATAGTACAACAGCAGTTTCAAACGGAGTGTCGGTTACGTTGCCCATTAAGCTTTTTCCTTTAGACTGCTTTTGCTGAAAGCTTTCAGTTGCGCTGTTCGCGATGGAATTGGAATTTCGAAAATGCACTGCAGTTTGCTTTGGCCCATTTACTTCCCGTTGCGTCGGAAGTACGTGAAGATGGCGCAAAAGCTTCGCCGGCATTTTGTGTGCCCATTTGGGCAGGCAACGTTTTCTGACAGAGCGCTATTATTGCGCAAAAGCTTGCTCGAGGTTGACCTTCAAATTTGGGATGTTGTCGCAAATGCTGCGCAAGCGGCCAAAGCTTTTTGGCGCCATTCTCGGACAGCTTTCGATATCGAAACCGAGTGCGGTTGAACTGTCGAGTTGCTGCTGCTGCTGCTGCGCTGCTGACGCTGCTGTTGTTGACGACGCTGCGGATGCTGCGGCTGCGGCTGCGGCTGCTGCTGCTGCTGTTGCTGATGATGATGATGATGGTGATGATGATGAGGTGGATGATAAAAAATCGCATTGGGCAAAGCAAAAAGCTCAAGGTGAAAGCACGACGACAACGACGACTGCATTCGGATTCGGAATCCGATTCGGGTGGCAATTTTCTTGGTTTCGGTAGCCCGTTTGTCGGTTTCGGATTCGCTCAGCGTCGTCCGCTGCCCGTCGTGCGTTAGCCGAAGCCTGCAGCGGCATTCCTCTGCGGGTCTCCAGCACGTCCGCTGCGTCAATGGCCAAATAGTCGTTGGGTATACGCCGCGATGTACAGAGCCGCGAGAACGCGAGAACGCAACACCAACGCTAACGCCAACGCCAAACGCCAATCGCAACGTCTCGCAGCACGCAGCACGCAGCACGCAGCCAGCAGCAGCAGCAGCAGTAGCAGTCGCCCGTGGCCCGTAGAGCAGTGATAGTCCGTGGAGCCCGTTGAGCTTGTCGTGGACCGCGTTGGGGCCCTTTGAGCCGCGCTGCTCTCTTTTTCTCTTGTTTTGTGCCGCTGTCGCTTTCGCCGCTGCCGCTGTCGTTTCCTTCGCCGTCGCTGTCGTCTTCGCCGCCGCCGTCACTGCCTTGTCTCGTCTCTCTCGTTGTCGTGCAACAGAGCTTGCAACGCATGTGGATGTAGAAGAAGCAGGCTCATTTCCATAGTGCCTAACGGTTCGGAAGCAACTATCTCAAAAAAAAAGAAGATACCCAAACCCCCCCAAAAAAAAAACTATTTTTTTTTGCTTTTTTTCTGGTGTTTAAATCTCTCTGTCTCTCTCTGTCACCATTTTTACCAAAACATCCTGTCGCGCGGCTTCACATCTTACGCTGTTGTTGTTGTTCTTCACAGCGCAATTCTTCGGAGAATGCGTTCGCTATTGCATTCTCTCTTTCTCTCTTCAAGCGCTCTCATCTGTCTCTGTCATGTGTGACTGCTTGTTGATGTCGTGACGCTGTTCTACTTGAGGTAGGTGCCCCCCAAGACTTGCCCCCTCTCACTCACTCTTCCAAAATGTTCATACAAGCTTAATCTCACTGTCTCCCTCTCTCTCTTTTTCTCTCATTCTTTTAACTTGCTATCTCTGTCAGTCTGATATTTTTTGGCGGCCACCTTGTGATATTATTTGAAATCGTTTCGATTTGCCTTTAATTAGTATTTAAAGAGCCATAAAACTGTTGTGACGTAAATCCGAAATCCAAAATCCAAAAAAAGAAAACATATCAAAATCAAAATCAAATTTTCCGGATAATGTTTTGTTCGGCAACGTCTTTCAGCAATATACAACATTTTTAGAAGGTGTCGCCTCGTTAAAAATTCAATTTTCATATTCATAAAATTGCAGGAACAACGCTCTATATATCCATATATCTATAGGCATGATTCTCTCGAATTTTATGACTGTCTGCCTCTGTGTCTGTGTGTGTGTGTGTGTGTGGCTTTTATGGCATTCACATGTGAAATTTTATTTTAATATGTAATTTGGTTTCTGGTTTCGGCTTTCAGTTTTCTACTGGATCTATAAAGACTTTCTGCCCACACATTGTCGTTGCGGGTGTCCTTGAAAGTTACACATGCACATACATCAGTATGTGTGTATGTGCGTGCGTGTGTGTGTGTGCCGTGTGTATGTGCCAAGCATCCGTCAAGTTCGCCATTTTGTTGCAGGCTCAACTTCAGTTTTTAAATTGTATTTCCCTTTCGCGAAAGTACCAAAACAAGAAAGGGGAAGAAAGAGGAGAGGAGAAGAAAGTAGTAGACAATAGTTTCGCGTCGAAGTCAGCAAGACGCCCTCTGACGGCGGCCGTTGGCAGAAATTCACTTCAATTACAATGCGAAATGAGAGAAAATTCGTCGAGAGTGCAAATTCGGGAAGGGATGGGATGTCGTCGAGTAGGGTAGAGTAGGGTAGGGTGTGGTAGGGTAGGGTAGGGTGAGTAGGGTGGGGTACGGTGGGGTAGGCTAGGGTGGGTAAATAGCATGTACTATCTGTGGGACTAGCCTGCAGGGCGAACTCAACTTATATCAATATGTATGACAAGTTTAAAAGCCTTGCGAGAGACCATTAGGCAGCACTGCCTAAAGCCAGGGGCGTCGAAAGCAAGTAGAGGGGGTGTCAGCAGCGTTGCATACAAAATCAAACCTAGCGAGAGCGGGGGCGGAGTCTAATGCAAACTACTAACTACATAACAAGTACACGAAACCCAGTGAAACTTAGAGCCAGCTGAAAGGAAAATACTCAAAGAAAAACTACTGAAAAATGCTTTGTAAAGCGAAAAGGAAATGTGAAAGAAGGGAAAATCAAAAAAATAAACACACAAAAAAATGGGATCGGGCGTTGCGATATCGAAATGGTCGTAAATTGAACGCAAAGCACATTAACGAGAGCGCACTTTGTATCAGTTCGAGAAAGAAATTGCTTAATTGAGGGGAAGAATCAAAGAACCAAGAGATTGGCCACAGTCGGAGGGGAGAAAGGGAGAGAGAGAGTGGGGCCAGTGCCCCATGCAGATTGATTATAATTCTAATTGAGGCAGCATTACATTTGTGGAGGCATAATATGATTATACCATGAACTCTCCACTTCTCTCTCGTCCCCTCTCCAGTCTGCAATCAATTAGACAGACGAGGCGAGGGCGGTTAAGAGTAACTCAAGCAAATACGAAAAGCAGGCAAAAGGGTAACCAAATTGAAAGTGCAAACTTGAGTGGCGAAAAACAACGCGCAAAAGAAACCAAAGAGAAAGCAGAAAGTACAAAAGACGGCAAAAAGAGGCAGGGCTTCAATTAAAACAGATACTAATGGATGGGGGCGAGTGTCTAATGGGACTGAAAGATATATATATATATATATATATATACACAGCTATATATATATCCCCGTCTATTTATAGCTATATTCAGAAAGGACATCGCTCGCTGGGCGAGTGCACAATTTGCCTCATTTTGTTGCGAAATTTATTGAAAAGCTGATAAAAAATTTCCGTTTCCTTTGCTTTCCGTTTGCCATTGCAGCACCACCACCAACACCAGGCACAACAACAATAACAACAATAACAACAAGGGCAGCCGAACCAGCAGCTCCAATTCGAGCGGTCCAAACGTGTTCAATGAGCTGGAAATGGCCAAATGGCCGCAATGAGTCAGGATGAGGACGTCGACACTCCGCGGTCTCTAGCAACAGCCTCCGCCGTCGCGAATAGGCATTAGCCAAAAGTAATTATGATTAACGCGACAGCGACAACAACAACAGCAACAACAACTACAAAGGTAGCAAAGAAAGCGAGATAAGAAAACGGATACAACAAATACTTAACAAAATCGCGTCGATACGCAATGCAAAGCGAATACATTCAATTGCACTCACTCACTCATGCGCCCAAGAATCTAATTCAAGTATCGCGTACGTGTCTGTAGAGGTGTGTGCCCCTCTCTCTCTCTGTATGGTTGTGATTGTCTGTCTGTCTGTTTAACTGACTATGTGTTCCTGCGTCCGTGAGTATGTGTGTGCATGTGTGTGTGAGAGGGCACCCCATGCAGCTGCATCGATTATCTGGCCACTTTTTTTCCAAATTTTTTTTCTCGTTTAACTTCGAGGCAAGTGTCGTGCAGCCGCTAGAAAATTATAATAATTATAATTTTTCTGGTTAATTATAAATTCATAATCGTAATGATACGTTAATCTCCACGATCTGAAGATGATAATGATATATTGATGAGGATGATTATAACGACAGGTGACATCTGCTTTACCGGGCCAAATGCAAAGTAAAAAAAAACTAACTGAGCCAAAGCGACAAAGCAACAACACAAAACAACAAGACAACACAACACACATACGTGGTGCGTGCGTGTGTGTGAATGTGTGCGTGTCCTTACTACTATGTGGGCTCGTGTGGAAGCAAAACTCTTCACACAACTTCCGATTTCCGTGCTCTAAACGCTCCAGTCTGCCTACATATAACGTAACGAAGAGCAATCTACAAGATTATCTTAATACATATGCAATCTACGAACTTAACTGCGTCACCAGCAGGCACTAAGGTGAGTCCAGATTGAAACCTATTATCTTTTAATATATGCTACAATTGTATATCCCTTGCCTAATATATATATATATATATATATATATAATAACCTAAATAGATGAATAAACCTCATTCAGTTTGCAAACGAAATGGAATTTTTTGAAAAGCATTTCGATTTTAAATTCGAGTTAGATATTTTCGCAGATTCTTTGGTTAGGAAACCTCAAAACTAGTGGCATAAAAGTGATATCTACCGGAATAAAATAATTCCCCTTTTGTGCCTCATCGTAAAAGGCTGCGCGATTCGATTGCAGCCCACACACATAAAGGGAGAAATGAAATAATAAAAAGTATTTTCTCCCCCATTTCCAATGCCATTGTCCGATATATCTGCTGCCCTGACAAATTAATTAATTTTCCGCCATGGATGCTGGCCTTATTAGCGCACATAGAGCACTGAGTTTCGTGTTGTTGCCGCACACAACGTGGCGTATGCGCAATGTGTATAATATAATTAAGCATACGTCACGTGCTCCCCAAAAAAGAAGCAAGCGAGGGGAGAGGTAGAGCGAGCATCGGAAAAAATTCAATTTGCTTGCATTTTATGAGCCCAAAAGCAAATCATTGACAATAATAAAGAAGCGCAAGCCCCGGAGGCGACGCGACGCGGCTTGGTTTGGCCCATGGCCAAAAAAGGAGGCGGTTTGGATCGCAGTGGGCGGGGCCAAAGAGAGATAAAAAGAGAGGGGAGGGAGACAGCGGAGAGGTGGAAGGGCGTGCACATTGTGGAAGCAACAGTCACTGAGGCTCTCGCTACGGCTCTGTGGCTGACTCCGACTCCGTCTCCGGCTCAGGCTGGAGCTCTTTGGTCGGCGTCGTAAATGTGAATGATGTTGATGATGGGCGGACGGGGACCGCACAGCACAACGGACAGTGGCCAGCTAAAGTGCTCATAAACATTTTGTGTCCAGTCCACACACACGCACACACACAGGCACAAGCACACACTCTCACTTATACACTCACATACTCGGGCAGGCAGTGGCTTTGCTTATGTTTTATGAAAGTCGCTTTGTGTGCAAATTTGTTGGGCCACAAACCCCGAAAAACTGCAACAACATTTGGCAAATGTTTCCCTTCTGCTGCTCTCCCCCTCTCTGCGCGCTACACTGCCCTTTCAAATTGTGCGAATTCTCCAAACAGTTGGGTCCTTTGCGCATTTCCTTGCTATTATTATGCGATGTTGTCTTGTGCCTCCTCGCATTCGCCTCAGCGAAAACTTCCTGTATTTAATTTGGCCAACGGTCGGCGCTTGCTTCACGCAGCTGGAGTCGCACCAGCGAATCCAAAATACGGCTTCCAAATTCCAAACCCCATTTACCCCCAACGCCCCTGCTCATGCCTCTCTCCTTGCCATCCTTTCATTTGTACAGTTTCCCAGTCAGTTGGCCATTTTTCCCTCTGCAAACCAACTCTCCTTATATTTTCCCATTCAGCGACAAAGAGCAACAATAATAAGTTAGAGAAGTGTACACAAGACTGCTGCCCGACTTGCTTATACCCTGGAAAGAAGCTCAAGAAGAAACGATAAATATAGAGCGATTAAAAATTATTAGAAAAGAAGTCAGGTTTTATTTAAATTCTGACGAGTTCAAGAAAGCTTTCTATGTTTGAGAATTCTTCAATTATTTTTAACATTCTTAAGGAACATAAATCTACCCATTCGCTCTATTCTTTTTGTATGCTATAACCAGCCCCGCTCGCACACTGTTTTACGACTCGCTGGAGTCCTCTGCTGCCTCTCGTGCTTCGCCTGCACCGTACTGCCAACTGCCAACTGTGTGTATGTGCCTGGAATTTTAGAGTAGTATCCAATGGATACACAGTTCACTGGCGCACACATACACAGACACACACATACAGCTGAAAACACACACTCGTACAACACATAAACAGAGAGATACCGTGGCAGCATCACATTGCTTCAACTCCATCCAGTTTGGAGGCGCGCCGCGTCGACAAGTGGCGACTGTTTCTTTTTGCTAATAGCACTCGCGGTTGTTGTTGCTCTTGTTGTTTGCTCTTTGTTATTTGCTATTGTTGTTGCTGTTGTTACTGCTGATATTGCTGTTGCTGCTGCTGCTGCTGATGTTGCCTGTGTCAATGGCAAAAGACAATGACAACGACAACGACAAGTTGCCCTCGTGCTCGACTTGCTTAAGCGAAATATATGAACTGAAACGCGACTTCATTGCGATTCAGCTGCTATACGCGCACACACACACACACATGTCTGTGCATGTATTGTACGCTTAGTTAATCAATTGTTTAGATAATCAATTTGCCAATCGTCCGCCCAAGCTGTCAATGAATTGGTCGCTTCCGTTTGGGCATGAAAAGAGTTGACATTGTGCAGGGTGCCCCCTTCTGTTGTTATTGTTGTTGTTGTTGTTCTTGCTGCTGTTGCAGCTGAATGTATCACAGACTGTGTCAGTTGTTGTTGTTGTTTGTCCAAAAATAAAAAGCATTTTGGGAGCAGTGCGACAAATGACAGCAAACGTTGCCGTGGCTTCTAAATTTATGTAAGTTTTATTTTTAATTTTATGACCGTGTTGCAGTTGTTGTTGCTGCTGTTGCTGTTGCTGTTGCTGCTACTGCTGCTGCAACTGCCACGAAGTCACATCGCCAGCTGCATTCATTTCACTGCCTGCATTTTTACACTTTTCTATTTTTATTTGCATTTCGAGTTTTTTATGTGCAAGCGTCTTTTCTCGTATGCCTTTTTTTGCGGCATACCCTGTGAAAAGCAACGCTGAGCAATGGGTATGATGAGCGCCTGTCAGCGAGCAGCTTGCAATTGGGAAGTAGATGCGGTTCGCTCATAACAGTTATGAGAAATTGTCGTATATATAATTTAAGGGGTATCTACAAGTCGATACTGAGGTTGATTGCTAACAATTTTACTTTCGGGTAAAACAGCTAATTTATTTAACATAAAAACACAGAACAAGCAAGGAGGGGGACCTGAACTAAAAAGGACAGCTAGGGGAGTGAAAGAGATAGAGGGAAAGACAGAGAGAGAAAGAGGGGAGTGACAGAGAGAAAGACATTTTAAGTATTTTGGCTGTAAAGGGGAAAGCAATACAGAATTTGAGGGCAGGCGAGTCTGCAGCCTGTCTAGGGCATGTTTAGTGATTATTTGCTCAGCATTTCACATTCTATTCTATTCAAAACTAATTTAATCTCTCATGAATTATGCAATCTCTCAGCACGTAAATAAAAGTCGCAAAACAATTAAAAATCCCCACGGCAAATAGTTGCATAAAGTGCACAACAAAACAACATTAAATAATGCAGTGGAAACATTGTTTCAGCTCTTTAAGTTCGTCGGGTTAAATATTTTGGTAGCAAATATTTCTTGTCGTTCTCTTTTTTCACGTCGAGGAAATACGATTTCAGTGAAATTTCAGCGCGATATTCCTTTTGAGATACGGTAACTTTTGTCATATGATGCTGGCAAAAAGTCTAGAGAGGTTGCATGAAATACTTAACATTTAAAACGAGGTGACGAGATGAAAGCCAACATGACATATGCATATGGCACGTAGTCATTTATATGGGTCAGTTTGGGGGCTTAACTAGTTGGCTAGCAAATATGACACTCTGCCGACATATATGTGCCATATTTATACGTCATATACATATATATATATATATATGGCACAGCTTGGAAAGTCTAAATAGTTGTCTTCCTTATATAGTATACAGCAATCTGTCAACAAGTTGATATAGATTGACATAAGAGGAAAATATGACAGTAGGCATTGACATACATATGTCACACGCTGCCATATACATATGTATTTTTCATATGCACACATAATTTTTATGCCATAGTTTGGCATGTCTAAATACCTGACTTTTTACATACGGAACTCTCTGTATGGCATGCAGTAAGATGATCAATATGATAGTATGACAAAGCATCGTCATTCACATAACACATTCGGTTTGTACACTTAGCATACACTTCCTTCATGTGTTCTTTTATTATATATGTATATATATATATAATGCTTGGCAGTTCTGTACAATTAAGTGACATCTCTACCATCTTTTAGAAGAAATAAAACCATAACTTTTAATGATATATGGCAAAGCTGTGTCATACATGCAAATTAAATCTCCGATTCAATTCTCCAGATATTTTAACTATTCCTTTATGGCACATCATAACTTTACGCGTAAAGATATTTACGCGCAGTTACATTCCGGAGCCGCTTCATTACGTTATCTTTCTCTCCTTCTCTCTCCATCAGTCTCTCTCTCTCTTTCACTGTCGCTTTTATCCTCTATTTCTGCTGTCATATATTATCTGCGCACTATGCATAGTTCATATCTCTGTGGAACCACAATTGTTGGTCGCCCCTTTCTACATATGCGCCACGCCCCTTTGGGAAGCAGGGTCGAATTGTTCGATTTACATTGTGGTTTTTAAACTGTGGCAACCCTGCATATTTAATGGGCCGACGCTGCGGCTTTGCGGGGATGCATAAAATGTCAGATATTGCTGTAGATTGTAGAGAAAGAGGGAGTGAGAAAGAGAGGGAGAAAGAGTGAGAGAGGAGACACATGCCTTAGTTGTGGGAAAATCAAATTAACAGACGGATGGAGAAGGGAAGAGAGTTTTAAAGTGTGTGTGTGTGACGGAGAAAGAGACACATGCAGATTAAATGAAAATATTGCATTCGGCTTGCAGATACGTGCAGTGTGTGAGAGAAAGGGAAAGGAAGAGGAAGACACAAGGCGGTGGTCACCAGCTGTGTGGAATATTGAAATAAGCTGCCTTTTTAGCTCGTTTGCGGTTTTATACATAAAATGTGCGTAAATAACAGTTTGTGGTCTAAAGTGGGAGCAGGTTAAACCAATTAGGAAATACTTACGCAATATTATAAGGGTCAAACTTGTTAGAAGGACTTTTTAAGTGAAGAAATTTTTGATATAGAATATAGGGTATAACATATATTGAACATATTTTATTATGCACCAATTGAAATAACCAATCGCACAACTCGGGGATTATATTAAGATCCGAACACGAGTAGTTTTCAGTTCTTGGGGTGACATGGCACAAGGTTAGATGGTTCTTGATCGCTTGTGACACAGTTTTCTGTGGGGAAATCCGACATGACTCGCAGTTGGTTCGATTAGGCACAACGGATCCCCCCGGCCCCACAAGAGCTTCATGTTTTCTCGTGCTCGCGTCGATCATTTGTCGCCGTGCCTGGCATTTGATGATCTTCGAGGGCCAATTAATAGCACCGTTCAGGGGGGAAGGTGAGCAAAGGAAGGAGAGGAAGGGGAGACAGAAACAGAGTGTAAGCGACTGCACGGGTATCAAAAATTGGCTAACAAATTGAAAATGGGCCGACGTAACGATCAACGAGCATTTAAAAAGCGACTACTCTTCTTGTTGTTGTTGTGGTTGTTGTAGTTATAGATATTTTATAGGCCCACGCGCTACAGATACACAATCGGTTGCTCGCACACGCACAGACATGTTGATAAATCGTCAACGATATTTATAGGAGTTGATTCGTCGTCGTTGTCGCGCCTAAAAGTGAAGGACGCACACACACACACACACATACACAGCAAGCCCAAGGGCCTTTTGTGAGGCCCAATTCGAGCGAGATACATTTTATAGTACGCGCGTGTCGATTGATAAACAGCAGCTCAAACAATCCCAAAGCCCTCATCCTTACCCTCACCCTCCCTCTTTGTTTTGCTTGGACTCTCACTCTGGCAGTGACTCCCTCGTTGTGCCTTGGCTGTGCCTGCCCAGTGAAAATGCCATAAAACTGTCGCAATAAATCGCTAACAAATCGAAAGAACCTACAAAAATTATTGTTGACAACTTGACCAGCTAAACGCATGTCGCGCTCCCTCCAGGCCAAAGTGGCGTATCGAACGTATTTTGCCCCCGAAAAAGCACAATACCAACAACAGTTGCGTATGGATTAGGTTAGGTTAGTTATCTGAAGAAATATTGAGTTCAAATGTTGATTTAGGGAAGAGAAACAGATAGGGAGAGACAGACGCAGGCGGATCAGTAAAGAGACAGAGAATACTAGAGACAGGAAGAGAATGAAACGGGTTGGAACAGAGTAAGATAATACGTGAAAGTTAGAGAAGAATCGTATTTGTATTGATATGTTGTGTGTAACATATAGTAAAGAGGATTTAATTTTATCAATGTTATGAATGTTTGAGGCTAAAACGAAAAAAAAAAATCGTGGAAATTGTTAACTTCTTTAGCATATCAGCAGTTAAATATATATGATAAAGAATAAGTACTAGGGAGTAAGTTCAACTGTTCTATGTATATCCTCCTTACCCCCAAAAATTATATTTCAAATATCTTCTATATTTACGTGTATTATCAAATCGCAACTAAATTTTTAGTAGTGATTTAGATAGAGTATTATACTATTAGAGTATTATAGACACCGTTAAATAACATTTAGCTTTAAGACTACAATATAAATCGATTATTTTCGATTTTCGGGGACGGAAGGACTGTGGCAATATTCCTAAACAAGCTTGATTAGATCTGCCATTATAACACACAATGTCGTCAAAGTTGTAAGCTCCAACTAAAATATATAACTGTTCACACGGACAGATGGACAGACGGAAACGGATATATCGTGTCAGTTGTTAATGCTAATCAAGAACTTATATACTTTATCTGGCCGGAGATGCCTTTTTGGTTGGCACAAAGTAATAATAATACTGTATATATTCTTATAAAGAATGTTATTAATATCTTAAAATCAAACCAGAGAGGCAGAGAGAGAGAGAGGTGAGCGTAAAAAAATATATAACAAATATGTTGAAGAATATTACCGCCTTGGGCACACACACATTAAGATGTCTTACCAATAGAGAGCATCCCGCTCGCTGATTAAATGTGATCAACAAGTCGTTGATAATGTAATTTGCGAGTGAAGGCAACGTAAAAAAACTGTCATAAATTACAGATGAGCCCCGACACGAATTTATAATACATCCCACGCATACGTCTCTGCCGACTCTCTGCCCCTCTCGATCTCACCATCTCACCATCTCTCCATTCCTCACGCTCTTTTACTCTCTCAGTCTGGTGCTGTAAATTGAGTAAAAGAAATTGAATAAAGGCCGATAAAATGTTGCGCTGCTTTCGATTTGAGTTGACTCGAATTTGATTCAGGGCGCATCGCTATCGGATTAGCATTATTATGGGGTTTATTTATAGAGCAACGTGGACAGCGACGCTGACGGTGACGCCAACTGCGAAATTGTTTTGGTTCTCAAGTAAAAAACGTGCGACAAAGAAAGCTAAAAAAAATTAAGTGTGAATTGCGAAAATCTGTTTTTACTTTGCCGCTCTTAATTGCCAGAGTTTAAAGGTCCCGCACATACACACCCACGCATACAAACACGGGCACACACACACACACACATCAATAAATCAATTGAAATTGGCACAAAAATGGCGAAAAAACAAAGAGAAAAACGCAAAAAATGCTGAACAGAAATGCGAAAGGAGAAATTGTTGCGGAAGCGACTTAAAAGAGCGTCAATTATTCGAACAGCAACAACAACAACACCAACAAAATTGCCGCTAATCAAAAGCTGCACGAATGTTGTAAGCAGGGCAAAGCAGCAACAGCAACAGCAGCAGAGGCAGGGCAATAGCAGCAGCAACAGCAGCGGCAGCAACTAATGAAAAGTGAGCATTGTGGGTAGACGGCTGGCTGAGTCGGGGGTATAGCTAAGTAAAAGGACCAAACACATACACACACACTCTACTGCGTTGCCATTGTTGTTGTTGTTGTTGTTGCTGGCAGAATTCATTTAAAATTGAGAAAAATCGCAGCAACTGGCACGAAATCACGAAAAGTTTTAATTATTTTCTAACAGGCAAACACACGCAAAGTGCGACAGCAGCAGCAGGAGCAGCACAGAAAGAGAGAGACAGCAAGCAATAGCGAGTTGTAGAGCAGAGAGAGAGAGAGCGAGAGAGAGCGGGGAGAAGAGGGAGAGAGAGAGCATGCATACGTGTGGGAGACAGTGAACTGTGGTTGCTGTTGTTGTTAGGGTTTGCTGAACTTTTTGCTGGGCACGCCATGATGAAGAGTTTGCTAAACGAGCCTCCATGCCAACTGTAACTGTGTGCGTGTGTGTGCGTGTGTGTTCGTGAGTGTGCGTGTGTGTGCAAGTGGCAGAAATTAAATACGTTAAATCGTGCGGTGTCTGTCTGTCCGTCTGTCGGTGCGCATAGCGACGTCAATTTGTGGTCATTTCCTTTTCATCAGCTTGAGAAATTTTTCCTATTTTATTGCCGACTCCTGCGAACTCGCCCTGTGTACGTGCAGATGCTCAAGCCACACACACACACACACATACACACACGCACACGAATACATAGGCAGATACCCGCATTGTGCACTGGAATGTACAGATTACACACACACACACACACATGCTTGGGCACATAAATATTTTTTGCTGCTTGCTTTTTAAGCAGTCGCCTTCTACAAATATTTTGGTGAGCTGCTGCTGCTCCTTCTTCTCTCCCTCTCCCTCACCCTCTGCTTCGTCTTGTTGCTTGTCACCCTGCTTAGGTCAGGCCACGCCCCATTGCCCCACATTTGCCCAACACGGGCCACACGGGCAGATGGCGTATCTGTCAGGTATTCGAGAAATTAAGTATACGCCAGCGTGAACAGTTCAGGTGCGATTTACAGGCAGCTTCCCAGTTGACCCCATTGGCGCATTGCACTTTCAGCATTCTGGGGGATGCTCGCTACTTTGATTTCAATTAGTTGCTAAACACCAAAATTTTCCAACTCATTGAGCAATATTCGTTACCCCAAAAGTTTTATGGCAACGCTGAGGAAAAGTTATCTGCGAAGTCTTTAAAGAACTTTCCTATCGATTTGTTGATGAATGGCATTTTTTGTATAGGGGAGGCTAATCGAGGAAGAGAAGAAGGAAAAGAGAACTAGAAAGAGGAATATAGAATACGACTAGGTGACTTAAGTGAAGTGGGAAAAAGCAAAGGAATGAGACGAGAACTATAAAATACTAAAAACTTAGAGAACAGAAAGCAAACATAAGAGAATGATAGCAGGGCAATGAGAGAGCTAGATAGAGGGATGTGTAAAGAGAGAATGAGAGAGAGAGAGAATAATGTTGTAATATTGTTATATATTCAATCTCTTAAGCCAATTCAAACTAGAGATCTCATTCAAATTTATCTACAATACAAACTACAATTACACACGTTTTATCTGCTAACTTCTCATCTCTATAAGGATAATTTTCATTCACACCTCAAGCATAATATGTATATGTATGTACCGTATGTGTTCATGGTTCTCAATTCCTTTCCGTTGTAGAGATGACTATAAAGAAGATATTGTAGTGCATAATTCCGTTCCCACTTCGCACTTCCCATGTTTCTTTGTGATAAATGAGACTGACTTTCCGAATGCATCTGTCACCTGCTCAAAGTCAGCATAAACAATGATTTTAGTTGTGTGTCTTTTACCTCCATTCCGTATCTTGCTGCTGTTTCTTGTTCATCTTGTTCTGCTTGCATATCGCATTTACAATTTACAATCGCAATGCAAATAATTCATATGAAATGCATAAATTGTGCAATGCAATTAATCAACATAAATAGATGACAGTGTGTGTGTGCTGTGTGTGTGTTTGTGTGTGTATTGTGCACATCCCAAAAATGAATGAGAAACTTTTTGCTGCCGCTTGATCTGCGCGTGGCTTTCGCAGTGCTCCATTTGCATAAATATTGCCATCAGCCGTCGTCGTCGTCGTTGTCGTCGTCGTGGCTCAACCTTGCCACAGCCCGCACCACGCACACACATACCCACACACACACACACACACATTCTAGTGCGGTCGCTAGGTGGCGCTGTAATCAACTGTGTCAAAATGCCAACGCAGAAAGTCAAAAGTCGTCGGCGTCGTCTTCGTCAAGAGGCAACGGCGACAGCGGCAACAACAACAGCAGCAGCAACAACATTGTTGTAGGCAAGTCAAATTTGAGCGAACATAAATATATACACACATACACACAGTCGGACACACACACACGCACACACAGTCTCTGAGAAGGCACATGGAACGGCTCAGGCGACACCAATTTCAAGGCAGGTGGCAGGCAGCATCCTAGGCGCAAAAATTGAGGTTAAAAACGAGGCAAAACTCAAAGAAAAACTAAAGTAAAAGAAAAGCGAAAATAAAACAAGCGACAGTGCGCTACAGCGGCTATGCACGACAAGCCGTTAATCTTTTAAAAAATAAATACAAATTTTAATTCAATTTCGAACTTAAGTAAAGGATAGAAAAGTTTGTGCAGCATATCGTTGTTACTTCTGCTAAGTATCTGATCACAGTGTTATTCATATTGAAGAATGCAGGTATATATTATATGTATGTATATAAATATGTATACAATATATATAATATAGCTTACCTAAAACAAAAGTATTGCTAAGTAGAAAGTTGCAAGGTATATTTTTTATAAATCTTTTAGTTTTTCTTGCTCTCTTGCAAACAGTTCCTTAGATCAGCTCGAAAATCATTGCAAACTTATCATAGGAAAAGTTTATACCCGATTATCAGGCTACTCGTTGCAGTGGCATTATCTACTGGGTATAATAAAACGAAATGAAATGAAAAGCAAAGGCTGACAGCTTGACGAACGCTGACAGGGGGGTAATACACATGTGGCATGTGCCAGGCTAAACGTGTCCGTGTGTGTGAGTGTGTGTGTGTGTGTGTGTGGCGGACAGGTGTAAAAAGCGCTGCACCAGCAGCGGTAGCAGTCGAAAGTGTTCGCCTTGTTTTGCTTGCTGTAATTGACACTTAAACTCGAAATTTGACGCAAATTGCTTGAGCAACATCACCAACAACAGCAACAACAATGGAGACAACATGAATTGTGTGTGTGTAAATGTGTGTACGAGCAGGGGAAGAAACAGAGGATTCTGCGCTAACCCAGAAGCAGCAGCAGCAGCAGCGGCAGGCGCGGCAGCAGCAACAATGCATTTCAAGTGCTGCTTGCGAGGCGGAAGTTCTCAAGCTGCAGCTGCCAAGTCGAGGCACACTTATATTCATACACTCGCTCACACACTCGTGCTGGCACTGGCACTCGGTGCTGGCATAATGAATTGTAATTTGAATAGACTTGAATGGGGCAGGCAGCCTCAAAGTCGACTCTCGCTATTAACTCAAATTGCGTTGCATAATTTCGAGCGCAGCGACAGCTGCGAGGTGAACTTAACGTCGACAGCGACGAATTTTACAAAAGCCACGCATTAAATTCACCTGCTCTAGCACACACACACCTCTATACACACACACACACAGTCTCACACTAAGAGGGAAATATTTATTGTTTGCGCCAGGCAACACTTTTAGTGCGGCAGCTGCCTTTGCCATGATTAAAGTAAAAATTCACTCATCCACACACAAGAACACACACACACACAGACATATAATATACATACACTTGTACACGCTTTCCCCCTCTCTCTCTCTCTCTCTCTCACTCTCTCTCTCTCTCCGTCACTGGCTAGAGTATATACATAGTTATGTTTGTCATTTAACACATGTAATGCGCGGCAATGGCTTTTGTTGTTGCCCGCCTGCTGTGAAAATGCGCGAATGTTTAATGCCAACAACAACAGCAGCACCAAAAACAACAACAATAACAACAGCAGCAGCAGCCATAACAACAACATGGCAACTGAATCCAGGAGTGAGAAAAAAGATACTCAGCATCGCTCGCATGTGGCAGCATTATGCAATATCCTCCCCTTCTCGCTTCCCCTCTCTCTCTCTCTCTCTTTGTCTCTCTCTCGCACTCTCTCTCTCTTTGTATGTGTCTGGCAAATGTGGCGTTTAAATGGATGTACCGTTACTTTTATGGCACTATGCTAATGCCCGTGCATGCTGCTAATGTCTTGCTTATGTCGTACGTGCGCCACACACGCTCTCGCAATATTTGTGTGTGTGTATATGTGTAAACTATAACTGACAGCTGACAGGCCGATCGGGCAAGAAGTTCTAAAGCTGCAGGTAGCAGAGTAAAGCGTGCACAGTTGTGGTTTTAGTGGCAAAACATTAGCACACTTTCCCAGTTTCCCCCTTCCTTCTCCCCATTGATTTCATTTGTAATTCTCAAATGGTTTTTAGAGCTGCGAGAGCTTAATTTAGTTAGAGATTGAAAGTATAATGAATCGTACTTGGATTTCTTAGTTAGAAACTGGTAGAACTAGTAGTAGATATTGTAGATATTTGAACTACATGAATTGGGAATTATCCTTGTATGAGAACTACATAAATGAAGTCAGTTTAACCAAAGTAAACAATGAAACCATCAACGATGCCTTGAACAGAATAGTGCGAATATTTCTCATTGATTTCCCATGCACACACATACATTAGCATACATTGCCTGCTCCACTCCTCGCCCCGTTTTGATTATCCAACGATCTGTCAAGATGTTGTTGCAAAAAGGTGCGCGATCGTTGGGTTGATAAATATATCGCTTTATATGCAGATGAGCCACATTACAGTTACATTTCGCAGACACACACACACACACACACACACTGCCACACAATCACGTGTGCTGGCTAACTGTCCTGATTGGCAAATTAACATATTCAGAGCGAGTTATCCCTTAATTCGGCGTTTCTACTTTCAATTTCCTTTGCTCAGCCTCCGCTCGAGCCAGAGCCCGCGCCCGAGCCACACGCTGCGTATACGCAATGAAATGTATGTGAGTGTGTGTGTGTGTGGGTGTTTGTGTGTTTTTTTTTTTTTTGTATCGCCTTACGGTAGGAAAATTAAAATCTTCTAAAAGATACCACCAACCGTCCGTAGGTGGCATGCACGATTCATAACTCTCCAAATAGAGTTATGCCTACGTACTAAAAACAAAAACCTCCGTATGCTCCTCAGTCCTTTACGTGCTCACCGGTACTGCCAGTCAAGGTATGACTTCAGTGAGCAGGATGTGAAGCCATTTGCACTCCCTTCCTGAGATATCGGCCATGTAGCGCACCTCCATCCACCCTTTAGTCGCCTTTTACGACAAGCCGGGTACGCTGAGGTAGTATTCTTATCCCGCCACCTCACAGGGACACTCTTCCTGTGTTTTAGTTGCCAGCTCTGTTGGACATCTCGTCGGCACGGACTCGTTTCATCATATTAATGATGATGCGGTGTCCCAGCTCCCATTTATTTGCGTTCGCCGTCATCGCCGTGATCAAACCATTTGGACTAAGCGGAGCTCCAGTCAACGCTTCCAACTGTTCCCTCTCCGCCGAGAACCTAGCACAATGCATTAGCACATGTTCCGCCGTTTCCACCGCATCAATGCAGTATAGGCATTGGGCTGAGTCTACATGGCGGAAACGATGTAGATAGGCCCGGAAACAGCCATGGTCCGTGAGGAATTGGGAAATGTGGTAGTCCAGGGTTTTGTGGTTGCACTGCGTCCATGCGTCTATGTGTTTGTGTGTGGGTGAGTTTGTGTGAATGTCACACAACAGCATCAGCAGCATTAGCGACAGTGTGCGCTCAGCTGTCTGGGACCCCGCCACGACCTCCTTTCCTTCGTGCCCCTCGTGCCCCACCAAGTAGCGCCTTCCGCTCGGCCCACGCTGGTTGCGCCTGTTTCCCTCTCACACGTGCTTTTTGCCCGTGGCGCCTGTTTGTCTGCCGCTTGGGCTGTCGTTTGTTTTGTTAATGAGCGAACGGCACGGGCCACGCCCCCATCCCAGCCCCCATACTCGTGCTCACTCGCTACTGTTCCCCATTGCGTATGAATAAATAATTAAAAAGTGTTTGTTCTTCTGGTTGAGCTAAGCAGCCGCAGCGGCCTCGCTGCGAATCCCCCAAATTGAATCGCACCAAAACGAAACAAAGCACAACAAGATTTAGCATGTTTGCGCAGGGTTCATCCCCTGTCATCCCGTCACCCCGTCGCCCGTTCACCCTGTCGCTTGACACATTTAGCACTTAATTTTCAAATATTTTTTTCAACTGTGGTTTATCTTTCTCTGTTTTGCTGACGCTGCCGCTATTGTTGTTGTTGTTACTGTTGTTGGTGTTGTTGTTGTCAATGAGCAAGGCCCAACCGCAGAGCACAGTTGTGTGGTTGCCTGTTGCAAGTTGTGGTTGCGGCCGGCAGGCAGGCAGTAAGCGGCAAGCGGATTGCGGTTGATTTGCGGCATTCGTGCTGCCGTTGCCAAGTGCAAGTTACGTATCCGTTTCCGTTTTTGACACCTGCACCTACAGCAGGGCCTCGCATCAAATGTACCACCAGGCAACATTTGGAGGCGCCTCCAGCCGTGCTGAGTGTTTGAAAAGAATGCCGAGGAATGTGAGTGTCGGCTGCAGAGTGAAGAATAGTTACGTAGCAATTCAATGGGTTAGTACTTACGGAAGTATTTTTGGTATTATTTATGGTATAAAGACTATCAATGAAGAATACGTTAGTTGGGTGGCATTAAATAATGTCTGAGTTAACAGTTGTATTTACGAGTATGATGAGGTTGAATTGTATATTTTTAATATGCTTCTAAATATGTGTATTTATAAACAGGAAACTCGTAAATCTAGGGTAAATGTTTGCTAGTGACAGATAATAAGCTTGTCGGATACATCTCCTCGACTCTATAAATTGAATTGAAATTATTGAGGTAACAATTGTATTTATGATGAGGTTGAATTGTATACGATATTTTGTAATATGCCTCTAAATATGTGTATTTATAAACAGGAAATTTATAACTCTGGGGTAAATGTAGGCTAGTGACAGATAATAAGATTGTCGGATACATCTCATCGACTCTATAAATTGAATTTTATGAGCTTAGCTTTGCTCGTTTAAAGAGTGTAATGTACGAATATGATAGTACTAATGTTCTAATGTTATCACTTAGAGTAATACGGAATATACCATTGTTATGCTTGTAGAATAGTCACAGAAGTATGCAGCTGTTATTTACAGCATCGTGTTAGCTTACTAACACACCGTGGATCTACTGTCAAGGTTGCTGTTATTAACAGACTGTCGAAAATCTGTCGCAATTCTCCAAGGACGTCGCACATGAAACTGGTATAAGCACTCAGCTTTACATACATTCAAAATGAGCTCACAGTCTGAGTGGGTGTGCCTGTATACCTGTGTGTGTGTATATATATATATCTTTGCAACTCTGTGCTTGTAGTAGATTAATTTTCGGCTTGAGCTCCCACAGCTGCTGCTGTTTCTGCTGACACAGTTCGAGTGAGTCGCGCGATTGGCAGATGAAATTAAATGCCAGCTAATGCGGCTTGAATACCTGCCACGCCCACAGAGTGGATACTTAGCTGCCACCTTATATTATATTATATTTTTGCTGTTTTTAGTTGAATCCGTTTAAGCTGGACGAGTATAAATTGCGTTAGCAGCCCGCAGCACAAATGGCAAAACGGCGAAAAAAGAAGAAATAATTATGTGTGTGTGTGTGTGTGTGTGGGTGAGTATGTATGTCTGCAGTGTTTGCTCTGTGTGTCTGTATGTGTGTGTGTGTGTGCTTAGCTTTGTGTGTCTTCTTTCTCGAGCTGGGGCAACATTCGCCTGGCTTGGCTTTCATTTCATTTTGCATAAATTGTCGAGAGGGCTAAAATATGGAACACTTGGCCAACATTTTTGCCATGTAGCCATATTTATTTTGATGCTTTAATTGAAAAAGCTCTGCCACACTTTGCTCTGTGTATGCGCGAGTGTGAATACATGTGTGTCTGCTTGTGTGTGTGTGTGTGTGTGTGTCAATTGACACTCAACATTGCAATCAAAGTTGCCGACTTGACCCCACCCCCACCTGGTGGTCAGCTCTCAAAACTTGTTCTCAGAGAGAGAGAGAGAGAGAGAGAGGGACAAGGAGAGGAAGAGAGACAGGGAGAGTTGCGAGTTCTTTCGAATGAATAATTTCCAACAGTTTGCCCCATTCAAGCTAACCCAACAAGTTCTACTTAAGCTGCTTGGAGGGTTGCCAAATGCCAGAAAGTTCGGTGTGCAACTGAATCAAGCTCAAGTGAAACTACACAAGGATTATTTGGCAACTCATTTGTTTGCCTTGCCTTGCCTTGCGGTTTGCAAGAAAATTCATACAAAAATGTTCATAATTAATTCCATAAATGTATTTATATATTAAATTCACATACTTGTATATAGCGTCCGCACAACATCAAGAATATTCATGGATATTTATGAGGCTTAACAAAAACTTAGCGGCCTTATGCCCTTTAAAATGGCAGCCACGTTATCCCTCAGCATGGGATTCATATTGCGCTGCTTCTCCAGACTGACGGGTTGGGCATGTGACTGTGAGAGCTGATAAAGATCGGCATAGTATTCCATGCCGGGAATGCCAACCGCATTGAAACTGGCCGAAACTTCCGTGCAATCGATAATGGAGGTCTTAAGCGGTGTGACCAGTAGCGTAGAATAGTATGGCACCTTTTTGCCCTCCAACAGCTCTCGTATGAGCAGCACAGCGGTGCGTGAACCAGCCAAGAGATTCCATCGAGACCAGCTGAAGTTGTGCGACAAGCCAAGCGTAGATATGCATGCGTATGTGTGCATCTCCATCACGTAGTTCTTCTCGCAGGAGCCCTCTGTGTAGCAGAAGGCATCCTCGTCGGGAAATATGTCCACAGCTGAGAGGATGAGTGTGGCCTTCAGCTGAGCTAGCGACAGTGTTTTGCCAATCATGTCGGTGATCACTTGAGTGCTGCCACCCTGGAAGCCATTCACAGTGTAGCCCGCCTCGGTGATGGTCATGTCCAGGCTGATCAGGGAGGCGGTGAAGCTGAAGCAAATTGTGTTAGGGCTGCAAGAATGGAAGAAGAAAAATGGACAATCGATATATGTACAATACATAAATCGTAGTAGGTTTGGGTAGTTCCGGATGTACTTCTTCATGTCCGGTCGCAGGTCCCAAGTCTGGTAGGGCATGTTGCTGTACTTATTCAAGGCGAAGCCAAAGATGCCTGTGTAGTTTAAAGTTATACAAAGACTAGGGAATTGATCCCCTTATCGCATAGATGATGAGGTAACTCACCCAATCGACCCGTGCGAAACTGTATGGAGAGTTTGTCCTCATTGAACTTGGTATCGTGGACATCACGTGTGCTCCACTTGCCTTGTGTGATGGCTGCTTCGCTGCTCAGCTTTTGTCTGCGACTAAGAGGGAGAAAATGAAAGACAATACATAACACCAAAGGTAGAGAGCGACAAAGAGAGGTAAGAGATAGAGTAAGGCTGTTAGAGCTGTCTTAGATTTTCGGCTTCTACTGTGCCTACGCTTCACTGTCGAGGTTCTCGCTGTTGCTGTTCCCGCTGAGTATCTGTTGCATTGTGGCACCCGCTGAGGAATCGTTACCAGCACCTTCGATCAGCTCCAGAATGCTATCGTCCTCCTCATCGTCATCATCCTCGCTACTGTCCTGGCTGCCTGCTGATTTGGGCGATGTTTCTGGCTCTGGCTGGGGTGGCAGCTGCGAGTCGCGCACGAACGAGATTCCCGTGTAGTAAGCAAAAGCAGCGGCAGCCGCGGCAGGCTGCAGCACCTCGACCAGTTCCTGGCTGAGAGGCTGCATGTCCTCAGGCAACTCTTCGGTTTCATCGTGCTGTGAACCGTTGGGCGAGAGCTGCTCGGAGATCTGCTGCAGCATCTCTTCCTGCTGCTCGCGCGGTAGTTGCAGCTGCCACAGTCGATCCATGTCCTCGATCAGCTGCGAGAACATATAGCAACTGCTGGGCGTAACTGGCGGCGGGCGCGGCTGGGAGCGGAACTTGAGCAGTTTGTCAAAGCAGAGGGACGGAAACAGCTCGGCCGGCTCGTCCATATCAAGAAAGTCAGCGCCAATGGCAGTGTTACTCGTAGTCGGCAATGAAAGTGAAGACACCTCCGGCATGGCAGCCGCATCTAGAGTACCTCGACCCAGTCGAACATGTGTCTGACGCGCTAGGAACATGACCTTACGCTGTGGTTGGCCGCTGCTCGACTGCGGCGTCTGCTGCTCAAGACGCACACAGAAGCCCTGCGGAAGACGTGGCACCACAAAGTCCTTGACCAGCCCGTAGAGATCCACGTTGCTGGGTATGGCGCGCAGATCAAAGTCACTGATCTCATGCAGTTTCTGCGTCTGCTCGTGCTCGGACTTCAGGGAACGCAGCTTGGCCGGACCTCGTGGGGAGCACTTGAGCGGACTGGGCTGGGGATTGGTCGATAGAGGCGTTGCTTCTGTGGGCGTGGCAGTGGTACCAGCCACTGCTGTGTCACCTTCGGCAGCGGCTGATGTTGCTTCTGTTGCTGAGGGAGCTGCATTCGGCTTGACGCCATCGGCTAGCTCCGCCTCAAGGGTCTCGGTGTGCGTCTCCCAGCGACAGGCAATCGGTGGCTCGAACCACATCACCGAGTCGGGCAGTCTTGCGAGGAAGAGAGATAGTCATTAACAAGGCAACTGATCAGTTGAATACTTGACTAGCTGATTAGCTAACAAACCGACTAGCTGACTGGGCAACAGCTTAATAGCTGACTGACTAGAAGATTAGCTGAATGGCTGACTAGCTTAGCTGACTATCTAAACTGTCTGATTTGCTGACTAGCTGACTTATTAGCAGATGAAATGAATGGCTGAATAGCTGAATAGTTCTGTAGCTGACTAAGTGACTAATTGACTAGCTTAATAGCACATTAGCCAACTAGGATTTAGCTGACTATCTAAGGAGCTATCTATCTGATTTGCTGACTAGCTGACTGATAAGCAAATTAACTGAATAGTTTTCCAGTTTAATAGCTGAATACCAGTTTTGCGGACTAGCTGAATAGCACATTAATTGACTAGCTGATTTTGCTGACTAGATGACTGACAAGCAAAGAAGCTGAATGGCTGACTAGCTGAATAGTTCTGTAGCTGACTAAGGACAATTGACCAGCTGAAAGTTGACTATCTGATTTGCTGACTAGCTGACTAGCTGACTGACTAGTGATGAGATGAATGGCTGACTAGCTGAATTAGCTGATTATCTAAACTGTCTGATTTGCTGACTAGCTGACCGACAAGCAAAGAAGCTGAATGGCTGACTAGCTGAATTTGCTAACTATCTATAAAGTTGCCGACTAGCTGACTGACTAGGAGATGAGATGAATGGCTGAAAAGCTGAATAGTTGTGTTGCTGACTAAGGACTAGTTGACTAATTGACTAGCTAAATATCATATTAGCTGACTAGCTGAATTATCTGATTATCTAAAGAGCTGTCTATCTGATTTGCTGACTAGCTGACTGACAAGCAAAGAAGCTGAATGTCTGACTAGCTGAATAGTTGTGTAGCTGATTAAATGCCTAATTGACTAGCTGAATATTAGTATAGTTGACTAGCTGAATTATCTGACTATCTAAAGAGCTGTCTATCTGATTTGCTGACTAGCTGACTGATAAGCAAATTAGCTGAATAGTTGTCCATTTTAATAGCTGAATACCAGTTTTGCTGATTAGCTGAATAGCACATTAATGACTAGCTGATTTAGCTGACTTTTTGATTTGCTGGCTAGCTGACTGACTAGCAGATGAGATGAATGGCTGACTAGTTGAATAGTTGTTTAGCTGACTAATGATTAGTTGACCAGCTGAATAGCTGAGTTAGCTGATTATCTAAACTGTCTGATTTGCTGACTAGCTGATTTATAAGCAGATGAGATGAATGGCTGAATAGCTGAATAGTTGTGTAGCTGACTAAGTAATTAATTGACTAGCTGAATAGCACATTAATTGGCTAGCTGATTTTGCTGACTAGATGACTGACAAGCAAAGAAGCTGAATGGCTGACCGCTGAATAGTTGTCTAGCTGACTAAGGACTAGTTGACCAGCTGAATAGCACATAAGCCAACTAGCTCAATTAGCTAAATATCTAAAAAGTTACTTTCTGATTTGCTGACTAGCTGTCTAACTAGCAGATGAGATGAATGGCTGACTAGCTAAATAGTTGTGTAACAGACTAAGTGACTAATTGACTAGCTGAATAGCACTTTAGCCAACTAGCTGATTTAGCTGACTTTTTGAATTGCTGACTAGATGACTGACAAGCAAAGAAGCTGAATTGCTGAATAGCTATCTAGTTAAATAGCTGAATAGCACATTAGCTGACTAAGCTGACTATCTAAAGAGTTGACTAGTTGCTGACCAGCTGATTTGCTGAGACTATCTGAATAGGTGACTAGCTAACATGCTGATTTGCTATATCTGGTGACTGGTTGACTACTCACTGCAGCGTGACAAGCGCCAGCTTGTCCAGTGCCGCCTCAATCATTCGCATCTCAGCCTCGATCTCCTCGGGCAGACGTCGCACTCCGGGAAGCACAGGCGGCGGTGGCTTGTAGGTCTGATAGTACTCTTTGTGCATCAGACTGTTGGCGGCGGCAACTGTGAGAGAAAGAAAACCAATTCTGATGCAGTTACTGCGCCTGAGATGACTTAGATTGAGCCGTTACCCGTGCGTATAAAGGAGCGTGCGTTGAGCTGCTTATCCTGTTGCGGAGTCTCCAGAAAGTCGATGCAGTAGACACCAGCAATGATGCGATACTTGCGCAGATTCACATCCGTCTCCAGCATACCGTAGGCCTCTGGTCCGATTGCTTTGCGACGTGCCTTGTTCAGCTCATCCTCGTACTGTGCGTAGAGTTTGTCCACATCGTAGCTACGTTCCCGTGGCGCTTGCGAGCTGGCCGAGTGCTGATCCTGCGTCAATTGTTCCAGCTCCGAAAGTGGAATCTCTCGCGCGCACTCGTCCAACATCGATTGCAGAATCTCCTTGCGTTTGCGCCACTCGCGCTTGGTCTGCCTTAATATTGCTGTGAAGCAGCAGAAGGTGTGGAAAGGTATTTAGTAGAGCAAAGCGAATGTACTCACTGGCATTCTGGGAGCGCTCATGACGCAGCTGAAAGCTGCTGCAGTAGTCGCTGAAGTGATCGTAGTTCAGCCACAGGCCTCGCATCGCCGAGCTCTGCAGCTGCACCGTGGGCGGCAGCGAGATGAGCATCTCGATGGTGGGGAAGTCGATCTCGTTGTGCGTCGACTGTTCGCCAATGCGCGCTTTGGGATTGATTGCGCTGCATATGAATGAAGCGAATGAGGCAGTCAGCTTTCAGTTGAGACTACACTCACATCTGTGCATCCTTGGAGAAGGTCCAGATGAAGCTCTGAAAGACTTCTGAGCTGTAAATGTGCTTGGATACGCCGGGTCGATCAATCCTGCAAGGGATGATTGTATAAGCCTGTCAGTCTGTCTGTTTAATTGGTTTACTTACTCCATGTCCCGCTCGATGTGCGACATTGTTTTGTGGGTAAACTCGTCCAAATGCTGCTTAAGAAACACACGCATCTCTGTCTTCAGCTTGGTCAGGTCGATGGCCAAGTGCGGTGCTTGCTCCTTGGTGTACAGCAGGGAATCGTCCAACTCATTGAGTATCTGGGAAAGATGGAGGGGAAGAGAGCATTGAGTATGTACTCTTTATGGATAACTCTGCACCTCTCCCTGTTCTAGATTCTACTGCCCTACTCCTCCAACTACTCACCCCCCAGCACTTCCTTGATACGCTGTGCATAGACATCGCCGAGATTTTCCTGTTGCTGCCGCAGCGTGGCCCGAGTCAGATCTGGCACAAGCGAGTCCTGCGTAAGCAGTGTCCGCTCGTCGGTGCGCAGCAGCCAGTTGCGTGCCTCGGCCTGCCGTTTTGCAATGTCTGCATGCCACTGATGGATGTACTTACGCAGGTCACTGGCACTGGCCGCATTGGGCAGCCCATTGCAACGCATGAACTTCTCCCAGTCACACTCATGCCGCTCGCCATCCTTGATGGCCTCGATGGTGGTGTGCACCATGTCGAAGAAGCGCATGCTGTCCTTGAGTTGGCCACGACGCAGCCGATTCTCGGCCACCTCCTGCTGTTGCCTGTGCTTGGCCTGCTCCATTTCCAGCTTCTTGCGCTGACGCGCCTCCTCCAGTTTCTTCAGTCTATTAGAGGGTGGAGAATAGAAAAAGGTAGCAACTACTTTGTTGGCTAATCCGCTTGCTCACTTCTCCTTTTCCATTTCGATACGCAGCAGCTCAGCCTGTTCGGCCTCCAGCCGTGCCTTCTCCTTCTTGGAGAGCTTCTTCTTTGGTGGCTGCAATTAAATCACATTATTTATTAATGGAATTCAAGAGGGTTGCCTTTTGCTTTTTATGCTTACCATCCTCTGCTGTGCTGTGCTCAGCTTCCGTTTCCGTTGATGTAAATTGCCAATTGCCGATTGCCGCACGGCTGCAACTTTGTGTGCTGGCTTCTCTTCCTGGCTGGCCATTTATTGATCCAACGCACGGCAACTATGGCTACAATCCTCCTTTCCTGTTGTGGCTGTTATTGTTGTTGTTGCTGTTTCTAAGCTGTGGCCAGTCGCCCGTGCTCACAAGTAATCCCAGTGCCAACACACTCTCCTGGGTATCACAAAAACATCAGTTGCTGCTTTAGCTCCAGCTCCAGTTCCCACTCCCATTCCCGTTTCCATTCCTGCTGCAGTACTCGGTGTCAGTTCCTCCCGTAATTAAATATTCCATGGGGTCTTAGCGCTCACCAAAATTTTGCACTCGGTTTCAGCTCCCCAGGGGCGTGCCGACAGTTGTCAGGCAGGGGTAGAGCGTTACGGGAGGTGGTGGACAGGGAGGGGGAGGAAGCATGGCTATAACTTGTGGTTGCCACAGCGAGGCGTCGCTGTGTTTGCACCTTTTGCCTTCCCTTGAGGCTAAAGCCGGTCGGGTATTAGCTGCGCGCTTTCACAGTAGATTCTCGCCCCGCACCCGGCAACCTCCCCCGCCTCTTCCACTGTCTGGTAAAGGTGTCACAGTTGGTGCCACGCCCACATCAAAGAAGCGTCGCACTGACAACGCAAGCGCTTTAAATCGAAACGTTTGTCCCATTTAAAAGTCAATCTGCAGTTCTTAAGCAGCAACTCTGAAGGGTGGCAACACTGTTAGCTGGCAACTCAGCTTGTTATGTTCAACCTGCTGTTAAATAAGTTATAATTTAAGTGAGGTTAAGGCGAATGTTTATCACTAAATACACGTAAAGCTAACCTCTAGTTAAAGTTGAAGTTAAGGTTAAATCAATTTGTCAAATAAGCTGAAATGTTTATGAAGTATTCCAAATGGCATCTAAGGTTACCATTTGGAATACTTGCAAATAATTTAACCTTAACCTTAACTTAACTAGAGGTTAGCTTTACTTTATTGCGATTAACAAAGGTGTTGTTTTTTCTTGATAAAATATTTCTAAAATCCATATAAACAAGTTAAAACTAACTATGGGCTTAACTGCTGGTTAAATAGTCGTCAATACTTGAGCAGAGTGCTTACCATGGTAGAAGCAAATAAACTTCTTGTTGCACTACATGATCCCTTTGCAGCTGCCCCTCAACTAACCTCTAGTTAAAGTTAAAGTTAAGCTTAAATTAATTTGCTAAATAAGCTGAAATATGTATGAAGTATTCCAAATGGCATCTAAGGTTAAAGAAGGTGTTGTTTTTTCCCAAAAAAATATTTCTAAAATCAATATAAACAAGTTAAAACTAACCATGGGTTTAACTGCTGGTTAAATAGCTGTCAATACTTGTGCAGAGTGCTTAACATGGTAGAAGCAAAAAAACCTCTTGTTGCACTACGTGATCCTTTTGCAGTTGCCCCTCAACTTTGGTAGTCAGATGATTGCGCAATTCATGCCATCAATATTGAATTCAAGGGCCTCCATCATTAATCATTCTGCAGGAGTAATAAATTGTGCGTCACTTTTTGGCAATTCCCAATCGGAACAATGCAATTTTAATGCTTTTTCGCTTGATTTCTATTTTGTTATTTTCCTTTATGCCAAAGTTCGCCCGCATTTGGGTCTGACCCGAAACTCTGACTCTGACTTTGCTACCTTCGCTCTTTCTCATACTCTGTGCTATGTGTGTTCTCTTCTGACTGGTTTGCTATTTTACGCCTAATTTAAACTTTTTTGTTTGCCAACATTTCTGTTCTATCCTCTCCCCAATCCACCAGTTCCCCTGCTCGTGTTGTAAACTTATTTTGAAGCCGTGCTGCGAGGGCGCCCAGTAAAAGCTTTGCTGTTGCCGTTGCCTTGGCAGCGGGCAAGGTGACAGCGACAACGGTTAATTACCTGGCAATTTAAATGCCAGCGAGGATGCGCCACATTGCGACCTCTGCCCGCTAGTCCCTTCCTCATCTCTTTCGCTCGCCCCCCGCTCATATTTCGCATTCCTCAGCTAATTGCCGCATGCAGCGCCGAGCGCGGCTTATCAATTTGTTGTGCAACCTTTCAGAGTGCCGTCCCCAGTGGCTGCAGCTGCAATTGCGTCAGGTTCAACTGATACGGTAATTAAATTTTAAATCGCTGTGACATAATGCGCATTCCGTACTGATGATAGAATCGCTGAGATTACTGTGATTGATTAAAAAGTTAATTGATTGCTGCATATTGCATGATAGACAAAACAGCCTCTGCACAGGTAACCGCAATTTAGGTCGATTTAGGTCGGTATAGCTCGGTGAAGGTCGATGATTTAGGCCGTTTTAGGCTGCACTAAGTCTCTGTATTATATACAGGGTTGCAAACAAAGCTTTGTTGAAACGTAATTCAATATTCCTTCATGAAAATAGAGACTAGACAAATATCATGGTGAAACAACTGGAGCTGTATGCAATCTCAAGATGAGCTACGAAACATGAGAAGATATAAACTCTAACATATACTATGACATTACCGTACAAGGATTCAACGAGCCCCGAGGCATACATATGCATATCGTATGTATATGTATGTGAATATATAAAACACATGCTGCCATATGTCTGACAAACTATGAAAATATGCTGCTGCAAACATGGGAAAAGTTCTGCGACATCTTCACAATATTTAGAAACATTTCAAGTACTCTCAACGCGAAAAGGAAATGCAAAGAAAACAGACAAGCGAAGCACACGGGGGAAAAATTGCTTTTCTTTTGCGCCGCGAGGAAATGGAAAATAGTGAAAAATTTCAGCATGTTAAAAAAGTTTCGCATGCTGCATTGTGCTGCTATTAATTTAATCTGGAAAATTGCGAAAGACAATTTTATTTATTGCATCCAGCTTTGGCCAGCTTCTTCCTGACGTTGTTATTGTTGTTGTAAAGTTATTGTTGTTGTTGCTGGCCCTGTGATGAATCTATGGCAGGGCAGGAGGTGCGAGAAGCTGTGCATAATCCTTTATGTAATCCGCAGTCAAGCAGAGCAGCAGCAGCTGCAGCTGCGAAGCTCGACTCGCAAATACATTCATGCAGTTGCAATGCAGATGGTGGAGGGCATCTATGGGCATCTCTACAAGGCGTGTGTATGTACTGGTAAGCAGGGATTATTGCGTGGACAAAAAATAATAAAGTCGCATGCGTAATTAGCTTTGAGAGCGCTTTGTGCACAGCTCGGTCTCTCTCTCTCTCTCTCTTATCTCTCTTTATTTCTCTTTTTCTATTTAAATGTTTTATTTCTTTTTTCTCGAGTTCTTTTTATGTGTGCGTGTGTGTGCTGGCACAAAGATGGTAAGTGTTGAAGCGTAAGGCTGCTCGAACAGCAGCAGCAGCAGCAGCGCTGCATAATAAAAATTTATCATACGCACCGTTGACGTTGACAGATCGTTGAGCTGAGGCAACGCTGACAGGCGACAACCGACAAGCGACAAACGACAACGGGCAGCTGGACTGTGGACAAAAGACATGGGACAAACGACAGAATTGGTTATTCAGAGGGGAAGGTGGTAGGGGGGGAAGAGAATGATGGTGTTGGTGAGCTCCTTTACTAGATTCGTTCAACTGAATGTGGCACGCCTGAGCGCACTTTGCAATATGACAAAATTTGTGAATATGAATGCGTTGAATGGTCTCGCAATAAGCGGCAACTCAGCTCAGCTCAACTCAGCTCAACTCAACTGAGATGAGCTTTGCCACGCTCCAAGCTACCCCGCCCCTTGGCGTCCTCCCTTCAACTCTGCTTAAGACAGTATATATATATACTACATATTTATGCACCTTCAACTGCTAATGCAGCTGTTCAAGTTAATGCTGGATATTCAGAGAAGACTAACTAAGCCAAAGATACTTTCCGTTGACAAAAGAACATTAGTTTTTCTTGTGCTTACCTCTTAAAGAACATGCAGTGTCAATAACTAACATATACAGCCAGTATTCCATTGTGATGCTTCCTGCCAAGTTCCTTTGAGATCTGCACATCACATTTTCTCACTCCAAGTTGACTGAGTCAATGCGCAACTTATTTTTGTTTTTAGGGGAAATTCGAATTTTTTAAGAATGCAGTCGAACATGTGGCAGGCAAGGCTGGGGGAGGTGTAGAGGTAGAGAGGTGTGTGCGGCTGCCACACACATCGCACTTTATGTCTGGGATTGTGCCCCAACCGCAAACAAATGAAGCGTTGCAGTTGCGCCGCAGCGCGCCTTTGTCGGCGGCCCAATTCATTTTCATTTCCATGTAATTCGGGTTTTTATTTCTCTCTCTCTTTTTTTCTTGTTTTCGCTTTTCTTTCTTCCATTTTTTCCTCTGATGTGAACATTTTTTCTTATGCCGCTTGATAAATTGCCTCGCCTCGTTGTGCGTGTCCAGAGATGCCGCAGCCGCAGTCGCAGCCGTTGCTGCATGCTGGATGCTGCATGGAAAATTGCCAGCTAGTTGAGCGAGCCAGCGACAGTCAATGCAGCAGGCACACACACACTGCCACACACACACGCACACACCAATACAAAAGCTGGCAAGTGTAACAATTATTAATTACTGTCAATTTACCATCACATGCATGTGTAAGTGCCTCGCCTGTGTATGCGTGTGTGTGTGAGTGTGTCTGTGTGCTGTGGCATGTTCATGTCCTTGTCATGTGTTGATGTTGCCATTGAGCTCCCTGTTTCCAGCTCTTGGCCCAATTTTTAATTATGTATTCTCAGTCTGCGGGCGCTTTACATCCCAAGCTGTGCAGGTGGCAGGGGATGGGAAGCGCATCATAATGTGCTTATGGCGTTGTTGATAGCAAAGCAAATGTGCAGTGTGTCTCTCCCTCTCTCCCACTCTTCTCTGTCTCTTTCACTTTCTACTTGAAATAGGCTTATCAGTGACACGTGCATGTGAATTTCTCTTTTGCCTGAAGGGGAAAACAAAGGAAAACTCAGTCAGGCTAAAGGGAAATGGATTTCACTTGTGCAGTCAAATCGAGCTTAAAACTTTTCATCCTATATAAACTTGCCCCTCAGAGCTCTTAAGCCTATGCCAAGTGATTTCTCAAAATCAATAAGCAATATCTGACTCTGTTCCCCTATTATATTTCTCTTTGTTTTTGCTTTTGTCGTTGCAGCTGCTGTCTATGCCGGATATCACATTCATATCGCCCCAAGGAATGGCAAAGGATACTCGAGAGCCGACTGGCAGAATATTTCATTAGTCCCTTTGATAAGCAAAACGATAATAAGCAACAGCCAAAAGCAGACTAGAATACAATACAAAAACCACAACAACAAAGGGAATGAAAAAAGAAAGGGAGGTGAAAACGAAAAACTCAATTTAGCTAGAGAGAGATTAGAAAACTAAAACCCGCAATCGAAAAGGAAACGGAAAACGTAATTAAACAATTGAATATTTACAAAAGATCTAATGCAAGGCAATAATAATTCGTAAAATTTGAATAACATTTAATATCAGTCCCAAAAACAACAACAAAAACAACTAAATTACTAATTATAGTACGACAAAGGGGGAGTAAGAAAAAGAAGCAGAGGAAGAAGAAGAACAGCCACAAAATAAACACTTAACAATAATTAGCATTAAATGGTTGACAGACAAATAAACAACAAAATAGATACACAGAAAAATAACAAATATTGAAACTAATTTAATTAAAATAAGTTTAATTAAAAAACAAAATACAAAATACAACAACAAGAAGAACAACCAATTTACGCCATTGTGATTCTTAATTTTAGACATTATGCGACAGCAACGTAAATAAGGCATGACAATTAAATCGCATCTTAAATAGCTTTAATACAATTAAAATAATAGCTTACAAATACCAATCGTAAATACCAATAAAATACCAGTATAATAACAGCATAAATACCAGTAAACTTACAGTAAAAATACCAGTTAAATATCAGCAAGCATAGCAGTAAAAAATACCAGCAAAAATACCAACAAAACCAAACACAAATCGAGCCAAAAACGACCAAAAACCGCAAAAGTTGTACAAGCAGCAGCTGTAGAAGAAGAAGCAGAGCAAGCAAACCCTAAGCCAAAATTCAAAAAGCAACAAAGTAAAAGGAGAACGCAACGCCAGCCGCCCAGCAAAAGAGAAAAAAACTCAACAACAACAAATTTATCAATTACATTAGCCAGGCTGAAGAAAAGGAAGAGGCTGAAGCAGATCCACAATAAATTCTTAGTTTAATTCCATCCAAGAAATTCGGAAATTCGAGCGGCCTCGCACGGACTGCAGCCTCCTGAAAGTATGCAACAGTTTTGAGCAAAGACATGCCAAGCCAAGCCTGCGTCTGTTGTCTCACTCTCGCTCTCGCCTTCGCTCTCTCTCTGTCTGTCACGTTCCTGCTAACAACTTAGGCTTTCGCTTTAAAAATACAACTTCAACAACAAAAACTGCTACAGCAACGACAACAACAACAACAACAGTAACTGCTACAACAACAACAACTGAAATCCTATGCAATTATCGGGCAACTCTTCGCCAGGTTTCTAAGCAACTCTCGCGTCTTGGTTAAGCTGCCACAGTTACAGTTAAAAGCCCCGACAGTGCCACAACCAAGCCGCCAAGATGACCATGTGGCAGAGTGGCGGCATGGGAGGCCATGGCTCCCAGAACAATCCGTGGATGAAGCTGATGGGCATCGTTCACAAGGAGCGACGCCACACGGACAATGTGCAAAGCCAGAGCGGTTCCAACGAGCGCAACTTAAATCAGTAAGTAGTGGCAATTTCTTAAAAGCTTTCTATTAAAATGATTTATATATGCCTGTGCTGTATTTTTATATATTATATGATTATATTATATTTGATTACTTACTTTACTTGCAATAATGACAACTGAAATATAGGCAGTACATATAAAGTATAATGAAACCAACAACCTGTTAATTTATTTAAACCTGATTCTTGCATGTCTTGTATGTCAAGTTTTCAAACTGAAGCAAACATGTTGAAATATGATAGAATTCTTATCTGTTATCGTCCCAAAAGTTTTTAATTGAAAACGAGTAAATATATGATGTATATATGTATTAAATGTACATATGTAAACATATATTTATGCGGGCACATCATTATAAAATATATCTATACAATTGTCTGCTCGCCCATTTCTTGGCAAATTTGCCATACACACAGCACGAGCTCAACATTTACGAGACAATTAAATAAATGAAATCACGGGCTGAAATCACAGATCACATACAAAACTCGGAAATTTTGTAAACACACATTCTCAAGCCCCTCTCTCACTCTCTCTCTCACTCACTCTATTGCCTGCGTAAGCTGATAAGCAACATTTTGCATAACTGAATGTATACAGAGTGGTTGTGGGGAAGGAGCAGAGAGGAGGGGCCTTGGCTGGCAGGGCCATACGTGCCGGCACGCGCGCTCGTGGGTCTCGCAGCTTGCGCGGCAAAGTATGCAAAAGTTGTGACTTGTGTCGATTGGGGGCATGAATATGCCATACGAGTGTGAATACAGTGTGAGTGGTCTGTGGGTGCTCTGTGGGTACTCGTAAAACATGCGGCAAATTCGCAATTAAATGACGACCCCACTTAACCCACCACCACCCACCCTGCAGCACCACCTGCACTGCACCTACTCGAACAAACAGCTTGCCTCCTCCCACATTAGGTTCCTCGTTGCTGTTGCAGTGTATTGAATTGTAACTGCGCATCGCTGACTACATACGCCGCACACACAAATTACGCCAGCTTGTCCAGCCTGTGCCTGCCTACTGCCACCTATCTGACCAGTGGCCGCAGTGCATCTCTCCATCCGTCCCCCTCCGCTTCTCACAACAGTTGTTGCGGCACTTTGGGCTTTTAAAATTGGCTATAAATGCGCTGAAGCATAAATGGATTTACACACATGCAGCTTGTTGCTGCAATCAATTTCCATTTCCATTTCCATGTTGCATGCAGGCACAAGGCATCATGCCATATTCCCCATATTCCTGCCACCCACCATCTCCAACTCCTGCCGCATAGGCATTTGCGCAGCGTGCGCAGTAATCGTTATTCGGATCGAGTACTCGTACTTGGTTACTCAGTACTTCAGTACTCCCTGCAGAGGGTACTCTTTGCATGGCGTGAAACAAGCAGTGCTAGTTAGTTCAAGACTTACTTGGCACTTACAAACTGATGGAAACGGAACAGTCTAAATACATTATTCCAATTTACCTGCATACCAATTGAAACACGTGAAACGGAACCGAGAAGGAAAAAGGGTGTGAAACAATAAGTTTTACATGTACTCGCCTAGTTGTTCCTTTAAAGTTCAAAATCTATGCGGCATAATGCAAATTAAACTATGGTACGCTTGAAACATGAGAAATGGAACAGAAAAGAATAATTTTTTTTTTTTTTTTTTTTTTTTTTTATTATATTTATTAAGTGAAGAATCCATGCATCATAATATTATATCTTAACATCGCAGGGTGGAGAAATATTCTTGAAGAAAAAAAATAAATAGAAATGATTTTTACATTAATCCGATTCAAGTCAAGTAAACTACTAACCTATATACCCTCTCTGGTGCCTGCATTCCATGCAGAGTATGCAAAATTTTTAATGAAAAGTGCTTGAAAGAGAATGGCAAATAATAATTTTCTGTTATTCTTTTCATTCTGCATTCCCGTCGATGAGAAACAGAAGCATCCTCATGGCTCGCTTTAAGTGCGATTCAGCAAGTTGTTGTGAGTTGCATATGAAGTGCTTCAGTTCCGTGTACCGTATGTGCCACGAGGCACCGTCAATATGATGAGCAGCCGTCTCGCATTACAGTTGATGGAATTTAATGTCAAGCAGCGAAAATGGGATAATTGCCAGTGCAAATTACATTCGCATTGTGTGCCGTTCAAAAAGAAATGTGGAATTTCATCAGAGTACAGTGCCAAAGATACTGTTGAAAATTATTGCAAAATGCAGAATGCAGATACACGTTAAATTAAAAGCATTTTTGGATAAGTCACAATTTTCATGGCTGCCAATGGGTTAAACTTACTCGACTCTCGAGTAAATATCGTAAAATTTAAATGAACATTTCTTCTCTTTCATCTTCGTCGCACACAACATATATTCACAATTATCAGGCATTTTCTTTTGCAATTATTTGTCAATTCCACAAAAGGCAACAGCTTTGCAAGCTGTGCGAAAATGTGTGTCTGTGTGTATGTGTTTAACACAACAAAAACAGCTAAGAAGAAACACTAGAAATGTGGCAGATTTTATGCATAAGCACGACGAAGGTCAGAGAGGCTGACATAAAGGGTTAGCTTGGGTTCAGGTCGAGGATGAGGGTTCAACTAGGGGACAGCAGTCAAGGCGAGGGCAGCCAAGGGGGCAGGAAGGGTTAGATGTTAGGCAAGGGACAGCTAGCGAGCACTTCAAGCAGCTTGGAGTGGTTGCTTGGGCTGTCTCAGAGTCTCAGAGATCTCTGACTGGGCGATAGAAATGTTGCGCCTGAAAGTAGGCTGCAAAAACAGTTGTTCTAGATATCTACGTATGTGTGAGTGTCTATGTGCGTGTGCAAGCCTGAGTGTTGTGTGCAACAGTTGAACATTCCGAAATTTGCATAAATTTCGTTACATTCCTCCATGTGTAGGTAAACTTTGAATTTATAGAATTCTGCACGAAACTTTGCCATTTGCTTGGTCGCGACGAGTGTGTAGGTGTGTGCAAGGGTGCGTGCTAGTGTGTGTGCCTGCTAGTGAGAGTGTGTCTGTATGTGTGTGTGTGTGTGTTGATAGCTTCAAAGGGGCTTCATGGCGCTGGCATGTGCATATGAATATTTTATAAGCCTCGCTGCCCCATCGAGTTGTATGTTGTATGCGTTGCTGTATTTATGCAAAAGGTTGCCCAACGGTGTGTGCGTGTGTGTGTGTGTAGCGCATGCAAGCGTCGGACAGCATGTGATTGTGTGTGTATCTGTGTGTGTGTGTAGGCAGGCATCAGCGCCAAAATAACTTGACGGGGTCGTAATATTTAACGCCAACGCTACAAAACTCTTTCGAATTGAATGCCGCAGATACAGTTATACATACTGCAGTACACCCACCCATACTCACATACACACACACACTGGCATCAACACACAGCATCCAACATATACACATACACACACATGGAGACGCTCGGCCAACGCTCAGTCAACTGTTTTGCATTGAAATTGAAATGTCTTCGGCTTTTTGTGCCCAATCATTGGCAAGCCTCCGCCAAGAGAGAAAGTTACATTGATGGGTGGGCACAGAAGTGTGGGGGGTGCGGGGTAGGGGTTGTACATTTAGGCATGCAGCATAACTAGTTAAGCGACTCACAGACTCGTTGACGGCCCTGTCTGTTCGTTGATGGTAAAATGTACATACCATGTTGCTGGACATGGCTTGTTAGTTTTGGGTACCCAGTGAGAGTAGGAGCAGGAGGAGTGTATACTATGTATTGTAAGTGCGAGAGGGATGGCAAGATATATAAATATACTTGCTAAAGTTAAGGTTAGTTAGGTTACATGGTAATTCCTGTCGAAAAATCCTATAAAACTGAGTTGAACTCTTTGTTCTACTTGGAAACTAAGTTAACTAGAATATAATCGAGTGACAAATCTTTTCACTGAACTTCAGAGTTTATATCATTACTTCATGCAGGGTATACTGCCGTTGAGCATTCGAAACTAGCCCCTTATTAATGGTACAACAGCAATCCTATCATTGTTAACATTGTGCATGTTATTACATATAACCGAGAGTGTCTTATGAATTCACATTGACCCATTGAAAGCTGAAAATTCATTTTGTTGATTTTACGATTTGTGTTTATTTTAAATATGACTTTATTATAATATAAGTTTTGGTGTTTGAGCAGGCACTTGTGTTAACTAGCCAGTTCAATTCGCAAATTGAGTAATCAATTGAAGTCTATTGAATACTTTCTGCAACAACTTCAACTTCAAATTCGAGAAGAGCTTAAGCTGCCACTCAGAACTAGTGTAGACAGCATATACCTTAACTTAAACTTAAGAACTTACAAGCTTTAGCTTTAGTTGACTAGAAATAGTTATACCAGAGAGTTGTGCATGATATACACGTATATACGTATACTTTATATAGATGCATAACTTTTGCATAAATAACGCTTGAGCAAAGTTTGCAACAGTTTTTCCCCTAGTACAAGTGGCACGTTGAAAACTCAGCTTGACTAGTATTTTACTATTGCAACGTTGCCTTGATTTCAACCACCTGAAGTGGGAGTGGGAGTGTAATTGTGGGTAGGGTTGGGGGTGTGTCAACGGGCGTGAGTGTGTGGTAAACGATTCGTTGGGCAGTTGCCATTTACTTTCAACTGCTGCTGCTGCTGTTAAGTATTTGACTTGTCTAATTGCCGGTCATTTGTTAGGGGGCAACTTCTTGTTATAGCGTTACAGTTACTGTTACCGTTACATATAATGACAGCTGACTCTGCCACACACAGTTATCGGCACAACACGCAACGCCAAGTGCAACTGCTGGGGGAGAGAATGAGAGAGAGGGAGAGAGAGAGAGTTGGTGAATTCTTCTTCTCTTCTTTTATTTTTGCGGGGCTGGTCGAGCCATTTTTCATTTGCCTGTTGAAATTCGCAACACTTTATCAGCTGCTGGATGGGGGTAGGGGGGACAGAGAGGTGTGGCAGACAGTTCCATTGAACTTCGTTCAAGCGAAATTAATGAGCGCATAAGCGCCTCAGTGGCCGTAATACGCGTCGAGGGGCGTCCACTGAAGTGCACTAAAGTAAAAGCGAGAGAGAGAGAGTGAGAAGGAGAAGAGGATGGTGGGAGGAGAGGGAGTTGACTGCGACTGCTCATGTATGTATGCATAACGTGTGTGTTTATGTGTGCGTGTTGGTCATTTGGCATTTTAATAGCCGCCATAAAACGCAAAGTGTCAATGCGAAGCGATTCAAAATGCCGCCAGAATACAACTACAACAGCAACAGCAACAAGAACAGCAGCAATAGCAGCAACAAGAATAACAACAATAACAAGAAGAATATCAACAAAAAACTTGGCTAACAATTCAATTGGCGCAGCCATAAAAATATGTAACGAGACAAGCGAAGAAAAGGAAAAGCCAAGCAGCAGCTGAGCATTTTCATTTCGCTTTGATTACGAGTCAAGCTGCCTGAGCTTAATGGATGAGTGTCCCAGCGGAAGACAATGTGTGAGAGAAAAAAAGAGAGATAGAGAGAGAGAGAAAGAGAGAGGGAGAGCGTAGGAGACAAGAAGGAGGATAGTGGAAAACGTAGGACCAAAAAAATTGGCAGCACTCAATTAACGCATTTAAAAATACAATGAACGGCAGCTGCTGCCAGATCCCCACTGTTCTTCTCCTTCTCTCTCTCTACCTCTCCTCTCTCTCTTCCTCTCTGCCCCATTCATGCCTCTCTCCTTCCTCTGTGCCTTTGCTATTGTGAAGGCTGCACTTGGCCGAGAGCTGAAACAGAATGCGAAAGCAGGCAGCACTGTTTGATTGTGGGTGTGTCTGAGTGTGTGTGTGTTTATTTTGAGGCACGACAGTCGTTACTGCCTTTGCTTCTGCATTGTGAGCTTGCAGCTTTTGTGTGTGGCACGCAGCAGCGGTAGCAACCTGCACCATTGTCAGGCCGGCACAATGCGGCTGCAGACTCAGAATGACGACCAAAGCAGCGCCACAGCTCGCCAATTGAGCCGAGTCGAGTCGAGTCGAGACGAGACGAGACGACCCAAGCGACGGCAAAGTGCATGAAGGAAAGGGGGAGGTGAGGAGGTGAAGAGCAAAGCATTCCTTTACCTACGAGTAGTATTATCATAATCCAAATCACAGTCCATAGACCACAGTCCGTAATCAATCAACTAATCAATCAGTCGACATGCGAACCAGACATGATCAGCTTCAATTTCGAAAGTCTCAAAGTTGCACTTTCTCAGATTGGTTGGAAATGCAGCCAAGCTTAAAGTTGATATTGTAAATACTCAAAGTAATAATCTTATGAGTACTTTAGGTTCTATATAATCTATAACTCAACGGGACTTGATGAGATTCTCTTTAAATAAGCCTAAGAAATAACTTATCATCTCTATTAACTTGAGCTTTAATTCATTTTTGCAACTACATTTTTAGTTGTTGTTATATCAATAAATCATTTGTTTATCCAACATAGAAGTGATATCTTAAGTTACTTTAGTATTATACGTCTGTTTTGTGACATTTTTCCCTTACTATAATAACCTATACTCTTCTTTGCACAGATCACCTTTTTCATTTATAGTAGATAAATGTCTTGCGTGGGTTGTCACTGGCTTCCAACTGAACTCTTGCTGCACCCTCGCACTCGACTACTCTACCTAGTTTATTATGAGAAATAATTTAACGCATCAGCGGTTCAGCATATTTCGCCCTCGATTATTGGCATCTAGTTGAGCTGGTCGTCTGGCCTGGCCTAGTCTGGCCTGGCCTGGCCTGGCCTACTCAGCTCCACCTACTCCTGCTGTAATTGCTGTCGATGTTTGCATGCCATTTGCTCCTATTACTACAGGGCGATTGGTGGGCGTGGGCAAGGGCGTGGGCGTGAGGGTGGACTAAGGGTGACCATGCCCATGAAATTATATTGGGTTTCATGAACCAGTGAGCCGCACACACTCGATGACACTTGCCCTTGTGTCGTTGTCGATGGCGTCGTTCTTGTTGCTGTTCACAACTCAAATAACATTTTTGCATTTTGATTAAAAAGTCAACTGATTTAAGTAAACCACTTGCCACGCCACCCCTTCTCTACCTCCCCCCTGACATAGACTGCACTTGAACCTGATAATAGAGTGAAGTGCTTGGAAAGCGGTTGCCATGGATTGGTCACTGAGCTGGTCAGCTGAAGTGAGCCGTGAAAATGGGCGGTTCGCAGTGAAAGCGGAGCCGGACAAGTGCCAGTCACGCTTAGTGTGCTAAACAGATGCTCCGCTGATCCTCGAGTGCTCACACCCTTCAACCACTCACTCGTCTCGCATTTATGTACTCCGCAGTCCGCAGTCCACAGTCTTCGGTGCTCGGTGCTCGGTCCTCTTGGCAATTTGACAACGGCGCATTATCTTTACAAATGGATGTCCGACTGCCAGCTGCGCCTTTAGCGACAGCAACAGTAGCCAAAAAAAAATATGAAAAATGATGTGAACCGAACATGAAGGCTTGACGGCAGGCGCAGCAGCAGGAGAGCAGGAGGAGGAGGAGGAGGAGAGTTTCCAGCGGGACTTTCCTTTTTTCGTCTTTTTTTTCTTCTTTTGCTGGCAATTTGCCAAATTTTCATGTTGTATTTAAAACTGCATAAATCAAGGCCATATATGGACAACATGTGAAGCATATGCTGCAAAGGGATGGTCACACTGCCAATGGTAATTCAATTTCGCGAAATTGACGCCAGATGGCGTCTCACTTAATTAGAAATGAATTGAATGGTAATTAAGAGCGCAATGGATGAAAATGAATGAAGGCTTGCTGTGCTTGCTAATGCGATTTTCATAAATTTATGAGAATGGACATATTGTCATTCAGTCTGTGTGCAATTTATAATGAAATTATGATGCCATATATTTTTCCCATATACATTTTTTGGAAATTATGCGGGTTTTGGTAAGTAAGGATATTTAATGGATTTATTTATTTATATGAAGTGAGGAGTAGTGATAAAACTAACAGTTGCTTCTCTACGCGACATCAGAATGAACCGTTTTCTGTAAATGATTTGAATTGCGATTACAATCGCATCAAGCCTTGTGCTATTCTTTGCCATATGCTTAATTCACAATACGAAATGCTGATGCCGAAGCTGATTTTGATTGTGATTCGATCTGGTAATCTATTCGCTGCTCAGCTGTTTGTCGCACTGATTACCGAAGGCGAAATTGGGAAATTCCCAAAACATTAGGAAAGCCAACGGAGGAGAACAGTTTGAAATGGCGCAGGCAATTACAAAGGCAAACATTGCGGATAGTTGGTTCGGAAGGGGAAAGGGATGAAAGGCAGCTGGACTGGGGATTGTAACATTTCGGGAGGCAGGGAAAAATGCAAATTGTCAAACATGCAACGCAATTGAAGGCAGCTCCCAAATGAAAGTGCCACGCACATGAGGCAAATGTGGAATGAAATTGAAATGTGCTGGCAGGGGGGTGTATTCGGGGACTCATTGAGGGTGGGCACCAAAAGCACAAAGCAATCAATATGAATAGAAGAGTTACACAGCAGCGAACGAGTGGGCTGGAGAGAAGCTACAAAGTAGTCGGCATCCGCGTCACCGTGTTGCCTGTGGCGTATGTCAGACAACGAAATGCCATTTGGGCCGGGCAGAGTGTATGGCACACACACACACACACACACACACACACATAGACAAGCCGACAATCAGTCAATCAGCCAGTCTGTCAATAAGCCAGTCAATAAGCCAGTCAGTCGGTATTTTTGGCCACGCTGCAGTTATGAGGCACAGCCGGCAGTGTCCCCAGGCAACTGGCTCTCCCTTCCTACAGTATCTTCCTTTTACTCTTCCGTCCTCATTCTCTCCCTCTCTCACTCTAACGTCCGCTTAGATGCTGCAACCTGGCTTATTGCCGACACTAGCTACACGACCCCGCCGCGGCACACACATAATTGATGAAGCAGACGAGGATAATGTCAACATTATCGCAGCTAATTGTAGTTGGAATCGCCAAGGAATCACCATGCCGTAACTCAGGGCAGGGCGGGGAGGTTAGCCGTTTAGCTCATTAGGGTCAGTCTCGAATGGCAGCCAGACCGAGCTGCGTCCATGACGGGCATCTCAACTTTTACTCAACAGTTAATTTCATTTTCATTCATTTATCCCAAGTGAAAGACCAATTCATATTTGCGCCCTTGGTATTTTTCATGTTTAACAATTAATTAAAGAAACTTGTTGAGTTTTTAAAATTTGTAAAATGCGGAAATCTTTCAAATTTTTCTGCAAGATCGAAAAGTTGTAACAACCCCAATTAAACAGCGAATTAATTTTTAACTCACGAAAAGTGAAGCTACTTTTAACCAAAGTTTAAACGATATAAAGGGTTGATTACTTTACCAATTATTCATTCCGCATAATAATCCATTGATATTATGAGAGAGAGAGAGAGAGAGAGAGAGAGAGAGTTTCAGGGCGAATTCGGTGTTGACTGAAATTATTTATTCAGAATTTGCTGCGTACTTGGTCTGTTTACTTGTGAAAAGTTGTGATTTTCGTTGTTTGCCTTTTGTCGACGCTTTTATTTGCCTGTTGTCACAAATTAACGGTTCGCACCTTGCGCCTGATCACGTTCTTCTTCTTCAACTCTTTACACTTTCAATTGGAACAAGTATCTGAGACAATGCGTGATGCTTTTGTTGATATTTAAGCATGTGCGGCAAATAAATACAATCATAATATGTGGTCTATCGCAAAGGTGTCGCCAGTTAGAAGGTACCCTGTCTACCTTAGGTATTTGTAGTAATTATAACGTAATAACTAAGGCCAAAACTGGCTAACATAAAGTAGTAATTAGTTAGATACCTTATATCAAAGTAGACTCTGAAATGTCTTATACTTCTTCATTCGCTCAAGCCCAATTAAACATATTGTTCGGTAAAAAAAAAGAACGATTTTTATTTATTTAGTGAAACATTACTAAGTTTCTAGATATTTTCGGAAACTAGCCGATGCTCATTATAACGTATAGGATATGTGAGTGCGTTACCCTTGTCCCACGAGTAAAGCTCCTGCAATGAGTCAATAGAACATTAGTTAAAACGGGACTGTTAAAACCAAATTCGGCTCATACATACCACTGTCAATGGGTTGTAGCCCACTGTTGTTGTGTAGCTGAAGGGATTCGAGAAGGGCAGGTTAGCGTTCAACAGTTTGCCCTTGTACAGATCGACTACGTAGCGTATCTGGGTATTCTTATCGGTGCCCGAGTCTATGGCATATAGATTGCCGCAAACAATAAACATCTCCCCGAACTGCCTGTGGTCCAGGGTAATGTTGAAATTGTACTGCATGCGCAGCGTCTCAGCATCCAGCTAAGCATATGAGAATGGGGTTCAACATCAAGAAAGACATAGAAAGGTCTGCCCACCTACCTTAGCTACCAGGGTGTTGTTTGAGTCGTGTGTGCTGTAAATGACCCACAGACCAACTTCATCCACATTGAAGTCCATGAAGTTGTAGTCCGTGGCATAAAGTCGATTACCAGTGGCGACGCCTGCGTATGGCAACTGAACACCTGTGAAACATATCGATAAGTAATTTACACATATATGTTATCTCATTGTAGTGCTCTCACTTACTTATTTTCTTGGAGGTGGTCAAATCCAGCTTGACAACCATATCGCTGTTCTTCTGTTGATAGTAGAACGAACCGTTGTAAACGACGTGCGCGTTACCCTAAAAGAATCGAAAGTTGTACAGCGCTGAATAGAGTACTACCTAATAGAGAACTACCTGAAAACCTTCGGATATCTCGTACTTGTGCCTAGGCACACTGTTCATGCGATACTGTATGCGTGTAGAGAACTCAAATAGATTGTATGCATCATTCTCATTCGTCACGAAGGTCTTTTCTCGATCCGTTTCTCGGGGCGCTGCATCTCGTAGCCACGAGCCAAACTTCTCATTGACAACCTTATGGAAAACGGGTTTACCCACGGCATATAGGTAGCAGGCTAAATGGGGAATACAAAATAGATACTTTGTGTTATATTCAATCTTAAGGGTTAACTTACTTTTAGCACGCTTGGGTAATCCTGGATAGCTGCGATTGCCAGTTGGTTGTATTTCAAAATTATTGAGTATTGAATCCTTGCACTGGTATAGGCTACATGAATGGGATTTTTTGCTTAGTAGACCACGGTACATCTGTGACTCAAGACTCACCTAGGATCCGGGCACTGATCACAGACTGGACACTCGCTCTCTGGCGGTCGCTGCCCATAGACCTTGACATTGTTGCCTACATATGGTGTCTCGCTGTTGGGATCTTGAGCTGTTTTTTTTGAAGTTGGAAGAGAGGGTAGCTCAATAGTGTTAAAGAAAGTTGTAAGTAACCGATTTATCCTACGTGCTATTTCGAAGTTGACCATGGTTGCATTCAGCTCATTGCGTGCTACGCAGTGATAATACCCAAAGTCGTCCTTACGTAGGTTGCTGATGGTGAGTCTCATTGATGTCTTGAAACTGCAGAAAGAAAATTGAGAGGATAGAGAGGCAATAAGGGCGATAAGAGTCTGTTAGGAGCTTACCCGTCTGGATACGACTCAATGCGGTACTTGTCACTGGGATCGAGTATCTTGCCATCATAGGCGCGCTCCCAGTAGCGTATGGCCTCCGGGAAGGCCTCCACCTGGCACTCCAAGGTCGCACTACTTTGGAACTCTGCATAGATCATCTGCCTGTATACGGATATCATGGGAGCAACTGCAAGAGATTGATTGTAATAAAAAGCACCCTCCACAGTTTGCAGTACTCACAGTGCACCTCGACGAGGAATGTGGCATTTGCCACGGGGGCGATGCCATTGTTGGCGTGGCACGTGTAGGCGGCCATTTGGTGGCGCGTGATGTTTGTGAATTTGATAAACTGTCCACTGATGGAGCTCACTATAGAGTAGAAAAGGGATATTGACTGTACTTTGGGTTGCGTTGAAAGGGGTTACTCACTCTCGATGCCATTCACATTGATAGTGCGTCCGTCGTCGCGACGCCATTCGACCTGCGGCTGTGGATTACCAGTTGCCGAGCAGCTCATGTTAAGCGTTTTGCCTTCCTCTACAATGACACTGCGTCGGAAGTTGGGCGCCATCAGATCTATTGGGGCGAAGCATTATACAACTACGTATGGGATTGGATTCGCGATTCACTTACCAGTTATGGAGGGTGGGATGAGCAGATCATTGGAGGCGCTGCCATTGGGGTACTGCATCTTCCATGTGTTGACACCAGGCACGCCTGGTGTGCCATTGGTTCCCGGCTTGCCGGGACGTCCACGTGGACCCGCAATACCTGCAGTTGAGAGAGCAAGTCTTTGCTATAGTCAGAGATTAAAACAGCGGTGCATGCTTACCTTTGAGTCCCCGCTCACCGGGTGGACCTTGTGCACCTTTTGGTCCTGTTATGGACAAGCCATCCTTGCCATCTTTACCGTTGAGGCCATCCTTTCCATCGCGTCCAGGCAGACCGTTCTTGCCATCGGCGCCTGCACGACCAGGAACCCCGTCAAGGCCTGGCTCCCCGGGTACACCGTCACGTCCATCGAGACCTGCACGGCCAACACCACCAGCATCTCCCTTGGGTCCACGTGGTCCTGGGGCACCTACTTGGCCAACTCCGTCTATGCCGGGTGCACCGGGTAGACCGACATCACCGCGATTCCCTTTCGGACCTGGTATGCCAGGTAGGCCGGGATTGCCGGTGGGCCCTTTGGGCCCAGAGACGCCAGGGGGTCCCTGCGGAGCCGGTGGACAGTAGTCCTGTGTGCCCTTGCAGAAGCCGGTAATGATCTTCTCTGGCACACGGCAATATGTATTCAGATAGATCCATTCGTCACCCCCCGGCGCTGCACCCTTCAGGCCTGTGCGTTTGCGGATTTCGGTGTCTTGCTCCTCCAGCACCTTGCGATGGTTCGGATTGAAGAACTCGATCGTTGGATCTGCTGCAAGGGGTATGCAATTATTAGTAAGCCTCGTTTCAGCCGGTTTCTTTTCTGCCGCTTCACTTGCCGTGCATCGAGGCGGGTGAGGATGAGAGGATGTCCCTGCGCATGCGCTTCTCGCTTGGCAAATGGCTGAGGAAGTTATCGTTCCGCTTACGCTCATTGCGGATCACGCTGATGCTCGGTTGCGGTGTGGTTGTTCTGCAGATAAATTGAACATGTGTTTAAATGAACTTGATTATCATTTCTGAATAGAGATTCACATCTGCAAAATGCATAATTGCTTTGGTTATTCAGGTACTCACATTGTCTCCATAAGAGGATAGTCCCTCTCTAGGATCTGCGTTACCATTGCGCGAAGCACATGCTCCGATCTCATGAGTTCTCCTCGGAACTGGACATGAAACGCGCTCTGGCCTAGTCCAAGCGGTGATGTAGGTGACTCCTGGGTGTACGTATAGAAGAGTATTGCGAGTGTTGCCAGCATTAGAGTGAGTGCGCCCAGATATAGATAGACGAGGACCAGAGATGTGCGCACATTCTCCCCCGCAGGTGGCTTGTTGATGCAGTTGCAGTCACAGTTGCAGCTCGCCGTGGGCAACGGCGGCAGTGGCGGCTGTTGCATGTGCTGGCAACTGTCACACTTGGCGCCTAGGGATGAGCTGCGCGAGGTCGCTGGCTCGCCTTGGCTGGCGTCCAGCATGTTGGCCACCAGTTGTGTTGTTGAATCTGTTGTCTCCTGGGATGCTCGTGGCACTGTTGCTTTGGCTGCCGCCTCCTCGCGACGCCGCTGCGTGTTTTGCAGACTTTGATTAACGGCCAGAAACATCGCACGGACGCGGGCTGCGGCACCTGTTCGCGCGGCCGCTCAATTGATCGGGCCGATTAAAAGACTGCTTTGATTTACGGCACACGAGTGCAACACACAACAAAAACAAAAGAGAAAAAGAGGGAGAGAGAGAGGAAGAGAGCAGAGCAAACAAATAGTCCAAAAAATAAATAAACCATAGCACTCGGTGGTTCGCTCTTATTTTTAGAACATCCAAGTGGGCGCTCTATTTATACAGTTATTCAGTTTGTGTGAGATGTGGTGTGTGCTCACATCGTGAATTATTAAATAAATATGCCGTTTTTCCAGACGTCAATGACAGGCACTGCTACCCCACCATATATATACACACACACATACACACACATACGTACACTCTCACACACATAGAGAGTAACTGTCGGGAAAACTTGACTGTGTCCAAACAGCGCCGAAGTTGCGAAAGGAAAACAAGCAAAGTCAATAGCTAATGGGTTTAGGGCTTAAGGTAGCCAGAACTGGCCCCGCCACCTTCCCCCTGCCTGTAAAGAGGGCTGGTCAACTGATGTCGTCGTCGTCTCTGTTAATTTCCCCCATCACGTTCACCCCAAGTTGTCAAGTTCCAAAAGTTGCCAAGTTATTAAAGTCGATTATCGCAAGGGGGTCTATTAATCTATTTCTATATTACATACGTGCAATGCGAGTAGGATGCGTCCGAGTACTTTTCACACTTGCTGGCCACACTCTGCTTCGGGAGCTGGGAGAGCAGCTACGACATATACGACGTTGTGAGAGCGACAGAGAGAGACTGACAGACAGGGCGACCCGAACGCGTTGGCGTCTAATTTCCGACTGAACGTTTGTGTACGATAATTTTCCATTGCGGCGCTACTTTCGCCGGCATTTCGTTCCCCTGGCTGCCTGTTTATGTGTGTGTGTGTGTGTGTGGATGTGTGTGTGTAGTTGAGTTTGTTTTCGTAAGAGAGCAAGCGAGCAACTTCGAAGAGCAAGCACCAGCGTGGCTCGTCGTGTACCTGCTGAGAAGTTAGTGAATTTTTCAGTAGCTTCAATAAACAACTCAAACTATGTCAAAGAACCTCACAATTTTCCCTCATAAAAACAGCAAAGAGAGTGCAGTGCTACAGGAACGGAGGCAGCAAGGGAATGGAGTAGTTGGCTGCTCTTTGCGAGCAACGCATGCGCAGTCTGCACCGTCCAACTGGGAAACTAACAACAACAACAGTAAAGAAAACAACAACAAACACAAGTGTGAGCGACACTGTTCCTTTAGCTTTCCTGAGCCGTTCAGTGGAGCATAATGTAGCATAATAAGCATTTACACAATTTACCATTTATCCATTTACAATTCACCGTTCACCATTCACCATTCACCATTCAACGTTCACCGTTTTACCATTCACAATACACAATGCTGAATATCACATCTGAATGGCAAAATGAATGCGCGATTGACGGCCGGAACGGTGGCTACAGTGGGCACTCGATAGCAGGCACGTACTCAGCTTCGACTTATTTGCTTGGCATAATACGCGCCGCGAGGCTCAAATTGTTACAACCTATTTGCCCTTTACGTTTACGGCAAGTTGTAAGCAACTCTATTTAAATTATGCCCAAATTGATAGTATCAATATTGATTTGTTAACTAGTTTGTTGAAAAACTTATCTGCTACAGGTTATTCTACTTCGAGTTAAGCTTATTGGAATATGTTTTAAGACATTGAGCTCGGAGCTAAGCGGAACTTTTACTGTGTCTGTCAACCTAATCTATCAATCTATCAATCTATCAATCTATCAATCTATCAATCTATCAATCTATCAATCTATCAATCTATCAATCTATCAATCTATCAATCTATCAATCTATCAATCTATCAATCTATCAATCTATCAATCTATCAATCTATCAATCTATCAATCTATCAATCTATCAATCTATCAATCTATCAATCTATCAATCTATCAAACTATCAAACTATCAATCTATCAATCTATCAATCTATCAATCTATCAATCTATCAATCTATCAATCTATCAATCTATCAATCTATCAATCTATCAATCTATCAATCTATCAATCTATCAATCTATCAATCTATCAATCTATCAATCTATCAATCTATCAATCTATCAATCTATCAATCTATCAATCTATCAATCTATCAATCTATCAATCTATCAATCTATCAATCTATCAATCTATCAATCTATCAATCTATCAATCTATCAATCTATCAATCTATCAATCTATCAATCTATCAATCTATCAATCTATCTATATATCTATTTATATAACATTTTACCTCTTTTCTACTTCTACTTCTACTGCTGGTTTTCTTGAAGACTTATTTAACACCTACTTCAGTTACTATTACAAAATGTCTAATCCCTCAGTCAGGCTTTAATAACCCTTAGCTGGACGTGATTTAATTGGAGTGAAGTCAAGCTGAGACTGGGCCAGGAACTATCGGCTCGAGTGGCCACTTGAGTTTCCGCTGTTTTAAGCAATTTAATTCGCATACGCTAAGCACGGATCGTAAATCTCAGAGGGATAGCTGGTAGGGGGTCTTTGTTCGGTCCGGTGCAACTAATCCATTTACCGGTGCTCGCTGCAAGCTGTGCGCGTAGTTTGCACATCATTTGCATTTGCTGGGCAGAGGTTTGGCTTTGGCTCTGCTGCTGCGAATTCAATTTCCATTAGCCAGGGACACAGTAATGGTATACGAGATATGTATATAGCAGTATATATGTAAAGTCAATGAGACGTAAGCAGCTCGTAAACTGTGGAACAGCATCAGCAGCTGCAGTAACAGCAACAGTTGCAGCTGCAATCGCTGCTTGCAGCTTACATAAGCCTTGGGGAAGCTGCTTAACCGCGTTTCACGTGAGTGCTCAAGTGTCGAAGCGTATCCGAGGGCTGCACTGGGCCTGCAGCTGCAGGACAAAGGTCAGTCAGGAGCAAAGGTAAACAGCAACAACAACTCTGCTATCAACAGCAACAGCTACAACAACATCAATTTACCATTCACTAGACGCAATTTGGCAGCAGCTTCTGTTCTCAACCAGAGCCAAGTGCGCCTGGCACTGCCAATAAGCCGATTATGCTTATGCCAAGCAACAGCAGCAACAGTAGCAGCCATGGCAGCAGTAACAATAGCTAAGCAGCACCAGCAGCAACAGCAGCAACAACTCTGACAGCAACAACTGTGACAGCAACAGTTGCAGACAAAGCCCGAGTGAGGCAAATAAATCAAAATGTCAAATTGTTTGGGGCCTTTGAATTGGCTTTCGAGGAACTGCGTGAGGCAACAACTAAAGATGTGGATAGGGGGAGAGAAAAAAGAGTGGGAACGGAGTGCAGGAAAAACATTGACAGCAAAAGCTTCGGTGGGAAAACAATGCCTTAAAGTGGAAATGACAAAACAAGCTGGGGATTGGCTGAAGGCGAAAGAACGTTCGTTTAGCATACGCCGTGATGGACAGGATTATGTTTCGTATGAGTTATGTCAGCTGCGACTCGAATGAACTGAGCAATTTTATGGTAACTTACGGGCACATTCCAACTAGCTTTTACAAGTACAATTCTGACTCCGGTTACAAATGAAACTCTGCAGTTCAGTTTTTGTTCGAACCACGTGGGGAAGCGATTCGAAATATGACAGCAAACTATGTACTGCAGTGCAAAGTGAAACTAAAGCTACCCAAGTTTAATACCTCAATAAACGGTGTAAAATGTGTACAGGAGATTCTCATAGAATCGTTCTACTTAGAGCACCTAACCGAGCAGTTCTTGGATCTGTCTTGATCTTGGATCTATTTCAATTTGATGGATTTACTGGCAATTTACAGTACAGTCAAAGTGTAACTTAGTAAAGTCAAACATTAAGCTACAATGTATCGTGTTGCTGTCAACCATTAAGCAAATTAATCTCAGTTCCTTAATCAATTTGGAATCATAGTTCGAGCTTCGAACAGACATCGAACATTTTATCTGAATTGTCAGGAGGGACAACGCAAATCCTTACTGTGCTTAAGAGCTATTCGAGTTGAGTAGTTATCAAATATAAAATACCTTATATCATCTACTTATCATATTGTCATTCACTCTATACATATATAATCTTCCTCATGCACTTGATTACCCTTTGAAACATGTCCAATGCTAGCAAATCCCAAGTTACCTTGGGTCTATTGCAGCAATTGTTGGATCATTTCCGAAATGAGAGCGTAAAACACACGCGAAATGAGGAGTTAAGCTTTAAGTTGCAAATTGCACGTTCTGTTCGCTTTTTCCCCGTTAAATGCCTTGATTGGCGCTGTGGGCGTGGAAATTGAACGTTTTAAATATTCACACGCCCCGTTGCCCCGTTGCAAGAGGAGCGGAAGGAGGAGGGGGTAGCAGTACCAGGCTAGGGAGAAATTTCAACATCGCATCGTTTGTCGCTTTCTGTTTATACCCTTCGACCATTGAAAATGGTCAAAAAAGGGTATACTAACTTTGTGCAAAATGCAAATGTATGTAACAGGCAGAAGGAGGCGTGGCAGACCCCACAAAGTTATATTCTTGCTCAGGATCACTAGCCGAGTCGATTGAGCCATGTCTGTCTGTCTGTCCGGATGTCCGGATGTCCGGATGTCCGGATGTCCGTCTGACCAGATGAACACACAGATCTCAGCTATTATAAATGCTAGAGACACCAAATTTGGAATGAAGGTTCCTATGCACTCGGCGCAGATCAAGTTTAATACAAATGTTAGGTGCCACGCCCACCGCCCCCACAAATCAATAAATAAATTTTTGAACTCAATTTGTAAGCGCTGCATAAAAGATACAACTTTCTGACTTCAACATATACTAAGCTGAATGAAATATCTACGTAGTCTCCAAATTACAATCCGATCGGACAATAAACACAGAAGTTATTTAAGAAAGTATGAGCATAAAACCAAGTGCTTCTGTCAGCTAACAAGGGAGGCGGGCGAGCGCAAAGCGCGAGCGCCATCTGTCGGGATTAATTTCAAAGCATGTGCATATGTACATATGTATATGTATGAGTACATACATAGGAACATACATACATAGGTCGAAGGGTATCCAACTGTCGCGTGCTGCGCGACTGTTGCTTTTCTTACTGGTTTTTGCTTATTTTTCCGACCATTTTTTTTTTTGTTCATTCGTTTTTGGCTTGGCTCGTTTAGTTCGTTTGCAATATCTTTGCATATTTATGAGGGGCGACGCCAAAGTCGACGTAGACAACGAGACGGAGACGAGGAGTAGCTGCCGCTTCTGCTGCTGCTGCTGCTGCTGTTCAATAGCCCACAGGAATGTGAAGTGGAGAAATAAAGAAGGGAACTTGTGGTGCTAGGAGAGTGGGGATTGGGGAAGCAGGAAGGGGAGGTGGTGGTAGGCAAAGTCCTTTGACGGATCAAGAGTTTCGGCAGCAACAGACAATAAAATAAAAAGCAGCAGGCGACAGGCGACAAAGCCGAGAGCCGAAAGCGGCGAGCAATGAGCAAACTAGAAGTGTGGCACGTAGCAGCATCCTGATCCGGCAGTGCAGCATTTTTTATTGCTAAAAATACACACACACACACACACACACACACACACACCACACAGGCACACACACACAGACACAGGGACACAAACTGGAGACACGCAGCCCGTAAGCAGCTCATGAATGTCTCACAGAGGGGCTATAGCAGCGTGGCAGGAGGCATTGCAGGGTCGGGCGGCGCAGGGTGAGGTGTGGCATATCAACTGCTGCAGAGGCAAAGCCGCAGACAACGACAGCCGAGCCGAAGCAAAGCACAAGATACGAAGCACACGACACGAGCGACGCGCACGTGTTTGCTGCGGCTGAGCAACAAATGCCGACGGTTTGCCGACTTTAAAGTTGACGCTGACGTTGCAGTCGACTGCGCTGCCGACGTTGGCGTCATAGTCGCTGCCAGCCCAGCTTGCAGAGCTGCTGCTGCGTATGAAACTTGTTGAAATTTCGAAAATATTCAGCATTGGAAGTTCGAAAAAGCTTTCTGCTTGAGCTTTTCAATGCCAAAAATTAGTGATAGATGGCGCATTAGTGTTCTCTAGCCTTATCGAAAAAGCTCAAGCTCATTGATGAATGCAAACGCAGCTTTACGCCGATCGAGAAGAACTTTTTTGTACAGTTCAAGTACATCGCAGGAGAAAGCTCAAATGAAAAGCTTCTGGCGCTGTTGGTTCTGACGTCATAGGTTGCCCCAGGCGGGCACAGTGGCGCAGTGTCTATTATATCATGCCAACGTGCGGCATTGTGTCAATGTCCCTTGAACTTTGTTCCATTCATAGAGTGGCACACTGACGAACGGGGTCACGGGGTCATGCACACTGCAACGCCGTGACGTCAGCAGTTAACCTCCATCCTCAACGTGACATCCTCAAATACAGATTGACTACTTCGCATCCCATTCTCACTCTCTTTCTCATTCTTTCTCTCGTTGCAGGTGAGTATTGTGAACCGAAATACCCAACCTCAAACCAGACCAAAGGGAACACACTGTGCATGTGGTTTGTGTCTAGGCTAAGTCAAACGAAAGTCACTCGAGAGTTGCTAAATTACCTATCGGATCTATTGTGAATGACAGCGGCCTATTTGTTGCTATAGATAAAGCTGTTGTGCTTTTCAAATCTTTTTTAATTGCTTACCATCAATTTGCTTTTGAATTCTGTATGTATATGTAAATATACATGTGCGATATATATTTACATTCAGGATCAGTTGGGTGACAGAATAATTGATTTGTTCAACTCAACGGTTTATCTGGATTTACTTTTAATCTTCCTTAGTGCCCTAGTTATAGTTATATGATATATGTCATATATATGTATATACATATATTTCTGTGGAAATAGATGACTTTATTATTGGAATGAATAAGAATGCCAGCTACCTTAATATAGTCGCAATCTAATAGACTCTTTATACATTTGAATTGTGTAAGGAATCAGAGAGAAAAGAGATTCAAACATATTATGCTTATAGAAATATTATGCTTTTCTCCCCATCACACCCCTCCTCCTTTTGCGCACAAGTGACAACTGCAGAGTGCATTGGTCCCTCTCGGTAACTGCACTGCCCCATTTGGTTCATATTCTCTCATACTGTAGATCGATCCATCAATCACTTGGGGCACTTGCTGAACAAACAAATAAGCAAGTAAATGCCAAAAATGACTCAATTAAATGCGCCTCAAAATCCCCCAAGAATTGTACAAACAATGGCATTAACCAGGTATCTCATAGACTCATCCCCTTCCCCACATCTTCTCCATCTACCTTCTCCCGCGCTCCTCCTACGCAAAGCGGTGCGCTGCAAATGATCCATTCACGCTAGCCGCCCATCAACAAGTCGTTACTCATATGGAAAGGCAAAACCACACAGTCTTTAGAGTGCCCCTCCCTGCACCATCCTCTCTCCCCCGTCCCCCCACTCGGCATCTGTCTGACTAGCAAATTGTTTGGTTAAAATCACTTTTCTGGCAAAAATCAACAGCAATCAATCGGCAATACTTGAAAAACAGAAAATGCATTAAAATTATTCTTGGCATTTCTCATACGTTTGCCCCCTCTTCCCTCTCATTCCCTGCCCCGCAAGGCCCCTCCCAAGGGTGAGTTGATTTGCCTTTGGCTTTTCAAACAAATAAAGAGGCACATTAAAAACGATATTGTCGACAATTGACGAAAACAAGGCAACATCGCAGGTCTGTCTGTGCTGCCTATCTGCAGATCTATCTATGTACAAATCTGCGTATCTGTATCTGTATCTGTATCCGTGTCTGTGCTGCCTCTGCAGAGTATCTGCGTAGCTGAGCGATGGCCGCTTTACGCAATGCCCGAGTGAAAACGAAAGAGAGAAGCGAGTGAAGGTCGCCGTGTGGGATACTTCTTCTTCTCCCTCCTCTTCTTCTGCTTCTTGTCAGTGTTAATTGTTTTTGTTATTGTTGTGAACGCCAAAAAACGCATTACAAACTAAGTATAAGACGCTGAAAGATTTAGCTGGAAAGCCCACTACTCCCTCGCACTCTTCTCCTCTCTCCTTCTCATTCCTCCTTCCTCACCCTCCCTCCCCCCTGCTGGCAATGCTGCTTCTTCTTTCTAGTTCGCCTGCTGACGTTTGCATCTAAAACAGATACACAGACATACTCGTATAAATAGTATGGATATATATCATACATTGCAATAAATAGTGCAGAAATGCATTTACAATTTGTGTAATTGCAATTGCGTAGTTTCTTCTCCTCCCCTTCCTCCTTCATGTCTTCTTTTTCTTCTTCCCTATTTTCACTTGATTTCCTTGAGCAACGGTTCTATCGTAAGTTTTGCAGGGGCGCAAACTTTAAAGAGATAGACAAAAACTTTCCTCGTTAGCAACAGTCGACGAAGATGTCGAAAAGTCGAACTTGAAGTCGAATGAAGCATTTTGTATAATCGATAGTTTGCACTTTGTTCGATTTAGGGAACTTTAAGTGTCTTTGAATATTGGTTTACAGATATTATTATTTGAAGGGCTTGGGGAACATTTAATTAAGTAAGAAAATGAAATTTCTTTGTGAAATAGTTGGGATAACAGTGATGGGAACTATCGTCAATGTTTAGTGAAACATGCAAGTGGTTTATCGTAAGCATCGGACTATCGTCTCAACAATTACTTAATGTAACATATAACACAACTCCAACTGATTGAAACTATCGTAAAGTCGTTTTACTGTTCATTTATCGATATTCCTTCGTGAATTTGTCGCCTTGAAGTGGTGCGTGCATTGCGTAGGTGCGAAGAGACGACGACGCCCGAGGCCGATCGATGCCGTCACTTGCAACGACACTACAATTCGAGACAAGTGGACAAGGCTGGTCACTTGTGCGTTATGTTGGCTCCAGAGTGTTTATGCGTGCATGCAGTGCGTGAAAAATGCAACGGGGAAGTTTGCGTTCGATAATCAAATGTTTTATTATATAGCTTTAAATTAATCAAACATGTAGTGAACTTAAGTTGAAGAACGGCACGACAAACTAGATAGCACTGAATAGATTTCAGTTTTTTTCTTATTTTATAGTTATTATTCAATAAGGGATAAGGCAATCAATTTGATCTATAACCTAATGAGTATCTTGTGTAGTTCTAAGACTACATCTAAGTAGTTCATCAGTAGTTATAGTATTCTAGTAGTAGTCATAGTATCTTGTTCTAAGTTATGTATGAAAGAGATCTACAATCTTGTAGGTTTCTGCGACTTTCATTGAATTCAGAAAAACGCACAGCGCATAAACACTACGCAAAGTGGTTTTAGCTGGTTTCTTTCATTTTGGGCGGTTGACGTTGGCGTTGCGGCTGCTGCAAACAATTTGCGTGAAAAACACTTTTCATACACACACAACCACGCACACACACACAGACACACAAATACTCACACACACAGGCACACACACGCAGTAGACGTTCAGCAAAGCAACATGCGCTGGATTTGCTCAATACGTCGCTGCTTTCTCACGCGGCCGCCTCAGCCACAGCAGGCGCCACTGCCGCTGCTGCCGTCGCAGCCGCAGCCGCAGCCGATCTTCAGTAACGCGCACGCTGGTGAACGCTTCACACTTGCCCCACTTGCCTCGCAAATCCGTCAGTGAATTTTCCAGTGCGTTTTCAGTTACGGGAATTCGCGTCTGCCACCCCCACGTTAGTTACCAACTTTGTTGTTTTGTTGTGTGTGCTCATTTTCTATACGTATTTTTATTTTTTTGTTGGTGATTGGCCAATTTGGCCCACGGTGTGCAGTGTGTTGATTATACCAACTGACGGCAATTAAGCCAAGCAAATGATGTGAAAAGTGTCGTCGATGACGTTGCCAGCGTCAGTTCACAGTCCCCACACGCCCTTTCCGACCCCCCCTGTTTCCATGCCTACACGTACGTGTCCCTGTGTGCGTCTGCGTCAACGTTTACGTGCTCTTCATCTTCATCATCCAACAACATCTTCGTCGTGCGTCGTGCTTTGTCGTGTGGAATTCACGAGTTGTTGCTTTTGTAATTTCCACCCTCCCTTCTCTTATCCTTCACTTCTCTTATTTTCATCTGCCCTCGTTCTGTTGCTGTTGTTGTTGTTAAATATGTGAAAAATGTGTGCGACAACTGTCGCTCCCCTCCACGCCACTACACCCCACTACCAACTAGTCCCTATCCCCTGCTGAAAGCAAGACAAAATTGTTTCGTTTCGTTTCATTTCTTTTGTCATTTGAATTTGAATATAAATAAATATATAGCTATATAGCTAGACGTGGTCTGTCTACGCTCGTCTGCTCCAAAAATACGTACTTATATCTAGCATGTTTTATGCCAATCCCCCCCGCTAGACGACAACAACAACAGCAACAGCAACAGAAGAGGCAGCAGCAGCAGTAGTAGAAATAACAATATTACGTATACGTAACATATAAATGTATTTATGTACAGCTCGGCGACGCTCCGTGTGTGTTAGTGTGTGTGAATATATGTGTATATTTTTTTTTTGTCATAAACTGCCCATATCTCTAGCTGTATCTGTATCCTAGATGTATCTGTATTTGTATCTGTATTTGTGTCTGTAGCTATATCTCTGTGGGCTGCGCGTCACGCTGTCTCTGTGTCTATCTTAATACGCAACAACAACAAATTACACACACACACATACTTACACACACACGCACATACACCCTCACAAACACATAGACACACACACACTTACAACAAGAAAGAAACGTAACAAACCGTACACACCCACCCACTACCTCGTCGTGTCCCGCCCCGCCTCCACCCCGCCCTCTGTATATACAACTTTTGGGATCAGAGCTGCCAAGTTTTAACCTAGTGGAACCAGTTGCCTTGGAGTAAGTTAATGGATCGCCTGCATGGCCCACATCACGACGACGCACGGCAGCTTAAGCCAAGCGCCAAGGTAAGCAAGCGAAGCCGACTCGCTCTGAGCCCCGCCCTGAATCCAAATTGGAATCATTCAGTTTTCAGTTTGTTGTTTCTGCCACGCGTTCTGCAGCTGCCTTCGCTCCGCATCTGCCGGCGTCGTTTCTGTTTTATTGCATTAAAATTTCATTTTATTATTTTCTAAATATTTACTTAGGAGCACAAATTCGAAATTCCACATTTACGACAGGCAGGCAAGCAGGCAGGCAGTCAGGCAAGCGGCAGCCAGGTAGATCGGCCGCAAGAACAAATTTGGATTCTATTTTCTGCGATTTGATTCGCAATTCGCATTACTCCGCTTGGCAGTCCGGAAAATAAATAAAACCCGGCCGTAATGCAGTCTCTTGCATGCTTAGCTTGCTTAATAATTCTTTCTTAATTGTTGCACCGCTTACGTTGCGCATACGTCATGTGCGCTCATCGCACACACGTTATCGCTGCCATCTATGGAAATGTTTGAGAAATCGATAAACAAGCTAAATAATTTACGATCGCGTAAACATGTCGAGAATTATTTTGTTTTTAGGGCCACTTCGGGCTGGGGTTAAACGCAGCAGAGGCCAGCGACGTGGGGGGAACTAAGGAGGTCGCTGTGGCTCATCATGGCACGATTAAGTTCAGTTTGGGTTGTAGACTTTGTTTGGCTTAAGTACCCACAAAGGTACTAAATCTTTATCGTAATGTTTTTTGTGGAATAGAAATCTACGATACATTTATTTCTCGTCAATTATCAATTGTGGGACTTCGGTATAAACTTTTTGTTTAAAGTTCAAGTCGCAGTTGTATGAAATGCACGATTGTTCTATTATTAAATGAAATGGTTTGTGTTCTGGCTCCAATTAAACTTTTTTTGCTCCACAAAAAATATAACACTTCTCCTTCTATTAAACACAATATATTTATTAATTCAAAACAAGTAAGAAATAAGAAAAAGAGACGGTAAGAGGAAGGATTTTTTTAATGTGTTGCTGCCTGCTAATTATTGCAAAAAGTGACGCTCTTCATTTCAGTGTTGCACAGCTCACATTTTTCGATAATAACTTATGTATTTTAAATGATATTTTCTACTCGATATTTTTGGGTATATTCGTATGCTCCAAATTGAGCATGGTACGGAAAGGCTTGGCAACTTTTATCGAACTCACAACAGTTTGATTTCGTTATATTTCAATGTAGGTTTCTTAAAATTTGTTGGTTCTTCAGTTAATTACTTAAGTCGTCGTTGCTAATCTCCATAATCTTTAATATGATCGTTTATTAACTGATTAAGCGTCAGCCTTGCTCATTCACGTCTTTTTTTCTTTGCGTCGTCAACAATAACTCTCCGCTCTTCTTCTTCTACATCCAAGTCGTTGCCAGTCCGTCAACTGTTACTCAGGTCATCTGACTTGGCGTTGCCAGATCATTCCCACATTATTAATTATGCATATAAATTGATGCTCTTAGTTAGATTCTAGTCAAAGTTGCCAGTATAAACTGGCAGAAACACTCGCTATCGCTGTTGCTTTCTACCTCCTGCCTCTGGCATACACCCCATTTGTAGCACTTGTGTGCGCTAACCCTCTCAGCTGATGCACAATATACATTGTGTCAGTGTGTGTGTGTGTGTGTGTGTTTGGAAAAGTGTTTTACAGTTATGCTTTTCACTTGTCACCATCGATTACCACTTGGCGCTAATTAACGCTGAATATGCATAAGGTGTTGCTTTGAAGGCAAACAGAGACAGCCAAAGAGACAGACAGAGAGAGAGAGAGAGAGAGAGACAGGCAGAGGGGGAGAAAGAAGCAAAGAGATGCAGAGAGGGAAGACATGCGCATATTGTGGCCGATTATTAAGCGCGGACTCCCATCGGCCAAGAGTTTACGACCTTGCAACTAGCTTAAAATGCACTAACAAGCCCGCGTGCTTGTCATCCGTGTTCCAGGCACTGTCCCCTGCCCCCCTGCCCCTCGGCTCTTGCCCCTTGCTAAGCCTTCCATAGTTTCCCTTTGCTTTTGCAGTTGCTTTTCATCATGTGTTCGCTTTGCAGCGATTATGAAAGACACCAATGTGGTCAGCTGCTTGCTCATAATTTCAAGACCATGCGCGCTTTTTGTGGTTGTCTTTCTCTCTCTTTCTTTGCACTCTCCCATGCGCTCTCTCTCTCTCTCTCTCTGTTTTTGCCTCTCTTTCTTTCTCTCACTTGGCGCATTTCCGGTTTGCGACGCAGTCAAGGGTAGCTGGGGCAACCCTCGCTTAACTTGCGAAATGCAATTAGAAACGTGAGTGCCGATCGTCGAACACGATGAAGACGCAGCCGAAGCTGAAGCCGAAGCCGAAGTGGAAGCCGAAGACGAAGTCTCATTCGGCTGGAAGGGGCTTTGCTGCTGTGTTGGCTGCACTTTCAAGTGGCGAGCGTGCCCGTTCACATCGCCGTGTGCTTTCTCCCGATGTTGTTGTTGTTGTGCTTACCGTTAATTGCTGTGCGGGGCGAGGGAAGAAGAAACTACAAAGCTGGTGTCGGGAATTATGCACGCGGCGCCCGCCGTGCGTTCGCCAGCTGAGATGCGCCACAAAAAGAAGAGGTAGACGCAGCAACCCAGTACCCGAACCAGCTTCGCACTCCCGTAGAGCGAGAGATCCAATGATAACCACGCGAGAGACTGTTTCAAATGATATACATACGTGTAGCTAAATGTCCCACACATCGCAATTCTTTAATATCTAGTTTTTCTCTTTTTTTTTCGATATTTTTCCATGTGTTATCGTGTGTGTTTGTATTGTGTGTGCGGGCGATTGGCAACGATTGGCAGGGCGAAGCAATTCGTCATGCAGGATAACTTTAAAATGATGTAACTATGTTGAGTCTTTTTTCGTATGTAGTTGATGCCTGAACAAAGTATAGTGTTGTGCTGAAGAATACGAACTATCGAACTATCGATAAGCGATAACGCTAAGTTAAACACAGTTAACCACTAACTGTTGCATATTTTAACACACGTTATCGATATACCACAGTTGAACTATTGATATACCAACTTTAATATATCGATAACCACTCGATAAATATCGAAATATGATCAATAATTATCGATTTATAATATTTTAATATTAGGTTGGATATAGTAAGGTATTGTGCTGAAGTATACGAGCTATCGATAACCGATAACGATATGCTACACCGAGTTTACCACTTAACACATGTTATCGAGATACCACAGTTGAATTATCGATATACCACCTTTAAATTATCAATAACCACTCGATAAATATCGAAATATGATCATTATATATCGATTTGTAATATTTGAATATTAAGTTGAATATAGCGAAGTATTGCGCTGAAGTATAAGAGTTATCGATAAGCGATAACGATAAGCTACACAGAGTTTACCACTTAACACATGTTATCGATATACCACAGTTGAATTAAATTATTGAGTTTAATTATCAATAACCACTGATAAATATCGAAATATGATCATTATATATCGATTTGTAATATTTGAATATTAAGTTGAATAAAGTGAAGTATTGTGCTGAAGTATAAGAGTTATCGATAAGCGATAACGATAAGCTTCACATAATTTTCCACTTATTGTTGCAAATTCTTATTATGATTGTGCATACAGGTATCGTTTAACACATGTTATCGATATACAACAGAGGATCCATCGATTTATCACCGATACAACATCGATAAAAACTAGATTCACATCTATGTTTCATCGATAAATACTCGATAAGCGGAGATACATCATCGATGAAGGTCGAGTTATCATATTTGCATTTCATTTTTTGATTTATAATCGATATATCAACAAGTCATCGCCAATATAACCTATACATATAATTACGGTGTTCACTGTGTGGATCAATTAACAAGTCATTAAACCTACGGCATATGCAAAGTATTTAAAGTCTATCCCGTGTTTTGCAACACTTAGCGAACGATGAAACTAATTGCTGCTTTAAGCAATCCCAACTCGATTTGCAAATGTAGAACAAATAGCTCGAGTGTTTAGCTTTAATTGTAGCTCAGCTAGCTGAACCTACGTCTTATATACTCTACCTCCCTTGCTATACCCTGTCCACCCTCCCCCTTCCTCTCGCACAGCCCCTTCCCCTCTTCCTGCTTTCCCGCAAAGTCTTCAAGCTGCTGCCGGAAATGTCAGGAGGCACGAAAGAATTCCATCAAGTGGCTAAGGCAAAGACAGGAAGGGGGAGGGCACAGGGACAAGGAAGAGAGTGAGGGGTAGAGTTTAATATTTTAGGAATCTCGAGGCAAAACAGAAGTGATGTCCAGCCAACGTGTTTGTCATTATTAAAGCAGCGCGTATTTTTTATTTAGGTTTTGCTTTGCTCATTTGGAACATTTTTAATTGATTTGCTTGTTGGTTTCGCCTTCACCGTGGCCATGACCAGCTGGCCGAGTACCCCCTTCGGGAGGGGAGAGTCAGCACCCCAAGCTCGTAGCCACTGGCCTAGCCCCAGCCATGTCTAATACCTTCCCTCCCCCCTCCTGCACCCTTTGCCGCGCTTTGTCATTGCTTACGCCCGCGTGTTGCTTGTTTTATGTAGCACACACGCACGCGAGTGTGTGTGAGTGTGTGTGTATGTGTGTGCATGTGTGTGTGTGCAAGTGGGGGACACAGTGCTTGCTAGAGGCATGGGCGGGTGAAGTCTAAAAGACGCCATCAATTTTGTTATTTTTAGCACGAAAATCGTTTTGCCATTGTGTGCCTCACGAGCTTGCATGGGCCAGGGAAGGGCAACCAAGGGGAGGGGGAGTGTATAGCGGGTTAGCTGCTGTTTGTGCCATGTCAAAAATGCAAAGCATTATCCCGAGCTGCAGCTGGAGTCCATTCTCAGCGTTGAGCGCAGCGGGCGAGCTGTGCTGCTGCTGCTGTTGCTGCTGCCGCTGCTGTTGCTGACGATGATCCATTGCCGTGGGGGCGAGGGGGTGGGCGCTGAGAATTTATTTGTTTGTTTGCCTGACAGCAGCAGATGAAGGACACCAAGAGTAGCGGGGAATGGGGTGCTTGGTGTGGGCCACCCGATTTATTTGTCCCGCTGGCTGTTGTGGCAACGCTGACAAACAAAAAATTTGATCAATAATTTTGCGGCCTCTGCTACCCCCATCCCCTCCCCACTCCCTTTCTCGCTGTTGTGACGTGCGGAGTAAGAGTGACCCATGCAAAATATGCCGCTCTTGTCGTGTGCCTTGCACGTGCTATGACTGACGCTGGTGACGCTGGTGTGGGGCAGCTTATTAGCCATGCAATTGCAAAGCCAAAGTAGAAATAATAAAAAACTCTCACACACACACACACACATATATATATATATATGTATATATATACATAGAAAACGGACTGGGGAAGGATGGCAATTTGCATGCCACATACAGTGCCTGCTAGCCCTGATCTGGCCATGTGGCGGCCACGTTGCGTATGCGTTATGTGAACTCGACAGATTGCGCATGCGACGCGTTGTGCATGCAAAGCAAAGCTGGCACGCTCGTGACCTGTGCAGCACTAACTCAATGACAGATGAATGGAGTCAAGCAAGGCAGACAAAGGGGAAGATTTACTCAGTGTAGAAACTTATTTTGAATTCCTGCAGAAGCTTCTTTTCCTAACACGATTTATGGTGTAATATAGCACAATATAATAAAGTATAATAATAATATAGTATAATAATAATATAGTATAATAATCATATAGCATAATAATAATATATATAATATATTGTATATACCCCACTTGAGCATTTATGAGTACAGGGTATGCTGGTCTTTTTTTAAATAGTTTGCATATTTCTCTCATTTCTCATGGCCAATTTCTCTGTTTGTTGCTAAATAAAAGGGTTAAGACTTGCCAGCGGTTCAAGGGGGTTAAAGCTTGATTGCCGCTGTCACTGTCGCTGCCAGTTGCAGTAGCAGTAGCAGCAGCAGCAGCAGCAACTGTTGTTGACAATGTCAGTGGCAGATGTTGCAGATGCTGTTGATTTGACCTGCGGCAATTGAACGCGCAGCTGCTACTGCAACTCGCATACACACACAGACACATACATACACCACACTCACACATTTATATTAATCGCTTACACACACACACACACACACATGAAACTGTTACGAAATCAGCGCAAAATAAGAATGTGAAAGAGAAATGTGAAAAGAGCAGCCCGCGTTAAGCATGACGCGGCCGACGACCGAATGAGGGAAGCAGGAAGAGGCGGAAGCAGGAGCAGCGGGACAAAGATGGGGCGAGTACAAAACAAGCGAAACGATTCGCTAAATCCGAATTGAAATGTTGCCTGCCTCGGTGGCACGAACTGTCACAACAACAACAGCAACAACAACAACAACAACAGCAGCGAGTCATGCATTAGTTACAGTTGCTTGCTGTTGCTGTTGCTGTCAGAGTTCACGAGTTGCCGAGCCGATGAGTAGCCGAGTTGAGTTTAACTCGAGTATGCCCCTTTCTGTGTGTGTGTGTGTGTGTGTGTGTGCTTGTGCGTGTGTATGTGTGCGTGTCTATGCTGCAGCAGCGCGGCATTTAGTTAAGTTAGTCATGAAGTGAACTCAACTGAACCGAAACAGTCCCAAATTTTCGGCCCGAGCACGACAACAACTACAGCTCTCTCTCCTTGCATGTATGTGTGTCCCTCTGTGTGTGTGTGTGTGTGTGTGCCTCAAGTGGTTTGTCTGCCGCTGCTAGCTTAGATTTCTGGCCAATTGTTTGGCATTTTTGGAGAAGTCGCGACGCTAGCAGACAGCGCGAGTTGCCCCGCAGTCGCGTTGCGCGACTCAGCTCGGCCCAGTTAACCCAACGCCGCGAACTTCGTGTGGTGCGTGCTCGTCTCGTCAGTCTCACTGTGTGTGTGTGTATGTGTGTGTGTGGCAACTTCGTAGCCTGCTCTGCTGCTACTGCTGCTGCTGGCGCTGGGGCATTGTCAACGAGGCGGCGCAGAGTTCATACAATTGTGGCACGCGGCGCGTTAGCACGTGGCTCACTCACTGATAACGCAGTGGCCACTGGGCGCACAGAGCCAGTGCGAAAGGCAGAGAGTGAGAGCGAGAAAGCGAGTGTGTGTATGAGCGAGAGACAAGAAGAACGCGCTGCAGTGTGTCGCGATCTGCGTTTAACATTTTTTCCAATTTTTTTCGTGTGTGCAAAGTGTGCAAAGTGTGTGTGCGTGTGTGTGTGTGTGTGTGTGTGTGTGTGCGTCAGTCACCTTATCAATGCACTACCAAACACTGTGATAAACAAGTGGCCTAACGCAACAGCAACAGCAACAACAACAACAACATTTTTTTTCTGGTGCCGTGTGCAGTGTGCTCAAAAAGAAGCAAGAAGAGAAAGTGTGTTCAATTTCAGAAAACATCACTAAAAAATAAAAATAAATAAATAAATAAATACTTGATAAACTCTTTTTTTTATTAAATAAAAGTTCTCAATAAATTATAAAATAATAAATAAGTAACTTTCTATAATAAATTTTATTGAACTCAAAACAAATAATGAAACAGTAAATAAAACTCAACTAAAACCCCTCGATTTACTAAAGGCACAACTAATTAGTATAACTAAAATAATTCAACTAATTTAATAAATTAAATAAAGTATCACAATTTTTGAAGAATTTAATCAGCAGTCGCTTGAGAAGAAGTTTTAGCTCTTTACACTGCGAGAAAACTCGCACACAATATCAAGAACAAGTTCAAAAATACGCAAATTGGTTTCACAAAACATAGCAATGAACACGCACAATGGCAACAACAACAGCAGCAGCAGCAACAACAACAATAGCAGCAGCAACAATGGCAACGAACAGCAGCAGCAGCAGCAGAGAGCAACGGCCAACAGCAGCATCAGCCGCAGCAGCAACTAGCAGCAGCAGCAGCAGCAACAGCACTCGGCAAAGTTGTCGATGTTGCTGCTGCAGCAACAACAACAACGGCAACAACAGCAACTGCTGCTGCCCAAACACGTCCTGCGACAGCCCCAGCACGGAGCAGCAGCAGCAACAACAACAATAATAACCCTCAGCAGCAACAGCAGCTTCATCCTCTCAGCCATGCAAGCAACAACAACAATAACAACAATGAGCAGTCACAGCAGCAGCCTTGTCGTGAGCGGTATTGTCAACAACTACAACACTGCCACAGCAACAGCACCAACATCGGGCCATAGCCACAGTAGCAGCAGCAACAACAACAGCAGCAGCAGCAACAACAACCACATCTATGTGAATCCGCACAGCTACGAAAGCAGCAGCAGCACCGCCACCGGCAGCGGCAACATCAGTGGCTCCACAGCCGTCATGTTGCCACTGCCGCCTCTAACGTTGCAGCTACAACTGCCCACCGACAGTGCAAGTGCGGGGGGAGGCAGCAGCAACAACAACAACACTAGCAACAGCAACGGGCTGAGCCTGGGCGCGATCAGTCGCCCTGGCACCTCGACAACACTGAGCACGCTCAACACATATCTCTTTCCCTGCGGCGCCGACTCGGCTGGCACCATTGGCGGTGGCACGTTCAACGGCAGCACCAGCTGCGACCTCGATAGCAACTTCAGTCAGATGGTTGCTGGTGGCGGCGGCGGCGGCGGCAGCAGCGAAGCGGGCAGCTCTGCGGCGCATAGCCCCTGCCTGGCTGCAGGACCAAGTGCAGGCAGCTCTGGCCTGGGGTTGGCAGTCAACTTTGGCGGCTTTATCAACAAGCGACGCATACGCAAACTGTTTGGCGTCGGCGGCGGCGATGGCGGAGATGGGTTTGGGCCCTACGGCACTGCGCTGCGACGGCGCAGCTCGCACATGGTGCAATTTCACAAGAAGAAGCAGCAGCAGGAACAGCTCGAGCAGCAGCAGCGCATAGCGACGGTTGCGTCGGCAAATGCGGCCTTCCTGGAGCGCAAAGAGCAGCAGCAACAGCAGCAGCTGCAGCAACAGCAACAATTGCATCAACAGCAGCAGCAGCAACACACACAGCACCAGCATCAGCATCAGCATCCGCATCTGTTGCTGCTGCAGCCACAGCCGGAACAAAAGAAGAAGAAGAAGCCACCAGGACCGCCGGCGCAGGTGCGTCAACAGGCATCGCGGACCATGGACGATCCGCTGATGAATCGGCCGAGGAAGAACACACCCGCGCTGGGCAAGAAGAAGGATAAGCAGAAGGAGCGCGACTGGGAGAAGGACAGGGACAAGGAGAAGGACAGATACAAGGATTATGGCTATGAGAAGTACCCAAATCACGCACTGTTCTTATCACACAACTTAGATACGATATACGATATACGATACGATATACGATATACGTTGCGATATACGTTACACCTCAACAGCCTCAACGAAGCTTTTGAATTTTTTTTTTCGGTTTTAGAATTTTTATGAATTTGAAACTTAAATTTGAATTTGAATTTTCGAACTTTTGTTTTTGTTTTGCCTTAAGCGCTAAATAAATTGAAATACATGCAATAAGTATCGATGGAATTTTGCTGTTTCCTTTGCTTGTTTTTTTGTGTGCTTACTCAATCCACGCTGCGGCTTCTGCTTTAGCTTCCTCAAGAAACTCATCAACTGCTTTCATTTTGTTATTTGATTTCTTTGGCTTTGCACAGATTTGTTATCAATTTGTAGAAACACACGCGTATACCCTGCAAATGAACTTACAACATTATGGACTATATATAATATCAAAGTATCAAGCGCAGAGATCATTGAAATCTTGATTGATAGCTCTGTCAACTGATTGAGTGCCACCTGAGAGTTTTCTCAGTTATCACAGCTTAATTCTTGCACCGTCGCTTACTGGGTAACTGTTGGGCGTGCAGATCACTCTGTTGTACACCACAACGTATGCGTAATGCCAGCGACGGGTTCAACATGCCAATAGGCGAGTCATTGCCCTGTCGCACAGAGAGACAACGACTTCGCGACAATTTGGCTGCCACTTCCGCCTGTTTGCCAGCCATTTGCCATTCTCTACAGCCATCTCTCTCTCTCTCTCTTTCACGCCATCTCTTGCTTTGCCACACAGTTTCAGCTCCAGCTTCAGACGGCGCCGTTGTTGTCGCCGTTGTCGTAGCCAAAATTTACGAAAAAAATCGAAACGAAATCTTTTGGTTGCCAGCTTCGGAAGAGGGCAAAAGCAAAGCGAATAAAGCGAATAAAACGAATAAAACGAATACGCGTAGTCATCTGGGCGACTAACTGGAGCCGGGATAACTCAGCAGCACACACACACATTGACACAGGCAAACTCACTCGCTTGTCTCATTACGCATACGCCGCGTTGCGTAAGCAGCGCGTAATTAATTCGCGAGTGCGTCATATCTGTTCAGGGCAGCAGGTGCGAATTTTCGGCCTTACTGTGTATGTGTGTACGAATTTAATTACTGTTGAGTGTGTGTGTGTGTAGAGGAGCTCATGTAGAAACGTGTGAAGAGCTGAAGACAGCTGAAACTTTTTCTGCTTAACTTAACTTGTCTCTCTTTGAGATGCGCCAAGGATTGTCCAATGAGCAACTCTTTAAGTAATCCATGCACGCAGCATTTCATGCTGTAATTAAAGGTTATAAGTCCTTTGATAAGTAGAAACTCCAAAGAAGAAAAAAGGTTACTTTTGATATGCTAAAGAACTTATCAAATGTTAGCTTTTCTACTTGGCATTAACTGTCTTCACAGAGAAAGATTCTTCCCGATTGAACACTTCCTCTGATGAGATGGTAGGTGGATCAACTATTTCCATTAGAAAGAAGCTGGCTATGAGCACAGCATAGGGCAAACATCTGATGTACTCCTTTAACAAATTCTCGCGACTATAGAGAGATATATTAAAAAATATATATATATATATATAATACGAGTAGTAATTGCTAACTAGACAGCTTATCTTGTGTTTAAACCAAAGCTTATGATCATTAAGTTATTATATGTTGCTCCTGTTATATGAAATAACATATTAATTATATTCTTTGTGCAAATGTATGTAGGGGGTGTAGCAGACACAACAAAGTATATATTTTCTTGCTCAGGATCACAGTTAAAGTCGATTAAGCCTTGCCTGTCTATCTGTCTATCTGTTTGTCTTTTTGAACATACATATTTCAGTTATTTTAAGAGCTAGAGACACTTAATTTTGCAGGATGTTGCTTGTATACTATGCGCAGATGAAGGTCATTTTATATGTTGATGATGCCACGGGTATTTTATAGCCCGTCAAGTTTTATTTAAACTTGATTAGGGGAAAGTAAACGACTCCAAGCATGCCTAGTTTGCTTGGCTTTGCAGTTCAATGAGATACGAGCAATGATAAGGCTCCCAAGGGATATATGATACACTGCGCAACAACCGATTAGCACGCTCTCTAACCTATCAGTTTGAAGGAAAACAACTCCCTACTCTGAATATGTTTCATGCGCATTCTATTTTTATACCCTTCGACCATTAAAAATGGTCAAAAAAAGGGTATACTAACTTTGTGCAAATGTATGTAACAGGCAAAAGGAGGCGTGGCAGACCCCATAAAGTATATATATTCTTGCTCAGGATCACAAGCTGAGTGGATTGAGCCACGCCCGTCTGTCTGAATGTCCGGCTGTCCTGATGTCCGGATGACCAGATGAACACACAGATCTCAGCAATTATAAATGGTGCTAGACACCAAATTTGGAATGAAGGTTCCTATGTACTCGTTCCTTTTATTCTGTATCATTTTCGCTCATTCTAAGTATAACTGTGAGCTCTGGAAGTGCACCGTTATTTTGCTTTGCTTTTTTCTTTGAAGTGTATATGGTTTATATAAGCTGAGCTCAATCATAAGCAAACTTCAAAGTGCTCTCTGCTTCCTTGTCTCTCTCTCTCTCTCACTGTGTGCCTGCTGCTGCCTTCTTCTTGCCATTATAAAACTGTACAAACATAATTTATCTAGACAGTCTTAACTAGTTCCTGCTAAAGAACTTCTCTGGTACTTTTCCAAGAACTTCCCACCCCATTCATTGAGCAGAACTTCAATTTGCTGCATTAAATCGCAGCAGAAGTCGATTTGCCTCGCAATGAAATTTCTCTTGGCCCATTTTTGCTTTCGTTTCCTGGCTTTGAGCTTTGCTTTATTTCTCATTTATTTAATATGTCACACGGTCAACAACAACAACTGCAACAATAGCAACAGAAACAAGAAATTGCAGAAATGAGCAATAGCAAAGGGAAATGTGTTGGTGAGGGGAAGGGGAGGGGGAAGGAAGCGTGAGAAGGGGGGAATAATAATAATAAAAAGCAAACAAAAAAAATGTTGCGAGAAAATTGCTTTAATATGCCTTGCGTGTGTGTGGTATATATGTATATGTGTGTGTGTGTATGTGTATCGCGTGTGTTGTTTGCCCTTTGCATTCTTGTTGTTGTTGTCGTGCGATTGTTGTTATTATTTGCGCGCTTTTTAGCTGCTTCCGCTGCCGCCGTCTCATTCGGCCAACCAAAATTTATGTCAATGCCACACAGCAACAGCAACAGCAGCAGCAACAACAGCCGGCACACACACACGTCTATGTGTGTGTGTAGACATGCAAAACAAAGTCGAACTCCGGACAGAGTTCGCGCCTGGCAAACATTACTCTGCAGTTTCAGTTAATTGGCAACAACAACAGCAACAACAGCAGCAGAAAGAGGGGTACCTGCCCCGCTTCCGCCCCCCACCCAAATACTCTGGACATGGCCAGCAGGAAGGGCGGGTGGTGGTCGTCGTTGTCGCTGTCGTTGTCCCAGCAACTTCGACGACGACGACGACGAAAGCAAAAAAAACATGCGACGTTGCCGCGACTTGTAGCCGCCATTGGAATTGCCGCACTTTGCCCGCGGCAACTCGACCGCCCACAGCGACCTCGCCCAGCAGAGGAGGAAAGTGGGAAGTAGGAAAGGGGAAAAGAGGAAATGCTGGGGTCGGGGGTGGCGCGGTAACATCGGCCAAGTGCCCTTGATTTGTGTGCACGGCATGTGGCGGCGTGTTGACTATTTGCATTGCATGTCAGCAGCGCAGCGTGTGATTGTGTGTTTGTGTGTGTGAGAGAGAAGGAGAGTGTGTGTGTGTCTATTGTGTATGTGTGTGTGTGTTCCAATAATGTCGTAACATGGCCTTTGTGGCGATCTTTGTGGCGCGATAAGTGAAAGCAAAGCGAAGTTTAGCTGAGTGTGGCTTGCTCGACGAGCAAATACCCTAGTGAAGTCACTCGTTATGCTGTGCACCCCTTCATCATTCTTCTCACTTTATACAGGGTATTCGCAGTAGCATACAACATTTACTGTCGCTCAGTCGCAACTTTATTTTGCACTTTGTAACTGTAGCTAATTAGAAAAGCAATTTACTGAGTGAGGGAAGGAAAGTGGGAAGGGGAAGGAGGCAGGGGAAACGGAGAAAGGGGAGGCAAGGTCTTTGGACGAGGTCGCTGGAAAATGTATGGCATGGTGGGCGTGGTTTGTTGCAAGCGCCAATCGCCCATTGTACTTCGCTTGGCAGCTGATTTGCATTCCTCGACGCCTTTTTGGGCGCCAACAGCGATAACACTGTGCAACAAGGTTAAGCTCCCGACTCTAGACCTTATTCATATTTTAACAACATTTTAAAAAATATTTAGATGCTTATAAAAGAGGAAAATCAAAGCAGAGGATGCCGGAAAGTTGGCAAGAATTTTGCTTAAGAAAGTAACGAAAGAAAAAGATGAAGAAGCTGAATGGGGAAAATGAGCATCACACGAAACAAAAATGAGCATCATTTTCCTCATTTAGCTTCTTCATCTTTTTCTTTCATTACTTGCTTAAATTGAAAAACTTGATTTTTGGAATCAACATTTTCCGCATACACACTGTTTGTCGTCATAGTATGAATACATTTACAAGTCTTGTTACACGGCAAAGTGTAAAGAGCTTTGGGAACTTGCGAATAATACCCCATACAGTCCCTTTATATACCCCATATCCCGTATAACGTATGTATATATGCACTCGATGCATTGTTGCCGCTTTGTACTTGATTCATTTAGCAGTCCTTGCCACAGCGGCAAGTGCTGCCAATTCAAACTCGGGCGTCATTCGCAATGGTACGTGCTGCGTTGAAAAGTATGCTATGATTTTGTTGCAGCAGCTCTGCCGTGTTTGTATACACACGTGTGTGTGTGTGTGAATGTGGTGCAACTTCAACTCAAGTGGTGCCAATTAGCTGCCGCTGTTAACGAACCAATCGACTTTCCCCTCTCCCCTACGCCCCCCGACACCCCCTTCTGCACACCCCACGTTCTCCTTGGGCATATGCCTTTCACTGGGCCTTGAACTGGCCGGAAAAATTGAACACGAAACAAAAACAAAATGGGAACGAAAGTAAAAGTTGCCTGCAACTTACGGCAGCTGCATGAATAATGTGAATAGCTTAGCACATGTGTGCTTGCCCCACTGCCTGTGTGTGTGTGTGTGTTTTTGTCCGCATGCTGCAAGCCCGGCCTGGGCCAATTCGAAGGTCGAGACTGCGACGGCGCCACTGCAGCGCTCCCATTAGCCATGCCCCATGCCACATGCCACATGCCCGCAGCAGGAACCGTTTGATGAACTTGCTGACGTCATGGCGTCTGGGCTGCCACCTGCCACCGCTCTCAACTCACCTGACCAGGCTTGCCACCTTTTGTCTTACAAACTGTTCCATATTTATTTATTGCTCGCTGCGACAAACTTTCGCTAGAGTTCTAGACGCCAGCAGCGATTTATTTGCTGCCTGCCCGTCTGTCGTTCATCTTTTTATAGCCTGTCGGCGACTTTTAGCTGTTGTCATTTGGCTGCTGCCACTGATGTTGCTAGTGTTGCTGCTGCTGCTGCTGTTGTCGTTTATTTGCCGTCATCAACTTTTCGCTCGCATCACGCGAGCAACTCTCAAATTTTACTAGTTCGCCCGCCTGCTGATTGCTTTTATTATAGGCCCACACATACATACACGCACAGACACACACACACAGACACACATGCTGTGTGGCGCCCCGTCGGCATTTTGGTTAGCAGCCAGCAACAGCAACAAAACACATGAGCAATCACTGCAACAACTATCTGTTTGCTTGGCATTTATGAGCTTCTTAGCTGGCTCATCTAATGACCCACACACACACACACACACTCATATATATATATTTATATATATAATCTCTTCTTTTGATATTTCTGTCTCTCTCTCTCTCTGTCTCTCTCTCACACACAAAGTATCAATATTCCCTTTATTAAGTCAATTTTGTGTGTGCTTGTCACCAGATCGGTGCCAAAAAGCTGCTCAAGCTACTTAAAACGAGCATGACAGACTGGCAAATACCCTGTAGATTATCGTATATATAAAGTCCTGAGCTGAGCTTAACTTGTCTGCAATGTTTGACTGTCCCAGCAGCAACAACTATGTTTAAAGGGAAAATTCGGATAAATATATTTATATATTGTATAATTACAATATATTATAAATAAATATATACAGTCGATTCTACAGTTTCAATGAGATATATTGTTTCTACAGTCCATAAAGTAAATTTGAATTTTTGTAGATGTTGCACAGCGACAACTGTTGCTATGAGTTTGAGGCAGCAACAGCAGTGCAGTAATGGTTCAACATATTTTACAGGGTATCTAATGGCATTATCAACATATTTAAGCATGGGCCAACAGCAAACAATAAGCGAATTGACAAAAGGGCAACAGCAGCAGTAGCAGCAGCAGTAGCAGCAACAACAACAGCAACAGCAACAGCAGCTTTTTGTCAGTATAACTAACATTTTTCTGAGGCGCCTCGTATGACAAAGTGTGCAACATACACACACACACACCAACATTGCAGGCATAGACCTTTTGCGCACTCAAGTGGCTGCATTTATGGTTGTTATTGTTGTTGTTGTTGTTGCTTCTTGAGATTGTGTTGTTGCTGACGTGGTAGCAGTTCAAACGCTGACGCTGGCGTCGCAGTTGCTGCTGCTGCTGCTGTTGCTGCTGTTGCTGCTGTTACTGCTGTTGCTGTTGCTGTTGCTATTGCCTGCGGCCGTCGCCTTTAGCCAATTGATGTGCACCAGGGCCAAAGTTGAGCGGCAGCTGGCGTCGCCTCTGTTGCTGTTGTCGCTGTTGCTGTTGTTGTTGTTGCTCTTTATTATTTTTTACAGTTGTAAGTTGACATTTTCCATGCAGATGTTGTTGTTGTCGCTGCTGCTGCTATCGCTGCTGCTGTTGCCGCTACTGCTGCTGCTACTGCTGCTGCTGCTGGTGACAATCATTTGTTGTTGCCACTGTCTCTTATGATTTTCTCTGCTTTGTTGCTTCTGCTGCTGTCGCTGCTGCTGTTGCTGCTGTTGCTGCTGCTGCTGTTGCTGTTGCTGCTGCTGTTGTTGCTGTTCAGCTTGTGCGAGCGCCTTTTCAGCTGTCAACCGAATTGCAATTTTCGGCGTGTGTGTGAGTGTGTGTGAGTGTGTGTGTGTGTGTGAGTGTGTGAGTTTGTGTGTGTGTTAGTAAGTTTGAAATTGTTTTTTTTTTTTTGGCTTTTTTCTGGCTTTCTTTGGGCAGTCAGGCAAACATTTTAGGTTCTGTCGGCTCTTTTTGGACTGATGTTGCTGGCGTTGCTGGCGCAGCCGTTGCCGTTGCACTTGCAGTTGCAATTGGCGCGGCGCGGCGGACAAATAAAAGCGGAAACATCGCCAGTAACTCGCACACGAATTTCTTGCAGTGCATCACACAACAAGTTTTCAGTTTCACGCTTCCTGTTTTTCCCTTTGCTCGTTTTGCGTGCGGCACACGTTTCCTTTCCGACTCGAGTGTTCGCGGTTTTTCCGCTTTTCCTGGTTTTCACCCCGGTAGCCCCAAATAACGGGAACAAACGGGAACAAAATGGCCGCCGCGCGCAGCGCCCCAGGAGCTGCTGGGCCTGCGGTTTGCTGTGCGTATCTCGTTTTTCTTGCAATTTTTGTTCAAGTGGTGGCAACATTGCTGTGACTGTGTGAGCCGGGCAAAGTCGAGTCGCCGAGGATCGCCTGCTAAGGATCGCCTGCTGTCACGCCCTCGAGGATGTCCTGCTCAATATGTAACTATCAGTCAATCTCAACCTCAACTCACCTCACCCTCTCTCTCTCTGTCGCTCTTTTCTTCCTTTGCGTCTTGCAAGCTTCATCAATTTTCAATCTCAATTGCAATTTAACTTGAGAATTATCGACAATATAATCGCTTTTGCGCTCCCGCCTCTGCCTCGGCTCCCCCATTACGCTCTTCTGCCAGTCGACTCGACCTTAAATTAGAAATTTATGGAACAAACTGCGAACGGAAATGTGCCAAAGAGCTGAAGATGGGGGAAAATCAATTGATACGCAAATCAAATTTTCATTCTTCTTTTGCATGCGTGTGTGTGTGTGTGTGTGAGTGTGGGTATGTGGTTGACCCAGTCTCAAATAAAATACTTGCTTTATTGACCGTTTTTGCTGAGCACAACAACAACAATAAAAAAGAACAGTGACAGCAACAACGGCAACGACGGCAGTTCCAACATTGAATGCAATTTGTAAAGCTTAATTCAGTTTTAGTGCGCATACACTGCGAGAAATGCGTTGTAAAACTCAAAGTTAGCAAATTGCAAGCAATGAAAAATCGAGTACAATATTCTTTAAAGCGATAAGGATTCAATTGAATGACATTTCGAATTGCAAAGTATTCAGATAAACAGTGTAAATAAGGCAAGGTTAAATATTCATGTATACATATATAATGTAGAATATATAACAACATATAGAATATGTTCTATTCAAATTTAAATATTCATGTATATATATAATATAGAATATGTGTGTATATATTCTATATTTTATATAATATAGAATATGTTTGTATATATTCTATATTATATATATACATACATGAATTTTTAAACTTTCAATTTTTACACTGTTATATATGTACATATATGTACATATATATACATATATATATATACATGTGTGCCTTTATTATTTCTTTGCATCTACATTATCTTCCCTTTGACTTATGGCGCCATCAGCTACTTCCCTTCTTCACTTTTCGCTCAGTGCATTCGATTTCATTAAGTTCATTCAATATTCCATGAATTGAGTCAACTGCTGCTGGTAAATATGTATCGACATTCAGTTTGAATGCAAAAGCAATTATCATTGATTAAGTTTAAACGTTCAATCGAACACTGAACTGTGAATAATGCGAGTACTCAATCATTTAAACGAATTTCCGATAAGGTTGCACTCAAACGAATTTCGATTTAATTATCGATGCAATCGGTCTATAAACAATGTGAATTGTTACACTTGTATGTGCGTGTGTCAGATTCGAGGTTACTATTGGAGATATCATACTATCGGGACGACAAACATTTGCTGTTTTCTTCTTTTCTTAATGGCCTGTTCATGGTGAATGTTATCATATCGATAAGCTTATTTAAGTGTATATACTATCATTAATCGATGCATCGATTGCTGAAGTTGATAGCATAACTTTAACACGAACGATATCTGATAATATCGATGTATTACAATTACAAATTACAAATCGACTCGATAAGAGGATGATTTGCAACTCTGGCACTTCAGTATTTAAAAGTGTAGCCATTATTATCGCCTATCGATTGGCATATTGAAAATCAATACAAACGAGAGACAATGCAAAGTTGAAACAGATAATATCATTATCACCTATCGATAGACATGTCTGAAACTGATACCATTTCGCCTATTGATTGGTACACTATTATAGCCCATCGATAGGCATATCGGAAGTGAATTCAAATGAAAGACCGATAGCTGAAACAGATAGCATTACTATCGCCTATGGCTAGGCATATCGGAAATCAATTCAAGCAAACGACAGACAAGTAAAGAATGAAAACACAACGAGCGATCTTTCCACCCACTCACAGACAGACAAAGAAGCTCATCGCTCATTCAGTCAAACTCATCTAAGGCAGCCACATTACACGCTAATTGTTGTTGCTCTTTGACTGACAGTCAGACGGCAGGCAGGAAAGGGAGTGGATAGGGGGGGAGACGGACAAACTGAGGCAGCTGAGGTGTCATTAGAGCGAGCAGTTTGCGTGCTTTTTGTTTACCCGTTGCTGGGTAGGGCGTGTTTGTTGTCTGCGGCGCTTCTAAGCCCCAAGACGGTCTCGCACACACACACACATACACAGACACGTGGCATGTGTGTATGCCAATGTAGAGCAGCTGTCTATAATTACACACATGTCCATGTGTGTGTGTGTGTGTTTGGTCTGTTTAAAGAGTCTTGTGTAACCAACACACAGGAATAAAATTAAAAGTAAAAGTAACAGAAACGAATTTTGTCAGACCAACCACCTTCCCCCTCCCACACTCCCTCCCCCTTCTTGCTTAGTCTCCCACACTGCGCCTTCCTTCTATATTCCTCTCTCTCTCTCTCTCTCTCTCTGTCTTTCTCTCTCTCGCTCACTGGGCTGCGCTTTCGACCAAATTGCAAGCATAAATTGCGGGCGCCAAAGTGCAAGTGACGATGAGGCAGCAGCAGCAGCTGAAGAATAGGGCAGAGGGGGTGTATGGGGGGTGGGAGCGGGGGGTTAGGTCAACCAGCTGATGGCTCCAAAGAAACGTTAAACGTTATTTTCATTCGCCATTTTCGCCGCTTTCATTGCATTTTCATTGCATTGTTTTGTGAGTCCTTCAGCGTTTAGCAATCAATTTTTGGCCCGTTTTTGCTGCAGCTGTTTTCGTTGCTGTTGTTGTTGTCGTTGTTCTTGCTATTTCAATTTCTAAAGCAGCCCAAACTCATGGAGGCACCTCTCTCTGTGTGTGTGTGTGTATGTATGTGTGTGTGTGTGTGTGTGTGTCGCTGAAATGGTGAAAATGTTCTGTGCCATCGCCAGTTGCATAAACGGCGCACGCGAACGCGCATGAGACGAGTGCAAATTTTAATGAAAATTACATAAATGAATTGGTAGAAAAACTCAATGCAAACGACAACGAAAGCGAAAGCGATAACGATAACAACAGCAGTAGCAGCAGCAGCCCCAGCAATAACAATAACAGAGCAGAAGAAGCAGCAGCAGCGGCAGCAGCTGAGGCGCCAAGCGGTCCAGTTGAAAGTGGGAGAGCGCCAGAGAAAGACAGAGAGAGAGAAAAGAAACTCCCCAGTGTGTTGCAGAGTTCAAATATACTGCTTAGCTTTGGCTGTTGTTGTTGTTGTTGCTGTTGCTGTTGCTGTTCTGTTGATATTCTTTTTTGCTGCTTACGCACTTTTAGACAAACAAAGCAGTGTCAACGTATGCTCGCACAGCAGCAGCAGCAGCAACAACAACAACAATGTAGCACTGCTTGCCACCGCATGCTGTGTGTGCTGCCTCTCGCTCCCTCTCGTGTGCATTGCTGTCTCGTGCTCTCTCCGTCGCGCTCCATAAACGCAGCAGAGGCAACGGCAACGGCAACGGGGCGAGCGCTCTCTGCCACTTGCTTTGGTTCTCGCTCTCTCTCTCTCTCTCTCTCTCCCACAATACTCTCCCTTCTCGTGTGGCATCTCTGACACGCTGAGAGGCTGAGCTGCTGGAAACGTATTGGCAAAATGTGAAACATGCAGCGCGTATTTGTTGTTGTGCCAGCGCCAGCGCCGTTTACCGTTCGTCGTTTGTCGTTTGTCGTCTGTCGTATGTCATTTGTCGCCTCTGTCGAGTTTACCGCTTAGCGCTCTTCCTTGTTTTGTTGCTTTCTGTCATTGTTTTCGCCTTGGTCGCGTTCGGAACTTTATTTTTAACTGTGTCCAATTTCAACATAGAATTTTTTTTTCGATTTTTTTCCATTGTGTTTTCCAAAAAGAAAGAATACCGAAATTTGTGTTCGATTTAAGTTCTCAACGTGACAAAGTGCGTGTACACGGGCACGACTGCTTGCCAGTGTGTGTATAAGTATACATATGTGTATGTACACGTGTGTGTGTGCGTGCATGTATGTGTGAGTGTGTGTGTCTGTACATGTGGGTGTGTGTGTGTTGTCAGCTTGCCACACTGTGCATTTAATTGCATTTCAAGCCAAAAACAATTGACTAAAGTGCAAATCAAGCTGAAACATTTGCAACCACAACAAAAGGATTTTGGCAACCCTTCTTGCCACACTGCCACCCTCGCTCTCTCTCTTTCTCTCTCTCTCTGCCTGTCCCTCTCCCGCTCTCTCTCACATTGTCTCTGCTCATTCCACTCTGTGTCAGTGTGTCAGTGTTACATTGCCAAAGCCGGCGCTAGAGTTCTGTGTGTGTCGTCCATTGCCAAAGTGTTTCCCCCTTGTCAGCCCACCCCCTCGAGCGTTGAAACGTTTTGGCAATCGAAACACAGCGCCACAAATAGAATTGTTTTCTAGTTGCTGTTGTTGTTGTTGTCCCCATCAGCGTCGTCGTCGCCGTCAGCGTCAGCGTCAACGTCGCTACCTGCGGGTGTTCTTCTGTTTACTTCGTTGCGTTGCGCGGCATTTACGTTACGTTACGCGTTACGTATAAGCAGTGTGCGAGCCGCCAATGCGGATGTCGAATGTGTGTACGCGTCTTTCTCTCTGTGTGTCTGTGTGTGTGTGTCTGTGTGTGAGTGTGTCAGTGTATGTTCATTTTTTGCCAATTGTGCGAACTGCTCAAATAGCTGAAATGCCTTTTAATCTGATTAACAATGCAGCAGCACGCAAAATGAGTGCGCCAGCAGCGCAGCAGCAGAGCAGCAGAGCCAGCAGCTGTAGCTGCACTCTTTGCATGTACTTGTGTGCATGTGTATGTGTGTGTGTGTGTGTGTCTGTGCGTCTTACCGCATTTTTTTGACGTGCTCGCTTTCTTTTTTTTTCTGCAAATGTAAACAAATTTTTTGTTGGCCAACATGAAGAAAATTAAGAAAAGCCGCTGAAACCGCGTTTTTGCCACGCTCAACGTGTGGCTGGTGGCTGTGTGTGTTAGCTGGTGTATGTGTGTGACTGTGTGTGTGTGCTTGGCGCATGCTTATCCTAGAACTTCCTCCCGCTGCCGCCGCCGCAGCCACAGCCGACGTGCGCTGTGTCCGGAGTTGGCCATAACAATGACACATTTGCCGCAACTGGCGTCGTTTATTTACGTTTACTTAACGCCAGCCAACTAACTGTTTTATTGTCTCTCTGTGTCTGTGTGACTGTGTGTGCGTGCTGGTGTCTGTGTGACTGTGTGCTGGTGCTGCTGTGTGTGTTTCCTCTGCAGTCGCTGGGGAATTGCTGGCGCCTGGTGGCTTATACTTAATATTTAGTTTTGTAATTGTACCGCCTCCCTGCCCCACAAAATTGTGCTTAATTAATTAATTAAAATGCGACAGCAGCGGCAACAACAACAACAACAACAGCAGCAACAACAGCAACGAGAACAACCTGAGCTGCTGTCGCTGCTGCTGCTCTGCTCAGTTGACCGCGTGGCGCCAAGTTGAGCGCAACTTGAAACTGCAGCAAACATCGGGCAGTACTTTCCCTCTTTGTTTCTTCCCCCCCCCCGCACCATGCCCCTCTGGCAAAACAGCTGGTGCTGCTGCTGCCGCTGCCGACAGCGGAGAGCGACAGATGCGGCAAACAGCTGTGCGCGTGTGCGAGCGAGATGGCCGCATGCCGCGTGCCGACCTTGCGGAACGCAACGAAATGAAATGAAACGAAGCGCCGCAAAACAGTCAAGTAAATAGGCAACAAATTCAAAGAGCGCAATCGAGAAAGATTCAAAACAGAAATCCAACTGAGAAAAAGCAAAATAAAAATAAAAATAAAACAGGGGGGGGAAAAATTTGAAGGAGGGCACAAGAATTGAAATGTGAAAAATGCGAGGGAAAATGTGTTGCCAAATACTTTAGCACGTTTGAAGTGAACTACTGCAACATCATCAACAACAACAGCAACAAAAACAACAGCAACATGTGGCCAAAGTCAAACAAAAACAACAGCAACATCAACAACAGCAACAGAAAAATTGCAATTTAATTGTGAGCAAAACCGAAATTCAACCAAAGTTGCCGCAACAGCAGCAATAAATAAAACAAAATCCACGGCAACAGTGGGCAACAAAAGTATGCAGGCACATGAGCCGCATTTTCCAACCCTCCCCCTTCCTTCCCCTCCTCCCTCTACCTGTCCCTTCTCCACCTACTTAACGCATTCAAAATAACTTTCCACTTTTGTTTTCCTGGTAACTGTCACAGCACAAGCAAATGAAAAGGGGAAAAGGAAGAAGAGAGGGACCGAGTGAAAGTTGTGCGTTAAATAACTTATACGCAGCACTGTTGAGTGTGTGTCAACTTGTGCCACAGCAGCAACAGCAGCAACAGCAGCAGCAGCGAAACATGAAAATAGTTTTAGTCGCAAGTTTTAGTCAAAGTTTTCCTGTGAAAACTTTGCGCAAACGAAAACAATGTAAATAAACCAGACGGGGGAGGAAGCGGTAAAGGGGGAGGTATATAGGAGGGAGGAAAATCAAAACAACACACTTACATACGTGCACAGTACGTGGGACATAACTATAGCTTATTTTTTTATTAGATTATATTTGTGTGTGTGTGGAAAACTCTTTTGGACACTGGAGGTGGCTGAGGAAGAAAGTTCAATGTACAAATGAAAAGTTTCAAGAAAGAGAAATGGGAAATATTCAGTTCATGAATACACAATGTATAAGGAACGGAGGTGTTCATAATAGATCACAGTTCGTCAAGTAGTGGCTGTTGTCTTAGAGCATATAAAACAAAAAAGAAAGTAACAAGAGAGTTGGGTCGACGATAAGTAGGGCTTCACTTGTTCGTCCTTTCAATGCGGGCAATATATTTATATATATATAGAAGCGGGCCATTATAAGACATATTGGCACCAATTTTGGTTGCCCTTGATTCTATAGTCTCTGAGATATAGACGCTCATACAGACAAACAGACGGATTTTAGCCGCTGATTTAGAATATAAATACATTGTGAAGGGGACTGTAGCACCTGCGGACTGTTAGACACATTTTCGGGTTGAGGAAACTTATAATACTTATAATACCCTACTATTTTATACATAGTTGGCGGGTTTAATGATTGATGTTTGAGCTGAGAAACATTGCTGCATATTTTACCGAAAGATGTCCTTAATGAAATCAGAAATAAATTGAGCTTTAGTTGAAAGGAAGATTAGTTAACTTCATATACTTTCAAAAAAGTCAAAATAATTTAAAAAATATACGATAGCTAAAAGCTAGACAAAATTATGGCTATGCTAAATACATATTTGTATATAACGCATTAACGTTCTTCCACAATATATTACAAATCCCTAATTACGTTAAGCTTTTAGTTCATGACGTGGCACACTCTCTCTCTCTCTTTATCCTCTTTCTCGTTCTCTGTCATGCCAGACAAATCCGTCCGACAATTGCCAATTTCTGATTTAATACTCGGCTAAGGCGAACAAATATAATAATTTGCCAAATTGCCAAGAACCTATGGCAAAATGCTGCAGTAATTCGATGTGTGATGTGTGATGTATGATATATGATATATAATATATGATTTAGGGCCACATTTGTTGGCTCTTGCTGTCGTTATTGTTGCTTGTACCCTAAGCTGATTGATGAGTGTGCCTGTCTTTCTCTGTGTGTGTATGTGTGTGTGTGTTGTGTGTGTTGTGTGTGTGTGTGTGTAACTCTTGCAGTGATAACATGAACTAAGCAACGTAAGCTGTGCATCAATTAGAGTTGCTGGCTACAGTGAAACAAAGCTTACACGACTTAAAACGAGACAATAATCGAGCCGGCATCATAAGCACAGCGAAAAGGGCTCACAAAGAGGCCGCGAAATCGTTTACTGGGCGATATGTTGCAGCTGCCACAGCAGCAGCCACCCACGTGGCCACCAGCAGCAGCAGCACCCAAGAGCAACAGCAACAGCAACAGGAGTAGGAGCAGCGCATAAGCGTGTGTGAGTGCAGACAAGGATAAGTGCACACACCCGGCACAGTCCGGCACACACCCCCGCACAGAAGCGGCCCTACCGGCACAACAACAACAACAACTAAGTGAGCGACATGCAGATGATACTTGTTGCTGGCGGGTAAGTCCAATCTTGATCCACGACCCTCCCTCCTCCTCGGCGGGGACTGGGCTCGCTTCGGTGTTCGTTGTATGTAATCTGTACTGTGTGTAACGTGTGTGTGTGCGTGTGTGGTGTGTGAGGGTGTGAGGGTGTAACGAGGGAGTCACATTCTCCCATTCAACCAACAATTCTCGGGTAATTCTCTCGCAACTCTCGTTTCGCCTCCAGCTTGGGCTTTCTTACTTTGCTTTCCAGCACTTTGCACACTTTGCTTTCTTCTCGTAGCCTGCGCTTGTCGCATAGCTCTATTTGTACATATACTATATGTACTACATATACTTGTATGTAGTAAACGTGTCCCGCTTGAGTCCCCTCTCTTCCGTTTAAACACTTGACTAATCACTTCTCTGTTCTTTCTCTATTTCCATTAACAACTCTGATCTGGATGCTTTCTCGCGTGCAGGTAAGTGGAAACTCACAATGAAAATTATAAAACTCTTTTCTAGCATAGATCTATAAGTTAGACTTATATATATCTGTATCTCAACAGCCATTGATTAGTGTCTAAGATACTCCTTTATTAAAATACCTAAATTAATCTTGAACGCATCTTAAAAATAATATAAAATGACAAACATCTTTTTAAAAACACAACACCGAAAAACCCGCCTTTTGACCAGCCGGAAAACACAAATTCTTAGGAACGTGTTTTTAGAAATCTTTATAAAGGCCAATAAAGGGAACTCAGTGTTCGGTCTGTGATCGTTTTTACCCTTCCAGCGTTAATAACCTGTTCAAATATCAAATTGATATAGTTGTCCGATTTCATAAATATTTGGTATTTAGAAAAAAATGAAGTAATGATTTAGTTGTAATATCATAAAAAAATAACAAAACTCAGCTGTTGTATGGCAGCTATACCACATAAAGATCCGTTTCGGCTCATATCGTGTGTAGCAATAGGACTTATGTGTACCAAGTTTCATCAATATACTATATTATAATACTGATATCGACTTCTCTGTTTCCGATGATTCCAAATATATGTATGTACTCTTTTTGGGTCGCAGATATCTCCTAAGGTGCATCTATGTGTTGGGAATAACTGAAAGTTACAAATCAAATATTATACTTATATTTGACTTATTATTGTGAATAAGACTTTGACATTGTAAATCAACTTTAAAAACGTGTGGTATACAAGAGCTTTCGTCATAAATTTGCATATCTAGCTCTTAAAGTTTTTGTAATCTCGACAAATTAACAGCCAAATCTACGGACGGTCAGACAGACAGATAGACAGACACGCAGACGTAGCCAAATCGACTATTTATACTGATTAATAATATATTTACTCTAAGGGGTCAGCCAGTCAGGCATGGCTACATCTACTCAGCTATAGAAATTGATCTAAATGTAATGTTCTGTCTCAAATTAGTGGCATAACACTTCTTCTTCTATTAAACAGAATCTATTTATTATTTCAAAACAAGTGTTAAAGTAATAAGTAAGAAATAGGAAGAAGGAAGGTAGAAGAGGCGTTTATTTTAATGTGTTGCTGCGTGCGAATTATTGCGAAAAGTGAGACTCTTCATTTCAGTGTTGCATAGCTTACATTTATCAATAATTATGTATTTTAAATGATATTTTCTACACGATATTTTGGTATGTATTCGTATGCTCCAAATTAAGCATGGTACGGCAAGGCTTGGCAACTTTTATCGAACTCACAACATATATATACATATGGGGTCTAGTCAATTTCAGTACTCCAATTAATCGAATCAATACTTGTCTGTCTGTGAGGTTTAGCTTTGCTGACCTTAGCTGACTATCATGTCATATTCCTTCGTGGATTCTGTTTCGATGGTTCTCTTTTGTATCCCTTTTCTTTTTTTTTTCCCCCCCCCCCCCGTGCGCTTTGTCTTGATTGCCTGCGAGGCGTTTGTTAAATGAATTCACTGTGTAATTAATTGCTTCAATCAAACATAGTTTAACTTAGCATAGAGTTTAACAACTCATATCAGTGTTGTTTTATAAAACTACAATTCTACGATATAACAATATATCATTTCTGCTACTTTTATTCATAAACTGGTTGACACAAAGTTTACCCTTGCCTCGACTATGTGTCGCAGGTAAAGTTCCTTTATTTTGTTCAATTCATTTACCTTATGGCGCCCTGTCGTTATCTACAGCTTTGGCAGAAAACTTTTGAGTATGCAACCATGCAAAGCTCTCGCCGAAAGCTTTTGTAGGCTTAGAAGCTCCGACTGAGCTTCGCTAAAGCTTCGATGTATCTGTCAAGGGTTGGTGTCCTGCGACAGCTTAAAGCTTTTCGTTAGTTCCAGCAAGAGCTTGCAAGAGCTTGCAAGAGCTAAGGGCAAAAGCTTTCAGATCCAAGCTCACAGCGGCAGCGGGCTGCAATTGCCTCTGCCGCATAAAAGTCTGTTTAGTTATTAATAATTGCATTACACATTCGCCGCGTGGGCTGCTGGTTCTCTCTTCAATGTTGTGCTTGTTATTGTAGCTCATGTTGTGGTTGTTTTTGCTGTTGCTGTTGCTGTACATGTTGTTGTTGCTGTTGTTGTTGTTGTTGTTGTTGTACTTGTTATAGTTGTTATTGGTGTTTCGTGCGGCCTTTGCGGCGCCTGTGGCTTTCATTTGGCGCGTTCAAGTGCACACGTGACACAAAGCAGACCAACACGCATGCAGCGAGCGCATGAGGAGGGGAGGGAGACGGGAAGTGTGGGAAATGGGTTGAGTTTGAGTGTGTGTGTGTGTGTGGGGGGGGGGGGTGTAGCTGAAAGAGTTTGTGGCTGCATTATATTAATCAGGACTGTGCAAATATGTTTAAAATCAAAAGGCCCCTCAAAAGATGCCGTGAGCAGTTTAAAAGCGCTGCTAAGCAGAAATACGAATGAAGGACTTCAGGTTCCAGTGTGTACGTGTGTGTGTGTGGGCTATGTAGATGTCTGTGGTGTGTGTGTGTGTCTGTGTGTGTGTGTGGTGTGTTGGCTTTTAACCAGCATAATACACATGCTCACTGCCAATGCCTTTTCAATTCGATTTTCACGCTGTTGTCACTGTGTATTGGCGTGTGTGTATGTGTGTGTGACTGTGTGTGAGCGTATGTGTGATGTATTTTTTCATTTACACTTTTCACCTACTTTCGTTTTGGGCGCTTCAAAGCCAGCGGCGGCATTTGTTTTGCCTCATACACATGCACCTCTCTCTCTCTCTTCCTCCCTCTCTCTCTCTCTCTCTCTCTCTCTCTCTGTCTGTCTGTGTGTGTGTGTCTCTGTGTTGGCTGCCATTGTTGTTGTTGCCATCGCCATTGTTGTTATTCGTGCCGCACGCTTCACTGAGCCCGCTGACCGTTCGCCCCTCCCCCCCTCCCTCGTTCGTTCGTTCATAGTTCTTTCGTTCGCGACCACGGACTTTGGTCAGTCCAATGTTCCATGTTCATGGCTGTTACCCGTACCCACAGCACGTCCCCCCCTGCTCCCCCTCCCCTCTCCGGCTTTTACCTTTTGCCCGCAGCCGTTAACCATGGCCCGCTGGGCGAAACGGCGCCCATTCTTGTGCTCAGGCATGTTCACTCGCCGCGCGCCGCTTCGTTTAACTATTTTTTCAGCCATTGCTTGAGCCGTGTCCGCTGCCCGCTGCACGCTGCCCGCTCCTGACCAAGTCGCTGTCTCAGTCGCTGCCTTTATTTATATTTTTTGTTCAGCTCTCTCCCACCTCCCCCCCCCCGCCTGCTCTTTCCTGCCCCTCTCCAACGTTTTTTCGGTGTTCTTTTACATGTTCGTGCCAAGTGGCACTAAAACTATTTGCCTTTGCTTTTGGCAGTGTTTGTTGTTGTTCCTGCTGCCGTTGCTGCCACTGCTGCTCGGCAGCGACGTCGACAGCGACAGCACCTGCCCGGCACGCAACACGCAGAGTGCAGCAGCAGCAGCAGCAGCAGCAGGAACGGCAGCAGCAGCAGCGACAGCTTGCCGAGCCACTGCAGCAATCGCACGTGCTCCGCTCGGCTCCATCTCGGCTCGTTGCTCGTTGTCGTCGTTGCTCGTCGTGTGCTTGTCGTCGTCGGCTGTTCGGTTGCGCGGCCTCGCTCGGCTCTGCCTGGCTTTGACTCCGGCTTGGCTGCCGCTGCCGCTGCGGCTGTGGGCTGCGTGCTGCTTGCTGCCTGCTGGTTTCTGGGCAGCGCTCAGTCGTCGCAGTCGCAGTCACGTCGTCACAACGTACCGCGTTCCACGTAGAGCGCGCTTTTGGCCCAGGCGGCGGCTGTCGTCGTTTAAGTCGTCGTCAATCGAGCAGTCAGTCAGTCAGTCAGTCAGTCAGTCAGTCAGTCAGTCAGTCAGCCAGCCATTTGGCCAGCCAGAGTGTCAGTCAGTCAATCAGTCAGTAAGCAGGCAGTGAAAGTCGCGGCCAGTCGATCAATTTTGAAGTGAGTAAACGTTGTCAGTCAGTCGAGCAGTGAAGCAGACGGTCAGTCAGTCAATCTGTCAGTCAATCTGTCCATCAATCAGTCAGTCAGACAGTCAGTCAGGCAATCAGTGATTCAAGCAATTGATCAACTCGTCAATTCGGCACTCAGTCTGTCAATCTTGCAGAGTTGCTCATCCATCAGTCAAACAGTGAGTGAGTCAATCAGTGATCAATCGTCGCCACGGGGTCAGAGTCCGTGTTGTTTCCCGCGCGTGTGAATTGAACTCTATATAAATATATATGTATATTATATATTCCTCTCTATATGTATTATCCGTACTATATTCGTATATTCGTATTTTTTGAATTGTTGTTTTTTTTCGGTTTGTTGTTCACTGTGTCGCCTGGTGGAGGTGGTCAGTGCCTGTGCGTGTCACGTTCAACTTCAACTTCGAGCAAGAAATGAAACATTCGCGAAGGTGTTTAAAGCGTCGCAATAACAACAACGACAACAAAAGTAGCAGCAGCAACAACAACATAAACTAAAAACACGTCGCGAGAGCAAACTTTGCCTCAAACTCGGCGAAGGACTCAGAACTTAGAACAGTGGTGGGGGGGGCGGGGACGGGTGACTCCCGAGCGGGGTAGGGGGTATCTTGTGTAGTGCCCCATGCTGCATGCTACAACAAATTAAAGCTTGAGACTGCTGCAAATGTTGTGACCCCCAAAGGCCCGCCTCGAACCCAGTTCCTTTGCTGTTTGTTATTTCTCTCTCTGTCTCTCTCTCCCTCTCTCTTTATATATCTCTGTCTCACTCTCTCTCTTCTGCTCACTCGCACGTTTGTTTGTTTACCTTAATTAATGCACTGGCTACGTAGCCAGCTGTGCATGGTGCGGGAGAAAGAGGAGTGGGGGGTGCAGCATAATTTGCCTAGGCTGCCTGCCTCGGCCTCAGCTGCGCCTCAAGCCACTTGCAACGCGGCGGCGACGCGCGCGCTTACCCCTAGGGCGCCGTTAGCTGCCTATGCTGCCTGCTGCCAGCTACTGCTGCCAGCGTCGCTGTCGGCGTCGCAGTTAATGAATATTTTAGCCAAGTTAATTTCCATTCCTACTAAGAATCGGCATCGCCATCGAAGTTGGAGTCGAGTTGTCGCTGCGCTGCGCCACTTGCCGATTACATAAGCCTTGCCCCGACTCGAGGCGCCTCGCCTAGTTTCCGCCCCACCCCACTCCACCCCACACCGCCTCAACTTTCAACTTCACTTGCAGATGAAAGCGAAACCAGGCGTAGTGCGAAAAAATTGCGCATCCGCCGCGTTGACGCCGCCGATTTGTATTGACCCAAAAAATGAATGAAAAAATTAATGAAAGAAGAAAAGAACACAAAAAATCATGCGAAATCAATTTGGAAATTAATGTGCAAGTCAAAAATTGTTGCCCACCTACAAATACTTTTAGCTCGCATTGTTTTTTTTTTTTTTTCGATTCGGAAAAGCTTTTTCAGGCATTTTCCTTTGGATCCATTGTTGTTGGTTCTTTCTTGCCTTGCTGCCGTGACGGCGCCGCTTGGCTTAGCCTTGGCTTAGGCAATGCTTCTTAACTTTGATTGAACTTTCAACATGCAAGCAGCAGCAGCCATAACAACCCGCTACAACAACAACAACAACAACAACAGCAACAGCAATAGGTTGTTGAGGGCAGTTGAAGAACTGCGAACAATTCGCACGCACATTTTCGCCTTCTATTTGAAGCCTACAAGCAAGGGATTGAAAGGGGTGGGGGGGGGGAGAGGGATGAGGCAACACTTGAGTGTTGTGCGGTGCGTGGTGCGTGGTGCTAATGAAAGCCTCATGAAAGTGCGCAGTCCATAGAATCCACACACTGTTTCAAGCTAGTCCATTAAAATTTGAAACTGTTTTAAATTCGAAATTGATTTTCTGTTTTCCGTTTCTTTTTTTTTCTCTCACTCTCTCTCTCCCCTTTGTGTGGATATTGTTATTGTGCATATATATATGGAATTTGAATAATTGAATACATTTCCCAAGGGTTTTGTTTGATTTTCTCTCTTCGCTGGTGTAAAATGAATTTCAAATTTAGCCACCAAATTTTGCCCAAAAAATATCGCAATCCCCGCGAGAGAGTCGAAAGGCATTATGTACCTGCCCAGGATATGCACTAGCTGTGCCGCACTGCATTCGATATGTGGGAACATTGTTTTTTGTTTTTTTTTTTTATTTTTTTTTTTCAGCAATTAAATAAAACTTCAGCTCGCCCTGAAGGGGCTCAAAGGGAATCGAAAACGAGTCGAAAAACTGAGCTGAAAGTCAACTTAATGGGGCAAAAGTTTTGTGCAAGGGAAACAAAAAGGAAAGAATCAGAGAAATATTGTAGCATATTCCATATACAACTGTAATTGAATGTAAGGGATACCCGAAAAAAAGAGATACGAACACGAAACTTTATTGCTGCAATCGGAATATTGTGCAAAACAAGAGAGAGAGACGGAAAAGTTTGAACAGATTTTCATGATATACGCGCGCACAGAAATTGAATTAAATTTAATTTCTGAACCGCAAAGAAATCAAAAAATAAAAAAAAACAAATGAAAAGTTGTGAAAAGTCGAAAGAAATGTTTAGAAAGTTCATAAAAAATCTGTGAAATTTGATTGTATTATTTTCAAAATGAATTTTCGAATGAGGAAAGAATCAGAAATGTGCCAGAAACGGACAATTTGGTTTCTCACGCGAATCGAGTTTGCTCATCGAGTCGAAGTTGAATTCGACTCTTTTCTTTTTGTTGCTTTGCAGCTCAATTTGATTTTGAAGCTCTGACAATTCTGCAACATTCGGTTGCGGTGTGGTAGAGGGAAAGGCAAGAGGGAAATTCGATAGTTTTTCCCAGTTGTGTTGAAACCGTTTGCGATATTTCACGAATAATGCGATTTGGTTTGGGGTTTAAACTCGTATTTTGCGAAGCCAGTAAACTTTTTCCTTATTGCCCTAGTTCCGGTCTCTCTCTCTCTCTCTCTCTGTTGCTGTTGCTGTCTCTGTCTCTCTTTATTGTTGTCTTGCTCTGTGTTATTCTTTGCTTGTCCATTAACTTTGCATTTGTCTCCTCTGTGCGCCATTTCAACTGCTGACTAGGCGCTATGTGGCACATATTTTTGGCACTACCACATGGCAAGGGGTATGGTGAGAGGGGGTGGGGGGTGTGGGGGGGTAGGTGTGTGCGTGCGTGTGTGTTGTCTTGTTTGTGTTTGTGCGGAGGAAACAGCTTAAGGCCTGGCCAAAAAGTTACGCACTGCGGCGAGTTCAGTTTGGCTTTCTTTCTTCTTTTTTTTTTTTTTTTTTTTTTTTTTTTAATATGCCGTGACCCAGAGATGTGTGTGCGTGTGTGTGTTGAGACTTCACATGCGCTGCGTGATTTTAATTTGAAACAAACACACACACACACTCATACACACACACACACACACACACACACACACCCTCAGTCGTTTGCGGCTGCGGCCTTTTTCTCATTTTATTTGCGTCCCATTTTTACACTTGGCCTTTGCGTAATTCTTTTTTACGACTCAACAAGCAGTAGAAACACACAAAAAACTAAAAAACAAAACCTCACAGAGTGTGAGAGAGAGGGAGCGAGAGAGAGAGAAAGAGACGGAAAGCGGAAGTGAGAGGAAGGAGGGAGGGGAGAGCGAAAGCAGTCGCGCTAAAATGAAGAAGGAAATACATGAACTTATTGATCGGCCGCTTGAAGCCAATTTGAAGGTCAAGCATACGCACCGTAGGCCCTGCACACACCTCCCCTACCTAGCCGAAAGGGCGCTGGGGCGGGGCTGCAGGCGTCAGCGCTCTGCATTGTTATATAAACATAACATTTATGCGATGATGGGCGGAGACGGAGCTAAAGCCGTAGCTGGAACTGGAGCAAACGGGCGGAGCAGGAGTCGGAGCTGACGCTGACACTGGAGGCTGTAGCCCTTCTGACTGTCATGCTACATGCTACATGCCACATGCCACATGCCATGATGACGTCATTGTAAATTATTTTCAAATTTTGCGCCAAAGGCCAAAGCAGCTGACGCAGTTGGCGCTGACGCTGACGCTGCTGCTGCTGGTGTTGCGGAAACGGAAGCAGCGACAAGACAGTCCACAGCACGGCAAACACAACACAACACAACCATGGCAGACACACACACACAGGCACACTCACACAAACAGGCACACACACACACTCATGCACACACGCTGTGCTGGGCTAACTGACTGCACTTTGCTTTTATCCGTGTCAAACATTTTCATCCACTTGTTCGCATTATTCTCGCACAGCGGGCGCATTTAACCCACCCTCCCCCCGGCTCTCTCCTGGCTCTTGCTGCTTCAAAGCAGGCCGCCAAAAACAGCAGCAGCAGCCAAGACGCATTCAAATCCCGAAAATAGAAGGAAATGGGGGAAAAAGGAAAAAACGTCAAACGAAATTGGATAACTCACGCAAAACTCATTCGCCCAAATCAGGCAGATAATCGTAACAAGTTTGAATAAATATATATTAGAAAGTAACGACCCGTGTGGTTGGAGGGGATGGTGGGGAGGGGGGGAGGGGGCGTGGTAGCAGTCTTTCGATTTGTTGCGGGAATTTCATTAATGCTTAAATCGCAATACGATTTAGTTTCGCTTGGTTGCGATTCGATTTTGCCTGCAACTGCGGAGCGCACACAGCTGCGCCCACTGTAAGCCTCCTTCTTACCCCCCCCTTCCCTTTGTAATGCCCGCTAGCAAGGCACCATCTATCAGGCCAGTTCGAAGCGAAGCAGCTGCAGTTGCCGCTGCCTTTCTCTCTCTCTCTCCGCCGCGGGCCAATCAATTCAAGTCGTGGCATCTCTTTAATTATGCATCCTTTGCTTCTCTTACGGCAAAGTCAACAGCGAAACCCTTTATAGTTGCCTCCCTCTCCCTCCTTTTCCCTCTCGCTCTTTTTGTCTATATACCTGCATCGTTGTCGGCACGCGCCCCTGTTTCACTTTGTGCCTTTGTGTGGCTTAGCAAGAGGAAGCTGCCTAAACGCCACGTCCACATCGGCAACATGCGCCACAGTTCCGATGACTCCCATCCGCGAACTGAATCCGGTTCATTGACTGCTGCAATGCAGGTTCAAAATTTTAAATTTTTGTAATTTTTAAGTATTCAGTTTGAGTGGCAGCTTTTGCTTTCAGCGGAAATTGTTTATTGAAAATGTATGAACCGTTTCGAAAATTGGTTCGGCAAATGTACAGAGTGCTGTCACTTTGCACTGGTGACGGGTGTTGCTAGATGTACATTTTCCTGGCATTTTGCACGTTTGCTATGCTTGAAACTGTTTCGCCAAATGATTTAAACATATAGTATCGTATATGTGAATGGCGAAATCAACTCTTGAATTGGTTCTGAAAATTGATGTGATATAATTTGTTTACTTTATTAACATCGATTTTCAATTAATTATAACAATTGACAATTTGATTTCAGTGTCAGACACAAAGAAACACTTGCCGAACCGGTTCAGTTTTTCATACGAAATGGTTTCCAAGAACACACAAAGAGTTGGCAAAGAGTCGTCAACAAATCCAAATCTCATTCTCGCACTTTCCTACTTTGAAGCGGTGAATAACAAATGCTTCACGCTCCAAACAATGAAAACTTTTAAGGCACTTGAAACGAAATTGTTGTTGATGCCCGCTCAGATCCTTCTCTAGTGTCAAATTAAAAATCCATGCGAACTGTAAACAAAGGCAGCACATCGAAATTCTGAAGAACTCGGCAAATTTACGCCGCGAATTGCGAATCGTATTAGAGGACAGAGGACATCGTCGCTGCTGCTCTACATAAAGCAGATTCCAATTGCCGAAACGAAATGAGAAAGCTGGAGGGAGAAGGAAGGAGGAGTGAGGGGGGCAGGTACTGAGCGACTGTCGGCCTGCGGGGCTGTGGTTTTCATGCCCCCCCATACCCCCCACGCTACCCTAAACTCCTGTTCTAACCTCAACCCCAGGCGGAAAGAGGATTCCGCGGTTCGCTGCGGTTGGATTTATCCTCTCTGAAAAAGGACAACGAGAAGCTTTGCGTGTATTTAGGCGGATTGTCTATAATTGTTTGCATGCGTATGTGTCTGTGTGTGTGCGTGTGTGTGTGTGTTTGCGAAAAATTGGAATTTTGGCTGAGGCAAAATTTAACAACAATAAGCGCCACGTCAAATTAAGCAAAAGTAAATAAACAAGCCACGAAGAGAAAAAACGAAAGAGCCGAAAAAAACCCAAAAATAAATAAAATTAATTCAAATGGCAGCAGCAGCAACAACAACAACAACGGCAGCATATTGCAAAGCAAACAAGCCGCAGAAATTAAATAGCAACAAAAAAGAGAAGCACGAAAAAACAACAAAGGCAACAACAACAACAACAGCAACAACGACTGTGGCAGCAACAAGAATAATAAAAAATCAGCGAGCGACGAGCAATAAAAATTAACATAAAATACTCCAATGCCAAACATGCGACTCCACGTCATACCCCAAGGTGTGTGTGTGTGTGTGTACTTGGCGTGTGTGTGTGTGTGTGTCTTGCTCTGTGGGTGTGCTCTGGCACTCGTGCTGGTCATAAAAAACTGCGTTGTGCCGCCAGAGGCAGGTGCAACATTTGGCGAGTCCAGTCGAGTGCTGAGCAGCAACTTAAGCTAGTCGTGGCTTTAAGAGCTGCAACTAATACAAATTTGTGAGCTGAGGATAGCAGAGAGCAGCTAGAGCTAGTGTAAGGACTTTTTGAATGCCCTGGAGGACGGGATATGCTGTTAGAGATCCAGAACTGCGCTCAGAAACAGTTGGAAAATAACTTAATAATTTTAATTTTTGTATTTTATTAGAATTTAACATTATAATAATTGTATTTATATTTCCCGAAATAGTTTAATATATTCATTTATTTATTTTCTTCCTCTTCTTAAATATATCCGAACTTTTCTGGCAACTTTCATGGATTTTTTGTCGTTCCAACAGGTTTTTCTTAAGTGCTCAAAACCTGTCATCAAAACTTTTTCAACTGTTCAACAAGTTTAACGCCGCTATAAATGCACAAAAAATATATGACTTTAGGAAAATTGCTTAGGTCAACTTTGAGTGCACATCTGCATAGTCTTTATATATATAGATATACTATAGTATAGTAAACCTATCTATATCGGTTGCTGTGCATATAAAGAGAGCGACACAGAACATTATGCAGCTCAGCGCGGCTCAGTTGGCAAACTACTTGCGAGCTGCATTAATTGACCAACTTAAGTTGCCACGTCATGTGGCAGCTGCTGCACACCACACGCCCCATGCCCACATGCCTCCATGCCGCATGCCGCACTTTGTTGCACGGCAACATTGTTTACCCGACTTCAGACTGGATAAAGCACTGCGCTGGCTTTACCTTTGCCGTTGGCGTTGCCTTTAGCTTTAGCTTTGGCTTTTCTGCTACGGCAACAAGCAACGCAGGTCGCGAAGGGCGGAGAATGGAAAAGGAGAGGGGGCCAGGGAGGTGGGGTATGGCAGGGGGTCAGCTTGGTTAGTTTGGTTTCATTGATTTTTGTTATGCACTTAGGTTAATTAAATGTTGAACGCTTAATGCCAGTGCCTGACACCAGTTAGGCCCCTATGCAGGACACACCTGCTGCCTGCTGCCCGCTGTGCCTCCGCCTCCTCCGCCTCCTCTACTCCGTTCCCTCCGCCCACCACAAAAGTTCCTCGGAGTAGCTAGAAAGGGGTGATTGGAGCAACTTTTGCAACTTGGCCAAATCGAACTTTGAATGTCACGTGCACACGGCACAGTTTAAGCTTTAATTTCACTTCTAGTCAGACAGTTTACAAATTTTTAACCAACACACATACACACAGACACACACATTCACATACACACATAGTCCCACACACAAGCACATGGCCACAGAGGTGAACTAGACTCGACTCGACTGTGCTATAAATGTTAATAACAAGCAACATTGTTAGCAGTTTTTCCCATAGCTGCTCGTGCCTCATACCCTCGCCCCTGCCCCAGCAGCAGCCAAGCCCCTCGTGTGCAGCACTGCGACTGCCGTTTCATTTCGTTTCGCTCATTGTTCTTGTGGTTGCCCGTTAGACAAAAAAGTTTTAATGGCATTAAGCAAGCCAAAAATAACACACAAAATAATAGAAAGCAGCCAGCAACAACAACAACAAAGGCAACAACAATGTGAAATTAGAAACACAGCTCACACACACACACACATCAAACACACTGAGGCGCACACTCGCTTTGTCACGTTGTGCAATTTGGCGTGGACGAAAAAAATCATTGCATACTTTTTTGGAGCGCCGCTGTAATTGCAGCTGATCGTGTTGTTGCTGTTGCTACCGTTATATACCGTTATAAAATATGCACTTAAATTTAAATTGTTAAAAATTAATTGTTAAACTGTACAACAACAACAACGACAACGATACGAGAACAACAGCAATAACAAGTCGAGAATAAACAACTCTGCTTGCTGCCTCCTCTAGTTGTGTGCTCCCTTCTCTAACCCCTGCGACTTCGGTTAGTAGTAACTGTCATGTGTGGGTGTGTGTGTGTGATGACTTTGTGTGGATGTGTGTGGGTGTGCCAATTATCTGTGCCCGCCCAACGGCGACCACGTGGCAAGCCGCAAAAAATAACAACACCAACAGCAACAGCAACAAAGGCAATAACCAAAAGTTGCGTGCGAGACTCACAACAACAATGCGAACAGCAGAAACTCCAACACTAACAACAACAACATATCGCCAGTAATAGCAACAGCGGCGCCAACTGCCGACAACAAAGTGTAAAGGCAACTTTATAACCTTTGCACTTTTATGAATTTCAATCTCTCTTTGAACCGCAGAACAGACACACACACACCTATACATTTCCCATATACACAGACACACACATATGTATATGCAGGTAAAGTGTGCGCTACTAGAAGGCCAGGACAATTAATTGAACATTTTGTACGAGTTGTGCGGCCAAAAGGAACAACTTTTTTTTTTTTTTTTTTTGCCTACGCTTAAAGCTAACTTTTTTCCCTTTGTGTGTGTGTATGTATATGTGTTTGTGGAAAATACTCTGCCATTTTTGTGAGTGGGCTTAAAAAGGTTTTATAAACTAGAAACGAGTATGCACAGGAGGGGACTTTATTGAAATGGAATATTTAATTGATAAATGATAAAGGAACTTGCGAACTGATGTTGTCAGCTGAAAACTGTTTTCAACTCACTTTGCAAATAGTTAGAAAGTAGTTGCAAATAGTTGCAATCGTGGGAAATATCTATTTTAATGAACTTTAAGTTCACCTAAGAATATCCAAATAACATTTTACTCATTCAAGTTTCCCCTATGGAAAAGTTTTATTAAGCCTGAGTGTTGCTCGTTTTTCTAGGGCATTTTTGCGTCAGTTTTACAAATAGTGTTTGTTGTTTTATTGTTGAAATTATTTCCGTTCGTAGAAGTGAGTAGACATGTGGGTGCATGTGTGTGTGTTCGGAGCTAGCTTTGCAATTTCCTTAAAATTCGGGCAACATTTCCAGTGGTTTGCTGCAGAAACCTTGCTCCAACGGAAGTCGAGAAAATATTCTAAATAATTTCGGTAAAATGGGAAATCGGTTTAAAAAAGGGGGGAAAAAAAATGATATACTAAATTATGTGCATATTAATTGGACATGTGGTCCGAAATGAGGTTGCCTAATGAGTGAACACTTGGCTGGGTTGCCTTTGGCTAATTAACTTCGGCACTGTCAGGTTAGTTCGGTTGGACCCTCCCCTAAGATATCTTCGATCGACATGCGAGGCTTGTACACTGCATGTTGTCTGGCAATGCAAAGCAAATTCCCCAATTAGAATCGAATCGACGGGTGATTGACGGTTGACGACAGCTCGCAATCAATCATAATTTATTTAGCGGGCGATTTTCTTCCTCTCGCATTCACTTAAGACTTGTGCACAAACTGCTGGCAGAGACTGTTCAACTATGCAGGCTGTGTTGACTTTGTGTGCATATTGCCTCCCTCTCCCAACCCCCTCACTGCTTTTCTCCCATTTGGTTTTACTCTTATTGCCGTTATTTATGCACTGTTTGTATTTGTAATTACCATTAGCAAATACCGTTATATATATAGTGTACATATATGTATATATATGTTTGTGAATTCCCATGCAATAACTATGCAAATTTTCATATTCAATTTCATTTGATTTTCCTTTAGCAGCTCTTAGCTGCGTCGTATTTGCCTTCTCTATCTTTCTATTGCACTGTCTTTGTCTACCTCCCTTTCTCAGCCTTTCCTTCTCTCTTTCTCTCTCTGTCTCTCTTTGTTTCGCTTGGGATTTTAATTGAAAACTGCTTTCGGTGCTTGACTCATCTGCACTGTCTCAGCTTCTATTCAAATTTTTGGCTTAATTGCGCATACGCCATGTGTGCCGCGTGCGCCTTTGCTTTTGCCACAATCCACATGCAAATGTCTTAAACGCAAATTATAAAGTGCAAGTCCAATGCCAAGGCATCGACTAGCAGATACCCTGCAGCAGCATTCACTACAACTCGCACAACAGCAACAACAACAAAAACACCAATCAGCTTCCTAAGAGCTGAACAAAAAGAATTTTTATCATAAATAAACAGCCCGAGTGAGCGTGGCCAGTATAGGTGTATTTTACGTATGTTGCTTATGCAGCTCACAAATATCCACACACACACACCAGCACACTCGGCTGGCTACAAATTGAATACCATGAACGATGGCGAACAATTTTCCAATGAACTTTTGCCACATGTTTTTCCAATTCTTTCGGTTTGTTTACACAATTGAGAAGTGCCAGAGGGGAGCGGGGGGCGAGGAGTAGGGCGCATATAGCGTGGTGTCATAAAGTTTAGCTGCTCACTCACACACGCACACACACACGGGGGAGACACGCATGGCTGTGATATTTGTCGGCGCTTGTCTGTCATTTCCAATTTGTTGTCGTGTCCGTTGGCATTTCGCTGTCATTTACTAATCGATAAATTCGTTGTATTTGCTGTAAATGCTTTTCGTTTGAAAGTCGTTGCATGCAAATGGCATAGCCCACACACCGCCACACACCCCTGCACACAGCCAAGAAGGAGCGTAGAAAGCATAGCATACTTTGCAGCGTCGAGATTTTGTACTTTTTCGCATCTTATGCTCAATCAAAACCATCCATCAATCAGCTCAACTGGCCACGCCCACTAACACTATAACATCTAACACTAAACACTGCCCCTTTTCAACACACCCCTTCCCTTTCTCTTTGTCACTCCCTGGCGCTCCGCGGCAAAGTGTTTATAAATAATTGGCGCAGCCCTCACATGGAACAATAAATTTCTGCATAGCCCGAGCTAAGCTAGCGCGCTTTTACGGAGTGCTTTATGGCACCTCTGGGAATCGGCTGAAGCTGGCTGAAGCTGGAGCAGCTAGCTATATTTGGCTCTCTCTCGTACATATATATGTATATATGGGGCATATATAGAGCTCGGCATCAGTCCTTCTATAATGCGTATAAATTATGCATATGTTTTGTTTGTTGTTTCAAAGCAGTTCGCGGAAAATGCGCTGCATATTAGAAAAGCGCCAAAGAGAGAGAGAAAGGGATAGAGGAGCGAGAGAAAACTAGTAAAGACTTAAACACAGAGAGAGTGAGGGGGAATGAAGGGAGGCCGACATAAATACATGAGAACAGCCTCCATTGGACTCGCTGTTAAAGCATAAATTTCACAGCAAACACAAATTTATAGAGAGGTTTTCCGTGGGCACAACGAGAGAATTCCACTCGGATTTTTAGGGTAGTTTAGTAAGGAAATATGATAAATTGATTTAATACTTTGAGCGCCAGGCAGGCAAGTAGTGTGTGTGACCCAAATGTGGCACCAAACTAATGCGTGTATTAGCTGCTTGGCAATGTGGTTGGTCAAGAGTTACCAGTGACGGAGTGAAAATGGCCCCTTACAAAAAAAAGGGGTGAATAACGAGGCAGCTAAAGGGGTAGCCAGCTATCTACGTAAGTCTTGCATAACCTGATTATATATTTACAAATTTCAACCTCATATCCGAGCTTTACGCCCGACTGGCATTCTCGGAAAATATGAAAAACCCCAAGCCAAGAGCCAAGAGTGTGATCAAGGTGCGATTGCAAATTCTTTCAATGAAATTTTCATCTCATTTGACTGCACTTTTGCGAGCGAGGCGAGGGGAGGCGTCGGTTGTTTTTCACTTTAGGCGCATTTCGCCTTTGGCAGCTGACAGATTTATGGCACATAAACATTAATTACGCCGTACAGCCCCGAGCACGTTCATTGCGTGGGCGGCGAAGGGGGAGGAAGGGTTGCTAGGGGTGGCACTGTGGATGTTGTGGATGCTGTGGCTGCCTTTACCTGTTGGCTGCTACAACTGATGACGACGCTACTAAAAGCGCATTAAATACGCATTATGTGGGGGGTTCTTGGTTCGTTGCTGCCCCTTCTTCTCCTTCTGCCTCTTTTGCCACTCCTTCTGCCTTGCTTGCAGTTTGCACTTTTGCACTACCTTCGTCCTACACACTCCGCCCCTGGACATTAGAGTGGAGTCGCATCGTTGCTTTCAAATTAGCGCGCAGCTCAATTAAATGGTCTTCTCGGCAGGGGGCGTGACATGGCCGTCGATGCGGATGACTGATGAGGGGTAAGGGGTTAGGGGTGAGGGGTGACTACTCTTCGCTTGCCTGGATGCGCTTCGACGCGCATTTTATGCTTGGCCACTCACACACGCACGCAACACACACACACACATTTGCTATAGGCACACACGCACACACTCAGTTGATTCTAATTTAATAAAGGGCTGCAGCAGGAGTTGCTGTGCGGGAGGAGGTGATAGCCGATGCATATTAATTATAATGATAATGGTAATGGTAATGCAAGTGACAATGATAATGATTATGTTGACTGCCGACCACCGTTGACTGCAGGAGGTCTTCACTGAAGACGATAGTTGCGATTTAATTGTTCGATAGTTTGACCAGATGCAATATCGATAGTATCCTCCTAGTATGCCGATGAAAATGTCATCGATTTAAAGTATTCTTACATTTGAGTTGTACTATCAATATTCGATGCATATCGATAGATACGGCTATCGATATAAACGTATATCGATAGATACGGCTATCGATATAAACGTATATCGATAGATACGGCTATCGATATAAACGTATATCGATATACATATACAGATATCGATATAAACGTATATCGATATATACAGATATCAATATAAACGTATATCGATATATACAGATATCGATATAAACGTATATCAATTTATACAGATATCGATATACACGTATATCAATTTATACAGATATCGATATACACGTATATCAATTTATACAGATATCGATATAAACGTATATCGATATATACAGATATCTATATATACGTTTATCGATATATACGTTTATCGATATATACGTTTATCGATATAAACATATTCATACACATTCACAGTATATTTCACTTCAGCTATACTATCGATAGTTCATACGTATCGATTGTTACATACATCGATATATTTGTATATCGATATATATTTTCATATATCGATATAAATGTTCTCAGTGTGATTTATCGATTACAGAACACACTTATCACTGCAATGAGCTCAAATGCTTTCTTATTATGTTCGGCTTTCAAAAACTATCGAGATCTCATTTATATCGTCAGCTAAGCTTGCCCAGCTCTTGTGGAAAAACCACAGCTTACGCACTTAACACGCGTCACTTCACACAAATCAGTGCACACACACACACACGAACGTGCACACGCATGTCCATGCGTGCATGCGCATGCACAAACGCAATAATAAAGTGACCGCTGCTAATGAAATTCCCATTGCCTGAAACGGGTTCATCTCGCATTCCCTCTTGTTGCACCCACTCCCTCCCCCCCCCGTCACTGTGCCACTCATGCTGTGCCCCTGACCTTGCTGCAGCGCATGGCAGGGCTTATGCGAGTGCAATCCCTTGCCTTAGACACTCTTCTCCCCCCGCTCTGGCACTGACCACAGTTGAGGCTTTGACTTGCACTTGAAATCGGCAAATCGGTTGCCAGCTAATACGCTTATGTCGACGCCATCGCCTCTGCCTCTGCCGCTGCCTCTGCCTGTGCCGCTGCCTCTGCCGCTGCCTGTGTCTGTAAGTGTTTCGCATTGGATTTTAAGCTGTGCACTTAATGAACCACGCTTGCCTAGATTAGTGTAACGGTGCCACAGCAATGCCAACAGCAGCAGCAGCAACAAGCAGCCACAGCAGCTGCGCAACACGGCGTATACGTGACGTGTGAGGGCACACATAAATCAATAGAACAGCTCGTGACATGGAAAATGCGAGCAATTCCACTTGAGCCTCCACCTACACCACCAGTTGTACCAGCCAGCCAGCACCTGCAGCACCCCTACCTGTTTCCATGCCGTGCACCTCTGCCCCACAACCCGCCTATTTCCATCGCCCTCTGACCCCTTCAACGACAACCACAAGCTGCCAGGCGAACAGGCAGCCGAGCATTGTTAACTCAATTTCGACACGGAAGCAATTTTCCAAGTGCCAGCAAAGCCAGCGACAAGTGGCTGCGCGCCCTTCCTCCTACTAACTCCCTCCCATGCCTTTCCACTCCCCCCTTCAACTGTCCTTCAACTGGTTCAATTTTCTGTAGGCAGTTCTATGTGCTATGTGTGGTTTGCCATTAAACGTTGCCACCGCTGCCAGGATGCGGTATCGAGATGCGTTTAAAAATTACAATTATAACGATATCAGTTTGGGAATCTATCGTAGGATCAAAGGCAGTTTAGAGAATGAAGTGGAGGACTATAGGGAAAGTTAAAGAGAGCGACTGCCAAGGCAATTGAAAGATAACTAGAGAGGGTTGAGAGAGGATTTAATAGAAAATTGGGAGAAGAATTTGAGAGGAGATTAGGAGAAAACCCTAGAGTGGAACGAACAAATGAAAAGAGGGAGACAGACGGGCCTTTGGTGGAAGACTTCCCAGAGAGAGAGAGAGAGCTAGAGAGAAGAACAAACTTGAGAGAGGTCTTGAGAGGGAATCTGGAAGTGGAGCTAAGAGAAAACGCTAGAATGAAGTTGAGAGAGGACAAGAAGAGGTTCTAGAAACATCGATGTTTGCTCAGGTTATTCATAGTAATCGATCGCAGCAAACAGCGATGTCTCTGAAAACTCAAGGCAGACTTTATAAAAGAATTGAGCCTTGACAAAGGAGTTGAGCGTGAATTATGTTTAAAATGCTTTACCTGACACTAATAAAAGGTTAGGTTTTTTTTTTTTTTTTATTTACTTTGCTTTTATTTGTTGAATCTTCTTGTAAAGGTTAGGTGTAGCAAATATTGTTATTTGGATTATTTTCTAGAGAAAACACTTCAATACTGGCAACCTTTTATAGGTAAAGTGCAGCATACTCGTATAAGTTCTCTCTGGCCTTTCTCTCTTGTGTTCAATTGTAATCTTCGATTACTACTTCTACTCCAACTCCCCCTATCCCACTTTGCATAGTGCACTGCCACTGTACTCGTAGTAGCCTACCTAATACCACCTGCCTGGTCACATTAGCCACACAATAGTTCCCCCCCGCCCCCTCCCCACGTTTTCAGGTCGTATTACTCCCACTCTGTGGCACACAATGTGCCTGCCTTATTAAGTTGCACACACAGACAACATTGCTGTGCACATTTCTATTTCCATACTTGTTTATTGCTTTCTCTAGCTCCCTTTCTTCCACTGCCTCTCTTTCTCACTCTCTCACTCCCTGTATTCTCTCGTATCCCCTCTGGTCACTTTATATACTCGTAGAACACTTTGTGCCCTACGCATTGTCATGCTCCAATCGAACTTTCGCTTTAAGTTTCGAACTGAAGTTTAACCCGGCCAACGCTTTCAATTTTGCGTCGCTGTCCTTCTTTACCACTCTCTCTCCCTTTTCCTTTTCCTCTGTCTCTCTCTCTCTCTCTCGCACTGCTGCTACGCCCTTGTGCGATGACAAATACCACTGGATGCCATTGATAGGTTACGAGATAATGTGTGTTCATTCCGTATAGCAGGCCGTGTGCGACGTGTCTGCGTGTGTGCGTGTTTGCTTTTGTGCGTGCAAGCGCGTGCATGTGCTTGTCGTTGTTTGCTCACTCTCCTGCGTGTGTGTATGTGTGTGTTTACCCTGCGATACAATACGTTTCGATTCGATCCGATTTGATTTGATTTGTCGGGGTTTATTTTTGTGGCTCCTGATTGCTATGGAAATTGCGGCGATATGCATCAAATTATTGCAATTACCTTGCCACAGCCCCTGCCCCTGTCGCGTCCCTCTTGGGGGCAGCACTGTTGCTGCATGCGGTGAATTTACCATTCACATTTACAGTTATAGTTGCTGTTACGCCATTAACATGCACATTAACATTAACGACATTCGCTCGCTTCCTTACGTTACGCAACGCAGAGCAGCGCAGCTCAACGCAACGCAAGCAGCGCCTTACGTAACGCAAACGCCTTTCATAATCAGGCCATAAATATAAGCCAATTGTCAGGGTGGAAGGGTGTGCAAGAAGGGGTGTAGGGAGAGGCTGCTAATTGATTTCTGCGAGGCGAGGCAAGGCAAGGGAAAAAGTTTTTGGCACCGGCCCCGCAAGGTATGCAACGCCTGCAACGTACTCAGCCCCCCCCGCAGCGACGACGACGGAAATTGATATGACAGCAACAGCAACGACGACTGCAATGTTGCCATTGCACACCGGCAGCAACAACAGTTGCAGTTGCAACTCTGCCATAGAGATCAACCTTTTTTTGTGAAGGCTCAAGGTAGCAGTCTGTATGTCGCCTGCTACAGTGGCAAGCAGGAGTGGGGGAGTGGGAGGTGGGAGGTGGAGTTAGTCTATGCGCAACTGAGCTAACTGAGTTTGAACAGCAGCTGCGCATCGTGATACGATTAACAAGCGTGAATCGCTCGCAATGAAATCTGTTGCAGCTGCTAGTGACGTGAATCGAAAGTGAATCGAATGTGAATACCAAAGCTAAAATGGCTGCAAATGGCGTAGCATCAACAAAAACAAAAACAACAAAAAATAACAACAGCAAGAGCAACATCAACAGCAAAAGGAGCAACAGCAACAGCAACAGCAGCAAGCAAGTCCAAAAGCTCCGCCCAAAACGAAACATTTCAATGCCAGCAAAGCCGCCGCCAGTGCTAAGTGACCAATTGAGGCGTCGTTGGCTTCCTCGTTGGTTCCCGCGCTCTTGTTGTCGTCGCTGTCGCCGTCAGTAAGGCCAGCCAGCAAGTCGCAGTTGTCGTTGTCGCCGCACCATGGCCGCCGTTGCGGGCCTGTACGGGCTCGGGGAGGATCGCCAGCATCGCAAGAAGCAGCAGCAACAGCAACAGCACCAGAAGGAACAGCTCGAGCAGAAGGAGGAGCAGAAGAAGATCGCCGAGCGCAAGCTGCAGATGCGCGAGCAGCAACAGCAGCGCAACTCACTCGATGGCTATGGGTATGCTAAACATATTTAATCTCTCTTCAATTATATAACGATATAAACGTATTAATGTATATATAGATATCTCTCGCAATGCCTGAGATATGGTAAACCTTTCTTAGCTGTTGCTTGAAATCACTTTAAGAACAGTTTAAACAAACAGTCACGAATGTGATAATTATGCAACCCTCTCACTATATAGTACTTATTCATAGTATCTATTAATAGTACGTACTCATTGCACCTACGTACCTAAGTAAGTACTACAAGTAACTTAAGTACCTATTGTGGAAGGCAAATTGGTTCACTCACAGCGTTGCAGAACTTCCTCTTTATTTCACACGCTAATACAGAATACTTCTATTCGTCTTAAAGTTAGTTTTACATCGGTTTAACATAGGCTTAACAAATTCATCGTGTTATATGAGTATATATAGGCTTAACATAGTCATCGTGTTATATAAGTATCGATGTACAGTGTGACTCTCTATTTCCGATTTGTCGTCTGTATTTCGAACATATCTCAATGCATAAACATAATTTATTTACAACGTCTTCTTGGATATATTAATGTTAGATGTTATGTACCATTGATACCAATGTCGATAGTCAACCATATGCCTATCAATCTATCTATTGTTTATATATCCATATGTATATATATATAGCATGAATTTGTCAAAGCAAACAAGGAATATTAATTATATTAAGTGAAAGAGCTACACTCAAGTTTGCTTGACTATCATAGTCACTATCTTTATCAACTTTCCTCAACCAATCCGTTCTGGCTCTAACTATACTCTTGCAATTATGAATTTATCGATTTGAGGGGCGTGGCTAGATTCCAAAACAAGCTTTGTCTGTGCGCAATTGTTAAACATGTTGCCAGCAAATTTGGTTGCCTCAGCTCTTATAGTCTTTGATTTATAGATGTTCATACGGACAAGAATATCAAAATATAAACAGATATAATATTAAAGACAGTAAAGAGAAGGAGGCAAAGAGAGAGGGAATATAGACAGAGAAAGAGAAGGACAGATACAGTAGGAAACAAAGAATCTTTGATGATAGAGAGCTGCAATTAAACTGGATACCCCAATCACATGTTATTCAGCTCTTTACACACTTGGATGAGAGACAAAAGATGCAGATGCAGATGGAGATACGGCAGCAGTTACAGCTACAATTACTGTTATAGATACATATACAGATACAGCTGCAGCTGCACAAGTAGAGTGGTATATAGTATGTAGATTCAGGTACTTCTATATGCTACCATCGAATATGCATTCCTATCGTGGCGCATCCATCTATGCGCCACAAAGGCGAGAAAGTGCCAACAAAAGAGAGAGGAAAGAGAGGAGAAATGCAAGTGAGGAAAGGTGGGGTAGGTGTAGTAAGGAGGTGGGTAAGGATAACCAAGCAGACCTCAACAGAAATGTTTATTTATTTATTTTTTATATTTTTGCCACAGGCCTCGTGAGTGGCATCGGCGACAGCGACGCTGACAGCGCTGCTAGCGCCGCGTGCAGCCAGCTTGGCTGCTTCTCATACGAGTTTGCCATGTATTTTTCAAAGCCTGCTTAAAAATTGTGCAGCCAGCAGCAGCAGCAACAACAACAACAACAACAACGTCTGCTGAGTGCTGTGTGCACATTTCGAAGTTTCTTATTGGACTTTGGACTTTGGACTTGGTGCCTAAACTCGTATTTTATAGAATGATATTTTTGGCATGCAGCCAAGCAAGGCGAAATCTCCGAATACCCAAGTGTGTGTGTGTGTGTTGTATGTGTGTGCGAGTGTCTTTTATGTGTGTGTGCGCGTGTGTTTGCCGAGTGACGCTGACTTTAATGCTCGTGTGCATTGAAAGTCTTTTGGTAATTACATTAAACATGCCCAAAACGCAGCTGCAATTTACACAGTCTTTTTTTCTTGCTCTCTCCCTCTCTCCCTGACTCTCTTTTACTCGCTTCCTCTCACTCTCTCTCTCTTCTCTCGCCGTATGTGACGTCACGTGCTGCTGCTGCGGCAGTTGCCAAAAACTGCAACACAAACTCCTGTGGCCATAAAAGCAAACACATACACACACATCACATACACAAACACATACAAACACACACATACACACACACAATTGCAGGCAGGCAGCGAGTGCGAGAAAGGGACAGACCGAGCAGAGACTCTGCCTTTGGGCAATGGTTAAACAGAGGCATATGTGAAGCTGCTCATGTGCACCCTCTCTACATGTGCATGTGCATGTCTATGTGTGAATGTCTATGTGTGTGTGTCTATGTGTGTGTGTGTGTGTGTTTGTTTGTGTGTATATGGCAACTGCGGCAGCACCATCGGCGTCGCCTCAAGGACGTTTCCACTTGCATCTACTTCAATTCTGCTGCATTAGTGTCAGTGCTGGAGTTGCTGCATTGATGCTGCTGCTGCTGCTGCCGCTGCTCCCGTTGCTGCAGGGCGACGACGACGGGTGGGCGGCTTCTGTTGTCAATGGGCGTGGCAGAGGCCAGCTGGCCAAAATGGCACGACAACGAGGCATCTCAAATTGCCAGGCACCAAGCAGACTCGGGTCATGCACGTGGCGCACACACACACACAAACACACACCGATACAGCAGCTCCCTCACACAGACACACACACACTCGCATACCTAGCCACAGCTATTGCACAAAAGGTTCACTCATTGAACCATTTGAATGTGAGCTAGCAAACAATGATATAGAACAAAAGTCGCAAGCTTGGTCAAATAATGCGAGCTGCATGTGGCATGTAGCATGTGGCATACTTGATTAGCCATTACTGCTGATTGATTGCAATGACTTCGAATAGCTCAAATGGATTTGAAAGTTGCCGCTTGAATTGAAGTCTTTGCAGCAGCCACAAAGGTGATGGCTTAATCAACGGGAAATACACAATTGAAAGCGATTCCGAGTGAATTACGCACTGTACAATTGATTTAAATGATTCGTATGACTTAAGTTAAGTACTTAAATAATGCTGAAAGATTTAATTATTGCAGAAACACTTTTGGTGTTCAGATTTTCGCTTTCATTAAGTCTTTCATTTATTTTATCCCAGTGTCAATTCAATTCAATTAATTTCTTTTTTCTTTCTTTTGTCACAGTTAAGATTTTACTTTTAACTTAAAATTATTAATTATAACTATCAATTGTGTTTTTACTTTCAAACAGTCGACTGAGCTTAGTCCGACTATAAATTAAATAAATAAATAAATAAATAAATGGCTTTTGGTTGCAGTTACTTCTTTGCTTTGTTTTAAATTGATTTCGATTATCTTAAAGTGTTTTGACTGATTAAATGTGTGCACATTGTAAAAGTGTCAGGCACAGGGGCTATGAGCATTAAAATGGTTCATTGATTATACAGTTAATTTAAATGACTTTGTTGTGAGTTCGATAAAGTTGCCAAGCCTTTCCGTACCATGCTCAATTTGGCGCATACGAATACTATACATACCAAAAATATCCAGTAGAAAATATCATTTAAAATATATAAGTTATTATCGAAAAATGTGAGCTGTGCAACACTGAAATGAAGAGCGTCACTCTTCGCAACAATTCGCACGCAGCAACACATTATGCCATAATGCCACTTTTTCCAATTTCTTACTTATTACATTAACACTTGTTATGAATTAATAAATATATTGTGTTTAATAGAAGGAAAAGTGTTATATTTTTGTGGATCAAAACAGTCTAATTGGAGACAGAACAGACTTCATCGGCTAATTTGTGTTGAATGATCCGTTGGTTAAATGTATTTTAAAACAATAAATGCAAAGAATTTGATTTGTTAACACCCAAAGTGTTGAAATAATCAAAATTTGAACACTTCTGGCCCTAAGTTTTTATTAAATAACACAAATACTTCAAATGATTCAAATGCATAGCTTATGATTAGAGTAAATTTCAATTAAGTCTGAGGTCTTGCTCACAATACAAAATGATTCAAATTCCTGCTCAATTGCTCGACTAATGAATTTCTTGCAATTGCACCAGCAACAGCAACAGCAACAATGCAGCCCTCAAATGGTTGTGGCAGCCAAAAAGCGCATCGAACGAGCGGCAACGGGAGCTGTCAATGCAGCTGCCCCCGCCAGCCGCCACCCGTCAGCAAGACAAAAACAAATCCCAGTCCCCACGCCAATCCCTGGCTGACAGCTACGCGCAGTCGGCGCAGACAAACTGACGACGTGCTAAGCGCAGTCGATGCGTTGCAACGCCAGCAGCAGCAGCAGCAGCAGCGACTGCCGTTGGCGTCTGCTGCAAATTAACAACAGATGACACACATTGAAATGCAGATGCGGGCAGTCGGCGACGGCTCCAGTTGTCTCTCCAGGCAGCAGCAGCGGTGCAGGTGCAGCAGTTGCAGGTGCAAGGCAGGAGGTGGGTCCCTGCAGCAGTTGCCACTCCACTTTATTCCAAATTGAGGTTATGTGCCTGCCCGCGCGCTCTATATATTGCCGCAAAATCAGCCGAGGACGTGTGGAGTGCAAGCGAGTGTGTGTGTGTGTGGTGGGCCTGCAACATCATCCATCAGGCAGCATCTAGAGCGAGCGCCAGGCTAAGTCAGTTAGTAATTGCAGCAGGCGAAACTGGCACAAGGCCCTGGGCCTGCCTGCCTGCCCGCCCCTTTCTCTTTCCTCTCCCCTGTCGCTGGCCCTTACTCTGTCCCTGCCCCTCTCTCATCTGCCACTCTTCCTGGCCCGGTCGTACTCAATCATATTAGAGGAATGCGCTCGACTTTCTCTGGCAACTTTGGCTACTTCTTCTTTTCGATGTGCTCCAAAAAGTATGCAACTGATATGTGCTACGAGCTGCGCGTGGCATGCAAAATGCACTTGCAGCTGCAGTAAAGATGCCGCCGCCGCGTCCACTGTTGAAAGTAAAAATCGAAGGCCAAGTTTAGAGACAGAGACAGAGACAGAGAGAGAAACATAAAGGGAGAAGGAGAGAGCAAGAGGCAGGCCGGAAGTGACAAGCAATTTAAGCGCCCAAGTAACTCACACACGGCACACTCCTTCCCCGCCCCCCCTTGGCTCATATTCATATCCGGCTGAAGCTGCCACCCGGCAAGTCCCTCCCCCCCCCCCACCATAACCGACTGCCCCTGCAGCTGGGCGAGCAGTCGCTGTGGCGCCAATTCCGCCACTGCAAAACACTCGAAGGACTCGCCATAAATTTTGCACGTTGTTTTGCGGCGTTGCACAACATTTTTCGGCGTTTGCTCACACATACACACAGACACGCACACACACAAGTGTGGGAGAGGCAGAGAGGGGGAGAGCAAGACCTAGAGGCATCTCTATGTATATATTATTTTTTGTCGGCTATTATATTATTTTTGCTCTCGAGCGAGTTTTTGCTCGAATTTCGCTTTGGCTGCCTTTGGGGCTGCATATTTTATGCAGCTCCCGCTTGGCTGCTGCTCTTACTGCTCTTGCTGGCTCCGATTGTCAGTCGCTGCGGCCTCAATGTCGGCCAAGCAGGAGCAGCAGCAGCAGCAGAAGAGTGTAGTGGGGGTGGTGGGGCATGCAACATTTTCAACGGCTTTTCGGTGTTTTTAATTTATTTTTACCATTCACTGACTTGGATTCTCGTAATGAAAATTGCACAAGTTGCTCGGACATATTTAAATGCTTCTCCTGCTAATTGCCTGACAAGTCCTCAACGACATGACAGGGGGGAGGGGGGAGGTTGAGATGGACTGAGTATAGGCACTGACGACCTGCTCCACTTTGAGTTGCAAACCGGTGACGTGCTAAGGCATCAATTAACAGCGGCCTAAGCTGCAGCCCAGTTGGGATTTTGAGTAGAGAGAGAGAGAAGGGGCAGATGCCCCTTGGTTTGGTGCCCTGTGGTTAAGTGCCACAGTGCAACACATACTTGTCACAGCCTGTGGCAAGGATGGTTTAAAATATAAATCTAACGAAGCGGTCGATGATTTAATTCTGAAGTGCAATCACAGACAGATTCGGGCTAATTGAAGACTGCCTGCCTCGGTCTCTGTACTTAGTTCTCTTCCTCTCCCCTGTCCCTACCCCTGCCCCGTGCCTGATAATCCAAATTTAATAATTGTCTCATGTTGCATTTCGGTGAGTGTGTTTTTTGTTTTGCTTAACAATGGAAAACAAAACCGAAACCCAAACAGAGAATTTGCTGAATTTGCAGATGTCTTCTCAAGGCTCTAACGGTAACAGCATTCAGGCAATTATTCGATTTTAATTGGATTTATCAGAGAGTAGGAGAGAGAAAGGGAGTGAGGAGAGAGAGAGAGACAGAGAGTGTGTTGGTTGAGCCTGAGATGACTATAGAAACCAAGCAGAATGCACCGCATTGTTTTGCTTGCAGCTCTCTTCATTTGGTCAACATTCATGAATGCACTCATCAATAAGCAATTTGTTATGTTCTATTTGGAGAAGAGAAGGCACTTGCCGAATGCCTGTGATACTATGCAAATATTTCTTCAATTTTGTTTCACATCAAAGGGGAATTCTTGCTGCATTGTTACTTTAATCTGTCAATAAGCGTTGAAGTTTGAGCTTAGCATTCGTTTAAATACTTTCAACTTCAACTTCTTCTTCTTTTTGACTTTTTGAGCCACATAAGTTTAGAGAAAAACTTAAAGGAACTTTGTGGAAAAAATGAAAAATATGCGAAATATAATAAAAAGCTGCAGTTGAGTGCTTATCCATACCAAACCACATTCTAGATTTAAATGCAATTCCATGTGCTGCGATTTACGGATGGCGAATGAGCCGTGTCCAAATTCTAAAGCAAATATGATTATCATGCAGTCAAAAGACTTTAAATATATTAACTATACACTCTGAGATCTAGGCCAGAGACAGTTGGACGGGAGGACAGACGGAGAGACAGTGAAAGAGGCAGACTGATAGATAGAGGGATACAAAGATGAAAAGACAAACAGACAGACAGATACATATATAAACTGAGAGATATATAAATGGCATATAAACTGAGAGATAGGTAGACATATAGATGGAAAGAGAACAGAAGAGACAGAGACAAACAAACAAACGGATAGACAGAGAGACAGACAGATAGGAAGAAGGAGAGACAGACAGAGAGAAGGATAAACAGACAGAGAGACTCGCAGACAGACGGAGAGACCGACATATAGACTGACAGACAGACAGCGAGAAGGAGAGACAGACAAAAATATTGACAGACAGAGAGAAGGAGAGACGGGCAGACACAGAGTGAGATCAACTAAGTTGGATGGGAGGACAGACGGAGAGACAGTCAAATAGGTAGAGAGGCAGACAGAGGGAAAACAGATGAGAAGACAGACTGATAGACAGACAGATAGATACATATATAAACTGACAGATATATAAATGACATTTAAACTGACAGATAGACATATAGACGGAAAGCGAAGAGTAGAGACTGATAGAGAGAAGGGGAAACAGACAGAGAGACTCGCAGACAGACGGAAAGACAGACAGAGAGACTGACAGACAGACAGAGAGAAGGAGAAACAAATAGAGAGAACGATAAAAAATACGGATATACAGAGAGACAGACAGATAGAGAGAAGGAGAGACAGCCAGACTCAGCAATATCGACTTGGTTATTGGCGTGATAAACAATTCACAGAGTGAGATCAACAACGCCAGTTGGATGGGAGGACAGAAAAAGAGACAGTAAGCCAGGCAGACAGAGGGATAAATAGATGAGAAGACAGACAGATACATATATAAACTGACAGAATTATAAATGACATATAAACTGACAGATATATGGTACATATAGGGAAAAAGAACAGGAGAGACAGAGACAAACAAAAACACACGGAAAGACAAAGAGACAGACAGATAGATAGAAGGAGTGACAAATAGAGAGACTCGCAGACAGACGGAGAGACTGACAGAGAGACTGACAGACAGACAGAAAGAAGGATAGACAGACAAAATATTGACAGACAGAGAGGAGAGACCGACAGAGAGAAGGGGAGACAATACACAGAGTAAGATCAACGAAGCCTTCTTCTGCCTGCACCAAAATTATAATATTCTTTACCGATATTTGGGGAATACCAAACGATACTTTAAATGAACATTAAGTATACAAAAGTAGGCGGGTGAATTCAACTTTGAGCCGGGGACCCTCAGGGTATCCTAATTGATTTCGCACGTGGCATCTCGATTGCATTTTAAATTTGACAGTCTGCAGTCGAAGAGGTTCAGGTCGGGGGCAAGGGGGCAGGTTGGGCTAATTTAAGCGCGCGTTAACCTTCAAATGCGCCAGACGCGCACGTCAGACTCTTGACGTCATGCTGCAGCCGGCGAATCGCTGAGGCAACGACCCACAAGGACAACAACACGACAACACGAGTGGCAGCATCAACAGCAACTGGCAATGCAGGGGAGGTAGCAAGGACAAGCGCAAGCTTTGTTCTCGTTTGCAAATTTGAATATGCCGCCCAGCATCTGCCGCCATCTTTGAGGCGCTTTGGCCGCTAGTGGCGCCCTCTGTGAATCGCAGCTGCAGGACAGCTTGATAGCTAGGCAGCTTGGCAGCTTGAGCGATAGCTTTAGGCGGAAGCTGGGCACAGCTTCCTAACACGGCAAGCTTGCTGGCAAAAGCTCTAGCGATGACACTTTCCACTGCGACTAATATCGTTATCAGGCGGGAGGAGGGGGCATGGGGGCATGCGATATAATAACAGAGATGCCCGCGAGGCAAGGAACGAACTGGAAATGGAACACACACACACGCACACACAGACACATACAGAACACACAACACGTGCAACGGCGTCTGCGTCGGCATTGGCAACGCTCTCGTGCAAAAGCTTTTTTCATTGAGAAAACGGTAAAAGCGCCGCACTCTAACACTCTCCCCCCCCCCGTGCATGCCGTTTCCCCCTCTCTGCCAGTCTTTCGCGAAGCTTCGCTTGTGCAACTGGAAAAGTCTGCGCCAGCTGACGGGCACACGAGACGAGCGTGAGACAAGCGTGTGTGCCATCGTTTGCAGCGATGACTGCGCTCGGCTCAGCTGTCGTGCAGCATCAACAGAACGTGTGGCAGCGTTGGCAGCGTGGCATGAATGGAATGGAACGTGGCAGCGTGAAGCTTTAACCGTTTCAAGCGTTCAGTAGCGCGTCGCCAGCAGCCGACAGCAGATGCCGAGACGAGGACGAGCGAGCGAGCGAAGCCGAGCACGAAATTGAAATCGAAACTGAAATCGAAATTGATATCGAATTTGAAATTGAAACAGAAACTGAAACAGAAACAGAAATTGAAACTGAAATCGACAAAAAAGTAACCGAAATCGAAGTCGAGACTTACAGCAGCAGAGCAAGAGAGAGAGACAGAGGGATAGACAGAGAGAGAAAAAGGAAGAGAGAAGGTTTCTTCTGTGCGTTGCGTGTTTCAGTTTCTTGTCTCATCACGCGCTGCGCTGCTCTGCGCTGCGTTCCTCTCTCCGTTCCGTTTCGTTGCGTGCGAATAACAAAAAGAGCGAAAGCAAAGCAAACACAAAGCCAAACTGCCGCGGGCAACAAAACCAGCAGCAGCAGCCGCAGCAGCAGCAGCAGCAGCACCTACCACAGCAATAAGAAAATTCACAATTAAAATTTACAATAAATTGTCGCGAAAAAAGTTCGGGAAAGTGCCAAAGAAAGTGCATAAAGTGCCGAAGAAGAAATTGAATTCTCTCTGAAACAAACTATATGTTTTTTGTTTTGTTTTTGTTGATAAACAGATTTTTGTTCAGTGTGTGTTTGGTGTGTTGTAAGCTGCAAACAAGTGCGACAGAAATGTAAATAAGTTAAGAGGAAAATGTCGATTTTTCCGACACCGAAAGTGCATTCGCTCGAGATCGGATCGACCTCTAACTGAATAACAATTCGAATTGTGTCTCGCTTTTTTTTTTATTGTCAATGTTGTTGTTTACAGTGTTGTATTCTTGTTATTGTACTCTTGTTGTTGTTGTACTGTTGTGGCATGCCCAACTGATTTGTGGCATGCGAAACATTTCAATAAGCAAAGCGCGAACTGCGAACTGCGAATGCGATTGCGATTTATTTATAAACAACAACAAAAAGGCAAAGAGAACAAGTGGTCGTGCGGGAGGGAGTGAGAGAGGAGGGGGTGGGGGTATGTACAGCATAATATACTATAACATATTGTTAACGACACACACACGTACACACACACAAGCGTACAGCCTCCGCAGCCAATGGCCAAACAGCTGAGCCACAGGCAACGTATTCAGATGCCACTGTCGCTTGCCCACTGCCCCTGCCCCTGCCCCCCATCTGTCTCCGTCTACCTTGTTGTCTTTATTATAATTTAGTGTTGTTGTTGTTGTTGCTGCTACTGTTACTTGAAGCACACCTGCGCGATAACAGCAGCAGCAGCAAACAACAACAACAACAGTCGCTGCCTGTGCCTTCGGTAATAACAACAACAAGGAGAACGTGAAGCAGGCGGAGGAGAGCAGCAGAGGCAGCAGAGGCAGCAGCAGCAGGAGTGGCAGCAGCAGCAGCAGTAGCAGTGGCAGTGGCAGCAACAACAACAACAGAAAACACCGCCAGCGGCGGCCGTAAGCAACGTTTTCGAGCATATACTTCTTAAGGACGTTCCAAAGGCAATTTGCTCGCTGGCGCTGCTGCTGCGGTGTCTGTGCCTCGTTGTAAGTGTCTGTATGTATGTGTGTGTGTGTGTGTGTACCCTAGTGTGCCTGTGTATGTGTGTGTGTGTCACTCTCTTGACAGCGTGCTCATGTTCTCGCTGCCTCTCGCTCACACTCGCGCCACCGACGCTTCGCTCTCCATTGCTCTTTCCCTTTCTCTGCCTGCCAAATGTACGAAAAAATAGCCAAAAAGGAAAATGGAAAACAGTGCGAAAAACATTGAGAGAAAATACACACTCACACACCTACACACACACACACACACACACACACACATACAGAGAGCCAAAAATACGTGGAAAATCGCTGGAAATCGAAAACCGCTTAAAAAGTTCGCGTCAATCTAATAAAATCGTTAAATCGCATTAAAATCATAGCAAACAGGGACACAACTTTGGCACAGGATCAGCCCCCTCAGCTGCCCACCTACTTGGAGGGGGGGGGGAGCGAGGCAGCGAGTGGGGCAAGGGCTGGCGCTGAGCTTGGGCTTGCTGATTGCGTGTGCGTTGCAAGCCTTTTGATGGGATTAGAAAGTTTTGTGCAGGTTCTTAAAAGATTCCGCCGATTATTTTGGGTCGAAGGCGCCGCAATTAGACGTAGATCGAAACAGCTTTGGCAGCGTCACTCAATCATGCTGTACGCTTGATTGAGTTAAGTTGGACAGCGCAGTTAACCTTACTTTCTGTTTGCTGCTTTACTTTGTCTCCCCTACCTTCCCCTAACTCGACGGGGACTTTATGTAATTTTTGTGGCGCACATCGATTGATAATTGACGCAAATCGATTGCGACTCACATCTTGATTGAGCTGCCTTCTGCTGCAATGTGTAGTCCGACAGCTATTGTTGTTGTTGCTGTTGTGGCAGCTGAAGGTTGACAGGATGTTGCCATTCAGCTTCAGTCTGCTTCGATTTGCCATTCAATTAAAAGTCGCAGTGAAAGGTGCGAGAAAGGAATTGAAAGAAGTGACCTTTGCACACACATGCACACACACGCACACAGGCATACGCAAATTGATTGATGGTATTAGGCGAGGCGCGACTCACGTGTGAACTTCAAACTGTTGCACTTCACACACACACACACAGCACACACACAGCACACACTGAGCACACACGCTGCGCCTTTCTAATCGAAATCGATTCGTTTGCTCGCTCGGTCGGTCGGACGGTCAATCAATCGATCAATCAATCAGTCCATCAATCAATCATTCAGACAATTAATTTAATGGCCAACAGCCGTCGAGCACTTAGGAGCCAAACTAATTGAACTTTTCCAGCACTGTCAGCCAGCATGGACATCCATTCGACATTCGATATCAAAAACAAAATGATTTGCCCCACGGGGAAGATGCCACGGCAGCCTCCACGGCAGATGCAGCCTCCTTCACGCTCCACGCTTTGTATGTATTTTTTTTTTAAGTTCGCCTTCGGTTCGCCTTCGTTTCGGTTTATCCCTTCATTTTGCGTTCAATTAACTTTTCCGTATCTAATTTCATTTACTATAATGACTTTCCTTCTGTTTTAACTTTGTGCTTTTTGATTTTCCCGTTTCTCGTTTCCCATTTCCCTTTTCCAATTTCCCATTGCTCAATTTTCTCCTTCTTCTCCTGCGTTCACCTGCGTTGCCTGCTGTTGACTTTGCTCATTAATCAGGTGCAATTTAAAGATGTTGCAGCACTCTGTCTCTGTCTTGTCTCTCTGTCTCTGTCGCCTCGTTTAATTGCTTCGCTGCGAATGAAATCCGAGCTGAACGCTGCGTATACGTAATATACGCATAGCTCACTTTATTGTCATGGAAAACATTGTTGGTTGAAGAATGTACACAACAATTTCAATTGTTTGTCGTTGACTGTATATTGAAGTTGCTGTTTAAGTAGTTTATAAGTTTAATTAATTGTTACAATTAACTATTATAAATTTTATACTAAAACTTTACATTAAGTTTACTTTGCTTGTGTTTGCCTTAGTTTTATTCAATTTATTTACATTCATGATTAACATTTATATTGTTCTTAAATTTATATATATTTATGAATATATTTGCATTATTTATATATAATTATTATTTTTGTGAAACATTTCGTTATTATTATTTATTTTATCTACAAACTGAATCGATATTGAACGCGCCCAAAGCAGCTAAGACTGACCACAAATTACAATGTTTGCGACATAGTTTACTCTATATATATTTGTGCTATTATATAGTTAATATATAGAGCAGTCGAATTCCAATCGTGCTATTTCGTATTTCCTTCTTCTGTCCCGCTCTTTCTTTTCTTCCCACTTCTACGACAATCGGATTAAACTCAAACTCAGATGCTGCGCTGCTTCTGCTTTGCCTTTTTCATGCTTGAACGGATTTTTGCAGCTGCTTTAAATTTCCATACTCGCTTCAGCTATTTTCTAATGAATGCAGGATGCTTCTCAGCTTCACACATCACTCCCCTCTCCCCCCACCCCCTCAGTTCCCTCTGTCAACGCAGCCGTTTCATATAAGATGGCATTTCCTTAGATCTTTCTCTCTTGCCCGTTGCGAATGTGCTGTTTGCATACAGTAACTAACTCACCAATACACCCGCACACACACACACACACACACACACACACATGTACATAGACTGTATCTAGGTATATATACAATGCGAGACGCTGTTGTAAAGGACGAGAGGACGCAGAGCGAGGCTGGCGTAGGCCATAAAAACGCGTGACAGGACAAAAAGGCGACTGCGACTGCGACTGCGAGAGGCGTTAGACTGTGTGGGGTCGCCAGAGAATGTGCGGAAGGGGGGCATTGCTTTCATACAACAGTACAACACTAGCGGAGCAGAGAGGGGGAGGGGGCTGGTGTGGTGTAGAAGGTACAAGGTGTCGAGGAAGACAAAGTATTTGCTGTGCGCAGTCAAAAAGGAAGTGAAATTTCGAATGCAAAAATGGAGACAAAGTCGAGTAGGGCCAACCCCCTCCCCCCCTCCCTCACTCCCTTGATACACTGCACTCCCAGAGGGAGTATAGAAAAGCAGGGAAGAGACTGCAGAGAGGTATTCAGTTGCTGCAGCTGTGGCTAAGGGGGCTGGGGCGGGGGCGGTTCACAGACTGCGATAACGGAGCAGCTTAAGCAATGTGAATAAGAATGTTAATAACAACAACAACAACAACAACAGCAGCAATAACAAGAAGTATGTTAACTGCCGCTGGCAGTAGTACCTCCCCCTCTTACACACACACACACACACACAGCTGCTGTACACCAACGAAGCAGCGTGCGAACAGCAATAGACGCCAATAAACGACGCTGCAAAGGCCAAAGCGAGTGTGAACGCACACACACAGATACGCACAAACACGCACAGGCACGCACGCACATGCACGCACACACGCACACACACACACACACACACACACACACACATAGGGCGCGACTTTGGGCCATGTGCGTTGGTCGTGCGCTTTCGTGTCGCTTCGCTGCTCCTGCTGCCTCTGTCGCTGTCGCTGCCTCTGCTGCTGTGTCTGTGTGTGTCTGTATCTGTGTTTGTGTGTGTGTGTGTGTGTACACCTCTGTCGGTGTGTGCGTGCTGCATAAATCCGCCAACAAGTTTCCCATTGTGCCTACCCCGGCGCCACCAACGTCGCCCCCAAAAGCGTCGCTGCCGCTGCTGGCGTCTGACGCTGGCAGCGCCCACTCAGCAGCCATTTTGCCGTCGCTTTGTTGTGGCTGCTGTTTGGCTAGCTGGCTCTCTCTCTCCCTCTCTCTCCCGCTCTCTCACTCCCTCTGACTCCCTCACACTCACTCTTCCTCTCTTGCTCTCACTCTGTCGGTGCCTCGCGTTATCGCTGCTTCGTTCCTTTCTCGTTTCTACAACGCCAGCAGCGCTGCTCGAGTGTTGTACACACACACATAACTAGACTCATACACACACACACACTCACATACACACACATACAGACAAGGATTGTACAACGGCAGTTAAGCGCTTACACGCTTAAATTTCTCGCTGCCAACTTTGGCCACATTTTCGTTGTTCGTTTCTCGCTTCTTTCGCTTCGCTTTGTTGTCGTTTTGTTGCCATTGCCTGCGTTTTCGCTTCAGCGTTTTACTCTGCTTGTTCTGCTGCTCCATCCCTTCGTTCCTTCTGCCCGCATCTGCTCCTCAACCTGCCCCCCCCACCCCCCGCTGCCAACTGCTCCTGGGCTAAACGTTTCGCCCTGCTACGTTTACGCTCGTTTCTCGCTTCTCTCGTGTCTCGTTCGTGTGTTGTCGCCCTCATCTGACTGTGTGTGTGTGTGTGTGTCTGTGTGTCCTTGTGTGTTTGCCTGCCTGCGTGTGTGTGTCTGTGTCTGTGTGTGTGTCGGCTTTCCTTTTCACGTTGATTTTTTCTATTTCATGCTGGGCAAACGCGTTCTTTATTTTTCTTTCTTTCTTTCTTTTTTTTTGCTCTCCTCCCTTTCTTTCTCTCTCTCTCTTTCTCTCCCTCTCTATGTTTCTGCTTCTGTTTCTGCTTGTGCTTCTGTTTCGGCTTCTGCTTCTGCTTCTACTTCTGTTTCGGTTGCCGTCGCTGCCGTCGCTGCTTCCTCTTCTAGTTTTCTTTTACTTTAGTGTTTTTCGCTGTGGCGCACTTGGGGTTTTTTCATTATCGTCCTCATCGCAGCAGTTCTCCATGTTGTTGTGCTTTCTCTTGTCGTTGCTGTTGTTTTTGTTGCCACTGTTGTTGTTGCTTCTGTTGTTGTCGCTGTGCGCGTGTTTCATTTCATTTCATTTCATTGCGTTGCTTTGCGCTTCGTTTCAATCACAAGTTTTGTGTTTGCTTTCGTATGTGTGTCTGTGTGTGTGCGTGTGTGTGGGGGGGATTGGTGGTAAGGGATGAAGCAGAATATAATTTCGTATATCATTTTATTATGTCGTTTTCGTAACGTATGTGCGCCTGTGTGTATGTGTGTGTGTGTGTTGGTGTGAGTGCTCGACAGCAGCAGCAGCAGCAGCGAAAAGCGATGCCAACGTTGATTAACCAAATCGACGTAGGAATTTCTATAATTAGCTACGGAATCCCATTATTAAAAATACACACAACAGCAACACACAACAACAACAACAACAACGTACACTCGCAGGACCACCACTGACCCCCCTGCCCCACCCTGCCCCACCCTCCCACATGAGCCCCTAGGCAAGCAAAGTAAAAATGAAAATACAATTTGTCGGATATTTATAGCAGGCAAAGCAATCGTTCTACTCTCTGTATGTGTGTGAGTGTGTGTGTATTTGTGTAGCAGCATTTTTTACCTGTGCTCACACTCTCTCTATTTTCTCTCTCTCTCTCCGTCTCTCTCCGTCTCTCTCGCACTATCATGTCTAGCAAAAGGTTCAAGGTTGTTCAGTTCAGCGTCTGTGAAACGGTCAAACGCGGACCAACGCGTTGACAAAACAACAACAAAAACAGACACACACACACACAAAGCGCGCCAAAAGACAGCAGCCCCTCTTGCTGCACCCCCACCCCCTCGTCAGTTGACCGATCTACCATGCCTGCTCTGCTCGGGCAGCCCACAAAGCGCTGGGAGCAGCTTCAAATCAATTGCAATAATTAAACGGCAAATCAGGCGAAAGAGAGAGTGAGATTGTAAGAGTGAGATAGAGAGAGAGAGAGAGAGAGAGAGAGAGAGAGAGCAGCAGCATAGGTGTATGTGTGTGTGTGTGTGTGCGGCCAAAAGGACACCGCACGGAGTCACTGAAAATCAATAGGCAAAGGACGTGCCGAGGTCTTTTCGCTCGCACGCTTCGCTGAGTCTCACTCTCTCTCCCTCTCCCTCTTCCTTTCGCTTTCCCTTGCTCTCTCTCTCTCGCAAGAGCTATTTATGCGCCTATTTTAGTAGAAATAAGAGTAAAACGAAATTGTGACCAATACCAACACATATGTTTCCCTGCGCGTGCGTGTGTGTGAGTTGCGCCTAAAAACGGAAATTAACATTTTCACTTGCCGTTTCCGGTTTGGCAGCGAGAGCACAAAACTCAACACGATTTAACACGACAGCAGCACGAAACGACAAAACGTAGTTGCGCTCGTTAATCTGTGTCTCTCTGTGTGTGTGTCTGTGTGTTTAGTCCTTGTCCATGTCTGTGTGCCTGTGTGTGTGCGCGCCTGTCGTATCCTATCTATGTGTAATGTGTCAATTCTCGATAAACCGAAATTCCTAATTACGAAACCAATGAAGCGATTTGCTGCCAGCCAGATAACGCCAACTGACAACAGCAACAACAGCAACAGCAGCAACACCAACCACAAAGACAACAACAAAAGCCAAAACTACAATAATAATAACAACAACAAGAACTATAATGATAACAGGCAACACTGTGTGACAAGATGAATAACAACAGCAACAGCAACAATAACAGCAGCAGCAGCAATATGCGTTGATAACAGCACTAAAGCCAGTTACAACGACAACAACAAACCGTATACACATTGCGTTCTATAAAATCAACAACAATAAGCACCATAAAATAAGGAAATAAAAAAGCGAAATTCAACTTTGTCTTCTGCTGCAACAATTGTAAACCAAATGTTAAGCTGAGCAACAACAACAACAATAACAACATCAAAAACATCAATATTCAAATCAGCAAGTGCAAGAAGAAGAACAACAACAGCAGCAACAACAGCAGCAACAACAGCAGTAAGCAGCAGCAGCAGCAGCTGGAAGCAAATTAATGGCAACGCCCGAAAGTAGGCAACGCTTTTCCGGCTCGCCCAAGTCGCAGCGCAAATAGCAGACGAGCTGAGCCGCCAACGCCAACGCCAACGCCAACGCCGTCGCCACTGCCATCACCATCGCCGTGGTGTGTGTACGCACTGTGCAGCGAACAACAGCAGCAGCAACAACAACAACGCCCCTGCTAGGCTTCTCAGGCCGTTCAGGCTGTCGTCAGAGCTGTCATCGCTTGAAACTGGCTGCGGGCAAATTGTGCTGACTGCAGGCAGCGCTGCACGTTGGCGCAGTTACCGGTTCCAAAAACTCGCTCGTCCTCAACCATTTCCCGCATCGATTTCATCGAGAGATGGGGCCTAACACCGGTTCTGCGACCGCGCCAGGAGCAGCCCCTCAGCGGTGAAAATCTATCAAACGCCTCGCCCCCCTTCTGCGTGATAGGTAAACCAATGCGCTAATATATCCATAATATACTTATTTTTACTCGTATTTATGTATTACTTCCCAATCAAGTCAATATAAGTTGGGGAAAGCTTCGGAATACCGATTCAAATCTATATTATAGAGATAATTATCTACATTGTATGAAGTATTTCTGTAAGGTAATATTCCAGGGATCTTTATAAGGCCAACGACTTACGCTAAATATTTCTATATTGATGAAACTTGGCATGCATGCTACTTATTATAAATAAGTGGGAACGAGCCGGATCAGCCCGATATATCGTATAGCAGCCATACAAACTATCGGTAGATTTTTGTCATTTGTCAAGTTATTGCAACCAAATTTACTACTATACAACACACTTTTTAAATATATATAAAAGTCATAAAATATTAGCATGATCGAACAGCTATAACTTACAGCTGTCTTAGGAACAATCGGGTTTTTGTCAGTACCAATTTAAAAAAAAAAAAAAAAAAAAAAAAAAAAAAAAAAAAAAAAATTTGTTGATTACTGTCTAACCCTGGAGAGTAATCAACAATTTTTTTTTTTTTTTTTTTTTTTTTTTTTTTTTAAATCAACAAATACTTTTCAATTTCATTTTGGTCAGACAGGAGTAATAAGTCAGAAATACAGATTTTCATAGGAATTTTAAAATGTAATGTTATAATATGTCCAGCGATTGGAGCAGTCAATGTAAACATGCAATATTATTCAATGCTACACCATTATATATAACTAGTATTTGAACAATTGGAGGATATAAAAACCTGCAAGGGTATAGAAACTTCGGCATGCCGAAGGTAACCTTTCTTGCTGGATATTTGGTTGTATTGTTATCTCAGCGACAAATCTCCTATGGATAACTTTAATTTTGATACATGATAACGTATATTTATATCGATATTTATCTAAATATATCTATTAAATATATATGAATATATTTCGACATAAAAGGAGCAGATTAAATGTAAATTAGCTTGTACTAATCATAAACACAAGCACGAAATCCCTCCTGCAACTGCAAATCCTACTATTGTGGTGCTTAAAGTTATCTCTAGCTACTTCTAATTAGCTTACCATAGCTAAGTAGCTAACTATAGACAACTTTGTTGAAATATTTTACATTTTCATAATCGACATTCAAGCGGAGGGCAAAAAGTTTTTGCAACTGCCTCAAAACTATTTACAGACATTCCGGCATTGAAATTGTGATGAAATTGTTGGAGCTGAGCGTGAGACACGCATTCGGTACTACATGCAGAGTTAATTCCTCGACAGAAAATAATCCGGGGACCACAGAGATAACTCGCAAGCTAAACCGACTGCGAAAAGAAATAATTAAAAGTTTCAGACGAGGCGAGTTTCGGATTCCAGCGACAAATTAAAGTTGATTTCATAGTGTGACCCAAATAAGGCGAAGCTGCAATGGAAATTTAAAGCCAGCGCCAGCGTTTGCCAGTGTATGTGTGTGTGTGTGTGTGTGTGTGTTTGCGACTCTGTGCGAGTGAGTGCATTCTGGAAAATTTCACTATTTTTGGTTGGTTTAGCTGGATGCAGGCTTCGCGCTTGTGCGCAAATTGCATAGCATAGCGACAGGCGCTAGCTGAGACGTCGACTGCGCTGCTGGCAACGGCGTTGGCTGTGGCATTTTGTGCCCTTTGCAATTTACTTTACAAATGTGTGACCTGCCGTTGCCAGGCCGCGAGTGCCACAGGGGGAAAGTGGCGAATGGAATGGGAAACATGTCAACTGCAACCAACACATACACACAGTCACACAGACACACACAGACAGGCAGTCAGGCAGACAATGCTCTGCTGACAATGGAATATGCAGATGCTGAGCTGGTTGCTCAATTGGCTAACATTAAATTGAGCACACACACACACGCACACACACACACGTATATTTGCTATACATAAATACATATAAAGACTTGGGGCCAATTTGATGCCTGACAATGCAGCGTATGCGTAATGTGCCATCATTGACACTGACAGCAGCAGCAGCAACAACAACATTAGCACCATCACCAACGGCAGCGTCAGCTGTTAACACCAGCAAAAGCAAGAGCTGACAGCAGCAGCAACAACAGCAACAACAGCATCATCACTATTGCCATCATCATCATCATCATCATCATCGGGCATCATCGTAAACGTTTTTTGGTCTGGATTGAGACATAACAATATCCTTTGACAATATGCCCCATAATCATCTCAATGAAAATTGACATCCGTTTGACATTGATAATGAGATGTGGCTGCGTCGCTCTCCACGCTCCCTCCCTCCCTCTACTCCACACTCTCTATCGCTCTCGCTCTCCTTCTCTCAGTGTGAGTGTGGCATGGGCAACTCGTGGTGAATGCGGCAAGAGCACTTAGCTCAAGTGCAAATAAACTATTGAATCCATAAGAACCAACCGGCTACCCCCTTCCCCTGCCTTCCCCTGCCTTCCTCTCTTCACCCATCTCCCTTGCTCCCCCTCAGGTTGATTGAGCAGGCAGGCAGCAGCAGCCAAAATGCTTCGACTTTCACTTTGTGCTGCCCTCATTTGCCCTCGCTACGTCTCCCCCTCTGCCCCTTTGCTGGGTCTCCTCCCTCTGCTCGCTCGCTGTCTGCCCGGCTGGCAAGTCGAACAATTGCGGCATATTTCAACTTGCAACTTGACTTTTTTTAACCTTTTTGCCTGATGTACCTTACGTCCTGAAAGCTGTTTCCCTTCCCTGGCTATGGTTGGGTATATGCGATCATCAGTTAATCCCATGATAGTTGTGCTGGATCAGTTAGAACTCTAGTTCGACTCGGCTCGGTTCATGCCTAGCAAGAGTATAGGATTGTTCTTTAAGTATACGAGTATGTAAAGGCATTCAATTTGATCCAATTTGGTATATGCGATCATCAGTTAATCCCATGATATGTGCTGGATCAGTGAGAGTTGCTGGAAACAACTCCAGTTCGACTCGGAATCTAGGAATGTACTTTAAGTATATGTAAAGGCATTCAATTTGATCCCCTTTCAGTTTCACTTCGTCTGCACAGGGTAACTGCTAGTCATGCATATGCTGTTTTGGACATGCAGCAACTTGTTTTTGTTTTGTTTTGTATCGCCTGCTGCTGTCATTGTTCTTGACTCTTGATCCTTGCTGGCAGCGACAGGCGACAAGCGACAAGCGACGTCAACGTCAGCAACATGAGCAACAAAAGCACCAAACAATGGGAACAGTTCATACACACACACACACACACACCAGGGGACACACTCTTACTCATACACATGTGTTTTTGAACTTTGTTGTGTCTCACTGACTGTCTGCTGGTGTCTGCCGCGCTTTGTGCTCGCTTTCGCTCGTTTAACTCAGTCGCCTTTGTTGTTTACTTTCTTGTTACATTTTACTTTTATTGTGCTCAGTTCATGTATCAAGCATTCGCCATCTCCCCCCTCTGCCCACCAGACTGCCTTTATTGCTATTGTCCCATTCTGCAGGCATAAAAATTAACACCGCATGTCAAGCAATAATGAGAGAGAAAAAGGGAGGGAGAGAAGAGGGAGTTGCCAACTAGCCGTTAGAAACTTTGTGGCCAATTGCCAATTCTGCGCTCGAAAAAAGCCAATTTTCTATAGCACTAAAACTTTGTCATTCTCAACCATTAACCGTGACCCTGTCGAAGGGTAAACTAAATGTGAGCATTGAGTGGGGTCAATGGATTAGAAAGCTGAAATGGTAAAGTATTTTTACTAAGCTGTATCTATTATGCATGATGCATTACTACACCTAACATACACGTACTTTACCATACTGAACTCTGGCATGCCATTCTATATTCTATTCTTTTATCCTTCACATTTCTCTTTGACTGCGAACTTGGTCCAACATGATCTGCAGTTTTAGCCCTTTTCCTTTTTGAGTACCCTTCAAACTTCCTCTAAATATTGTCTGACAGTAATAATGATAAGGATGTGCAAGAGTTGTTCCCTATAACATAATTCATTCACTCTGACTTACTCTGGGACTTACAATTCATGGAAACTGGTAGTCGAGTGCAGTCAACTGTTTTAAGTATATCTAAACTGCCACCAACATTATTTATTTATATATTTGGTGTATTTATTTTATGACTTTAGAACCGCTATAAATTAAAAGCAATATAAATGATTTAAAATATAACATAGTTCATTATTTTGTTGGAATTAAATATTTTAAATTTGTCTGGTTAAATGTTCTATAGATGTTAAGATGAGTTTGGTAACATTTTCAAATTCCCACAGCCTTTATCGAAAAATAAGTTTATAAATTAATAATGCATCTCAATAAATCGAAAGTTATCGATAGATGAAAATATATGCGATATACACTGTTGTCAAATAGAGGGAAACTACTGATGTTAGTTTAGAAGACTAGGTTGCCAAGAGGGGAACCCATTGCAGGCATATGTTAGTCTCCACATTATATTGCATTAAATGTAAAGTTTTCAACATGGATAGTTCCCCCTATATTCATCGATAGTTTGCGCAAAGCTAGTTACTATCGCACCTATAAGCACGCTATAAAAAACTCAGTTTTATTAAAAAAGCAATCCAATTAGCTCAGTCCGTGTTGAAGCCGGCGCAACGCAATCACGTGCTGCACTTCAGAGAAGACCTAGAAAAAGAAGAAGAAAAGGAAGATGAACAACAAGCAGAAGAAAAGGCAGAAGAAGAAGCAGCAGTAGGGTAACAGCAGAAGAAGCGGCACCCGCAGCAGTTACATCACTTGAGTGCAGCGTAGAAGTTGCCAAAGGAGGAAAAGAAGACAAAACACAAACAAGAGAGAGAAAGAGAGAAAGAGAAAGAGCAAGAGCAAGAACTGAAAACTATAAAAACGGGTTGGAAAAAAGACAACGTGGCAGGGCAGACATGGCACACTTGGACACGCCTCGGACCGAAATACTTGGGAAAAATTGTTGTTGTTGCTCTTGGCTTTCGACTCCTCCGTTTCTCGAGTCGCCTCCGACTGAGCCTGGCCTGGTCCTGGCCTAGGTTAAAGTAGCCACAAGACGCCACAGCGCAAAATACATTTAAAATGCCTAACGTGCTTGAGCTGCTAACCGTTATCTCACCTGCCCCCCTCCCCCGCTGTCCACCTGTCCGCACGTGCAACACACAGCAACAAGCGTTGCTTGCATGTTACATGGCCTACCCCCTCCCCTCCTACCCCCTCCTGCCACTCTCCGCACACGATTTGAGAAATGCTGCCAAAAATAACTGAAAACACAAATTGTGCACGCAAACTTGCGCTGCCCAAGGTCAGCTAACAACAGGCAGTTGTGCTCAAAGGGGGAAAGGGGGGCGGGGCATGTGGCAGACTTAGTTATAGCTCTCTGTCGACGACCACGAGTGCACAAGGGCTTACCCCAGCACAGTGTGCTCGCCCTGCAGCTTTAAGCCAAAATTTGCATAATTCGCCGCCTTCTTCAGCTGTCCGTGATTCCTGCTGACTCAGAGATTGATTGCAAGCGGCCTCCCACGTGACTCGTGACTTGATATTCGAGATTCGAGACTCAAGACTCGTGTCTGTTGTCTTGAATTGGGGCCACATTAATGTATGAATGGAAAATAACACACACACACACACGCACGCACGCACAGCAACCTGCGATAATCCCGTAGGTATTAAAGATAAATCTCCCAGTTGGCAAGACAACTATCAATGAGGGAATTCCGTTACAATACGAAGTATATTGAAAAATGCATGAACAATAAAGCAGATGAAGCGAGTTATATGTACAATACATACATGGAATATTATGTGGATTAATATATAAACTTATAATACATATTTATAATACATGTTGTGATTAATATATATTAATATTTATTTGAAATCACATCAAATGTCTGCTGAGCTTATGCCATTCTTATAATACTTATAGAATATGTACTATATATATTGTATATATTTATGTAGTATATACATATAATGTAGTATATATACATATATGTATTATCATAGCATTTAGAGACAAGGTTTCTACGTTTCTTTCGTGTCCATCAACTTTTCAATGAGTGAGTGCTCTTTCATTGCCCCCCCCTCCCCTGTGCAGTGCATCGTAAAATCGAATGCCACACGTGACGTCAGCTCGCCTGACTACAACTTAAGCAGTTAATGGACTCGACGCGACTCAAAGGGACAGAAGTGAAGTGACTTCTGAGCCCAGCTCGAACGACTCTTTAGTGGCGCGTCTCGTGTCTCTCTTGGTTTCTTTTGTGTGCGCTAAATTCGTGTTAGGCCAAGAAAGCTAACAGAGCTGCCATATTTATAGTACAGCTGATTGCAGTTTGTTCGATATACATATGATATGCACGAGTATATATCGATAGTTTGCACAACGTTTAATATGAACTGTGCAGCGCACTATAAATATGCTATAAGCTATGGGGTTGTATACTCTGTTTGCTTGTAAACAATATGCTGAACGTGTCTGCAGTAGCTTGTTGTCTTTTGCTCTCCCTTTCCCTCCCTCCTTCTCTCTCTCTCTCTCTCTGTTCTTGCAGTCGCCTGCGCGTATGCAATGAAAAGTAAATTTTAGCAATTTTTCAGTTGCTTTAATTGTTGCCAATACGAGAGACAGTGGAACAGTTAGTGGGAAAGTGGTACTGTGGGACAGTGGGACTGTGGGACAACGGTACAGTGAGACATTGCAGACTGTGGAACCGAGCTCAAGGCTGCATGATAAGTTGCTGCATCGCTGTCACGTTTTTTAGCTGGCAATATTTGCTGTTGCTTGCTCTGCTTCTGCGCTCGCATTTCATTTTGCCATTAATTGGGCCCACAGCAGCAGCAGCCGCTGCAGCAACTGCAACGACATCGACAGCGACAGCGGCAACTGAGGAATGCGCATTATGCACACGGCATCGGCTTCTCCCCAGCGAAGGAAGCCGCTTGCCTAAAAATAGCCGACTGCAATGTGAAAATGTTGAACAGGCGAGGCGGAGACAGCGGCCGGCATGGGGCAAGGACAGAAAAAGAGAAAAAGAGAGAAGAGAGAGAGAGAGGCGTATGAGCGGAATACGCCAGTTGCCTTGACCGGCATGCAGTCATACACACACACTGACACACACACCGACACACACACAGACACAGTGGAAAAGCGAGAGCTTTGCTGGCAAGATGCGAACTGTAAGATTTATGCGCTGATTTGTTCAGGGCAGGGCAACCTGCAACCTGCTCTGCCCTGATTTGGTTTTGGCTTTGCATTGAACTTCAGTCACAGAAAGACAGAGTGGCTTATGCAATAGCATCACCAGCAGCAGAAGCAGAGTCTGCTGCAGTGGCAGCGGAACCGGAAGTCGGGCAACGAATACGGACTGCGAGTGTTAGTCGGGCGCGTAAATAGGTCGCGCTGCTTGCAAACTGGCAAAATGCGATGAACGCTGCGCACAATGACGTCACAGCAGGCTGATGTTTGTAGTTGCCAAAGTGCCGCTGACCTATATACACACAAACACACATACGATGAGGGAGAGGTAGAGGGAGAGAGAGGGAGGGAGAGGAAGAGCGCGCGCAACAGCTGCAGCTGCAGTGGCGACATTTACATAGATAAACACACACACACAAACACATCTAACTAAATGTGCCGGTGTATATGTGTGTGTGTGTGTGTGTGTGTATGTGTCAATGAAAAACAAGCAAGCACACATGCACACACACTCAGTTGCCGCCAAGTGTTTATTGTGTTGGCGTTTTGCATAAAACTTCAATTGTTTGTTGACATTTCGATGCAAATGCAGCGCATGTGTGTGTGCGGGTGTGTGCCTGGCCGCTGTCGGATATGGATAATTATCCATATGAACAGATGCTGTTTAAATGCGCGAAGAAGACTCCAAGAAACACACACACACACACACGCACACACAGCCAAAATGTGTCAACTGTGCCGCCTCTGACGTCATGCAACGGCAACGGGGTTGCATGTGCAACATAACCTGCAAAAGGTGTCTACCCATCCCAGTTCCCCTCGTCGCCTCCCCCCCCGCCCCCTAGTCAACTGCGGATAGTTACAATTTGTCTCTCGCCTGGCATTTCAATTATGCACAGATGGATTTCGTTGCCGGACCCGACTTCAATTATTCGGCAATGTCTGCCCCAGAGGGCAAGGGACGAGGGACGCGGGGACGAGGGACGTCGCTGTCGACCTGCCTAGGCCTGCAGCCAGTCCCTGCGTCCGTCTGTCTGTATCAGTGCGAGTCATCAAATATGCAATTATGTGGCCGCAATGTAAGACAAACAGAGACAGAGAGAGAGGCAGAAAGAGACAGAGAGAGAGAGAGAGAGAGACAGAGAGAGAGGGAGACAGAGAGAGGATGAGGGAGAGCGAGAGAGGGCACTGGATTGCTTGCTTGTTGGCCCGTCTGGCGTGCAGTTACACGCTTAATTAAATGCCACGGCGCCAAAAAGTAGGCAACATGCCATGCAACAACGCCTCGACTGCCAAAAAAAAGATGCCTAACAACAACACACACACATACACATGCACACACATACAGAACAAGCAGAACTGTTGGCAACATCAGCGATAAGCGGCAAGCGCTGTATAAAACGATTCTACCGCCAGTTTTGGCACGCTGCCAGCTGCATCGCTCTGTCGCACTCTCTTTGTGTCTCTCTCTCTCTCTCTCTCTGTGTCTGTCTCTGCAGCTGTCTCCCACTCACTCCGTTGTCGTATGCAACGCCTTTTAATAAATGTATGTCTATGTGATTGTAATACAATTTCAATTACATGTGTAAACATATATTGCCTTCCTGTGCCGCCGCGTGGGCGGAAACGCTTGAGCGCTGCCGGCACTGGGGATAAAGGGAGAAAGGATATCCTCTTCCTTCCCCGCCCCACCTGGCACTGTGAGCCAAAAAAGTATTTCAACTTGCTGCTCTCTCTCTCTCTCTCTTGCTCAATGTGAATTTAATGGGCCTGCGGTGTGTGCTGGGGCTGTTCGTCGTGGTTGGGTCTACCTTGCCAAACCAAAATACCGATATACTGAAAATACCATCAAACCTAAATACTAAATACTAAATACTGAATGCATGAAATGCAGCCAAATATCAAATATCAATTACAGCTCAGCATTTGATTTGATTGCCGCATTATGCATGCATATGCATGCACTGGCATGCATATTGCATTCAGGCGAGTCAGCCTGATTTGCCCAGCAACACACAACAACAACAACAAAATCTAAATTGATGTCAGATTCCATTTGCAGTAAAAAAGAAAACTGCCCAGATATGCTCACTCTCTTCCTCCTTCGCCTCCATATCTATCTCTATGACTCTCCCACTGTCTGCTTCTATCTTTAACTCTCTGTCCCTTTCTCCAGCTTTCCTTCCGGAACTTACGCTTTAAGATAATCCGAATGCTGGCAAAGCACAAATCAAAGTGAATATTTATATGCATTCACCATCTCCATTTCTTCTCCTTCTCTCCCTTTCAATTCGTTTCCATGCAGCATTTTAAAGCTTTGCTGCATTTTAAACATACGAGTATTCATAGTCAAAGTCTGTTTCGAATGGATTCCAGTTTGTTTGTTTTAACACTTAAAAATTCATTTAAATTAATTCTGTATACAGAACCAGTTGAAACCCAATGAGAAGGTTTCTCAATTGTTCATATGAAACCTATTGAATATAGTTTTCCTGTGTTTGGAAAGTGTTTGCGTTTATAATGCTTGATTTGTAAACTGTAGTTTAGTCATGACATGTCACACTTTGATGGAGTATTCTATTAATAACTTAATAACAATGACGATATGTCAAGAGAATCAGTCAAGAAATAACATTCGAATATAAGTATATTATAAGTATATTATAAGTATTAGTTATATATATCTATCTAATCATAATCGACGACCTCGATAGCTCAGTGGGTAGAGACGCTGTCACTGTCGTTCCAGAGGTTGCGGGTTCGAGTCCCGCTGAAGATCATGGAAAAATTTTTCTGTACCGTATTATCTGTAATGCGGTAAAGTTGGCAACCCCGACGAACAGATATGTAGGATACAATTGGCTAATCACCTGTTTATTCGAATCTCAAATTGATTAACAGAAAATCATTTAAGTTCATAAAACTTTCTATCTATCATCTGTTCTTACAACATATGTATACTGAGCTATCTAAAAAAACTTGTTCGCTGTTGAAATATGTTGCGCAGAAAACAATAAACACAATGTGTACTTTATTTTAATTGCAAATCCTAACTAATCAACACACATTTTATTTGAATCTTGCAGGTCTTTGCCCAAATTGAGCAGTCAAGACGAAGAAGGGGGGGCTGGTCATGGCTTTGGTGGCGGACCACAACACTTTGAACCCATTCCTCACGATCATGATTTCTGCGAGAGAGTCGTTATAAATGTGAGTATCTCTCTATGTCTTACTCCACTCTCCTCCACACTCACTCTCCCTTTCTCTCTCTCTCTCTATCTTCTTGTGCATTTGATAGGTAAGCGGGTTAAGGTTTGAAACACAACTACGTACGCTAAATCAATTCCCGGACACACTGCTTGGGGATCCAGCTCGGAGATTACGGTACTTTGACCCGCTTAGAAATGAATATTTTTTTGACCGTAGTCGTCCGAGCTTCGATGCGATTTTATACTATTATCAGAGTGGTAAGTGCAATACCGACGCGTGGATAACTTCGATTAGTGCAACATGAATGAATCAATGAATAATGTTTTTAAAAATCTTCTTGTCTCTTTTTTGCCCTCAAAACATTCCCCTGTGTACCCTTCCTCCTGCTCCCACACACACACACACACACACACACACACACTGATCAAACGAACTAACTTTTCACAACCCATTTATTTTCTTCTTTGTAATTTACATTCTGCCATGCGCACATCTCCCATCCCCCTTTCCCCTACACACACACACGTGCACAACAAATCACAACAAAAACAACTTTTCTCTCACCTCTATTCACAGGTGGCCGACTACGGAGACCGGTCAATGTCCCTTTAGACGTATTTAGTGAAGAAATAAAATTTTATGAATTAGGTGATCAAGCAATTAATAAATTCAGGTAAGCCTGTTCCCCGAAAAACAGTATGAAAAAAAGAAAATGAAATGTAAACGAAATACTCACAAAATACCAAAATATACTTAAAACAATACCACAACAATTACAACTTAACAAAATACTGACTAAATCAAGAGCAGCAAAATTAATATTGGCAGCGAATTGTGTAACTGAATTTCAAATGCGGCAAGCAACACGGTACCAGCATATCCTAAGGCGACCAAAACACACACACACATACACAAACGAATACGAAAACGTACCTATACCAATGCACACATACAGATACCAATGCACAAAATTATAATCTTTGCTCTGGCAGTAGAATTGCTTATAGGAAATCCAATATATGATTCCATAGTAAATCTCTTTAGGTCGCACATGCCACACAATTAGTGCATAGCCGGGTTTGCCCGGTTTGCTTATAAGTAAGTAGAGGAATCCTCAATCTTCGGATATTAATCAATTTATATGTATGAAACACATGTTTTGATAAAACTGACGATTTTCAGCTCATGAGAGACGAACGGAGCGGCAGCTTGATATACGGAACAAAGAATAAGCCACTGTGCGGAAGATTCATTGACTAACTCAACACAATATACTTGATATTCTTCTGTATCCGGTTGTCCGTCTGCCTGTCTAGCTTCTTCCTGTCATCTCTATTCATATTTCATTCAAAGTACAATTTATGTCTTTATAAAAATTGGCGTAGTACTGACTGTGTAGCTATTGAATGGCTTCCATTCACATACACCCATCAGCTCGCACACAAACACACACACAAAACACACACAGGAGCACACACCCGTGTGTTGTTGTTATTTATATTATTATTGAGCTTTTGGTACCCCATTCAATTGACATTTTGAGGCATTTATTGAGTGTTGAGTGTATTTTGCGGTTTTCTCAAGAGCTTTCCAAAGACGCAGTTGCATTCTTCTTCGCCAAACAAAGGAGACACTCACACACACACAGACGCAAACACTGACAAACAAGCACACACACATACTGACAAATCTGTCAATGAACTGTTACAATGAAGGACAGAAAGGTTGTCTCGTCTGTTGAACGAGTCGAATCAGTTGTTAATCACTTGACCACCAGCTTAAAATTTTGTTGATACGACACAAAGAGGGGGCAGTGTGGCCGGAACCGTTGAGGTCTGAGATGCCAGTGTACAGCTGAAGGATGACATCGCAACAACACACACACACACACACACACATACAGAGAAAGGGAGAGAGAGAGACCGAAGAGCTTCCGAATCCAGGGAACAAAGGCCAGAGCCAACGTTTGCATTCCATTTGGCTTTGATTATTATTCCGATTTCGATTCCAATTTCAAACTCAATTTGCGATTCTAAGTTCACTTTCAATTTTTGTTCACACAACGCAATACTAAACGTACTTACTATCTACTTACAATCTATCGATTTTCAGTTGCACTTATCGATAATCTTTTTTTTTTTGTTTTTGCCCATCGATTAGTGCTTCGCTTTTGCTGGACTGCCAAAACAAAACGCTGCTTAGGGCTTCAATTTAACTAAACCTGAACAAAACTCAATGCTTCAACACTGTCACACACAATGACATACACACATACACATAAGAATTTGTATTATCGAATTGCTCAACACAGAATCCCACACAGATTTCTACATATTTTAGAATAATCCAATGTTTCAAATACTCCTTAACTATTTCTTTCTCTCTTTTGCACATCAATGCACTTGCAGAGAAGGATGAAGGCTTTATTAAAGAGGAAGAAAGACCATTACCGGATAATGAGAAACAAAGAAAAGTCTGGCTGCTCTTTGAGTACCCGGAGAGCTCGCAAGCCGCCAGAGTTGTAGCCATAATTAGTGTATTTGTTATATTGCTATCAATTGTTATATTTTGTCTAGAAACATTACCCGAATTTAAGCATTACAAGGTGCGTATATTTTCGATTATCTTTTTCTTCTCCTTACTGATCCACTCGAGTTCAATTGAAGATTTCTATCAATATTGCTTTACTTATTTTCTTTACTTGCAGGTGTTCAATACAACAACAAATGGCACAAAAAATCGAGGAAGACGAGGTGCCTGACATCACAGATCCTTTCTTCCTTATAGAAACGTTATGTATTATTTGGTTTACATTTGAACTTACTGTCAGGTATGAGTAAAATCTGCAGAAACAATTATACACAACTATATAGTAAATATGTTTAGTTTATGTTTGTAACTAAGCTAGTTTAGAACAGTTTTAAACAATTTTCAAAAGTTTTAAGTTTTGAAAATATATAAATTTCTATTGGAGGATGGATGCACAAAGTATTAGTCACCTTCAGGAGGCGCTTCAATTTTTAAACGATGTTCCATATACCCTGTACTCAACGTTATTGCAGAGTATGATTGATGCTTTCATGATATATATAACCATAAGTTTATCCGTGATTTCACATGATAAGCTTTCGAGTTTATTACTGAGTACAAGGTATCATATAGTCGGACGTGCCGGCTTTGTTACTTAGCACTTGTTATCGCATAGTTTGTAATAATATTGTTATATTGATAGAACATTTTGATATACATATGCAATATTTGTACGTTTTCTTTTTTGCTTTTTTTCTTCTGTGTACCTCTATCTTACACTGTGTTTCTCATGCTCCATCTCTCTCTCTCTCTCTCCCTTTTTCACCCTATCTCTCTTTCTCTCTGATCTCTTGTGTAACTGTCACGTCGCGTTTTTTTTGTGTTGCGCCCGCGCAGGTTCCTCGCATGTCCGAACAAATTAAATTTCTGCAGGGATGTCATGAATGTTATCGACATAATCGCCATCATTCCGTACTTTATAACACTAGCGACTGTCGTTGCCGAAGAGGAGGATACGTTAAATCTTCCAAAAGCGCCAGTCAGTCCACAGGTATGAGATTTTTGTTGGGCCAATGCCGCAAAACCTTATCAAGCACACAACAAACATACACACAAGCTCATTTACACATACACACACACACAGACCAAGCCGATACAATGTACACTGTAAAAAATTGTAAATTTGGCTAAAACAAAAACACAAAGAAAACAAATAGTAAAATTAATCGACATACAAATTAAAAAAAAAAGCAAAATTCGTCGCGTTGTTTGGTTTGTTTTTAAGTACGAATTGCCTGCCTTGAAATTTGAATTTTTCTGATTTCTGGATGTGTTTCCTTCAATGGGATAATCAGCTTATGATTTGATAGCAATGCTTTGGCCTACGTAATGAACTTGATACACACACACACATATTCACAAAGAAACAACTGCTATCCTAGTGCTCTTGTACTATTGTAAGCGTACTCAGTATACCCATTAATACTGAGTACACCTCATTGTTGTATATTATGTACTACCAACTAACCAACTAATCTTCATACACACGCAAATACACACAGACACACAAACTATTACACTTATAAATAACTACTACTCTATATACCCTACAACATCTTACTACCCAACCATATACTTACTATGTTGCATACATAAATATACAATATATATAAATAATTTAAAATTTCTAGGACAAGTCATCGAATCAGGCTATGTCCTTGGCAATATTACGAGTGATACGATTAGTTCGAGTATTTCGAATATTTAAGTTATCTAGGCATTCGAAGGGTTTACAAATATTAGGACGAACTCTGAAAGCCTCAATGCGGGAATTAGGTTTACTTATATTTTTCTTATTTATAGGTAAGTTACAACAAAAAAGCAGCCAACAAAAAAACAACAAAAACTACAACAACAACAACTACAAACAAACAAACAAACAGCCAACCAACCAGAACCACTAAGCACACCCACTTACTATGCCAACCATTTTACTAAATACTCATGAAACCATTTTACTTATGGTATTATGATGTTAACTCAAGACCAATAACAACTCAACGACCAGCCGACCTTATAACTAAGCACAACTCAGACAGACAATCACAACAGATCAAAAAGAGATTGTACTCAAATAGGAAAAATCACAACGTTAGCGAAAATTCCTATGCTTAAACTGAAACAAACTTAGATATACATTATATATTTTAAGTACATTAAAAAAACAAAAAACAATAAAAAAAAAACCCAGCACATTTTGTAACCATTCACCATTTGTTTACAACAACAAGAAACCACCTTCCCCAAGAAAATACCAAAATCACTAGCAAATACCGCAGGTATTCCAAGAAAATGGAATACTTTGTCAATTAAGCGCTTTTTAACAATTATAATTTCACATTTCAATTCCTAAAAAATCTCATAATGGCCCCGCTAATGGCTTCATCTCCGTCTGTCAGTTTACCATTTATACCACCCCATGTCGGGACCAAACTCAACGATACTATGTATGGATAGTCGAGGCTAAACTAAAGTAAAATACATATCTACATCTAGTTTATACTAATAAATACATTTACTTACATTTAACAGTATCTCTTACGTATAACACACGTAAACTACAAACAAAGAGCCCGCGAGCCGTTAAATGCCTATACTTATATATAACTAAACTAAACTAAACTACTTAAACTAAACTAAACTATACGAACTATTTAGTTACATAATACGCGTAGCTTAGCTAGTTAAACCAGATTCAGCATACACATAGGCGCCCATAGAGCCCACTCTCTCCACCTACGTATACTACTATATGTATACCGTGTACTCTGTATACTTATCTGCTACTACGTATGAATCCTTAATGTCGTCTCTACTAATTAGCTTAAGTAATACTTAATACTTTTACAGGGAGAATAATAAATCCGCCAACTTCCACAACAGTATTTTAGTTGGTATTTCTGATTTTTGTATAATTTTTTTTTTTTTTTTTGTGGTGGGCCAGGAACAACTTTAGCTAGTCGATATAATGATAATTACCGTAATCCGAACCCGTACCCGTACCTGTATTCGTATTTTTACCAATAGACTACACACCTAAATATATAATTTTGATATCGTCTTGGCTAGAGAACAATCAATGTTAATGTACTCGAATTTTAGTCTATTGCTCCTGATATACTTTGACAAAGTAAAAACGCAATTTCCATGGTTTTTATCAATGCCCCTCGTCAAAGTCGTTGGCAATTTTAAGGCCCAAAAGTATTTTGTTGCAGTTCGCTCATCCCTCCCACATATCGTTTATCGCCGATTTTCGATCCCGATAAATTTCCCAATTGTTAATCATGTTTTTTAAAATATTTTTAGCGTCTTTGCACACAAACTGCGCACAGAGTGCCTTAAAATTGGCAAGCTTCTTTGCGACAAATTGTCCAATATGAAAAAAAAAATTAAAACGAATTTTAGAAAACTTTAGTAAACAAAAATAACTAGCAAACAAGTGAAGAGTTTTTTGCAGCTAAAAAGCGATTAACATATCAATAATCTAAACCTTACTATATATACATACTATATATATATAAATATATATTGTTTTGTTGTTCACGTTTAAACATAATCAAGTTGTTCGCATTACGTAACCGTAACCATAAACGTAACCGTTCTTGTAATCGTATTCATAATCGTTATCGTTAAAGTTATCGTTATCGCTATCGTATTCGTAAAAGTTAATTCATCTAGGTTGGTTTTGATGTCGTTTCTTTGGCTTTTGTTTATAGTTTGTCGTTGTATCCGTTGATCTTTCTAACTTTAACCATAAATGTGTATTTATATTTATAATGCATTCACATATTTACATACTTATAAAATATAGATCTCCCTATATACATGAATATGTGTGTACATATGTGTATGTGCATTTTAAAAAGCAAAAACACTTCGCGGTTTCTTAGTTTCGCTGCATTCCTTTAGTTGAGTTCAGTTTTGTATGTGTTCTTTTATTGTCGTTGTTATTGCGAGCTAACCAAGTGCGGAATAGTTAGCTAAGATTTAGCTCCTGTTATCTACTATATATACATATATAGAGATCGGTTTTTATCTAGATACATAAACGCACCCATAAATACATGTGTTAATATCGAACTACAAGCCACACTCTATTCAAACTAACTATATAATAAACTAACTAGTCTAGCGTAACCGTACTGAACCGAGAAGGTGCTCTATAACTACTACTACTTATATTCGTATATATTACTTACAATATACTCGTATGTCTATCAGATCGGCCATTCCACTGAAAACTGTATAAATCGTATTTTTATGTTTTTTATATTTCATGGCTTCTGTTCCGTTAACACTTCTCTCGTATTATTTGCCTTGCTGTAGTGTAGTATATACATCGAGATATATGTATATGTATGTATATATTTATGTATCTATATCTATACCTATACATATATGCCACACTAACTAATACTATCGACAAATATTTACGTATGTTTACCGTATTGTACAAAGTACCCAACTAGCTAGTATCTGTTTATATATAAACTATATATACTACATATATATTAACAAAAACAACAACAATTAACTCGTTGCGAATATCTTGTACTGTCTTATAACATAATGTCATATAGTTAGTTGCAACAAACTAGAAGCCTTACTAACCAATAACTGATATAGCGATGGATCGATACTCAGGGATCGATTTTCATCGCTTGCCTATTGCGCTGTAAAGTCAATTGTACAAATGTTGAAAAAGAAAGAGAGCGAAAGCGACTTTCAATCTCAATTCCGACATTCGTATAACGAAGATTCGGTCGCAGCCGAAGTCTTTCGTTGTGAGCATTTCCCTTAATTTCGATTTGTAATATTTTGCGATCTAATTATGTGACACAAATTACCACACGTCTCAACTGACTTTACTCACATACACCTTGAAAGAAACAACCACAGACAACACACAATTTTGAAACCTTCTTTTTGTAACACCTATCTTATAGTTTGTGCACAGATAAAAAACTTTTTTGTCATATATAAAAAAAGTTCCAGAACTCTTTCAACTAGTTGAATATGAATGTATATCTTGTAGCTGTTTTGAAAGATAAACTTTCGAAAATAATCGAGAAACCCGTTTGATTGATCTACCTCACTCACAACATAACTGTACACTAAACAATCGAAACCTGTTGGTGCCTCTCTCGTTCATATTGTAATTAATGCCTAACAATCTTGATATGATATATCATTTTAAATGAAGCGTTCGACGATCAGCGCTCATACCCAAGCAGAAAACTCAGAACAACCCGCGACACCTAACTAAGTGACAATCAATTGATTTATTTTCATTTGAATAATTGTAATGAACATCTGAAAATTCAAGCACCATTTTTTATAATTTTCTAAGTTATCTTTTTTGCAATCGATTAACCCAAACTAATTCAAGCTGATCTCTGTTTAAAATTGCGCCCAGGCGTTGTACTGTTCTCGTCGGCGGTTTATTTCGCGGAGGCTGGCAGCGAGAGTTCATTTTTCAAGTCCATACCCGATGGATTCTGGTGGGCTGTGGTGACCATGACTACGGTGGGATATGGTGATATGAGGTACAACTTACTTTACACATCTACTTCAATTCAAAGATAACCTAAAAAACCAACAACAACAACAACAATGCAAAAGAAGCGAGCAATAACTGCAAGTCTAACTGCGCCGTTTTATCGTGTCTATTTATCTACCCGTCTAGCCTAATAAACACCTGCTATATTATAACGCTAATTTCCTTCCCTTCTCTGTCTCTCTACCAATCTAACCATTCATATTTCTTACTCTTTTACACATTCATATGGTATTTGTGTACTCTTGCTGTCCTTCTAAATATAAATATTATTTTTTCTAATTGTGGCTATCCAGAAGATACCCAAGATCAAATCTCATAATTATCTCTTTCGCACTCTATGTATTGAATTTAATCATATTGTCATATATTTACTTAAAAGAAATCTCAATCTTCTCTGATATTCCATTTGAGTTTCATTCAAATATTCCCATTATATTGGGAACAATAAATGAACTCTTTAAGTACCGTTATGCCCAAGCATATGTATATATACTTTACATACATTTATTCCACAAAATATGTGCCATACATTATTCGTTAACCAGCTGTAACTGTTACTTGTCTCGTTGTGCTCATACCTATGTACATACATGCATATATATCTATAACTGTATTTGTATCTGTACTCGTATCTTTTTTCTCGTAACTGTGCCTTGTATAGCAGCCCCATTCAGCGTTGTTGCATCGCCGTCTTCGTCCTCTAGCGTCTTTTATTGTGATTTGTAGTGATTGCTTGCCGCAAGCTGTAATCCGTAATCCTGTTAATGTCCACCAACAACTCACCCACCTTCCCACCACGCCCCCAAATTCTCCTACTTTACCGTCATCAACTTGAGCTGTACATTTACCGCTGTTGTTTCTCAACTCACCTGATATAATATAAGTGTTTATCGATTTGTTTACGCATCTAAATTAAAGGAAGCGCTACTTATTTTATTATTTTGTTTTTTTTTCCGATTATTTATTTGGCTATAACAAATTAACATGAAAATCTTTTAAATTGCAATTTTTGTTTTTTATTTTTTGGATTTTGATTCTTGAATTATCTGAGCATTTTCGGCATGTTCTGTATCTGGGCTTTCTTGCACCTCATTTCATTTTGTCTAGTTCTGTGTTTCCGTTTCCAATTTCTCCAAAGCAGAATATTCCACGACAAAAAAAAAAAATACTGCATAATCATTGCAAATGTTTTTTCATTTCATCTTGTGGTTGTCTGAGACTTGTCATCTTATCGTTTCGCGTGTTCGTCGTTGCGCTTAGGATGCAGTTATATCACCATATTCCTTGGCCAAACTGAAGCACACCAGAAGACGATTTTGACCCCCTCTCGCTGGTCAGCTCTTTCTGCTTGGGAATGCCGCGAGCATAGAACCCGCAGATCGTATCGAATATCAGCGTTGCAATACTTTTATTTACCTTCAGAACTACCAACAGGCGACACAAAGAAACTATCTGGAAAGCGTGCTACACAATGCTACTCGGCCAGAAAAGAAAAACTTCAAGGTTTTCCCAAAGAGAAACCACTACAATAACTTGCAAAGTAGCGAATCCGGTCCCGGAACCGGTTCCATTTACATCACTTTGTTCCGATTTGTCTGCATTCAAAACTATATCTGCGCATTGTGTAGCACACTTACAGACTGACATATATATACACACACACTGAAGCACACGTACATACATATTCACATATGAAAAGTTTAACCTACGGACCGTTACGAATGCAGCCGGAGAGATTCCATAGATCAGCCAGACAGACAGACTTGCGGACACGCTGCCAAATCGGCACAATTCAATACAAAACTGATTTAATTTTAATTGACATTTTGATTTCAAAAAAAAAAAATTAATAATAATAATAATAATCCTTATATATATACATATATAAAAAAAAAACAAAATAGAAACCTATGTTATCGAGTCGGAACCAATGCAAAGCAATTTCTCCCATCAATTTTTTTTAGGCGTCGTACTCTTCTCATCAGCGGTTTATTTTGCGGAAGCTGGAAGCGAAAATTCCTTCTTCAAGTCCATACCCGATGCATTTTGGTGGGCCGTGGTTACCATGACCACCGTTGGATATGGTGACATGACGTATGCAAATCTATACAATTATAAATCTAACTTTTCTTATCGTTTTACAACTTTTGTTCCGATTTCTGTTACTGATTCTGTTTCCTTTTTTGGAATTTTTTGTTCTCTTTGATTGTTATTACGAGATTTTTGGTTCGTTTGATGTGCGTACTAATTGCGCCAAAAAGTTGTAGTTTATTTCAACCGATTTTCGCAGTATTTATCAATTTGTTTTCTCTGAAAACCACATACTAACCATACTAAGCGTAATCAAAAGCAAAAAAAAAGAAAAAATATACTGAATACAAACAAATTTCTTGCTTAAAACGTATTATTTCTCGGTTGAATTGTTTAAATCTATTCCGATGCTATTATGCTACTTATGTTACATGTTGTTCTTTTTCACTAAACTATTTGAATATTTATCGCTGAGCTATCGTTTTGTTTTATTTCGTTGTTTCATCTGCGTTCCATTACGTTGCGTTCCTAAGTTGGCTACCAGCTAAAAAGAAATTAACGGATATTTTTGTTTGTTTTTGTGACCATTCACAACTTACTTAAGTATTTTATTATCTATCAAAGCCTTACTTTATCTACCTTAATAACTGTCTATCTTGTGCCACTGTATTCTGTTAACGTTCCCTTTCATTCAATTCCGTTCCTCGGTTCTGTCCACATGTGTACAGCAACCCAGGCGAAAGCAAGCCGCGTGTTTGCCTCTGCCTGATGCGAACGCAATTGAAGGGGGTCACGTGGAGCTCGATAACTTAAAGAGTTTTTCTATCATTGCCGTGTCGATGTAACGTTGTGTCGTTGTTTAGTTCAAATACAACAAACAGAGATACTGCATAAAGTACACACCAACACACACACACACACACACACACCATTCTCATGTGCCGTGATTTGTGCACTGTGCACTGCGGCATCGATAATAATCATCAAGACACCGACTCACCCACACACACACACATTCTCACTTGATATATCTTTACTTGCGTTTGAAGTACAGCCTGCCACGCCCATTACAGCAAAACGGCGTGGCATTGGCGATGGCGAAATTATCGATTGCGATACCGATAACATACACTTTACTCTCTTATCGAAAGCATGCTGCATGTACCCCCGAAAACAAAGCAACTAACAAACTAGAATACATTCAAGCACACACCTGAACACATACAAACACACACACACACACACACACACACACACACAAACACACCCGCACACTTAAATGCAAAGTTGCTTAGCCCTAATCCCGACGCCTTGAGTTCCTTCCCATCCTCTCGCGGAGCACCAGCACCGCACCCGGTTCCCCCTTCCCCGGCAACTGGCCCGGCCAGCGTCGCGCCCAACTTTGAGTAGTTCTGTCACTAAAACTTTGTTACACGCAACTTTCTCTCTATTTCTCTCGCTCACTCCACATTGCTCTGTATCGCTCGCACTCGTGCAATTCTTGTTGAAATGTCTGCAATATGTATTTGTACACACACACAAACATGCACACATAAGCTGACACCTGCACACACGCTCACAAAAACTTTGTATACTACTTAAGAGTAAAAGAAAAGAAATAGCCCAAATCTAACCTGAACCTGGAACCCACCTACCCCTATTCCCTACACCCTTACCCCGAACCGATCAGAAACCCCAGCCGAAACCAAAGCAAAGACCACAGAAACCACTCGTAACGCTACTTGTTCTAAGTGTTGTGTCTAATTTCGAGTAATCTTTGCTAAAAACTACTGTATTATTTAATTTTACTGTTCCTATTTCTATTGCCTAAAATCAACTATATATGTATGTATATACTATATGCCTATACCTTACCCATATATATTTATATATAAACATAAATGTGCATATATGTATATACTCGTATCTGTATACGTATTCTCTGATGCAATCACTGAAAACTATAAAACATAACCCTATAAAGCTATAATTGAAATTCAAAAATATCAAAAAAAAAAAAAAAAAAAAACCAGAGTTTTACTTTACATTTCTTATATATTTGTATTTTCATTTTATTTATCGTTCGTTCGTTAACATCGCTCGCTTCATCCAAACAAACAAACAAAATCCAAATATATAAAATATATATTTATATATGACGGATATATAATATATATATCTATACCTCAAATTAATTTAATCACAACAACAAAACTCGTTTTAAAACCAAAAACAAACCCCAACCTAAACAATAAACGCACCGAAAATCCATAAAATAAATCGCTCAAAACGCCATTAAAAACTGATCGGAAATTTGATTTAAAAAAAAATATATGCAAATGATCGCAAAATGATTTAAAAAATTGGAATTCGAACTGCATTGAAATTCGTTTGACACACGAAATGCCAAAATCCAAAAACCGAAAACACAACGAAATCCAACTGAAAATTTAAAATCGATAAAATCGTAACGAAACGAAATTTGATATCGATTATCGATAAAACTAAAAATAACAGACCCGTCGGCGTTTGGGGCAAAATTGTGGGATCACTGTGTGCGATTGCTGGTGTACTGACAATCGCATTGCCCGTACCGGTTATCGTCAGTAATTTCAATTACTTCTATCACCGCGAAACGGATCAGGAGGAGATGCAGAGCCAAAACTTTAATCATGTTACTAGTTGTCCATATTTGCCAGGTACATTAGGTAAGTTGAAATGTGCACAGCGCCTCGTTACCTTCTCTATTCGCATCACAATCACAATAAGACTGGACGGCTTCAGAGTTATACCAAACACACACACACACATACATACGAATACAGCTACACACACAGATACTTACACCTACACAGAGTCTGCTTACCTAGCACATACATACATACTACACGCACTTGCCAAACAAAAACCCGAGTCGAATAAAAATAGAAACATTTACGAAGAAAGAATCGAATCGTAGGCAATTGAGAGCTTGATGCGGCGGCGTTGCCGTACCAGCCAAGCTATCCGACCGATCTGGCAGCTCGACCGTACTGCAAAACGCACGCATCAGCAGCGCATGCCGTGTGTGCGACACCGTGACAAACTCGCCGGTTCAGTTCGGATCGCCACTGATAGATCGATGCGCTTATCAATCATTCAGTGCGATCGCCTGCCAACGCTGCTTGCACACATGTGGCCACACTGTCCTGTGTAGTATTGTAGATGGACCTACAAAAAAGAATGAAAATGAAAATGCAAAAAAAAAAAAACGTACTTACACGTACTGTGTGTTTTGTGTGTAACAAGAACTACAAACAAAAAGCATTTTTGTAATTAATACATTACAACTGTATGTGTGATCTCCTCTTTCTCTCTTCTCTCTCTCTCTTCTTTTTGTTTCTCTCTTTATTCCGTCAATCGTATTGCAAATACGCAAATACCAAAAATGATCTGTAATCAAAACAAAAAAAAAAACCCAATCAAATCTCCCACAATTAAAAAAAAAAAAAAAAACAAAACTTGCTATATATGAAAACCAACCCAACCAACGTGATCCACCAAATCCTTGCACATGCATCCAATGTATCCGATTCCCAATGCATTCCCATCCATCGACTGTGTCAATCACTGTGTAACAATCGCAACACCACAAAATACCACACCATGTTTGTTAACTCTAACGACACCACTGCGACTAAAACAACAACAACCAACAACTACAACAACAATGAAAACTATTGAACGAAAACCAAAACCACAACAATGAATCGCCAACAACAACACTAAACAAATGCATAAAACTACAAGTAGGTCAACACTTGAAGAAATCATCATTGTCTGAGTCCTCATCGGATATGATGGATTTGGACGATGGTGTTGAATCGACGCCGGGATTAACAGAAACCCATCCTGGACGTAGTGCAGCAGCTCCATTTTTAGGAGCATCTCAGTCGCAGTTGCAAGCGACTCCGCAGCAGCAGCAGCAGTATCAGCAACAACAGCAGTTGCAACTGCAGCAGCAGAGCGTCTACAAGCAGCAGCAGCAGTCCACAACAAACGTCTGTGCGGCAACCGGTAGCGCTGGCACCAGCCTCACGATGAGGCACAACAATGCGCTGGCTGTAAGCATCGAGACCGACGTTTGACTACTGGGTAAGTGTTCGCTTCTACTCTACTCCCCCGACTACCCTGAAACCCCACTATCTTTCTACCTTACTCTCTCTCTCTCTCTCTCTCCTTCTGTGTTTCCACACGAATACCCCGCTGTTTACCCGCCACAAAGCAACCCTATTTCGTACGGCATTTTGTATGCCTAAGTATTTATCAATCAGAAGAGTCCAGAGCTTTGTTGCTCTTCCCTTCCTGTCTCCATTTCTCTCTCTTTCTCTGTCTCTCTGTCTATACATCTGTCTCTATAAACTGTCAGCACATGTCTTTATTCCCATGCCAATTCCACAAGCACCGAAACTCTAGTAAATTATATTAATTAAATCACCAATGACGCTAGCTGAATGTGGTGGCGGATTAATTCAACAAACCTCAGTTTTAAAGTAATTTCGGCTTTAAAGCTCCTCGCTTTGTCGTCAAAAGCTGTTCTCTGGCTTGAATCTCCCGTCAGCTCATGTCATTGGTCCATTATCGATATATTAGTATTGCCATGCCAATTAATTTTTACTAAGCAATCGATTAAAGTCAATATTTCAAAAGCATTTAACTATTTTCTCTTTTTTTTCTATCCACGTGGCGCGCGCTCTCTTGCTCCCTTCCACGCGAATTGTCCCAATGTATGTCTCATTCCGCATTTTATATAATTACAATATCTTGATATCTGTGTATATTTAAATTAACTGTTACGTTACGTATTAAAATATATATTATATATAACATTTACGTATGTGGCACACAGTAAAAAGGATGTTAAGTGGTATATGATTCGCCTTGTCGAGTATTGCGTTGGATGCCAGAAACGACTACAAGAGCTCTTTAAGTTTACTTTAAGTAGAACAAATAACAAACAAATTTAATCTATTGCTACATTTAATTACCTTTAATATATATTTAAAACAAAATTTAACACAAAACAAAAATACCAAAAAAAAAAAAAAAAAACAATTACCAACAAATCAGAAGCCGTAAATAATATATTTATAATATACACATATATATTTATGTATGTATACACATACATATATAATTTAATACGTAAAATAATAAATAAACTAAATAAATTATAAATAGAAAATAAAAGAAAAACACATCGAACAAAACCGATAAATAAAAAAAGCAGTAAAATAATAAGAATTATACAAACATGTATATATATACATATAAACATACATATACAAATGTATAAATAAAAACCAACAAAATGCATGAATATTAAAGTTAATTTTATCACACAAAATGAACAATGGATTAATCCAAACAAAAAGAAATGCAGTTAACGTGAAAACCAAATAACAAGTGCATACAATTAGGCGTCGTTTACACTACACACTCATGCAGTCATACATACATTCACAGTTTGCTCAAGCTGAAATGACGATTCCAGCAGGTAACAATAAACTGAAATGAAGCGACGACACAATTCCTCGAGCTGTTTAATCAGCTCAACTCAAACAATAAGTCGAGATTTTGTACGAACAAATATCAGAATATCAAAAATACATCGCACACACACTGATATCGAGTAAACTGAATGCATAGTAAAAACTGCCGTAATATTTAAAGAGAACAAAAAGAAAGAAAAACAACCGATTTGTATAGTAATTACCGAGTAATAATTGAATTACACAATATGCTTTTAACTGTGAGAGTAAAACAGTGAATCACAAGAATTTCTATAAGCCCATGTACGATATATGGGCTTAATAACATCCTATCTTTTACTGACTATCACAATTGAATAAAGCGTCCACCATTTATTATCCACGTAACATGTAAAAAAGGAAACGTCGAATACAGACTTCCATTTTCCAAGTCTAAGTACCATACAAAGTCTAAGATCGAAACTGGCAAGTGATCACAACTTGTAAGTTACTTGCGATTTATCACAGCTCGTGAGTTATCGCAATTTATAAGTAACCGTATCTTGTATGTCCACTTGTAAGCTACTGAACTTAAAATGCATTCGCACAGGATTCCGTACTCAAGTCTCTCAAACTGAACTAATTTTCTTACATTTAAACCGACCACCCGCAACTCAACGACAAAGATAACAACTACTTACTACTACAGATCACGGTATTAGTTAAATGCATATGGTAAATATACTTATTATAAAAAGCGAAAAGAACCTGCAAAACATTCAGCTTAAAACTCCCCCCCGAAAAAACACGAAATAAAAAGTACAAATATTCAGTAAAAACCAAAGCAAATAAATGAAATTATCAAGAAATTTAACTAAAGGAAACAATAACAAGAAGAACCACAAGAACAAGATTATTTAAAGAAAAATGAAACGACTGCAATTAAATAAACTTATGTATATTAATCTTCAAGTCGAAAAGATCAATAAGTACCGAAAATCGTGAAATATTTATAAATTGAATAAGAACAAAACAAAAATGAAGCCAAAAACAGAAGAAAACGCTCTTATGATTTTATAATAAAGCAAATAATATGTATTAGATACGAATACATGTGCATTACGCGCGTAGACACATAAATACATACATAGGTAGTAAATGGATATGTGTGTGTGCGCGCTGAGCTGAGCAGATACCAAGCGAACTCTATAAATAACAATATGGACGTGTGTTGAGCCCAAACAATAAACTAATGTTGCTTGCCGGAGATAGCCCAAGGGATGATTCTCTCTTGAATAGTTGAAATACTTTTTGCCAACCGAGGTTCGTGTGTGTGTGTGGAAGGATGTGTCTGTGTGGGAGTGTGTGTCTGCGTGCGAGTGCGTGTACGTTTGTTGACATTTTGACATTGTGACACATTGCTACATGCCTCCATCCCGAGCGCCCATTAAAATTTTGGATGCCGTCTACCAAACCAAAGAAAATTCAAGAAATTCAAAAAACAAGTCGACTGAAACTGTGCAAACTCGCATTTGCATGAAAGTACTTATAAATAAATATAAAAAAAAATATATATATATATGTATATATATATATGTATATATAGACTTATACACACATATACACATAGCTAACTGTATAATAAGGCGCATGTACAAACATTTAGGGCGCATATGTATCCAATATGCGGCACATACATATGTGTCCATGTAAAACTTATCAAAAAGCAAAAAAAAAAATGAATAATAAGAAGGAATAATATTAGAGTTGTTCGCTTCGATGTGCCGAATAGGCAATACCCTTGCAGGTGCTACAAACTAATATATACACTCTACTTGAGATGTTTGTAAAATCGGACCCACAAATGAATGAAAAAAAAACAATGAACGGACACATCGCATATTTCTGAGACCTTTCCGATCGATATTTTTATTACTGGTACAGTCGACTGTCTTATAATAGCTATGAAAAGTGCAGCGATAAATGGGTAATGTCAGCTTCGAGGGTATAATAAGGCCCATTGAAAATAATTATGTGTAGAACAAAGCAACAAGGGTAAGATAAAGAAGCATTCAAGCGTAAATATTTAAGCTTCGAAAACCGTCCACAGACACAGGCACTCTAACAAACACAGACACGCGGACACCCACTCGCACACACATACACACACTCAGAAAGGAGAAGTAAAAAATACAGAACACAGACGAATGAGCAGCATCTCCCACCCCAGAGCCTTCACGTCCTAGCCCTACTCCAGGTCCTACCAATTCAATGTCAACACACCCACACGCCGATACATTAACAGACTCACACACTCACACACTGTCACACTCTTGGTGACATTTTGGCAATTCGAATGAAGTGCTACGAAATACTTTACTAATTGTTTGGAGACCCAGCCGAGAAATCTAAAGTTCGAGAGCAGTGAAAGTGCAAGTGCCTTAAGAAACCTAATACAACATACATAATGCGGCGGGTTGTGCTCTTTTCTTCGCTTCTCACAGATACAAACGATGGCTCTGGCAAGCGGCAAGTGACAAGTTGGTAAAAGGCACAAGAAACTAAACAACTAAATGCAAACTCACTACACGAAACTACTAAAAAGTTATACATAACACATAACAACAATTTACACACTACAGTGCACTCTCGCTGCTGTGCTCCGCAGAGAAAGCGAAAGAGTTGGAGTGAAAGTGAGAGCAAGAGCGCAAGAGAGTGATCTAATCACACATTCATATCAAGAAGATGTAAAGATTCTCGAATAGATTCTCATTTTTTCCAAGAACCATATCAACTGGGCCAGGCTTCACTGTAGTGTACCTACACTGTTGTAAATACACTGAAATAAAAAAAGAAAGCAATCTCAAACTAAATAGTTAATTGTTATTTTGTACAAAATCAACTCAAAAGAACATCCCAATCCCGACTAAAAAACCACAAGCCAAAAAAAACAACAAAAATAGATATCAAAAGAGAAGGACAAGATCATAATATGCAAATGCAAATTTACTAAATATGTCTTACTTTACTGTATCGTATTGTATCTAGCCATACCACCAAGCCCTCTAACTGTAACAACCTCCACACATTTTTAAGGTAAAACACCAAAACTAAGAAGATATAAAAGAAATGAGATAAAAATATTGAAATATTTTTATTATTTATAACGAAAAGAATTCGCTTATTTAAACCTAAGTTTTATGATTTAGCGTAAAGAATTTTAGATATAGGAGACAAATGTAATTCGACCAGAGAGTTCTAAGAGTTTGGGAGTAAATTAAGGTTGTTTTTTTTTTAGACAATAGCATTAAACTAGGCAATTGAATAAATGGGAAACTGAAAACTCTAGGTGTGAATATATAGAAGGTGAGCCAGATGATTGTAAAGCACTACGTTGGGATTGGAACTCACAAGTGTACACGTTTGCAAAGATGGGGATTTCCAACCCCCTAAAAATTCATTTCGATCTTGGGTTTGACAGAATAGAAAGCGAGCCTCAACATTATTTGAGAACAAAACCAAATCTGGCTAAAGTAAATAGAAAAATAGTAAAAACAAAATGGATAGTAAAAATAGTCAAATAGAGAACAACAATAAATGGTAACTATGAATAAAATATTTGGAATAAATGTGTTCAGCGAAAAATGTTATTATATGTTTAAATATTGTATTTAAAAATTTATATAAAAACCAAAACCCAAATGAAATTGCAAAGAAAAAACAAAACTACAATGAAAGGCAAAGGAGACAACACAAAAATTTAATTGAATTAAATTGAAAGCAAAATGTAAGAACAAGCTAAATTACAAAATTCTAAACGATTCAAAAGTGTATATAAGTAAATATACCTAATGAATAGTCAAAAAAATCCAGGCTTATCCCAAACAAAAAAAAATCGGTAATATTACATTGTATATTTCAAAAATAGCTCATAAATTATAAACACAAACAAAAAAAAACAACAAAAAAAGTAAAAATAATAATAATAATGGCAAAACTAAAGAAAGAGAAAATACACCCAATAAAAATGCAATGGAAATATGCAAAAAAACAATGAAGATAAATGCATTTTTTTGTATTTTTTGAGAGAAAACCTTGCCGTATGCTGTAAAACAGTTGAAATCCGACCTGTAAATATGTAATTGTAATTGGTTTTTGTATGTGTGCAGAGAACTTTCTTCGTACTTAGCCATCGTAGGTAAAATCCATGTACAATTTGTTGTAGTCAACTGAACTCCTTAGTTGTATTATCAAGGAAGTTAACTGCGCTCAAAACACGCCATTCACACAATCACACACACACGCGATATTATTGTAAATACTTTAATTCTTTCTAGTTTACATTTTACTTGAGCTCAAGCTTCGGCTCCTACAAATATCTATATTATGTAGGTGTGTACTATCTTCTATATGTTAGCATGATATCGTAGCATATCATGTCGCAACACATGCAGCAGTTAAATAGCTACTTAAGATACTACAAATCACTTAGTCTCTATACTAGTTTGTACTACTTATATGTAGGTGGGTACTGAAAACTTTGTATCTGTTCGCAAGTCATCAGAAGTGTTTTACTCGGCATTTAGCTGAGATTATCATACCGACTCGAAATACAGGAAGAGATCAATCGACCAAGTACTTCTCGCTACTTGCAAATGCATTTGAATCATTCGAGTCGACTCGATTTGTTCGTGGGTACGCGTATGCAGAGCGAACGACGAGGACACGACTGTAGACCCAGGAACATAACACAACACCCACACACATACACACACACACTTATGCATAACCACACACACCCCCAACCATGTACTCACAACACACGGTCTAGATGCAATTAGAGCTAAAAGCATTACATTGGTTTTCGTCTTAGTATGTTTGTTTAGTACATTTTATCAGAACTTTGTATGCTTGAACTACGAGTACTCCACCCGCTTGGCTGCCTGCATTTAAAGGCTATTGGAAACGAGACTCCTTAATACGAAATATCCACATCGCAGACTAACCAAAACGGAAACGAAAATGAAGGCAAGGCACATAGGAAGCAAACATATCGTAAATCGGGTACTTACCATGACAACAAATCGAGGGATAACATACAACAGAGAAAATTACAACAAATTGAAGAAACACCTAAGAAATTACTAAAAACATACTTAATCTCACAATTATAACATCATAGAAGAAAACAAAATGCGCAAAAGACTCAAAACAAAAACATAGGGCAAGTCTATACTCTATTTTAATCCTCGATTTAAACCCAAAACAATCTTTTCAAGTTTTCCATTAAATTTAATTACTTAATTACAACAAAAACAAAACAACTTTACAATTTAACGTAAATAATAATTGTACTTATGAGCAACAAATACAAATGCGAATACGAATACAAATACGAATACAAATACAAAAACAAATACAAAAACAAATACAAATGCGAATGCGAATAAGAATACGAATACTTATCTACCTACCTACTTACTACATGCATATTAGCTACGAGTACATACTAAATACGCAACTAAATACTAAATCAAAAACAAAACCACAACTACTACAACAACTCACACTCTTTTCAATGCTTCAAGAAAGGAAATGCTATCAAACAAAAACCAAAAGCGAAAACTAACCAATTTCTATTAAGGACAAAGACTGCAAATAGAGATTTAAAAATATAAATTAAAAACATATACTTGAATAATACTAAAAATAAATAAACAATATTAACAAGCTTACAAATTGAAAACCCAAAAAATATACTTCAAGCAATTAGAATTTCGTTTTTTTTTTCGTTTTGCCAAACCCAAATAAAAAAATATATATATTTGTGTTCGTATAGATTATTTTGTATTACGAATACTTTCGAATATTAATTTTGTATTACGAGTATTAGTAATCATAAAGTAAGCTTACTTTAGTTAGCCGCGCCACGAAAGTCACCCGTATCCGGAAATCCAAAACAGCGAAAAGTACTTAAGTCCAATAACAAGTAGAATATGAGTTATTTTTTAAAGCATTTCCAGACAAACCAAGCTGCCGCAAGTGCAAGCAGGGCATTACTGAGCATCAACAATAAACAAGAATAGAAACCCATTGCTTAAGTAAAACGCAGAGAAAAAACACGAAAATAACAAATAATAGCATTACGCCTAAAGATATTGTGACAACAATATATAAAAAGCGAAGCGAAAAACGCATCCAACACAATTTGACACATGAGTACGAACAAGAAAAGAAAAACAAGTAAAAAAAAAACAAAAAACAAAAAATGAAACCTAAAAAACCAAAAAAGAAATGTTGTTAAGATTAAAAATGAAATGTTTTATAATCGTTATTCAATAAAAATACAAATAAATAAAAAAAGCGACGATGAAGTCCGTAATACCTGCACATAATCGAACGAGACGACTGAACGAAATGTTAAACATTCGAATTGGAATCTGTTATCGATAACACATTCTCTTTTTATACTTACTACTTAGTTAAGTAGTTTCTTGTGCTGGTGCCTTAGATTAGCTTAGTTTAAAGTTTCCCCTTACGATCGCATGAAAGTCAAATCTTGCTTAGATTAGACTGAGAATACAGTCTCCATGTTAGATGTTAGATTTAAGCTTCTTCCTTAAGTTCTTTCTGTAAACACCTATGTAAATGTAAGTTCAAAGTACAGTTCAGTAGCATTGACAACACCGACATTAATCGACCTGCAGACTGCCCACTAATCAATCAAACTATCAATCAAACAATCAGTCGAGCAATCAATCGATCAGTCATACTCTAGCCAGTTGGACACTCGTGTTTCTCTTCTACTCTCTTTCTCTTTTATTATGTATCATAATGTCACCTAACCCTAGTACTGTCGCATCACTTACTGTAGTCTCGAGCGAAAATAAGCCCACAGTATAATATTTATATATTTGATAACAATAATGAACCCCCGTACCCTATCGAACCGCAATGATGCGATGCGAGATGCAATCGATCACCCAATCGATCACTTCAAGCTATGATGCGCTCTGCCCCTCCACAAACGGTGAGTGTGCTCAGTTGAATGAAAAACCAAAAAGCAATAAAAGAGTGTGACCAAACACGTGTATTCTGCCTGTTATCGTCATTATCGTAATCGTTATCGTGTTCGTATCTTTTAATTGGCTTTGATTCTTATCATACGCAATGCACTCTGGAAACGCGCACCCAACTTTTATTTGTTTCCGATCAATCTATGTATGTACAAAAGTGTGTGCGTGTGTATGTCTGTGTCCCCGTACACACACACACACACACGCACTCCTATGGCCTAGAATATAAGTATGTATCATGATATATTATTCGTGCCAACTGTCTTTTACCTAATATATCCATTTATCCACAAACTCTTGATATAGCTCAATAACCGTGTGTTTTTTGTACAGATTATACAAATACTATTGCAAATACCAATATATATATATTGTATAAATCCATATATGTATGTATGTATATTCTTTCTTATGCTTTCAACCTGCGTTCATTTTCTGCGTTCCTCATCTCCCTTTCGTTGATTCTAGTTTTCATTTAATTATTGTGTGGTTTTCTTAACTGTAAACTGTAAGAAAAACGCTTCAGCGCTGCCTGCACCCGCCGACATCAAAATCCTGCTACAGCTACAGCTACAGCTAAAGCTACAGTAACAGTGACAGTGACCGTAACAGTATTAGTAACAGTATCAGCAACAGTATCAGCAACAGCAACAACAGTAACAGCTACAGCAACAGCAATGGCAACAACAACCAGAACAAGAACAACTGCAGCAGCTTTGAAAAAAGGCTAACGGAAAACAAAACCAGAAAAAGAAAATCTGAAAAACTGAAAATTATTGAAAGAAAAGCGCCTGCTCCGGCTGAAGCTTTCGACGGCTCCTGCTTCTGCTCCTAAGTCCCGTTTCCCTGTGCTTCCCGATTCCGGTGCATGTGCGTTAAGTTGCTATAATTCAATAAGCTAGTATCGAGCAATCGATAGCCATATAAATTACAAACAAACGAGCAAATCAATGCAAAATGCAAAATGCTTATCAAGGCAATCAAAAAAGAAACCGAAAAAGAAACAAAAAAAGAACTAACAATATTAAAAAACAAGTCAATATGATAACTGATAAGAAACCAACCAAAAGAAACCGCTTACTAAAGAAAAGACAACAACCACAACAACAACAAGAACCACCACACTTGGCGCACGCTTAGCACATTGCATCTACAACTAACGCATACACACAGACACACACATACACACAAAGGCGCATACACACACACACAGACACACACACAGTGAAAACCTTTTGTTGCCTAACTAATTACTCGTATTTGATCACCTAATCTCACGATTTCTTGGCTTTGATTTATGATATCGTTTTGCGCTTACTCGAATGAGCATTATCCAATACTAATACTACTTAATAATACTACTCCTACTAATACTACTACTTCCAATCGCTTAACTATACTTATATCTATATATATAGTTATAAATACTTATCGATTACCCAACAAGGGCAGCAGCTACATTCACAGCAACAACAATTACAAGAAAAAATCAAATACAGCTACAAAATCGATAACAATTCCATTTACAAATCAATATCCCGATAGTACCATCCGATTGCCCCCAACAAAACACAAAGACAAATACACACACAATTCAAAGTTTTTTACTTCTACCTCTTCTTCTTCCTTCTCTTTCAATACTGTTAACGGCAACTGGGCAGCACTGTTAACAGTAACGCTGTATGCGTTAACAGTGCACCTTGAAACAATCTCGCATAAGCAGCTAAACAGTCAGTCATTCAGTCAACACATACACACACACAAATTCATTAAACTGTGTCGCTCTCTGTCCCTCTCTGTCTCTGTCTCTCTCATACTAGTAAACTAACTCTCTTTTCTTCAACGTACATCGCCCTCTGCCGAATAGCCGCTGGACTGCGCGTGGGATCGATCAGTACTATCGACGCCTCGATAAAGTACTGATTGATCGGACGCCACTGTAACCGGTCTAGCTTGGTACCGTTTCGGTTCGGTTCGATTTACTTTAGTTTCACGTTTCATTTTTTTATACTCAAAATACTATGTCAAGTTTAACAGCGACGACGCCAAACGCCGGCACATTTTGTTTATTCCATTTTGGCAATACGCTTCGGTTTTTTGTTAGCCAACTGTATACTATATACTATATATATATATATATATACTACTTAAGTAGCCAACTTTTTAGTTCGGTTCTGACCAAGCGCAATTCAATAACAACAGCAATTTGCTTTCGATGTCTACATACCAAAACACCTAAACCACTTACACACATACACTTACACATACACACACACAAACACCCACACAAGTATTACACTGGAGTTTAAATAACTTTTTTTGAAGTTTGCTTTGTTCTATGTTCCGTGTACTAATTTCTTTTTAAAACCTGTTGCGTTTCTAACCGTTTTTGTGTTCAAATTTAAGTGACAGTCTTAACGTTTTAATATTGATATTCCATATACATAGTATATCGATCTTATAACTTGTAACTTATTTCTGTTTCTTACCTTTTCTTTCTTATATACTTATATATATCTCTATATATATGAATACAACCTTATTTACACACTGCGTTCTTCTTCTACGTTCTTCTTCATACCAAATCGACAACAACAAAAATATGAAAAATAAAAAAAAACATATAATAAATATCTATGCGTATAAAACCGACCTATACCAATGTATATATCTTTATATATATACTGAATTGAATCGAAAACAAATTTGCATATTTAAAACACACATTTTAAATATACAAACAAATATAAAAATGAAAAACAAAATCCGAAAACGATAACAATTGAAATGAATATTGCCATATAACAAAATGCAAATGAAAAATGCAAATGCAAATGCAATGCAATGAATAGGCCCGTCGGCTTCTGGGGCAAAATTGTCGGCTCTTTGTGCGTGATCGCTGGTGTGCTGACAATCGCACTGCCGGTACCGGTTATCGTCAGTAATTTCAATTACTTCTATCACCGCGAAACGGATCAGGAGGAGATGCAGAGCCAAAATTTCAACCACGTTACAAGTTGTTCATATTTACCTGGTGCACTAGGTACATATATCTAACTACTACATATCAAATCGTTTGCCAAATGCCACGCCCATTTTATCATACCATGCCAAAGCAATGCTAATCGATTCCTTTTCTATATCATCCCCTTCCCAAACAAAAAAAAAATTCCAACTTATTATTTAAAAAAAAAAAAAAAAAAAAAAAAAAAAAACGAACGAAAAAAAAAACATAACCCAAAAACTAGGTCAACATTTGAAAAAATCCTCACTCTCCGAGTCGTCGTCGGACATAATGGATTTGGATGATGGCATTGATGCAACCACGCCAGGTCTGACTGATCATACGGGCCGCCACATGGTGCCATTTCTGAGAACGCAGCAATCGTTTGAGAAGCAACAGCTGCAGCTTCAGCTGCAGCAGCAGCAACAGCAGCAACTGGAGCAACTGCAGTCGGGACATCAGCAGGGTCAGAATGGCTTGAGGAGCACAAACAGCTTGCAATTGAGGCATAACAACGCGATGGCCGTCAGTATTGAGACCGACGTCTGACTACTAAGTGAGTAACCGACTGAAATTAACTGACACTAGCTGAAAGCTAAATGAAAGAGATGGCCAACTAAATATACATATGTATGTGTTTTGCGTTGACAAGAACTTTGAATTAAGATTTAAGATTCAAGTTCATTGCAACTCTATTGCACTTTCAACTAGTGTCATTGTTGCTGTGCTCACTTATTTTGCACTTCTCCATTTCTTTATTTCGAAACAGTCAAACAAATGGAAAACGGACGAAACTTGCGCAGTGAAATGTTACGTTGGATGCCAGAAACGTCATCAAAAGCAGTCTAATCTAGAATTTTATTAATACATAATTAAAGTAATAATATTAATAATATTAGTAAGCATCGTAGTTGTAAATTAAACAACAAATGTAAAACAACCTACACACTTTCACACACAAATACATACACTATACACACACACACACATACACTGCAGGCTTGATAAAGTAGCGAACGTTTTTTTTAATATTCAAATTTGGCAGCCGAATTTACACAGCTGCTCAATGAGGACTACACACAGAGACACAAAATCACACTCATACACACACTCACACGCAGACACATACACACGAAAAAACAAAAGAAAACTCAACTCGATACCTATGTTCAAATTAAGCAATTAACAACTAACAATCGTTATAGATCACAGAAACAAAATGAAGAAAAACAAAAAACCAAAAAAAATACAAAGAAAAAAAAAAACAAAAAAATGAGAATTAAATCTCAGTAGTCTAACCTAATTGGAGTTTCTTCCTTTCTTTAGAAGCTAGCTACGAAAACAAAACCATACCAAATACAAAACAAACAGAGAAGCAAGAAAACAACATACGAACATACAATATCTGCTTATTTTGTTTTCAACCTTAAATTATGCTATATAATTAAATATTAATCAAATATTAGTAAAACCAAAGGATAAAAAATTAAAAAAAAAAAAAAAAAAACAAAGGAAACCAAAAGTCAACAACAACTAAGGCAACAAAATCAGCAAAGCGAATACAGACGGCAACGCCTTCGGGCCTTCTTAACCGCCCATAAATCAAACGAAAAGTCAATTTTTCCGTTAGCTTCCAGACATAGAAGTTTTTACCGTTATTACGCTAATTACAAACTTTGTTTTAGGCATTAGAAAAGACAAAGAAAACTTTTGAAAATGATGTAAGAAAGCTTATGTATTTATGCCATCCGAACAAAGCGGACTGACGATAAGCGAGCGAATGACGAGCTGGCGATGGATGCTGCATATTGGAAAACTTTACGTCCGAAATTACGTTGTACTCGTAGAGTCCAGTAAGTTATACAAAATATATGTAGGTACTTATGTTAATGTTTAAGTAGCGCCCCGATTGGCAATAATATCTAGACACTATGTTTAAGAAGCTGCGCAGCCGAAGGCGTTGTCCGCAATTATTCGCTGACACACTGACACACACGCTCAAACACAAACACATCTATACATACACACAGAGACACACACACACAGAAACACTTAAGAAATACACATGAAAATGCTAAAACATCAAAACTGCCGTTAAGTTTAAAATATTTAGTAAATGAAAGAACGATATACATATATATACAAGTGCATACATTAAATATATATATATACACAATATATAAATATATATATACAGATGTACATGCATACATATATGTATATATATCTATGAATATATATATATATATATATATATATATATATATATATATATATAAATAAATATACATAACAGAACTAATTGCTATTTTGTAAATAAATAAGTCGGAGCTGAAGCTGAACATATAGACATAGACAAAAAGAAACAGAAAAGCGAAACAAGGAAAACCCAAACAAAAACAAAAAACAAATACAAGAAACGTTTACAACAAAAGCTGCTAACGATACAAAAACAATAATTAAACTTAGCAAACTGCTACACAACAAACTACAAGAAGAAAACCCCAAAAAAAAACTCAAACTAAATCCAAAAAGAACTAAAGGGCGGTCGATCTTCCAGAAGACCCAGATATATAAAAAAAAAATAAAACTGTCACTACGAGTATAGAAAAAAGAAGTAAACACAGCATTAAAACTATCCACGTTAAGGTCACACAATCTTAAAAGTTGCTTCGGTTCGTAGAATCTATGCGTATATAGAATATGTAATCGTCTCATCCAGAAGAAATCTAGGTTTATTTATTTGATTTTCACTTAAATTACTTTGTCTTCCTTTCTCATTTCGATCAAATGCATCCAAGCTTCCAATTTTAGTTTAACGTTCAATCTAGCGACTTCAACTTTTGTCAAGCTCAAAAAAATCAGAAAAGGGACGAACATAGAAAAAACTAAAAAAAAAAAAAACGATATATATATGAAACAAAATTGGTAAATATCGTTAACAATGTAACGAGAGATGATGAAACGAAATGTACTACTTGTGGACACCCTTTATGTTTCGAGTTAGTACACTCACGCACACAAAAACTCGTACTATATATTATATATACTTCCATATAAACTGCAATTTTAAACGTTTCTCCAATCGCCAATTGTCGTTCATTTCCGATTTCCGAGTTTCCCCCGAAAACTACGTGCTTTGCTTAACACCCAAACTAACCTCATGGAAGCTACAATTACTTTGGACCATGGTAAACATCTCACAAAACCAAAAACGAACAAAAGAACTAGGCCGAGTCCAATGGGACTTATGTCTATACATAGTTATATCTGACATCGGATATATGTATCTGGCTATGAGTCCGATTGGATTCCGTTCAAATATGCGACTGAATAAAAAGTTTTTATTGATTTGCTGCTTGTTGTAATTAAAAAGAATTTAAAACAAATAATAACATTTTTACCAATGCAAAAAAAAAACAAAAAAAATGAATACTGTAAATATGTAAAAATATAGATAAAAACAAAAAAGACAAGAGAGTAAAATAAATCAAATCAATTTACAGCTTTGAATACCGTCCACACGCACACAGTAAACGATTAAAGCAAATTACATAGATGATCTCGCAGGAGAAACTAACAAAATGAACGAAATTTTTAATTAAAAAACGGAGAAACGAAGCAAAGCAAAAGAAACGAGAAGAACAAGATTGTCGTGCGAAATATGAGAGTATATACCTAGAGAACATTTTTTACGTATGTATACTTGATTTGGCCTTAACGATAATGACGGTGAGGGAGCAGGACATATGTATGTTATGTAGATGACAGTAAGGAAGTTTGAGGAAAAATTTTGTTATTAACAAAAGTTGAAGTATCCGTTTGGGCGCCCATACGTGTATTTTTTGTATATTATAAATATATATATATGAAGCATATATATAGATATGAGTATGAGTAAAGGTATATATGTGCATGAGGAATATGCACATTATGCTGTATATACATTTACATTATGTTTCGTTTGTGATTCGTTTTGGTTTGGTTCCAGAGATGAAGTAAGAGTACAGTACATCCAATTAATTAGACAAAAAAGCGATGAGCAATAAAATTGAATTATAAAATACATATAACATTTAAAATATGATACATAACGTATGAAATATTATATATGAAATATGATGCAAGTAAGATGCATATAAATTATTATTAATTTAATAGATATTATATATTATAATTATAAATATCGTAATACAATATACATAACAACAAAAATAAAAACATATCGTCTTCAAGTCATGCAAGTAAGTTTTTTTTTTTTTTTTACAAGTAAATTTATCAAATGCTAGACAAGGCTTACTTAGTAGTAACAAAAAAGACAGAGAACAAGGCAGGCAAAGAGCGAAAGGCAGTGTGAGTGAGATGGCAGGCAGAAAGGCAGGCAGGCAGGCGAGTGAGCTAGCTAGCAAGTGCTTGACAAAGCGATAGAAAGAGAAAGGGAGAACAAGGGCGGCGAACGAACATTTGTCTGGGGTAACCAGAGCAAAAAGTGATATAAAACATACATATAAAACAAAATAACTTGCCAAAATAATTAAGTTTAAACATAAACATAATACATAATACCAATAACAAGCGAAACCAAAAGCAACAACACCAAAACAAAGAAACAACAACAACAGCTATGCTTAAAGTTTAGTCTATGCCTAAAATAAAACAAAAGTTCAGCCAGCAGCAGCAGCAAAAATCTAGTTTAATAGGCATTTTAAAATAGGCAAAAAATCTTATTATAATACCACTAATAATACCACTACTAATGCTAATACGGATATACTAATACTAATACTAATACTAATACTAACACTAATACTAACACTAATACTAATGCTAATACTAATACTAAAACTAATACTAATACCAATACTAATACTAATGCTAACACTAATACTAATAATCGTTACCAAATCTAATACTGTGCAACCTTCAAGCTGAGCTTTGCTATCGAGTAACAAATTTCCGAACTACAATAGCAACAAATACAAGATAAATGAGAAACGATAGGCGATTAACGATAGGCTATAAACGATAAGCATTGCAAGTACTCATAAAGAGCAGACCCCACACTCGCATACAAACACAAACGTACATATACATACATACATAACAACATAGATTACTTATATCTGTATCGCATAATCTTACCCAATAAAGTTGTCGATTTCCGTTGCCTGTTCTCAAGTTTAATTTCAAGTTTAGGGATTCTCATTAATAAAGAAGACTGGAATATAGCAAAAACCGCAACATGAGTATACACACCGCTGTATATGTATGAACATACACATACATATGTACTTAAGTGTATGTACAAACACACAGCTAACTTTCATGCAGAGATTAAAAGGTCAATGCAAGATTACAAACTAATAACAGTAATAGACGCTCACACGCACACACTCACATAAACTCACACACACACGCACACACTCAAACAGATCCATGCAACCATATAGAGTACATACCTCAAAAACCAGATTAAACATAATTTTTTTATAAAGCTCAAAAGAAAAAGCAAAGTACGAAGGATGCGATAGGCAACTTCGGCAGGCCGAAGCTCAAATATCCCTGCAAGAAAAACAAATCCAACATACATACATATACCATATAATGAACAAATATAGTTGTCCGATATTTGGAAATTAAATTCCTTTAATAACCCACAAAACTTAAAACACAATTCAACTTATCGAATACTCTATGCAATACTCAATATATTATATCACGACCAAATGATAAGGCTTGTAAGGATATATCGTTCTGTAGAAATCCATGTGAAACGCAAAGTTATATCTATAATCTAGACACAACCATACACACACACACACACCACAAACACACAGAAGACCTACAGAGAAGTATTAGAAGACGTGCAACTTCAAGTTTTGTTTCTCGCATCAGCAACAATAAATTATTTAAATAGTTTTCTCCTTTCTCAAGAAACGCAAGCGCAAGAAGGAAATCTGCGAACTAGCGCATTGAACAAAATCCATGTAAATTATGCGTACAACAATAAATAGTCAAATGGCAGAGAAACTACTTATTAACTAAAGCTAATATACATATATATACGTATATATTATATATATAATATGTATATGTATATGATAAAACAAATACGCCGCAGCAATTAAAGAAAAAGTTGTTAAGATTCTAAAAAAAGTGAAATGTTTTATAAATAGTTAAACCAAAACCGAAAACCAAAAAGAAAAACCAAAAAAAAAAAAAACAAAAACAAATTATTATATATATATGAAAAGTATGAAAAACATGAAAAAACAGCAACAACACACTCACACAAACAGAAAATACACACACAAACATAGACACATACACACACAGACACACAGACACGACTGACACACAGGCACAAAACGAGCAAGCACAAAATTTACCGATTGAATTTTCAATAAATTTCTATCAATTTTTACCAGCCGAGTAAATTGTAAGAAAATTGGATCCAAAATTAAAAGGCTAACAAATAGTTCGAGATACAGATACTAGATCCAGATAAAGATATAATGTTCGTACAATGCGTACAATGGCATCAGTTGAGAAGCAGATCAAACTACACACACACACACACTGAGACCCACACACATACACACACACAGACAGAGGCAGACACACGTTACTTTATGAAGATAAAAACAAATTAAATGAAAAGTATATGAAAAATAAATTATGCTAAAGAGAACAACTTACAAAATACAACTCAAATTGCAAATATGTCTTTTACTTGAGGTTGGGATTGTGTGAGATCCGTAAAAAACTATTAGTAACTAACAGTAATCATTTAAAATAAGTGTGATTTCAAGGAAATTAAATAGCACAATAATCAGTATTTGTGCACTTCACCAAACCCAACTATGCACTTCTCTCGACGGCATTACACTATATACTAGAAGTTGAATCCTATCTATCGTTGGCATTTTCAATTATTTTGATGTTTATGTACAAAATATTTATTCAATGCTAACGCGATAGTACTTTAAGTACATATCGAATACAAATTTGCGGAATCACGGTTCCTTTTTAATATAAAACGATCCTTAGATTGCTCGAATTAGTTCCAAAACTATAACTGCAAATATAAATAGTGATGGACACTATCGTTCACTATCGGTATTGTCGATAGTGATCCGTAGCTCAACCATGAGATATATTGAAACCATCTTGAAAGGTACTGGTCTACTTCATACATTGCATATTTCAGGATCACACCCTAGATCTGTAGCATTGTTTTACTATCAGTTAAAAGAGATCACGCCCGAATCAAGTTTACACAGTATATTATATATTTCTGTACTTAACACGCTAATAATTTATTTAGTTTTCACATTATAAGCTTAGCGACTAACTTAAACGGTACGAAAAATGTGGAGAGCAAAATGATATTTGATACAAAGTTTGATACATAGTCGGTTATATACAGTGCAGATTGGATGGTGGAAAAAAGCAGAAGCGAACGGCAGACAGAGGTGAGAGAGAAATAGATAAAAGAGATAGAAAGATAGATACCAGCGAAGGCACCACAGCTCGAGGGTAGCGCCGCGGTCATCATATTGTCATATCACATAGTATTTGCAAGTAGCTTGCGCCACGTCGCCCCCACATTTACAGGGTATCAGGGCAGTTGCTGAACTCGTCCTCGACGCGAGGCTTTCACCGTAGACGAGGTCGGAGTCGACGGTCGAAATGTGGGCAGGTCTATGAAGATGGGACGATAGTCGGGCGACTCGGGCCGCATCGAACGGGACTCGGAACTGAGCAGGACATTTGTATAGTAATTAATCTCGCTCTGCGGCGAGGCGGGGTCTGCCTGCGGCGTCTGCGCTGTGCTCGCCTGGCGACGCTGCGCAGAGAGGCCACGAGACCGTGCACCATCCGAGCGCAGCAGCTTAAAGAGATTGCGTCGTCCTGCCTGATCCGTTTGCTCAGCGGACTGTTTGCTTGACTTACTACTGGCGCTGCTTCTGCTGCTACCATTGAGGAATGCGGCCTCCTCGTAGCGCGGAATATAGCGCGGTTTACGTGACTCTCCAGGTCGCCCGGACAGGTCGCGATCGTGCGGCGTTACATTGAAGCCGAAGAAGCGCGGCGCCTGCACCGAGATCAGCGGCAGCAAGGTCTCGCGGGCGTAGCGCTCGGCACGCTGCAACAGTTCCCCCAGGCGGAAGGGCAGCAGCTGCACCATCTGCGGCTCATCTTGCCCGCTGGCCAGCTGTGCCATCATCTTGGGACTCTCCGATGCAGCGCTGCTGCCGCCAGCGGCTGGCAGTGCCGGGGTGGTCTTGTTGGCCGAAGGTGATGCCTCAACGATCTCGGGCAGCTGCAAATCCTTGCCATGCTTGGCACGTGGCGTTGTTGCCTTCAGCACTGGCTCTACAATCTCCTCCTTGGCGGTATCCTGCTGTAGATTGCGACCACGATTTACTTTGAGGCGACGCTCCTTGAGCACTGGTTCAAAGATCTCATTGGTCGCCTGCTGACTCGTGTTGGGCAGCGCATCCGAGAGGCTGCGACTTGACTCGGCTGCCTCGGCCTCGTTGCCATCCTTATCCAGCGAATTGCCAACGAGTATAGGCTGCCAGGGAAGCTCCTCGGCCTGGTCCAGCGGATAGGTTTGATTCTCTGCCAGCTTGAAGCTGGTGCCCAGATTGAAGATGTCCTTGCGCTGCTTGACGCTCTCCACGCTATCCACAATCGCACTCAGGCCCGACTCTTGCACGCTGGAGTCTCCGGCAGGAGCATCTGTGCTGGCAGCTGGCAGCAAGCTGGCCGGTGGTTGTGTGGTGTAGGCGCCATAGTCCTCCCTGGTTATCCAGCTCACAGTTGCCCGCCTGGAGACGCATACGCACTGGGCTTCCGCTACTCAGCTTTGTGCTGGGGCGGCACAGTGAATGACTGCGTCCGAAGCTGTCTGTGAGGACCACCTTGTCGATGTCCCAATGGGGTAGACCCTTCGAAAGCCAACCGCTGTATGACTTGTAGTGCAGGCTCAGAGTGGTGGGGAAGCCCAGGGCCGGATGCGGCACAATTATCTTGGACACAATGTCGCCGGCAAAGAACTCGGAGTCGTCCTTTCTGCGGAAGAATATAAAGAGCAGGTCAGCAGGTCGAACAGCTGGGTGATCCCGTTGATAGTGCAAAACTTACTCGGATATCGCGAATGTCTCGTTTAGTCCGCCATCGCCCTCGAGTATGGCCTCCAGGCGGCCGATAGTCCGCAGCGGGAGGTCGTTGAACGAATTGAAGATCTGCAGCTGGAACTGATGCGCACAGAAGGGCTCTTCCTCGCGCGTCAACAGGTACAACTGGCCGCGACCCGTCGACCGATCCGCATAGTAGCCCATGTTGCCGCAGCGTGGCACCCCCTCGGCCAAATCCTCGTCGTCCTGTGCGCAAGGGAAGCATTTGCCCTTGAGAAAATCGTCGTAGTTGGCGCACGGAAAGGCGGGGAACATGCAGCGTGGCGCCACCGAATCAATGAAGAACTTGTAAGCGCGTCGATGATTGCACAGCGAGCGTCCCTCCTCGTCCTCCGCCGCCTGTGCCGCTGTAGAATAAAAAGAAACGATGATGTTGATAAGACACCCATTATTGCTTTGCCCAGGGCAACCTACACCAAATGAAGTCCGTGACGGCGCCCACAAAGAGATTGGAGCAACCAGTCTGCACGCGTCCGCCATTGGGGTAGTAGTCCACATGGCCCATGGGCTGCCAGGAGCCGAGGCCACCTAGTATAAGATTCTCGCCATTGGAGTGAATCACGTCAACAAACTCCGCATCGCTGCTATCCAGACGCACCTTCGGGTGCTGCGCCTCGAAGAGCGGCCCGGCCGGATCGAGGCCGGTGATGCGTGATAATCCGGGCAATTCGGCGCCAGCAAAACCGGATACATGGGCGCCCAGGCTGAAGCCAATCAGGTGTGTGCGCATCAGATTGAGCCCCTTGTGCCGCTCTAGATGATGCAGCAGCATAGCCAGCTGCTTGCCCACCAGTCGCGTATTTGCCGCTGCTCGCACATAGTTCGGAAACGTGGCTCCGTTCTCCCAGTCCACGCAGATTACAATGCAATCCTCCTGCGGGGCGAAAAGGGTAGGAGAGGGTTATTAGCTGCGAGGTCTCACCTACGCCAGTGCCAACCTACCACAGCCATTAGTGCCGTCTTCATTTCGTAGATCCAGACATGGGGACAGGCAGAGCCGAAGCCGTGCACAATGACGCGCACGGAAAGCTCATCGAATCCTTCGAGATCATCGATCGAAGGTGTTGGGGTCTTCTTGCCGCTACCCAGCGGCTTCTCGGTGGTCACCGCATTCGAGTCACCAGCACTGGATGCATTTGTTGTGGCTGCTCTTCCTGCTGCTGCTGCTGCTGCCGCTCCCCCTGGGCCCGCTGTGGATGTCTCCGATTCTCGCTTGGCCTTGGACCGGGCAAATGCAGCTGTCATGTTAAGAAACGACAACTCCATGAGCGGACGATCGGATCGTTGGCGCGTCGAATAGAAATAGAACTTGGTGTTGATCTCCTCCGGCGGGGAAGGCAACATCTCCAGATAAGCAAATGGACCCGAATCCTCAAAGCAGCCCAGTTCACCGTAGCAGACACGCTTCACGGCCCGCTTAGATCGACCATGGAGCAGTTGTCGCTGCTGTTGCACTCTCTCGTGCGCCTGCAGCGAGGCATGCACCGCCTGCGACAGTTCCGTATAGTTAGCATACTGGGTGGTCTGTCTGTAGGGGGCGTGGCTGCGCCACTCACTTCCTCGCCCAGTGCTGCAAAGATAGCGACGAAGGGAATGAGTAAACATCAAACATCAAATGATCGATTCGACTTAATGGCCCCCCCTTTAATTGAACACTCTGCAGGCCACTCACGTACCCCAAGTGGCCATTCTCGGGAATGAATGAATATTGTATTGTAGATGAATAGATTTAGGCGACATGACAAATTATCAGGTGATCGAATAGCTCAAACATGTGGCCGTTCTAAGCTGACGTTCTGAAAAAGACGGCGTAGCTGCCTTTTCCAAGCAAGATTCTCTATAGAAGTCACAAATCGAACTCAAATCTAAAACTGATATAGACGATTAGGACAGAAACTACTTATAATTATCCTAAGTAGTCTTGGAGAAGTAACAACCATCGATGCTCATTAGGTTATAGAAATACCATATATGTATTCTGATCCCTAATGAAATAAATAAATAAAAAACCAGTAAGAAAAGCAACAGTCGCGCAGCACGCGACAGTGGGATACCCTTCGACCTATGTTCCCGTGTAGTTTAATTTGTTAAATTCATACACATATGCATATGCACATGCTTTGAAATTAATCCCGACAGATGGCGCTTGCGCTTCGCGCTCGCCCGCCTCCCTTGTTAGCTGACAGAAGCACTTGGTTTTATGCTCATACTTTTTTTAAATAACTTCTGTGTTTATTGTCCGATCGGATTGTAATTTGGAGACTACGTAGATATTTCATTCAGCTTAGTATATGTTAAAGTCACAAAGTTGTATCTTTTATACAGCGCTTACAAATTTAGTTAAAAAATTAAATTATTGATTTGTGGGAGGCGGTGGGCGTGGCACCTAACATTTGAAATAAACTTGATCTGCTTGAAGTACACAGGAGTCTTCCTGCCAAATTTGGTAACTCTAGCTTTTATAATAGCTGAGATCTGTGCGTTCACACAGACGGACAGACGGACAGACAGACAGACATGGCTCAATCGACTCGAGGGGTCGAAGGGTATAAAAAAGACGTTTATTTATTATCGTATATTTTCTATAGCTTATGCTGAACATACTGAAATACATAATAATGAAGGGGTTTCCTCTAAGTATCTTTTAATATCATATCTTTTTCATGTCAGGCATTCTTTACCACAGTAAGACTCAGTGTCAACTTAATAAAATACGAGTAAACGTTTGTAAATTTAACTGTGAAGTCGTTAGTAAAGTATTAAACAAAGTTTGTACATGATAATTCGAATTCTTTATACACTCTGAGCACTCTGTAGATGTATCTCAACTTATATTATTCTATTCATGTCCAGCAACCCAACCTATAACTATCAACTACAGCTAAAGTTGAGCGATGAAGAACGAGGAGAGTGTCAAAGAAAGAGTTTCTATAAATCTAAATTTTCACCCCATTTAGGTTAATTTATGTAAATATGTACATATTAGTTAGAAATTAGATTTACACTATAGTATAAGTTATTAAATATAGTAACAGTAAGCTATAAATAAAAAATAAACAATAAGTTATAAAAAAAAAAAAAAAAAAATAAATCTAAATAACATAATAGATTGTACTCCCATTTGCAACACACACTTTATAGCATCCATCATGTCTTCTATCTGTGTCTCACATCAAGTAGGTCAGGCACACCACAACGGAACCGGAAGCGTTCTCAAAGAGACGTGGACAAACACTTCCTCACACAATTACAACTATAGCTCAAGCCCCAAGTCGGCTTTGAAAGAATCAGTGGAGAGTCTCTTTGTCAGCGGTGACAATACGTGAAACAATTGTCATAGGCAATTAAAAACGTTGAATAAAATTGTAGGAATTATATTTTTTTAGTGTTTTAAGTATTTTTAATGGCAGCGCTTAAAAATGTTTTCATTTTGGGTTTTCAGACACCGCGCCATAATTTGGAACGTGCGGATGACATAACCCAGGCACAAGCCACAGTATGTGTGTATCTCCCTCCACACACGCACACACACACACGAGTCTTGTACAGCCGTTAGCTGAAAGCGTTGATAAATTACCGAGGCGTGATTGCGTTTCCAAAGCAAACGTCACGGGAGAGGGGCGAAGAAAGGAGAGACGCGGTAGAAGAAGAAAACTGTCCACACTCCGTCGCACACGTCGCCAAGTGGCAACAATTATCATGCAGACTGTTATTATTATTATCATTATAATCAATTGGGGATGGGGGGATCTGTAGCAGCAACTGACGAAGTCAAGATCTTTCTCTCTCTCTCCCATCTCACTCTCCCTCTCTCTCTCTCTCTTACTGTCCCTCTCTCTAGCGGTAATCAAGCTAATGTGCTGAATCATGTCAGCCAACTTTAGTATTTTTTTAGTTTAGTATTTTGTCTAGTTTTTAGCAACTTTAGCGAAGCACCCTCCATTAATCAGCAGTACGTGACTTGGGCCGCTTATGCAACCGAATGCATCCAAGTACATACATACATATATTATTTAGCTTTTTCATGTCTTTCTTTCTTTCTTCTCTTTTCAAGTATCTGAGACAATGGTAGATACTTTACGCTGTGGTCCCCACATATATACCATAACGGGTGGTTATAATATACAGATTTATATATAATTACTTGATGTAATGCCAGGCCACGACAATTAAATGAAATGCAACAGAGAGAGAGGGAGAGGGAGAGAGAGAGGGGGAGTATGTCAGTCTGTGTTGTACACCTCGCAAAGATTTATATCTATATATGCAATTAAGATCTTAGAGTTACATAAACAGAGCTAATATCGGGGAGTTTTTTAAGTTCAAATGAACATTAGAAACTAGAAAAAGAACATTAATTTCCCTCATGAAGATGCTCATGCTCTTGCAATCTTATCTATGATGTAAGTGGTTTTTATGTTTTATAGATATAAATCGATACACTTCTCTAGCTGTCGATAGTAACGAACGAATGCCGATACTATCGCTTAGCTATGCAGCTTTGATTGGCTGACTTTCTTTGTCTTCGTTTACTTTGCTTTTTTTCGACATTGCAGTTGCTTCTTCGACTTGCGTCCAATTGGCAGCCAGTGTGTGTGTGTGTGTGAGTACATATGTGAATACATATACAGACACAAGTAGCTTAGCTTTGGTATTCACGGCGATTGTGCAATCTGTGAAATGTTTTCAGCTCGTCGCTCAATGGCAAAAAAGTGTCGAGTGAAACTCGCCAGGGGCCAAATAAATTGAAAGACGCCCACACACACACACGCATACACACGCACACACTCAAGCGACAGACACTGATAAGGCTCCTTCAAATTCACCCGCTGGCCTTGCAGCTGGCAAGGGGGAGGGGGATGCGAAACGGGAAACTGTAAAGCGAAAAACATCTTCAAACTAACTTGAAGAATTTAGCACACACACAATAAATCAATTAGTTGATGGAGGGCTAAAGGGGCAGCTGGAGGGGGTGAAGAGGAACTTGAAGAGAAGTAGGGTAAAGAGGAGTAGGAGGTGGAGCAGGGTTTAGAGCAGGGCAAGTGTCTGGCGGAGAATGCTCAACTAGTTAATGGATGCAACAAATACAAAATATAGTAAACTCACCGGGATCGAGCAGCAGCAGCAGCAGCGTCGCTAGTGTGAGGCAACTGTGCAGCATGTTGTCGTTGTTGTTGCTGTAGTTGTTGTTATTGTAATTCCTGTTTTGTTGTTGTTGTTGTTGTGGTTGTTTATCCAGTTGCGCTGATAAGCATTGATAAGGCGTGCACACGTTAATCGCAGCTGATTAGCGTCGACTTGGCATCACATTTGTTGTGCCAGTGTGTGTGCGTGTGTGAGTGTTTGTTTGTTTTTTAATTCGTGTTGTTTAATGCTCGTCGGCCAGGCAGGTATTATGCGCCTGTATTGCGTCTCTCTCTCTCTCTCTCTCTCTCTCTTTCGCTTTGGTAATCGCAATAAACCATAAACAAATTCACTTTCACTTTATTTGTGAACCTGCCACGGCGTCGTGACTTGTTCACAAACAGTGAATCGTGAATAGCGCGCTGTGAATACTGTGAATACTGGTTACCCGTTGTGCGTTCCTGGCCACGGCCAATGGCTGCGTCTGTGTCTGCTGCGCGTCTGACTCACTGACTGACTGACTGGGCAGACAGATGCAGTTGCCCCAAGGGGGGGGTCGTTGTGGGGGCGTGAAGGCGGCGGGGCGTGTTGGCGTTGACTTTGCGCTTGATTGAATTATGTGGCAGACGCACAGCAGCAACTGCTGCCACCAACTGAGCTGAACCGAACTGAACCTGAGCTGAGCTGTGAGCTGTGCTGTGAGCTGTGCTTTCACTTGTCTAGTTCCACTTTGCGACAGATGCTTGAGCCGTGATTGATGCTGATTGCGGCTGATTGATTGTTTATGAGCTCCGTCTGCAATCTGAAAAGAAGTAAAATTGGTTTTCAATTGCATTTTGCATGTTGCACAAAACAAACTGTTGCTGCAATTGTTGCAGCCACAACTCTTGCATTGTGTGTCGGTGTCTGTGTGCATTGTATAATAAGCCGGTTGACTGACAGGATGTGCGCTAAGCGCGGCTTTTATTGTCGACGCATCGCTTGGGCATTGACCTTTGTGACGGCAGCGCTATTCTCTGCCCAGCAGCAACAGCAACAATGGCAACAATAGCAACAATGCCAACAACAATACTAACAACACTAATCGTAGTTAAAATATAAATATTGCTTACAAGCGCAGGCACATGCACAAACAGACCGACACTATGCTACAAGTTCATGGAAATGTGAGCTGAGCTGTAAGCATAAATGCTATATTGCATTACAGGAATACCCTCCTTAAATAAACATATCCAAAATATACTTGTACACACCATTAAGCCTACCAAATTTCAGCAAGATATCTCCACATCCAGCTGAGATCTGGCCGAAACAAAATCAATATCATTGCAAAGTGAATATGTTACATTGCATATTGTACTACAGAATTGCGGCAAGCTATCTATGTATGCAATTTGTCTGCAATAGCTGCAATAAATTAGCAGATAAATTATTATATAATATTGAATTATAGGAATACCCCTTAAACAAACATATCCAAAATATACTTTCAATCAACATTAAGCCTACCAAATTTCACCAAGATATCTCCACACAGAGCAGAGATCTGGCCGAAACAAAATCAATATCATGTTGTGTTGCAAATTGGATATGCTACATTGCATATGTTAGTACAAAGCGAACGGCAAGCTGTCTATATATGGTTGACTGCAATTGCCTGCAATAGCTGCAGATTAATTGGCAGATGTAATTCTAAATAAAATGAGGAGTGCAACAAAAAAATATCTCTTATATCTGTACATACTAATCGACAAGTCTATCTTCATTACAATACCTTGATGACAAGCAGAGATGTTGCCAAAAAAAAAATACTTGCTGCACAGTGTTGTTCCACTGAGCCGAATGTTGAACGTTGAGCACTGCTGCCGAGTCGAGTGTGGGCTTAATTTGGGTCATCGACAGAGTCGAGAGTCGGTGAGTCGGTGAGTTGGTGAGCTGTTGAGCTGGTGAGGTCGGTGAGCGTCGGAAATTATACGAAAGACAAAAGGCAAGTCTTGTCATCGCGACGACTTGACGACTCGATGACTTTTTGGCCAATTTCCGTAGAAATGCCATGTGTTAATTGTGTGTGCGGGAGAGAGAGACTCTGCCAGAGTCTGCGCTGGGCGCCAACGTAGCGTAGAAATGGAATAGTCGAAACGAAAGTGAAAACCCCACAGCGAGATAAGAGATCACAAGCATAGAGAGACATCATGCAAAGCTGAAACCTAAAGCTAAAACCCAAAGATGAAACTGAAACTGTGACCGAAACCTAAAACGACACATTGAGAGCGCGTGTAACAGTAAATTCGCTTGATTTATTGACTGATTGATCAGTTTGTTTACTGCGCTTCACTTTCGTTGGGGCTGTGACTTTACAATTAGCACCCGCTCGAGACTATTAGGCAACTCTCTATGTTGTCACTGCACCAACAACAACTTCAACGAGAGACACCTCGACTTGTGCATTAGCAAATTGACCCATTGCGGTGCCAAGGAGCTCTTGTTTTCCCAATTAAAGCCGCTAATCAAGTTTAATTAAGTTCGGTTCACAAAGGTGTACTCGTATGAGTGTCTGAGTATTTAAGCAATTGAGGTCGAGCTCCACCAACTTGCAATTCATTTTCCCATCAATTTGTCATTGTTCTCAATTTCGCAGCACTTTGTTTTCTTCTTTCTCTTTCATAGCGCTCACCTTTTTGGAATCGGCGAAAGGTGGAACTGAGATTAAAGCGACACATTTGTTCCCACATTAGGTCGAAATGTGCTTTTGACGGCGACCCATTAAGAAATACCCCACTGTGCTGAGTCAGAGGCGAAGTGTTAAGTATTATGTTAGCTGCGTGCTGTAAAACTGTCACTGTTAACTGCGCGCTGTTAAGTGGGTGAGGTGTTAATTTGTGTATCGTAGTTTCACCTTGCACGAACTGTTGCGGGGAGAGAGGGAAAGCAACTTCATCTAGCAACTCATCAAACATGACATCCAGTAAAGATCTATAATATCTTTAATCTATGATATAATTGTTGTAGAAACTTAGGTTTTGAATTGAACTCTGTGTGTATGAACACCTTTATCTCAGAGTCTCTAAGAGCTAAGACTAACAATTTTGGTGACAATGTGTCTTATTATTGCACGCAGGAATTTAGAATAAGAGAAAACAAATTGTTGCTAAAATATTGAATAATCATGTTGAATAAACAAGGAATAAGCATGCAAATTCTTAAAGAATTCATTATGTTTGGCAAAGCTTTTGATTAGATTATATATGAAAACACACGACTGTAACTTTCTTACTTGTTTTATTATTTATAAATATATGATCTATATGTAAATATATAGGTTTAATGGGCTAAAGATATTCTATATTCAGTTATGATCAGATATGTAGAAGGTATTGACAGTGACAGCAAGCAACTTCTATAACTAATATCTCTCACTGTTAACTTATTAACAGCAACTTAACAGTCTGTTCAGAGTGTGCAGAAGTGGCAAACAAAGATTGGGCAAAAGCAGCGCAAAGCAAACTATTTCCGGCGATTAAAGTTGCTCCACTATAGCGAACGGATTGGGAGCAACTAAGCAGAGCGAGTGTGAGGGCGAACAAGGGTGAGAAGCGTGAAAGAAACACGCATTTTAGACATAATGGAAACGAATCAAATGGCATCAATGAAATGGGAATGAAACAAATCGAGTAAGTTGCAGAGAAAGAGACGGGGGGGCGAACGTCTTGGTTGATTCATAAATCGATGGCGGGGCAACTTGCGGCCACCCGCGCTGCCAACAGCAGAGGAACGGAGGCAGCGCAGGGCAGATCAAACGGTCTCAAGGCAGATGAAATTGTCGCGCTGGGAAAGCTGACGCTGCTGCTGAAGTTGCTGCTGAAGTTTCTGCTGCTGCTGTGACGACGACTTCGAAAATGGAAAGTATATATCGCATCTTGGAATAACGCTTCTTAGGCGACTTTCGCAGAGATGCGACCACTTTCATATAGATTAACCCAATTCGGACGGACGGGCGGACGCTGGGTCCGCTTTCGGTGCGGACATCGTTTTCGCATTTACTGCTAATTTTCGCCTCATTAGATGTGCTGCGCGTTGATGCTAATGTTGCAAATGAAGTCGAGAACCGGTAGATTGGGAAAGCCGGCAAACGATGAAACCGAACCATGCCAATGAAAAGCGCAATACACCGTGAATTGGGCACGTTGCACGCGTTGCCAGCATGTGCAGCGGCAGAGCGGGGGCAGTGCAGCGTTTGGGCAATCGTTTTGCTTTTGATTGATTTGCAAAATGTCGGGCTGCCTGTCTGTCCTGCTGTCAGTTGCGCTGTCTGTCTGGCTGTGCCATTTTATGGCCAGCAATACAAAAGACTTAGGCAACGAACTTGCGGCGCTTGTCTGGCGCGCAGCCAAAAAACAAAAACAACAACAGCAACAACCGCAGCGACGAACTGAGGCAAGCAAACAGACAAAATTCGAAATTTCCTTAGCCAATTTTCGCATGACAGCAAGTCGCATAAATAGTTTCCTGTTTGTTACGATGGACTCGCGAAAGATAGAGAGAGATCAACGATCAACCAACAACAACAACGGCAACAGCAGCAGCAACAGCCAAAAGGGAGGCGGTGCACTGGACAGGCAAAGTGGAAGCTACAACAGCAGCAGCAACAACAACAACAACAGCAGCAGCAACTTGAAGGAAAAAAAATGAAAATGCAGCGGCGCATGAAATTTCCGCCGTTATTTAAGTGCCTATGTTGCTGCTGCTGTTGTTGCTGCTGTTGTTGTTGCTGCTGTTGCTGGCAGCACGTTTAACTGTAGAGATTAGTTGCTTCTAATATCGCTTGGGCCTTTTCACAAGAATTTCCACACACATAAACGTCAAGTGGCAACTGATAATCTCATTCCACATGCAACTCACGACGCCCGCAACGAGACAATACGCTGTAAATCTGTCGACGTCGGCGACACGACGCGTTCAACGGTAAAATATGCAGCAGCAACAAGCAGCGTACTAGCAACAACAACAACGACAACAACAACAACAATTACAGACATGCAATGACACAGTTTTTGGGCCATAATGCCGCCTCCAACCATTCCAACAAGTTCTGCTGGCCAAAAAGGGCAAGCGAGAGAGAGAGAAAGAGAGAGGGGAGAGAGAGAGGGAGAGGATGATGGAGAGCAGAAAGAGCAAACCCGAGAACAGGTCAAGTGGCTTAGGATGAGCCTCAAGTATAGCCGCCGAGTACCAAATACCAAAGGCACTTTCCATCACTTGGCCCAGTTTCCACAGTGATCTCTCAAAGCGCGACAGAGAAAAAGACAGCCTCCAATTACCCCCCCAGCTAACTGTCTCGCTCTAACGCGCACACGAATTAATTATTGTGTGTCTTTCTGCTGACCGCAATTGCCTGACCCCAGCACAATGTATCGCTGATAACGCGATTGCCGCCAGCAATAGCCCGGCAACAGCCCCACTTGTCACTTGCTCCACAGACCCCAATAGCCAAGTGCCATGGACTCCATCTCCGGTTGCCGCGGCCAGCTAAGCAAGCGACACGATGAGCGCACAATTATGCGATACAATTGCAGCTTTTAATTGTTCCACTGGCTTCGTTCTTCAGAAGAAAGAAAAGTGAAGAGTTTCTGCCTAAGTCGGCTGCAGCTCTGCAGACAATATCGTATGTACAACATTCATGTCGAATGGCTTAAGATAATAAAACTGTGAATACCCTATTAAATGTTTGATGAGTTCTAAAAGAACACACATGAATATGACGATATAGCCATGTACGCATGTGCTTTTAAGCACCGTTCTATGTCAAAGACCTAATTTCATGACAATATTAATAATTCATTTTTTTTGAATTGAATTTGATAACTTAACGAAAGCTAGAACATTCAATTTATATGTGTGAGTTATTATTATTATTACTATTAATATGATTTCTGAACAGTTGATTACGTTTGATAAAGTAACATAGAAGTTATTTAAGAAAAAATTGATACATAAACAGTTTTTTCAGTTAAAAGAAATAACATATAAATCTTAGATTTAACGAGAGCAACAGTCGAGCATCGTCCGACAGTGAGATACCCTTCGACCTACATATACTCCAGTGTAAACATATGTACGTGCTTTCTAATTATTCTCAACAGATGGCGCTCGTTAGCTGACACAAGTACTTGAAGTTTTGCTTATACTTTCTTGAATAACTTCTGTGTTTATTGTCCGTTTAAATTGAAATTTGCTAAAAAAAAAAGAAGATATTTAAATCAGCTTCGTATAAAGTAGGAAATTATTGATTTGCGGGGGCGATGGGCATGGTACCTAACATTTGAATTAAACTTGATCAGCATACAGTTTAGAGACATCAGAAAGTTGTAGCTTTTATACAGAGCTTACAAATTGATTTCCAAAATTAAATTTATGATTTACGGGGGCGGTGGGCGTGGCACCCAATATTTGATATAAACTTGATCAGCTTATAGTACAAGGGAGTCTTCCTGCCAAATTTAGTAACTCTAGCTTTAATAATAGCTGAGATCTGTGCGTTCACACAGACAGACAGACAGACGGACAGACGGACAGACAGACAGACAGACAGACATGGCTCAATCGACTCGGCTTGTGATCCTGAGCAAGAATATATATACTTTATGGGGTCTCCCACGCCTCCTTCTGCCTGTTACATACATTTGCACAAAGTTAGTATACCCTTTTTTGACCATTTTCAATGGTTGAAGGGTATAAAAACATATATAAATGATATCGTATACATACAGTGAGTCAAATAACTCTTAACACATATGTACATATTAATTTTATGTACATATGTGTAAAGTGTTTCTTGACATACTGTATATCAATAATTATTAAAAATGATCACGAAACAGAACAAAAAAATAATACGAAAGCTAGAGTCAAGTGTGCTCGACTGTAATATAGCCGCACCTAACTGACTAAAACGATTCCTTTAATATATAAATTATTTTTTTGCATACTTTAGGGTGCGGTTTGGAAGTCAGTAACCTTTAAAACTATTTCTTAAATAACTTCTATGTTAATTATCCGATTGTGACCAAATTTCCACATTCCATTCGGGCGTTGACAGTTATTGTGTTTACTAAAAATGAACTGTCTTGCATTAAAATTACTCTTGAAATTCGATTTTAATTAACTTACGGAGCAGGAGGGGGCGTGGTCAAATTCTAAAACTTGATCTGCGTTATAGTTTTTGAGATCTAGGTTTGCAAACGGACGGACATGACTCGGGTTTTGATGCTGATTTGGAATATACATATGTATGTATATAGTTTATGGGGTCTGCCACGCCCCTTCTGCCTGTTACATACATTTTCGGTTGACACAAAGTATTAAACTTTATGAGTAGCGGGTATAAAAAACCAGTAGGAACTGTGATATTCAACTCCCGTTTTAATTCCGATACATTGATATATCATTTCAGATAATGCTCAACATTAAACGTCATAATACAGATTGCAGTCCTCATTTCCAAGTGCAACTTTAATGAGTACTCAACTCTAATTGCATATACATAACATATATGTATGTGTGACTCCCCAACTGGATACCGATTGTCGATTTAGCCGTACTTAAGACATTATTCAATATCTGCACAGTTTATTATTTAATTTTGTTGAAAATTGCCGCTGATTTTTCCACTTGTTGCGCTCAATTGAACGTTGACCTTGCGCATGTCAGCAACAACACCAGCAACAATACCAGCAACAGCAACAACACCAGCAACAACAACAGTTGAAGCTAGTCTCAATCATCGGCGTTAACTGCAGCCGAATTATGTTAGCGCGCATTATTCAAAAACGACAACAGCAACAACAACAATAAAGTGTTTAACTGAATTTAAATTTGTATTGTTGTCGTTGTTGTTGTTGTTGTTGTTGTTGCTGGTGTGCATGACATTGAAGGAATTTATGCACTTTAATTGAAAATTTTCGTCATAGACTTGACTTGTATTTGGTACCCTGTACAAATAACTGCGCTCGCAGAGGGTATTTTAAAACAATTTAATAAAGATATTTATACGAATTAGATCTTAATAAAAGTGCAAATTATGCGCAATATGTCATGTTAGTCACTGAATGTTAGTCATGTTATGATGATACCTACCAGGGATGATACCTCAAATTAATGCATTACAGGGTGTCCCACAGTCAGGCCATTGCTAGAGACATCAAGAGAGGCGTCGTGTAGTGTGCAGGTGTATGTCAATGAAGGGGAGGGGGGAAAGAGAGGGATGGGGATGAGGTCTGCAGCTACTAGTTTGTCAGTTAGCAGTTTGGCTGATTTGTCTGTTGATTTAGACTTTACACCGTGTTGGCAGCCAAAATTGGCCTGCGCCTTTGTCTGCGCTCTGCAATTCGTGTCAATGTCAGCATGATTTTTCTTATTATTTATTGGTTTTTTTTTTCTCTTTACACAACACACAGAATCGGTCAACAGGGGGGGGGAGGGGTGCGACTGTGCGTGCGACTCTGCAAACGAGTTTGGGGGCACACACAAAATATGCATAACCTGCAACAGCAGCAACAACAAGGTGAACTGCAGCAAGCAGTGCAAGCAGTGCTGTCCCAATGACTGAGGCGACAAACTTGAATAGGGAACAGAACGTGGCAAAAAGTGCGTCTGTGATAAGCAGCAGATCAGCAGATCAGCAACAACAACAAGAACAGCAGCAACATACATATGTTCGCAGCAGCAACAACAATGTAAACCACAAGCACAGCAGTAACAACAACAACAACAATGTGAGCGACGCGTCGCTGCTTCTGTCCGCGGAGCCGGGACTGAGCCCAGCTCACAGTTTCACTGCGAGGCGCGTGAAAGTTGCGCTTCACAACAAAAAAAAACAAAAGCCAAAAATCGAAAAAAAGAGAGACACAATTGAGAGTTACAAGCAACAACAACAGCAACAACAACAGCAGCAAGAAAGGGCAGGCAAAAGCAAAAGCCAAGGCAAATATGTGTCTAAGCGAAATGCAAAGCGAACTAAAACGTAAACAAACAGACACAAAATCAAAGCGCAGTCGGCAATCAGCGTACGCACTTTTTTAACTCCTCCTTCTCCTTCTCCTTCTTCTTCTTCTTTGCCTTTGGTTACTCGTGCTGCACTTTTATTATCACCGCGAAACTTGCGCAAAATCTGCAGCAAATGCAATCCGCGACAACTCTGCAGGCTGCAAACTGAACGCACAAAAATTCACAAATAAAAAACGAAAACGAAAACAAAAAGTAAAACGTTAAAACGAAAATTGCTTTGAAGCTTTCGCGCACGACAAACCGCAAGCCGTCGCGGCTGTAGATCAACTGAAGCGCGCCAGAGGCAGAGCGAGCCAACTCGAATGGCGCGCCAAGTACTCGGCTGAGCTTCGGCTGCGCTTCGGCTTTTAGGCGGGCAGTGCTGCCAGACTGTCGCCAGCTGTTTTGGCCATTCGCGGCACGTCCGATTGCAAAAACGGCAACGACGAAAGGCGCTGGCAAAAACAAAAGAAAAATCGAAAATGGAATCAAAAACAAAATTGCCAAAGCGGTTAAAGTGCGCCCGAGGAAGGGTATTCGAATTCGGATGCAAGTGACTGATTGGCAGGGCCTATCGCGATAAGGCGCGAGTGACATAATATGGTAAAATCCCAACGAAGTATTCATCGTGTTGTTTCGTCAGCCATAAGTTAAAACAGAATATGTCAGCCCAAAGTATTTATAATACTATATAATTTATATCCACATAACTCTACCAAATACCTACAAAAGTTCTATATGAAACATAAGAATATAAATCCCTTACAGCCTTTGGAGTAACTCCTCATCAATTGTTCCAATCTTTAGAGCCTTCGGAACTCTTATTGCTGTAAATATATACAAGGTTTTGTCTTGTCTTATGAAATCTATAAAATAAACTCATCTGATTTTCATTTATTAACTAAAGTACATATGGCTAGAGAGCAACCTCAATTATACTATTGATAAGCTGCGATAGTTCGGAAAATAAAACACCTTTGCAAATAAAATACCTCATTTGGGAAGATTATTTGTTAAATATGATACAAAATTAAAAAAAAAATAAATAATATTTTAATATATAAAAGAAATGTCTTGCGTTGAAATTGTTTTAATACAATTTTAAGTTCAGCTTTTATAGGTTATTGGTTTGGAATAGTCGCTGGATGAAATAAGCTGTGAGTCACTGTATGTATGTTAAAACAGGCTGGCGTGGTAAGTTGGATTGCATTATGTTGAAAAAAATATATGTACATATATATATATAATAAATTTATTTATATATGCGGTATATTCCGGCTATGAACAGATTTGTGGCAATAAAGCGCAGGAGTGGCAAGTTTCATTAATATTTCTAAATAAACTGAGCGACAAGTTTACGTTGCAACACGGACGGACCTTGATGCAGAATATGTACATACATATATCTACAAATACACATTATAAGGTTGCAGAATACTCCTACTGGTCACAATTAATACCCTCCACAAGGGTATTAACACAAACAGATCAACTGGCTTAAAAAAGGACTACATTTCTTTGGGAAAACTATGACAAAGAAGACAACCTAACAATATATAATCAATGTACCACATGTGAACATACATACAAGTATGTATATCATTTGGTGAGATGGAAATTTTGATATGAGTACGTTATAATAAAATACACAATCAAGAAGTTTACAAAAGGAAACCTAATTGAAATGAAACAACAACTATAAACTTAATATCAAAATTGATACAGTCCTAGGATCCCCTGTCGATTTATAAAACATATTGCCAGACACAATTCCCATGTTTGTTGGAGGAAAAGAATTGCTTGAAATGCAACCGAAAGTTGCTTGTAATTTGTAAACCATAAATTCAATTTGCTTGCCATCCAATCGAAATTGTTAATTGAGTTTGAAACAATTAGGCCGGAGAGGCCGCCTCAGCGAGCATTGCAAAAGCAAAGCAATCGCAGCAAGCTTATGCAGTATACCCTGGGAAACTAGAGAGTATCCATGAAAGAGATGCTACAACATATAAAATAAGTTTCAAGTCGCATAGGTTTAGTTCCAAATAAGATAATTTTATTTAACAATTGTTGATTTTAGGTTTCTGCTTGCCGAAAATATATGAAAATGTTGATTTAATGGGCATATCGCTGTCGTGTTGACTCTGCTAAGAAATGTTATATCGCTCACTTCTTGACAGGCTACAATTAAAATAAGATTTGTTGCTTGTTGGTTAACTGGCCAGACACGACTGTCTGTCCAGGAGTGAAGGCATCAAGTGGGGCGCATGAGCCGCCCACTCACACACACACACACACACTCACACACTGTTTATACTATATTACAATCGGCTTTGTATGTGGTTTACGGCTTAACAATAAAGAGTATAAAAATACATGGACTTCTTTTCATTTCGATTTTCTTTCTTTCCTTTTTTTTTTTCATTTCATTTTCAGTTTAGGCAGCAACAACAACGAGCTGTGGCGGGTGGCTTCTGGCTTCAGGCATGTGGCATGTGGCAACGACAAGACCTGAATTACAATTTCAACCATATACACTATATAATTTACTATAAACCTATCTCGATACAAGTGTGGCAAATGCGCAGATAAGAAACATACACAGGCAGAGAGGTGGATAGAGAGAGAGAGACGGAGAGAACAAAAACTTGTTGGTGTTTATATAGATATATATGTATATGCTGTAGATCTATAGAGCCAGAGAGTGTGTGCTCGATTTTTATGCAATAGGCAACAAGTAGAATTAGCTGAACGGTGGCAGGGGGTCAGTGACGGGGTCAGTGGCAGGGTCTAGGTCGGGTCGTGTTGCTCCCGGCCTGCTTTACTACCGCTGCTGGCCTAGCCTAGCCTTGCCTAGCCCTCCTGACCGAAGTCCTCTGTAAATTTGCGCAGCTTGGTCAAGTCGTCCTCGTTGACAGTCGGTTTCGTGCGTGACAACGACTTCAACATATCGCGCTGCAAGCAAATGGATGATAACAATTGAGTTGCAAGTAGAAGGAGCAGGGAGCAGGGAACTGCTAGGTGCTCCCTCCCGCGGTACTCACCATAGTCACAGGTGGTTCGAATAGCTTGTCGCTGGGCACATCCATCCAGTTCATCTCGACGGCACCCGCATCGCCCGGCGAGCAAGGCACAAGCAGATCGTCGACTGTTTCCTCCTTATTTGAGGGACTGGGACCAGAGACGCGCTTGAAGTGTGTGGCAGTCTGCACCTTGCGCACCGGCTCCATCAGCGCGTCGCGTACCACAATCGAAATATCCGCGCCGGAGTAACTAAACACGAGAGAAAGAGACAAAGAAAGAGAGAGAGAGAGAGAGGGCGCTGTGTGAGTGGGAGTGCGACTTGGATTAGAGCAGTGCGGCATGCTTACCCATCGGTCTTGCCGGCCAGCTCCTTGAGATCCTGCTCGGTCAGCACGTGTGTGGTGTTACCCAAATGGATTTTGAACATGACCAGGCGAGCATGCGCCTCCGGCAGCGGAATGTAGATGCGCTTCTCGAATCGTCGACGAATGGCCGAATCCAGTACCCAGGGTATATTGGTGGCGCCCAGGACGAGAATGCCGTCGGTGTCGTTGCCCACGCCCTGCATCTGCACCAGAAACTCGGTCTTGATGCGACGCACACTGTCGTTCTCATTGTCCGAACGGGCCGAGCACATCGAGTCGATCTCATCGATGAATATGATCGACGGCTTGTGCTGTCGGGCCAACTCAAAGAGATTCTTTACCAGCTTCTCGGATTCACCCAGCCATTTGGACATGAGATCCGAGCTGGATACTGAAAAGAATGTGGAATTGTTTGCCTCGGTGGCAACTGCCTTGGCCAGATACGATTTACCGGTACCGGGTGGACCGAACAGCAGAATGCCCTTCCAGGGTACACGTTTGCCAGTGAACAGCTGTGGAAACTTGATAGGCAAGATGACAGCCTCTTTGAGGGCCTCCTTGGCGGCATCGAGACCGGCCACATCGGACCACTGCACCTTGGGCTTCTCAATGACAATGGCATCGGTGAGTTTGCTTTGCAGCTTCTTTTTCTCTGGATCATCGCCGTCCTCGTCGTCGCTGTCGCTCTTTTTGTCCTTGTCGTCCTTGGAGCTGCTTTCGCCGCCCTCCTTGATTGGTTTCTTCTTGCCCTTCTTCAGATACTCCTTGAGTTTCTCAGCACGATCCAAGTACTGTAAACACTTTGCTCTTATCGAGTCCTTCGCCTTCTCGCCCTGCGCCTCATCTGTGTGTAGGGCCGCAATAAAACCAGACGTAATTAAATTGCGGTTTCGAGTTTATGGGGGCGTCATTACTCACATTTGATGGTGTGGAGGAAGTACTCCACGCCGTGCTCGTACAGACGCAACGCCTCGGCGTAGTTCTTGTTGCGATCCTCCTCGGTGGCCTTTGTCACCAGATCGATGGCCTTCTGCAGTGTGGTGCCGGCTGCCATTGATGTGATTGGGATAACAACTGCAAAAGAACAACAATAAACTCAAAATTAGATTCTTCTCTCTGTCTGGCGAGTGACGTCACGGAGCTGTGACGGAGGCGTGGACAGCAGCTTGTGTTTATCGATTTTATCGATCATCTGAGAATTATTACTAATGGCAAATAGTTTGTCAACCAAAGTGCAATAAAAATGCGTGTTGATTTCACGCACATTCCTAGAAAAATACGACCTCTTTGGATGACTAATGCATGCAGGCAACGCCAGTGCCAGCAGCAGCGGCAGTGGCAGCATTGACAAAAACAAATTGCATGACGAACGCGCAAGCAAAGAGAGACGAAGAAGGTGACGAAAAGCGAGCGAATGTTTGGTTTTGTGTGTTATTGTTGCGTATTACTCACATGATTGTTGTTCGAAATGCTTGTTAAACCTGTCGTTGTTTGCAAGAATGCAGTTCTTTCACTCGTAATTCCTCCAATAAAGCAGTAGGCGCCAATCCAAAAAAAATAATAAATAAGGAACCGAGGAGTTTCAGAGGAATGACGACGTCGTCGTCTATTTCGATGTTGTATGTGTGTCTGTTTTTGTTCGCGGCTGTGGCGGTCGGACAATAGATTATCGATTGCTTGTGTTTAACGATAACATGCTCACTTTCGCTTCGTTTTTAAATTTTAAATTACTTGTTGGATAAGTATTATTATTGTATTATCCTGTGATTTTTTATCGCTCGAGTTTGCTTTCTATAATCTGTATAACAAAAGCACGTATGCAAGCAATTTGATTTGCTTGTGCCAAAATTATCGATATCATATCAGCTGTCCCACATAATAACATTGCGCAGCAGCAAAATTACCGGTTCGCAGTCGGAAAATTCGCCGAAAATCAAGGTCACAACCCACAAAAGTGGTTTGAGTGTCAAATAGAAATTTCGCAATAGATGAGAAAACAAATACATGTGTATAAACGAATGACAAATATGAGAGAAATAAACAACAGAAGAACAATAATTTGTTTACTTTTTCAGAAAATTTGCCTAATTACATTCTACTACAATAAACGGTTTAGTGACCCATCAAGCAGTTTTAAGGATCATATTAAAAATATTTGTAAAACATACATATTCCTTAAAAGTCAACTCCGTAATTAATTGGAACACCCATAATGACTGGAGCTACCGCACTGTTAAGGCCAATGCAAAGTAGACGCAAACACTAAGCATCGAACATATAGAGTACTCAAACAGCGGAATTTACTCATACGGATGCTATGCTGAGACTGGTACCCCAGAACACGAAGTGTTTCATGAGTGAGCGATCGGCTCTCTTCGCACATCGGCAGAGAGAGAAGCGCACATCGGCATTAAGTCAGTCGCACAACGACAGCGGAACGATGAGCACGGGTATATTTCTTTGCTCTAGCCATCGTTTCCATGTGTGCGTGTATGCATGCACGGCCCGCGTATGAATGTATGCGGTGCTTGTGAAGTTTGGCAATAGGCAAATGCTTCGGCCAGCGCGCTGGCAGCCTGAAGTCAATTTTGTGTTTCGGCGTAGAGAGCCTAGAGACTGAGGCACAGGGCCGTAGTGAGGGTTTTACGGGCCCCTATGCAATACTTATCAGGGACTCCTACTTAAATGATCTTAATTAATAAATGTATTTGTGATTACCAAAGGAATTAAATTGTACAAATATATCCCCATTAATAACATTTTTATGTTTGGTAACAGTGAGCCCCTGACTGTTGAGAGCCCTTCTGTACCGCACACCCTGCGCACTTTTAGCTACGGGCCTGGCCAGCGTGAAATCAACTGTGTGTTTGTTTTTGTCTTTATCATTAAGAGCTAAGAGACCGAATTACAGTGATCCAAAATGGTTATTTGGCGGCAATAATTTTAGCATCAGAAAACATGTGTATTTATGTTTAATTTTTGAGAAGATGGATTGAAAATTCATAATTATATTATATTTTGTAGAGCATAATTATAATAACAAAAAAAAGTTGTGACAATTATAATTTTTTTTGTATATGAGTTTCCCAATATTAACAAAATTTATGAATTAAAATAAAAAATTCGGAATACATAAATATATAATTACTAAATAAAATTATCCTCATAGAAAAAGCCACATGTTTTCAAAAGTTTTAATATTTTCGCTGCAAGATAACCAATTTTGGCCAATGTGTCTGTCTCTAGGCTCTCGACGCCGAAACACAAAATTGACTTCAGGCTGCCAGCGCGGTGGCCGAAGCATTTGCCTATTGCCAAACTTCACAAGCACCGCATACATTCATACGCGGGCCGTGCATGCATACACGCACACATGGAAACGATGGCTAGAGCAAAAGAAATATACCCGTGCTCATCGTTCCGCTGTCGTTGTGCGACTGACTTAATGCCGATGTGCGCTTCTCTCTCTGCCGATGTGCGAAGAGAGCCGATCGCTCACTCATGAAACACTTCGTGTTCTGGGGTACCAGTCTCAGCATAGCATCCGTATGAGTAAATTCCGCTGTTTGAGTACTCTATATGTTCGATGCTTAGTGACGCAAACGCACTGTTAACGTCAAACGAGTCTCTGTTAACGCAAAAAAGATTCTGTTAACGCAACTTTGAGATCAATTGGCGCTCCATCTGGCGGTATTTTAACGAAACTATCCTCAAGCAGTTGACAGCTCTGGCGCTTTCATTGGCGCCATAATTAAAAAGAGCTTTGATATGTTTAATACATTTGATCATTAAATTATCGAATTTATCCCAATTCATTGAATAAAACTACAATATAAGGCATTATTAATGGGTATTTACGTAGTGCTTTGCTGCTAATCTGATCATGGCTTGCAAGTAGAGTACAAATGGAGGAATATCTGATATATTCGAATATATGTATCGATTTCTTAAAGCAACCTCTGTCAATCCAGAGATTTATGCAAATTTCTCGTGCGCCACTTCATTTTCAAGTCATGGAAATCTGATGAATTCCGAAAGAAGAAAGAAAATCACGCACGAAGTTATTTTGTTGTTGTTGTTGTTGTTGTTCTTGTTGCCAAGTAGTCTCTGCCGCTAGGTGGTGTCTTGGTGCTGCTGCATTAACTGACAACGAAACAGTTAAGCGACCAATACACACACACACACACACATATGCAGACAGAACAATCGTCTCACGCATTTCGGGAGAGTTATTTAAAGCGACTGCATGCGTCCCGCTCGCACACACACGCAACAGTCGGCGTGCAGGCGCATACGGGACTCTTTAGTTAGCCACGCCCACGTTCGTTATCCAACTCGTTTCACCCCTATGCGAAGGAACACACACGCACACATATTAATGCAGGCTCTCTCGTTATATGTGTGTGTGTGTGTTAGAGCACATATGAATGTGTTTGCATGCGCGAGTGTGTGTGAGGTGACAGGGATGTGTGGACTGCTTATGTATTGCAGGACGTATATGCATGAATACATACATACATTAGCCACTCTATGTACTTGACAATGCGCGTGTGTGTGTGCTTGCATGTGTGACAGGACACACAACACGCACACACACACATGATTTTTCGGGTCTGCCCGTTAATGCAACTCGCAACTAATTACGAAAGGCGAATGAAAGTTTTCTGTTTTGCGTCAATTTCCTCGAGTGGGAGGCAGAGAGAGAGAGAAAGAGAGAGCGAGAGGTGACAGAGCACACACATATTAGACTCACATATGCCCATACACTCTCACACACACACACACACACAGCAAGCAAAGTTTCTCTTTGGCTTTTGCCAACCCTTTCTTTCTCCTTTCCTGAGTTCGCCCGTCTTGGCTTCTTTCTGGCGGCTTTTTTTTGCGGCTTTTGTCTTTGCTTTCTTTCTTTATTTCTTTCATTGCGTCGCGGTCGCTTGACGCTTTCTTTGTGCCCCGCCGCCACTTTCGCTTTCGTCTCTTGTGTGGCCTCCTTCGCGGCAGATTTAGAACAATTCTCGCATTTTTATTTTCCAAATAGACTTCTAGACTTCGCACACCTAAGCTCACTTGCCTCACACACTCTCGCACACACACACTCCTCAACATGTGTGTATTTAAAGCGAGAGAGAGCGAGAGAGAGAGAGAGGGAGAGCGAGCAGGAGCGCGCAAAAATGTAATAAAAGGCGTGGGAAAGTCAACGGCGAAGAGTAAAAAATGAAAAAACAAAACGCAAAGCGCATCGCAGCCGGCACCAAGTACAGCCCGCGGCGCATTGCTAGAAACAGATGCGATGCTCTTCGGCTTCTCACTGTGCAAGCACAGAGATCAAGAGCCATTCTGTATAATTTTAAATATTCATAAGATCGAATTCAGTTAAAGGTTATAAACCCACAGGACCAAATAAATAGATGCAGTTACTAGCAAAATAATAGGAGTGATGTTGCACATCTACTTCTTCACTTTGTCATTTTTATTTGTGTACATTATTTGTGGTCTTATTTATGAATGTCAATTAATTAAAAATTCATATAATTATATAAATAATGAATGTCAATTACTGAATCACTGTTTCTTTGTCTTTTATTACTTCTTTTCTCCGTTATTTAAAAATTCACGAATTAATTGAAGTGATTTTTATCATGTCCATTGCATTTAATAGATTATGAAGTATGTATATATATATATATTTATTTCAACCTTATCACAAATTGTATAAGTCTGTGCTATTTTTGGTATTTTAAGATAATATGTAGAATTTTTCATTGCACTGCAAACTATTCTATCATTTTTAAAGCTATCTTGATAAACCTTGGTGCACATGCTTCTTATTGCTACACGCTGTAAATAAGTCCGAACGATTTCTTTATCGGATCCTATTCATATATCGTATAGCTGCAATACAAACTATCATCCGATTCTTGTTATTTGTCAAGATATTGCAACCAAATTTACCACCTTGAACTTTTCTATATATGGAACCAATATAACATACGTGTATAGCTGCCATAGGAACAATCGGTCGAAATGGGGTTTTTTGTATGAAGACACGGATTGTTTTTCAAAATATCTTAAATGTTCACTGCCAAACAAGCTTAGAAAGTAATCGACGCTTTATTATTAAACTCTGCACCTTTATATAAACTAGTATAGGAACGATATGAGGAAATAAGAACCTACAAGGGTTCTTCCAGGTTTATAATGCTCTTCAGCATTTTAATTGTTACTGTCTACATTTTTGTGCCCAGCGCTGTGTACTGCCCAGACAGCAGCGAAGGTCTTCGTCCTTTTTGGCTTGTACAACATCAACGACAACAACAACAGCAACTGAGTGTGGCGCATGCACAGCGCCTTGCTAAGAGGCGCGCAATAAGCTCCAGGTAGGATGGCAGAGGCGGGTGAGGTAGAGGGGCAACGGTTGCAAAAATAAAAAAAGCAGAGAGCGAGCGCGTTGGAGCACAAAACATTTGCTGCGTGGTGTAAACTTGACTTTGAAATTTGCCTCATTTGCACTTGCTGCTGCATTTGCACCTGCCACTAAAGGCACCCACGCCTGCCCCCTTTCCCCTATCCTCATGACACGCCCCTCTTACTCGCTACCCACTTGTTACGCCCACTCAGCATGCGTTGAGAATTTTTTTTATATTTCTATTTATTTTTGTTGTTGTTATTTTATTTTTTTCTTCTCCTTCTCTTTCGGCTACGCCTCGAAAGGGACTTTTGGCACAATGCGAACAAGGAGGCGGAAGAGCTCAAGGGGGCGTGGAGCATTAAGCGCGAAGAACTGTTGCATTCCTTTTTGGGGGCCGTCGAGGAAGAGAAACCAAAAGCCAAAGCAAACGTGAAAAGCGAAACGCGAAATGAGACAATAAAGTCTTAAACCAGTTGAAGATGGAAACGAGAGATATGACAAAACGGGTTGGACGAATGGGAGAATTGGAAAGGGGGAGAACTGCTGAACTGGGTTGATTTCGTTTTAAATAATGAGAATTTCAATCAACTTGTTAATGAAATCCCGAACTGGAAATGCAACATAAAAATGTGAATACATAAAATGACGATGTGAAGAAGAAAGATACATAATTAGCCCGTTCCATGATACATCTACTTATGTTAGCTAGATATATACATACTCGTATTTAGCCATCTTGATTTCCCAGGGATTATAATAAAGTTTCAGTCGAAGGCTTGTTAAGTTGGCTGCGCCTGGGCTGGAGAGCTTTGCGGGAAATGTTCTTTATGAGGTCGTTGCCACTGGGTCGCCGGCTTTACCCAAACACACACACACAGAATATGTAGTCGACACATACATATGTATGCATAAATTATGTACACTCACACACACAGCTGAGTATGCGTGTGTGTGTGTGTGTTGACATTATGCACGTGCTTGCACTTTTACTTTGCACTTGCCACATTTTTTTTTTGTGCTCTTTTTTATTTGATATGCAAGCGGAATGAATAAAAAACCCGCGCCAAAGATCTTTTCCGCGTCTGGGCCCAACAACTGCCACAAAAGGGGGCGCCCCTGTCTGTGTGTGTGCGAGTGTGTGCGAGTGTTGTGTCTGTCTGCCTGTGTCTGTGGCCCACTGAAGGTTACAGAGTCCCCATTTAACCTAGAAACACCTCAGTCTGCTCTGTCAGATTATCATAAGTACAGTTATTCTGTTCCGCTTTTCATTCGCAGCCGTCGCAAAAAAGTATTTATTTATTTATAGCTGTGGGATGTAAGTTTAGTTAGAAATAAGAAGAACAAAAATAACAACAGAGAACAATTTTGAAGCAGTCAAATTATAATCAAGCATAGAATCATTAGGAAGGGATTAACAATTACAATTTCATGAATTTTAAATTATTATTTATTATTTTAGTCTGGTAAAAACTTAGCTGTTAGCTAAGCTGAGAAAAGTCAACGCACAGCAGCTGCAGCTATAAATACCCCTCTTAATGCAACTGCTAGTGCGACTGTTAAAAGAGACCACCGCGTATTATGCTATCAAGTTTAATGAATTAACTGTCATATTACATTCAACCAAATTCCAATTTGTCTAAAATTATATATTTAGCACTTAAATGTTGTTGAAAGTTAAAGAAAATATAATTTTGCATTAAAATCGATTAAGTTTCAATGAATATGCTGCACAAAACTAATCGATATACATATGTCACTGTTAAGTTAAGCTGCGGTTAACCTACCAGAACTGCAGCTGTTAACGCAACTTTTAATGCAACTGTTAACCGAGGGAGAGATAGTAAGAGAGCAATTGAATTTGCGTCGTATGTTAATCAAATTCGCTTTCGCTGCGTGTGTGCCTGTGCGTGTGATTGGCCGATTGTCCGATTTTTCGATTGGCGTCAAATTGCGCCTTGCCTGCGATTAATCACAGTACACAATTGCTCGGGCCATAAATCATGCTGCGAAATGAAGTTTGGTCAGCTCGTTGCGCCGGCGTCGACAGCTTCTGACCGAAAGTCGGCAATGCTGGCGGTTGCGCCATGTCGATGGGCACGAACTGGACGCACGCGTAACCTTTGCCATGGCCTCGCAAGGTATCTGCCTCTCCCTCCCTCATTCCAGCTCTCGCCGAATCCTGTCGTTGTCGTTGTTGTTGCACTCGCAGTTGTCACATCGCACAACCCGATTTGCAGCTTAGCTGCGATCGCGTTCGGGTCGCCTCGGCTCGTTGCCTCCCTCCCCACTTTACAGTCGGCATATTTTGACCATTCGTTCAGCGATGGGCCAAGGCAAGACCGGACAGGGGTCACTTGCGGTATTAAATATTTTGAAGAGGGTCGCTCAACTCATTCCGGGCTTGATTTATATGTCGCACTCACACACACACACTCTCCCTTTCTCTCTCTGTCTGTGGGCAGCATGTGTCACGCCCCGCACTCGAAGCAGTCCATCAACCCGACATCGCAGAGTGTCCACACCGGACTCTTGTTTGCACTTTAGCTCTGTGCCACGGGGTGGGTCGGATGCCGGACAGACACACGTACACACACACGCACACAAGTGCGAGTCTTTCGAGTGTGTGTCGAGGTTAATTCCTGGTCAATTTACGGGCAAATATTTTCCCCAGTTATTGCAATTATATTGAGTCATATAAGTCCTTATATACTTGTCCTCCCAAAGCTGTTGAGTGTGTCTCGGGGATTAATTTCATTTTGAAATTAGGTAAAAATTGTAGAAAACCCGAAAATATTTAATGATGATTGATGATCTACTGGGAATGGAAATCTTTAGAGAATTCTAAGGAGGCAGGAACAATAATTAATGGAAGTAGAAGTTGTTGAATTGTTTTTAAATAAAAACTATTTGTTATATTATATATATAATATACATATATTTGTTAATAATAAACTGGATTTGTTTATTTTTAATATATTATTTTTATTTAATATAATACGCTTGTGCTTCGTGCACTTCCTTTCTTCTTTACATTTTATGAGCAAGTGGACAATTAACTTCATTATATAATTTAGCATTACATTAAGCTTTAGCAGAACAGCTGATTTACTCTTATGCTAATTAACATTACAGATCAAGGCATACACATTTATTCCAACAATAATTACTATCCTTGCCCATTGAATTTCTAAAAGTTTCGCAATTTGAGGTTATGAAACATTTGTATTTGTTTCCTTTTCTCTCTCTGCAAGGTTTGTGCTGAGGATGCTGATTATCTTTTGCATTTATTATATTGTTGCTACTGTTCCGGTTGTTGTTGTTGCTGTTGCTGTTGTTGTTGTTGTTGTTGATTCACCTGCTTTGCATCAATGGAGAATGTTGCGTGGGGGTAGAAATCAAAGTGCCTTCGAGTCGGCTGCCAAACATCAGCATAATTTTATCGGGTCATCCAAGCGTGCAATCAATGCCTGCCAGGCACAGCCCGACCGGCAGATAGACCAACAGACCCACATCCCGACCAGAAACCCCTATCCGCTGCCCCAACCCCGGACTGGCATCCATTCATGCGTTCGATTCTGTTCCATCCATATCCATCTATCCGTCTATCTGTCTATCTATTCAGGTGCCTGCCACCGTTTGGGGCAAGTGTTTCGCTGTTGCTCGTGCTGCCTCCCCCCTCTTCCTGCTCCCCTTCCTGCTCCCCTTTCTGACAAACGCACATCAATCTGCGCATAATGGCGCCGGGATAATAGTGTTTGTTTTCAGTATGCAAAGCTATGCAAAATACATTCGCGATTTTCACACATACAGCAACACACACACACAGACACAGATACAGGCATACATTGTACATAATGTCTATATGCTGGCAGCACTGTGTGTCTGTGTGTGTGAGTGTCGCATACTCTATCATTACCTAACCCTCAACAAAAGTCTCTTCTAGTCAGTGTGGAATTCTATATACATTTATGATCATATTTTCAATATGTTTATCTTGTTTTAATAGATAGTAATGGATGCGATAGTTTCTCTGCGTATATTTAATATTAATTCACGATATATATCACGATATTTGTATCATGTTAAGCATATCTAAACATGAATTGTAGCACTGATCACGTTTGGAACCGGTTCACAGATCAGTTACAACGTCAGGATTCATGATGAATATAACGATCCATTTTTTATAGTATCTGGTTCAATATGGAGATATATTGTACTGAATTTGAGCTCGAACCAGTTTGGAACTAGTTCACAGGATGTACATATATAACATCTTGATCCCATGGCTGTTTGTTAGGGACAACTTTACTAGCTTTGCATATGAAGATTGCACAGAGCTTAATATAATCTCTGACTTCTGTTGAACACATCTAGATTATATATATTTTGAAAGAGAGCTGAACTATATAGTGATCTATATACAATCTCTGATTTGTGGTGAACCAGTTTAACCCAGATTGCGCCTGTTAGTGTACTTTCAGTTGCGGCATTACGCGAAATCAATTCAATTTTTTGGTAACAACTCGGCGTATGCGCGATGATGGCAATCTGTTGTGCAGTCACAGTCACAGTCGACGTCGACGTCGGCGCAGCACTGCTATATACCGGGTATATATATACATACATATATATGTGCTATATTTTATGCGTGATTGTTATTGTTTGCACTGTGCTGGCTCCGAAGGTGCCTGAGTTATCCGAGTTGCCGTTGCCGTTGCGCCTCATGTGCCAGCGCTGGCGTCGGCTTCTGCTACACGATTTTTGGTCGCAATTATGGAGTGTACGAACCGTACATAGGAACCGTGCCTGGCCATCATTTACACACACACACACACACACACACACACACGCATACTGTACGCATAATGTTACTTATAAATAAGCGCGCGCGCCCATCTAATTTGCATAGAAGACGCGCCCGACCGACCGACCGAGACAAAACCCGCAGGCTCGCAAGGCAGATGTTTTCGCTCACGTCAAATCTGAACCAGAACCCGAACTCGAACCCGAACCCGATCCCAAGCCCAACCCGAACCTGTACGCGAACCAGGTGAAGGACGCCTTTGGCTTAACTCTCCCTCTTCCCTCTTCTCCTTTGTCTTTTCCCCCGATTTCAGTTGCCAAATCAGTTGTTGCCAGGCCGCAGTTGTTGAAGCGCCCCCTATAGGGCGGCCCCCGCAAGTGCAACAGAATTTGATTTGCCAAAAAGGTTGACATATGTCAGAGGTTCCACTGAGATTCCACACACCGAGAGTCGACTCCTTTGCCGCGAGATTCTAATTATGCGCGTTGACTTGCGATTCACAAAAAGTTTGGACAGTTTTCGAAGAAGGGAAAGAGTTTCGAGACTTAATTTTGAAATACTGTAAAGTTGCTAGAACTGAAATCGAATTCAGTTGAAGGTGCTCTTTAATGACCAGCACAGATTCCACATGCTGGCAGATGCGTCCAAATATATACTTCTTATTCAGATAAGTATTCAATATATATTTTAGAAACTATTAAAATGGAGGAAAGCTGCATAATATAGAAAAATGCATGTCAAAGCATAGAATGGTACCATTTATATGTTGCTAGTAAATCGAATAGATGAATGTAATTCTTGATTTGCGGAAACAATATTTAAAAAATATTTAATCTGTTTATGATATAGCAAATTTGGGGTCTCTAGCTTTTACGATAGCTGATATCTCTGAGTTCCAACGGACAGATAGAAAAAATGGCATAATTAAATTGGCTCTTGATATTAATTATGAATATATAATATATAAGGTCTGCCACGCTTTATGCTGCCTGTTATAGTTAATTGGAACAAGAATGATTGCAACAACATATGTAAATGTGTATGTTACATATGTGAACCACATGAGAGCAGATGTTCCATAGTTGCCTTAGACCTATATTGACCTATATAGACCTATACTATACTAATATTTGTGTTGAAAGTGCTCTCAATATTTCAAGTGCTGCTAGTTAAAGAGAATTGAAAAGCATAAGGACTAGTTGAACCTCTTAAAGATATGATATAATATATACAATATATACACAAAATATATACAATATACAATATATATTCATATTCAGTTGCCAAATGTGGACACAAAACTCATGCTCAGCCTGTTTGGTCTGGACTTGAAGCACGTTCGGTCTGCTGAGCGTGCGAGACTTCGCCATGTCAGCGGAGAGGGTATTCGAATGTGTGTGTGTGCGTGTGTGTGTGTGCGTGTGTGCAGGAGTGTGTGTCCTTTTTTGTGCGCTGCCTGCGCTGGCAATGGCAATGGCTGCTGATGCCTGCTGAGGATACATACGAGCTGCGAGCTCTGCGAGGGTGCACACGATGAGCACGATGAGGAGCTGCCTGCCCGCTATATATGCTGCATACATATACATATGAGTGTACATATGGGGGTTGTGTGCGTGTGTGTGTGTGTGTGTGTGTGTATAATTGAGTATCAGTTTAGTGTCTGTGCGAGGACGAGAGCTGCGACTGCGACGGCTGCGAGTGAAGGCAGCCAAAGTTTTATTAATGTGGGTGGCACTCGCCCAGTGGGGTTGCTTTTTGTTGATTTAGCTGCCAAAACGGGTGGAGCGGGGGAGTGGGAGGTTTGCGTTATTTAGGCGGCAGGGGGGAGAGGGAGGTGGAGGTGGAGGTGGGCGTACTCGGGCCGAGTTGTGCTGTAGCCAACGGCTCCTTTGGTGGCTCTTCTTGCGCATTGTCTCATTTATCATGTGCACACACACGTCCTGGACAGACTGAGCGTTAGACAGAGATGACGAGAGAGAGAGAGAGATAAAGACAGTCAGAGAGCGAGAGGGAGCGTGTGATGAGGCTGGCAAGGGGAGGGAGGAGGGGGAGTAACTGTTATCAGTGCTATTTGTGAACCCAAGTGGAGCCCATGCGTTGCCGCTGGGAGCCGATTGCCAACATCAATACATATGTATGTATGTGTCTGTATATATATTTGCATGTGTGTGAGTGTGTGATGGGTGAGTGTATGTGCGGCAGCAGGTGAGGTGGGGCTTCCAATGTGGGCGGGGGGCGGGGGCGGCTGCGCGTCGAAGTTTGGGTCTGCAAAGTTTATCTTTTCAATTTGGTGCTTTGCGTGCGGATGGCAGCTCCGCCATCAACTTGACATGTGTGTGTGTGTGTGTGTGTGTGTGTCTTGTATGTATGTGTGAATGTGTGGGCTAATGTATTTGTGTACTAGTTGGATTAGGGTTGCTGCTGAGTACATTTATTCGCGTTCTGCCGCTGACACTCGCTCTGCCGCAGTCGCTGTTGACGTTGCTGTCGCCTTTCAGGTCGGACAGCGTCCATATCAATCATTGCCAGCCTTGAAAGCTTTTGTGCTGTTAAGCGAGTGGGCGTGGCAGCGCCTTTCACTCACACACAAACACACACACACACACAAAGAAGTCCATTAAAATTGATGTTAAATTTGACATGTTTCTTTTCTTGTATCGCACTCGAATTGCAAAACGCGGGAACATTTGAAAATGCTTTGCTAGGCAACTCTTGTTGCCTACTGTACTTGCGCCTAGATTGAGCTTTCATTTGAGCTTTCATTAATTTTTCAACAAATCTATCAATTTGGGTTTATTTGCATAAATAAATATCTATCATCATCATCGATACAGATCGATTATTTTTTACTATATATATCGATTCTTTTTATATTTTAGTAGGCAACTATTGAATAATAATCGATTCAATTTGTTAGTTTATAGTTAACAAATGGAATAGCTAACGATAACACCGACATTCGAAAACAGAAAACATCGTTGATTGAAACAAAGCTAGAACTAAAGTCTACAGTCAAGCTACAGTGCGTAATTGTTATGCACTACTAAGCTAATTTTTGTATTGCATACTTATAGGCACTTTGGAGTAAGCCTTTTAATTTGTTTCTTAAATAATTTCTATGTTAATTAGGAGATCCGATCGCTGAAAACATTTCGACGGTGTTAGTAAGTGTGCTCACCAAAAACATATCGATATTTATCGAGTTAGGTGGAAGAAATGATGTGTCGCATTATGCTAATATAAACTTTATCCTTGGTTGTTGCATCTGCCACGCCTCCTTCAGCCTGTTACATGTTTATTTTCAGTTGGTTTGATATCCAAATAAAGAAAAATCTAGAGTGTTTAGTATTTTCAGGTTACTATGTTATTGATAACAATATTGATAATATAAATAGGATAAAAGCTATGATATAAATATTAGAAAATTCAATTCGTCAAGCTTACTGTGTTATCGATAAATGTGAATTCTTTTATCGATAATATCGATACGATAATAAACACAAAATAATGCAATTGCAGAGTGTTGAGTATTTTAAGATAACTGTATTATCGATAAATGCGAGTTCTCATATCGATAATGTCAGTAACGATAAAAGCAATGATATAAAAATAAGAAAATTCAGCATCAAGTTCACTGAGTTTTCGATAAACGTGAATTCCCCCATGGACCACAATGGGATGTTTCCCTTTACAAGGAAAACAAAAGGAAAACTAAACAATGCAATTTCCCGTTAGATGCTATCAATGTTTGAGTTTATGTAATGCCAAATAACTCATCTACTATGTGTATGTATAGCAAAATTGATGTGCCCCAACAGCAGCAGCAGCAGAAGCAACAACAACAACAACAACAGCAATTAAAGCAAAAACAAAGAGGAAGAAGAATGGCACAGCTCGCTGCGTGGGAGCGCTGAAGTCTGCGCCGATTGGACGCCATTGTGGCAACACTTGTAAATGCCACATGTGGTGGGCGCACAACACACACACACATACATGCATGCATGCGTGCATGCATGTATGTGTGCATATAAAGATAGATCGTATGTACATATAGAGTCGGGATAATTCGAAATAAACGGCGACTAGTTTTAGGGCGACCAACGGCAGCAATCCAACAACTTGCTACTGACACACACACACACACACGTATATTAACACATACTAACACTCACACACACACACACTCACTCACACATGTATAGAGTAGGAAGCGCCCGGGGCGCATCATTAGCGCATGTGGATTCGCTTTTGGGCGGCGGTTGCGGATGCGGATGTGAGTGCGGATTTGGCCTCGTTCGCGCTTCGTTGTTTCGCTTAATATCGTTCCCAGTTCCCCCTCCCCCCTCCCCACTCACTCCTTTCCTAGTTACCACTCTCCACGTTCCCACTCTACTTTGCTCCTTTGCTGCTGTTCCCTAACTTCCTGCACAGCATAAAGAAAACATTACGCTGTACAAGTTTTGGTTCGGCAATTTATGGTTAGAAATTTTGCATATGGACCGCCTTATCCTAAAGTTGCCCCTCTCTTTCCCAGCTCCACTCCCATCTTCCATATTCCCCTCTTTCTTTGCCTGCTCCTCTTTTCTTCCTTCTCCCCCAAATCGCATGTAGTGAAATTTTTGGTGGCTCTCAAGTGCGCTGTTGCATGCACACATAGAGCAGGGACAAGGAGGTGGGGCGAGGGGTAACAGAATGTTGAGAGACAGCAGTGGCAGGAAGAGGGAAGGAGGAGGAGAAGGGGGGAGCAGCAGGAGACGAGGCAGCGCTAATGCCGCTTTTAATTGGCGCACACAAACAGTGGCCGCAACGGGTTGTTGAAGCGGGAGAAGGAGTGGATAAAGGGGGACGGGGAGGGGGTACGGAGAAGTAGCATCTCCGCACGTTGCACGGGGGCGGGGCATGTGTGTGTGTGTGTGGTAATTTAACTGTTAGCTGCGTCGCTGGCGAGCAAAGTTTATGGCTAAGTACGAATACGAGCGCGCATCTAGAACTGGCAAAGTCCTGTCACACCAAAGGGAAAAGAGGGGGGTGGAGGGGGGGGCTAGGGAAGACTGCTTGCCAAGGAGTATACACATACATACATACATACACATATGTATGTTTGTAGCTGCGCACTGGCGTTGCCACGTTATGTGCACACATTGCTTAGGACGCGCTCGTTGTCGCCCTCATCGTCGTCGTCCTTTTCGTCCTTCTCGTAGTCGTAGCTCCTCCTAATTGCAAAGCCGCAGCCCGTTCGCCTGTTCACAATTGCGGCTACCAGCCCCTCGCATCGTGCTGGCACAAGGAGGAGGTGGAGGGAGTACAGGGGGAGAGCAGGGGGGGCAGGGCAGTGGCAGCAGAGAGTGGCAGCTTGTCGTGTGTGTTCAATAATGCGCGCTCCTTAGTTAAGCATGTGATGCTATTCACACGCACACACACACTCACACACACACAGACACACATGCACACACGCACATACACAAACAAACACCCACAAACTCCGTGCCACAAGAGGACAAGTGGCAAAGGGTGTGGCCATTGCTGAATGGAATTGCGGCAATTCGCTCGACACCAAATTCAATCGATTTAATTCGCTTATCGATAGGCAGCATACATGTGCCAGGCATTGCTAAATGCGAGTTAATCAATTATCGATAACGATTAAAAAGCTTGCTTGTATTTAACGCTTATTCCTATTCTAAATGCGAGTTAATCAATTAATCTATAACGATAAAAAATGCAATCGATATACATAAGTTGCTTTTCGATAGGCAGTATACATGTTTAATTGACTGTGTTTAACGCTTATTTCTATTCTTAATGCGAGGTAATCAATTAATCGATAACGATAAAAAATGCAATCGATATACATAGTTGCTTATTGATAGGCAGTATACATGTTTAATTGATTCTGTTTAACGATTATTCCTATTCTAAATGCGAGGAAATCAATTGATCGATAGCCATGTCGATAACAAATTCAATTGATGTTATTTGCTTATCGATAGCAGCATGCATGCGATAGAATTGATACTTGATTGTGTTGAATGTTTATTCCTACTCTTAATGTAAGGTAATCAATTAATCGATATTGATAATAAATTTTATCGATTTATTTTGCTTATCGATAGGCAGTATGCATTGCTAATTAATTGTGTTTAACGCGTATTTATATTCTTAATGTGATGTAATCAATCAACATCGATAACAAATTCAATCGATTTAGTTTGCCTATCGATAGTTTAACGCTAATTCCTATGCGCAAACTGAGGTAATCAATTAATCGATATCGATAGCTGGCAAAGAGTGACAGTCTTAGTATTTTAATCGTTATGGTGTTGAGCTCAACTCAAGCGTAAACCTTATAATTAGAATTTATCGATAATCGTACAAATATATTTATTGATATTTATAACATTTCAATAAGTTTTTCAAGTCTACCTTCATGGTAACAATTACAAGCAATTACAATTTCAATTACAAGTCCTTACCTTTAATTCTCGATACATGATTCTATTTCGATAACTGCATTTAAAGGCAGAAGTGCTATGCAATTAACAAATAAATAAATATACATATATAAAGATAATATATAATGTAATATATATATGTAAAATAGACACAAGGTCAATGGAAGGAGTATTCGATAAGTTCAATTCGAAGCAGTTTTCCTGAATATCGAAAGCGACTAACACTCAGCCTCTGATTAACGATGCGACGCACTCTAATAGAGACGTCAGCGTTGAGCTGCGGCTGCGGCTGCGGCTGTGGCATGATAACGATAACGATAACAGCAGCAGCAGTGGCAGTCGGAGTAGCAACAGAATTGCCAATTGGCAATTGTCAGTTTCGAGCTGTTTTTGGTGTGAAATTGAAATTTCACAACGCTGACATTTATTGACAAAGCCCTGATTAATGATAAGAATCGTTCCGTGCTCACAAAGAGGATGCGCTCACGCGTGCGTGAGTGTGTTTGCGTATGTGTGTGTGAGTGTGTATAGTGAAATGAGCACTCCAAGACGAAGCAAGCAAAAAGGAGTAACTCGTGCGAATTTTGACATAAATCAAATAGCGGCGGCATGCTCATCCATGCATCCACATCTATCTATCCATCTATCCAGCCAGCCAGGCAGGCAGCCAGGCAGGCAACCAGTTAACCAGGCAACCAAGCAAGGTAACCCATAGCTACCCCCTCCTCTTCCTCCTCCCCTCTACCTATGGCCACTGTTCGCATTCAAATGCGCGTGTGCAGCATTATGGAAGGAACCGCGAAATATCTATTGACAGTTGGGTGTCATGTTTATCCGAGCTTGTTATCCCATTTTGGCAACATTGCGATTTATGGATGGCCCAACCCAACCCGAAGATACACACACACACACACACAGAGAGAGAGATACATAGATAGAGATAGACATTGAATAGATACAATGCGCATTTTGCATTTGGCGCAGCGACGTTTTTTGTTTTATGCGATTTGTGTGTCAAATTTCCATTAGGCATTTCGCATACACCATACACCATACAACACCATAGAATAGGGTCTCCGGTACCGCACCCCTTTGCTATTTGCCCTTGTCGTTGCCATTGCCGTTTACCCCTTTTCGATTACGAAACGGGACATGCAAATGTCAGGAGCGCTGATTGCACGAAGGGTTAGCGGCAGGGTAACCCAATCTCTCCTTGGGTACCTCGCAGTTTTTTTTTATGCTGTTGCAATTTTTTTTGCTGCCCTCCCCGTGAAGCATAGGAAAAAAAAAAACGAGGGAAATTTTTGTGTGTTTGATAATTTATTATTTTGTAAGCATTGAAATGTGTTTTTTTTTTTGTATTCGCGTTGTTTAAATCGAACTATGAAAGTTGATTTACATACCGAAACGACAGTGCGAATGCTCCTTATCTCTCCCTCTCTTCCTCTGTTGTTGTTGTTGGTGGTTCTAGTTGCTGTTGTTGTTACCCTTTTGCACCCCCATGGATTCTCGACTCGCTGTCGCAGGACGTGCCGCTGTGTGCTGTTTTTACGGTCATGTCGCGGCACTCACACACATACAAACACACAGTGCAGTAGAAGGAGGGGGAGGCGGAGGGAGAGAGGAGAGAGGAGGTTGTTATAGACTTGCCAATATTTATTGGAATCCCTGGCAGGCGCCTACATAAAGTCAGGCAAGAGCAACGAATCGATGCGATTTTTATGCGTCACCATTCGCACTTGATTAGAATTATTGATTGCGTATCGAAATTGCCAGCTATCTATTCACATTGCCATTCACATTACAGTCGCATTCACAATCGTACGCATTGCAGCTGCAGCACTACTTTGTGGTATACTCGTATCTATCTCGGGCAACGTGCATATCGTGACAGTTGTTGAGGCTGTCTGCCTGTTGGGCAATTTGAATTTATAGCGTATTCATTCTCAGACTCACACTTGTATTTTGAATAAGTTCGAGCAGTAGGCAGAACGTATTATTTGTTGCACGATCTTTTTGCGATTTATGCGGCAATCAAAAGTGGAAGAATGCATACAGACTGAATTCCAGATCGATTGAGTTCTGTTGAGTAACGAATGTAATTTGTTGTGCTTACTAAAAACTGGGAAATACCAAAAAAAAGGATGCTAAAAGACAGCAGTATTGCATAAAGCTCTATAAAGAACAGTTAAACAAACCTATTAACAAAAAGCTATATTGAAACGCGTCTTTTAGCAAGATAAACCATGCGTTGGACGGGGAATCCAAAATGTAATATCAACTGTGTCTGGGTATAGCGTACAGGAACCTTCGTACCACATTTCATGTCACTAGCTATTTTAATTGCTGAGATCAACGCGTTCATACGAACAAGTTGACAGAAAAACAGACCAAAATTGCAGATTCTGATCTGAACTGATCTGCCACGCCTCATGCTATCTGTTACATGGTAAAAGAGAAATCTGGTAAAATACCAAAAATATATTAGACAAAAATTAAACATTATTCATATTTTATAGCAATAGAAAATGTTTGTTTATCTTTTTTAACTTTTTGAAATGAAGTTCGAGCTGATTATCTCAGCTAAACTAATTGATCATCAGAGACAAAACAAGTCGAAATAGCTTAAGACCCTTAAACGGAACTAATAACAACTATAACAACACAGAGAGTGACAGAGAGAAAGAGAGAAGGGGATAGGGGGTAGGGAAGGAGGTCGTACAATCCATAAGCGGCGAATGATGCGCCTGTTTGTCAGTTGCAGTGAAGAAATAGCGCGAAGAACCCTTCGACCCTAGACCAAATCCGCACCCGAATCCTCTCCCCCCTGTCGAGTCACCGGCAATGTGTGTGTGTGTGTGTGTGTTGTTTGCATTTCAATGTTGCCTTGTTGTAAGTATCTCTCGGATGCTGCGGCTGCTGCAGCTCTCGAATTTTGATTGTGAATACACGGATTAAGGTATTTGCGCACGTATAATTAATTGAACCACACGGCGGGCGCTACCGTTGCGCCTCCCTTTCTCTCGCTTTCCCTCTCTCTCTCTGTCTCTTCTTCTCTTATTTACGTGTCGTCTGTCTCGGTGTGAAAGGTTTCCCCTTCTACGCGCTACACGCAAATTTTGCGGTCGCCCCGCACTGCGGGAGATGTGCATCAGCCTGTCTGCCTCTCCGGCTCTCCGTCTCAGGGCCCGTTGATAAATTTGCATGCAAATGCAAATCTGTCCAACTGAGCGTTAAGAATGCGATACTCGGGATTATTAGCCCGCACCAGACACGACTCTGATTGATGCTACAGCACGAACTAAAACCTCAGACTGATATTTAAATGTAAAGAGAGAGAGAGAGAGAAAGTTGAGCGATATCTGAAAAATGGAAGCGAAGATCTAAAGGACGTTACATGAAAAATAAATCGCTGAAGATGGGCATATCGAGAAAAGAATACGAAAATAACTTATACAAGAAACTATATGTCGAATTTGGTAACTCTAACACACACAGTTCTCTAGATCCAACGAAAGAAAAAGAGAAAATGTCATGAATATTAAATTAAACAATATGTATAGAGAGGAGTATGAGAATTTATTTATTTATTTAATTCATTTGTAGTCGGACTAATTTTAGTCGACTGTTTAAAAAAAAATAAAACAATTAATAGTTATAATTAAAAATTTTAAATGAAAAGTAAAATCTTAACTGTGAGAAAAGAATGAAAATAGAAATTAATTGAATTGAAATATTTGTAAACTATACAAGCAACTATCTATCAAAGTTGGTAACACTAGTCGCGAGTTACTTAGCTGATTGATGGCAACACTTGATTTTCCACTATATTCCTCAGTTTCAATCACAAGCAAAGTAAATGCATAATATATAACAGGTAAATACATTTGGTATCTGATTTATGTGGCATATATCGTTTGCATAAATGTCATCTCTGCACATACTTGAAGAGATTTCAATTGAGTTTCGTGAAAGCTACGAGAAATCCATCGATTCAGAGCAGAGAAGTGCTGAGTGAATTGTAATTTCCGTAGAGCTCGTTCCAATTCTTAAGTCACGTCGAGATTCATTGCCGTTTCCAACGTTTGGCTAACAAGTTGACAGAAGAAAAGTAAGAAGAGAGAGGGGTGGCGAGGAGAGAAAGTAGGGAAGAAAGGATGAAGGCAACGGGGTAACGGTAAAGGGGGAGGCAGGAGATGTGCGCATACAAAGGAGTGCATAAATGCTAACGAACTAACTAACTCAGGTAACTCTCACAATATGTGTGATTCTATGTGTCTCTGTCTGTGTGTATGTGTGTGTGTACGTGTTTGTCTGTGTGTGTGCGTGTGGGTGTGTCTCTACATATAAACGTCGTCCTCAATCACATGTCATGGCACACGCTTTGCGGTCTTTCATTTTTGTGCGGTTTGCGTCTCTTTTGGGGCCAGTCGCATGCAAATACATGTGAAGTGGAGCCATGTACTTAATGCAAACACACACACACACACACTTATATGTGAACACACTGATATACACACATACACAGCAGCACACACACACACACACTGTGCTGAATAGTATTGCTCTTTTGTCCTAGTTGGGTCCTTGCTTACCGCAGCATTCACCCGACCAGCTGAGCACAGACAGCGCCAATACGGGCAGAGTGGGTGGCGAGTGGGCAGAGGGGGGTGGCCCAGGGGGAGAGGGGGTAGCGTGTACACTGAGGATTGCTGTCGCTGCCACTCAGGCAGCCCAAAGCCCAGACGACGCCACCTGGACGACCAGCAGCAGCCTTTTGCTTGCCATCAGCTCCAGCTGAGTGTGAGAGAGAGAGAGAGATAGCGAGGTAGAGTGGGGCAGTGTGTGAGTGAGCTGGCCATATGTATGTGTATGTGTAGCGTATATGCGACAGTCAGAGACAGAGACAGAGGCAAAGAAAGAAAGAAAGAGAGAGAGAGACAATGTATAAGTTGGCTGAGTTTGCTCGGCCAAGCGAGGCTCCACACACACACACACACACACACACTCATATGGGGACAACTTTTGAGTGCCAGACAGCACAACAACAACAACAACAGCTGCAAAAGACAGTGAGGGAGGGAGAGAGTAAGGAGGGTAGGCGGGAAGGAGGTGTGGAGGGAAGGAGGAAGGCAAATTGAGTGGGCGAGGAATTAAAATTTCAACATGACTGCTGCCATTGCCGCCAACATGGCGCTCGCTGGGCGATGGCCACACACACGCACACACACATAAGAGTCTCACATACATATGTATGTGTCATGTGTGCGTGTGTGTGTGTGTGTGTGTGCCCTCTCATGTGGCAGGTCCACGGACGCAGCTTTTGGTGGGTGGATGCGGGTGGTTTGACACACGGTCCACGGGTGGGTTTTGGCATTTGCTGTCACACACACGCACACACGCATACATGGGGATTACGTGTGTGTGTGTGTGTGTGTGTATCTGACTGGGTATACTTGCACAGTAAGTATCCAGTGAAGCGTTAGGACGCGCTGCCTGCGCGGCAGCCATGATGTCTTTTGTGGCCATCAGCGACGCGCGTCCTCCACAGGGAGATGAGTGTGTGGGGCAAAGTAGACATAAGTGTGTGTATGTGTGTGTGTATGCGAGTGTGTGGGGGCTGCGCGGCTCCCGTGGGAGTGCGTGATGGGCAATGTCGATAGGTGACTGTGTGTGTGTGTGGGGGGCTTATGTATGGGGGAAGGGGCGTGGCAGCAACCTCGATATGCCAAAAATTTAACTTGAAATTGATTGCATTGCTTTGTTGCTGCCACCACGGCTGTTGTTGCCTCACGTTATTTATTGCCGTCGGGCAACACTTGCAACACATTTTCCAAATGCCAAGCAGTTACTTTGCCTACGCAGAGGGGATAAGGAGACAAGGGGGGGAGAGGGAAGCTTACCGAACTATTCGCACGCTTTGCGTTGGATCAAACACATTCCGAGTACGCGAATATTTTGGATGGATCGCAGTGCAAGTTGATTCTGACACAAGGCCGGAAATTATGTTTGCCTCGCCAAACTATTCCAGCTGATGCTGTGGCAAGTGCCCGAAAAAAAGGGGCAGGGGCAGGGGAAAAGAAGAGCAGGTAGAGTTGGTAACACACAGCACATGCCATCGTCAAGAGTCACTGTCAGTACGTCAAACTTCAAGGGATGGTTAAGGAGGGGGGAGAGGGAAGACAGCGAGTAACGACTGCAAAAAAAGGGGCAACACAATTAGGCCGCTTAGCCACCCCCACATCGGGCCAATGCTTTGTTGTTCCTTATGTAATCAGATCAAAAAAGCACGAATGACTTCGAGATAAGTTCATAAATTTTAAGAGCAAGTTGCATGAAGTATAACTGATCAAAAATCTATAAATATATATAACTATAACTCAAATGATCATAATATTATATTTATATTATCTTAACAGTTTAATAATTGTATCTTAGGTATCTTGGGAAAGCAAAGAATTGATAGATGATTAACAAGAAAGAAAAGCAACCTTCGGCATGCCGAACCCTTGCAGGTTCTTATCTAATTCGATCGTTCCAATACTAGTTATATATACTTGTAATGGGGCAGTATTGAATGTGTATTGGGTATATTCAATATTATATCTCACCTTGACTGTCACTGGTAAGTTGAGTTATTTCACACAAAAACCAGCAAAAGGTATAGAAACTTTGGCATGACAAAGATAGCCTTTCTTCCTCATTACAAGATAATGTTGTACTCCTAGTTGTACCATTCAGTGATAAGCTTTTCCTACCCAGTTCTCAAATATAGGAATATATCTACCTTTTTTTGAGTAATGTGCCACGTCACGCAGCTATGGCAACTTTTACACCTTGCCAAGCTTTCATGCTCTTATCGGTGCGCTCCTTAATCCATGCCTTCAAATCAAGTGGAGGACACACGTGGTAGGAGAGTGGCGAAGAAGAAGGGAGGAGAGAAAAGAGTGGGATGGCTGCCACATGACGCTTTGCCAGATTTCGTTGCCGATGAAAGCGACGACGACAACGACGACGATGATGATGATGATGATGATGTTGTTGGCGACTCTCATGATAAGCTTTACACCTGGTAGATGTGCTAGTCCAATAGCGGACCAGGTGAACAACTACCTTCCCGATGGTTACATAGACTATTATGTAAAACTTGATTACTTTTATTATACAAAGTTTTAACATGTTGGAAATCTTTAGTAAAAATGAATAAATAAATTCAACTTTAACCCTATTTAGGTTTATTTATGTAAATATGTTCTTATTATTTAGAAATAAGATGTACACTTTAGTATAAGTTATTAACAGTAACAGTAAGTTATAAATAAAAAAAAAAAAAAAAAAAAAAAAACTAATTCAAATATGTTTTCGATTGTTCGATTCAAAAGAGAGAAAGAGGGAAATGAGAAAGAGAGAGAGCAAGAGAGATGAGAGGCCAAGAAACAGAGAGCGTATTCAGTTCTCAGTTTCCCAAGTTCGAATTTTAAATATGTCCTGATGTACTTATGCCCGTTGTTGCTGCTGTCGCTACTTTTGGTGTTGCTGCTGTTGTTGTCGTGGTTGTTGTTGTGATGAGGTTGTTTTGGGTTGGTGGTTGCCAAGCTGAAAGTAAAAAACACATCAATTGGCATGTGCATGGATGGAAATGACACCAGAGAATTGTGCAAAAAATGTTATCTTTGGCTTCCGCACCAAGTCCTTTTGGATTTACAGCGTATACTCCCCGGTGCCCTCCCGGTGCCCCCCGCCCGGTCCTCTCACTCCACCCTCCCCTTTCCACAGCAGCTTGTTCTTCCAGCGTAACAGCAACAACAACAACAACAGCATTTGCAAAAAACGGAACCCATTTTAAATAACGGGCCAGGAGGGTGTGCGAAATGGGCCGTGGACCGTCGCCCTTTTTGCACCATGCCTCCCCTTCCCCCAACCGCGCTCTGTAAAATTGCCATAAGATAACTCGACAGGCAGTGAAGACACCCACACACACACATCTACACCCACACACACACACTCAGCATATAGAAAATTGGCAGTTGGATAAGCGAAAAAACCAATTCACGAATACTTTGCATATATAATATATTCAAAATTTACTGGGGCGCTGCCCAGGCAACAGCAGCCCATTACCCCCCGCAGCATCCCCCTCACTCAGGAGGTGGGTGGAGGAGGGGGAGGGACGTGCTATGTGTTGTGGCACACGCGTTAAAGGTAAACATCCTTTCTACGGTTAAACAGCGGAGGACGTAGGTCAAATGGCGCTGCGAACGCTTTAGGCAATTGACGGCTGTGTGTGGGGTTGAGCGGGGGAGGATGCCAGGGGTGGGTGCTTGGCACTCAGTGCAGAACGAGGGCGAACGGCAAGGTGGTGTACACAGCATGTACGCTTATAGATCGATAGATGTGCAAATTTTTAACACCAGACGGTCTTATGTATTGCCAAAACACATCACCTCGTCTGGCGTGAAGAAAGAGAGAAGAGATTGAATTTGGTTCTATACTAAGAAGAGATAATTATATTTGTATATATATTATATATGTATTTTATTCTATGAAGTACGTATGTACATATATTATATATAATATAGTAAATAATTTATAGTTTATAATTAATCATTAGTAAATGCCAAATAGCTAAAATTGATTTATTTTTATTTATATTGAATTTGGAATAATAAAGATAAAGATTAATAAAATGTATATCAAATTATAAATACAGTTGTAAGATTAATAATATTAATGATATTAACATATATTTATTTCTCTTCAAAATTAACAGTATTAAGAATAAAGTTTCTAACAAGTTTGTATAATTCTACATAAGTAAAAGTTATTAAAAACTTGTAAAACTTAGAATGAAAATTTAAAACACTATTTTACATAACTTAGTAATCGTTGTATAATAGGTTATACAAAACATAGTATAGTTTCCTGTCTAACCCCTCAATATTCTGCCAACTGCTTAAGCTTTTTATACTATAATAACTTTATGGCTACCGAAAATTTATGTAACAGGAAAAAAATGCGTGGCTGACCCTACAAAGTATATAGTATATATTCTGAATCAGCATCAACAGCCGAGTTGATATAGTCTTCTGTTCATATAAAAACCTAGATCTCAGAGACTATAATAGCAAGAGCTACCAAATTTGGTATCAATATGTGATATTATTGCCATATCAAGTCTATTTTAGAGTTTGGCCACGCCTATTTTAATGCTAGACAGTTCACTTTTGGTGAACACAATAACTACCAACGCTTAATTGATTTCTTTAAATTTTGTTGCGATCGGATAAGTGACATTAAAGTTATTTAAGAAATAATTCAAATGTACTGAATTCGAATCCTCCACCTGAAAGTATGCAACACAAAATATGCATTAGTTTTATATTTAAAAAAAATCTTATATAATAGTCGGGCGCACTTGACTGTAGCTTTCTTACTAGTTTCTATCAATTGTTAGCCCTTTTTCCAATCAAATTATTTGCCGAAATCGAAAAGATTCGCACAAAATCAAATTTCCATGCAAATGTAATGCAAGTTTTGATGGCTTTTATAGAGTGTCTAACGTCTATCAAGGCACAGTGCAAGCTGTTGTCAAAGTAGGAGAGGAGAGGGAGAGAGAGAGAGGCTGCGATTCTCGTTTCATTCTGGCACACTTTTTTTTTTATTTGCTATTGTTGTTGTTGCTTTTGCTTCTCCCGTTGTTGTTGTTGTTGTTGTTATTTTTTGCACGCTGCCGCAAAATTCGCTTATGATAAAAAATGTTTATATCCTGCGCACGGCGCAGGCAGCGGGGCATCGCTAAACTTGACAGTTGATGTGGAAATGGGGTGTGCGGGTGTGTGTTGTGTGTGTGTGTGTTTGTGTGAAAGGAGGATGGGCTGAGGATGAGGGCGCAGTGTTGTTAAATGGCTGATAGCGAAAATAAAAGTAACACACATTGCCGCACACACACATACACACGCACACAGGGACACAGGCGAGTGTGGCACAGTAGCTGTTGGCCGAGTTCGGGTGTCATACGTTACCCGCCCCCTTCCCCGCACGGTGTTGTTGTTGTTGTCGTTTCCTTTGGCACATTCGCTTGCCGAGGCTCAGCGGAAAATAAAAAATGATGATCCACTCGCACCCAACTCGAGGGCAAACTCGGCCCCCATGTGTAAAGCACCGTTGCGCCCCTTCCCCAGCTCCTGCTGACATCCCCCTCTGCTCAGGCAGCCCTAGCGCGTTATTACCGTGCCCAGTTGGCATTCCTCCCCCTGCCTATGCTGGCCTTGCCCTGCTCCTGGTAAACACCCGCCCCCCTGCCCCTTCGTCTTAGTGTTTTCTTGCCATCGAATAACCGTAGGCTTTTTGCCATTTTGTGAACGGCATCGGAAGTCTTTGCCGGAGCCGTCTCTGACGAACAGTAGCGCAACCGTGTCTACGCCACTCTCTCCCTTTCTCTCTGCCATCTTCCCCCTCTTCTTCTCTCTCTCTCCCCCTCACTGTGTGTGTGTGTTTGTGTTTGTGTTTGTGCCGACGATTCTTGGTAAGCAAGTGAAGTGTAAAGAGCTCTTTCCTTTATTGGTTTTGTATTTTATTATCACATTTCGTTTATTCCTTCGCTTTACGCTATGTAACTGTCTATCCATGTGTGTGTGTGTGGCCTCAGTGTGTGTGTGTGTGCCTCACTGTGTGTGTGTGTGTGTGTGTGGGGGTCCGTCTATATACATATGGGGACCAATACATATGCATCCGAGTCTTGTATATAGCAGCACGACTGGCATTTTTGATGGCATCCTTGCTTTGCCCTAGACTTTGATGTCACACCGCCCCCCTTCTCCTTGCCCGGTACGTTTACGGGCCATATGGGACTTTGATATGACAACGCAAATATCCGTTATGGGCCGACAAGCACGCACCACCGCGAATCCCCTCATCTGGGAATGCTAATGGGGCAGGAGACAGGGTTTTGGGGCAAGCTACGTTGCCTGGTAACGTCCGCTGTGCAACATTCCGAGTGTGTCTTGCAAAATGATTCGCCGAATACAACAAAAATACAACTTTGGCTCACAGATTGTCATTCTCCCTCTTTTTTACAGCTTCGCATAACGTCTGCAATTCTTCTTTCCTTTCATTTCTTTTCTTTACTTTTTCTTTTTTTCTCTTCAAGCCAAATTTCAAGAAATCAAGCAAACTTTCTATGCCAATTAACATGGACTGAGTCGAGTCGCTACTTGAGACGGATGCTATTCGAGTCCTTAGAAAAGTCCACTGTGTAATGTTGCGAGAGATAGAAACTTGCCTTCGATTAGGTCAGTTCTGAGGTTAGACCTACATGCATGTAATATGATGTGTGTGATGTTTAAAATAAATTGTTATAATTTTAAACAACAACATCGATCGATATATGTAGATACAGGTTAAATATCTCTTATGGAAAACAACTCAATTCGAAGATTTTATGTTGCTACAATATATAGAATATTTCTTAGCTCAACTTCTTTTAATTCCAGAGATCTACAAGCACGAAAGCTACAGACGGGTGTTCTCGATTGTATATAACCGTATTATTTAGCTTATGTTTTATTGCATACTTTGTAGGGACCCGCTTGTAAATCAGTATTTATTTAAAAACTCTTCTTTAATAACTTCTATATTAATTATCGGATCGCAACCAAATTTCAAGAATTCATTTGAGCGTTGATAGTTAATATGTTAACCAAAAATTAACTGTACTGCATTGAAATTACGCTTGAAATTAGGTTTTTATCGATTTACGGTGGCAGAAAGGGGCTCGGCCAAGATCTGAAATGAAATTTATCTGAGTGTTATAATAAGACATAATGTCACCACATTTGGCATTGCTAACTTTTATGGTCTCTGCAATCTGAGTGTTCGTACAGACGGAAAATGGACAGATGGACCATGGGTGTATTAACTCTCCCGTTCATGTTGATCAGGAATACATTAACTTTGTGAGGTCTTCTTTACAAATCATCTTCCTTTTTATATAGCCATATATATTTGTTATAATACCTCAGTACCCCATGCTCAACTGCTTGCTTGCAACTTTTTGAAGCATCTATCCATAGTATATCATACTTCAACTCTTTGTCTTGACATGTTTTCATAGCTTCACAAACTAATTAAGGAACTGTTTATGCAACTGCCAGATCCGGTGTAGACCCTTCGCTAAGTCACTGAAATATTCTGCACAGATACGAGCATTATACCATTTAATTCCTCTGGGCGTCGTGCTAAATATAAATGAATCTATATATAAGCGTACGTGTCGCATTTATAGCGACAACTCTACTATATAAAGAGACAGACAGACAAAGAGACACACAGACAGACAGACAGACAGATAGATAGACAGACCGACAAACAGACAGAGAGACAAATATCGTATATGTTCGCTATATGCCAAGTCATTTGCTTGGGGAGAATGCAATTCAACATTTTGGCGTTTTTAATTACTCAATTTAGAAAGACAGTGTGCGAGAGAGAGAGAGAGAGAGAAGGAGAGAAAGAGCGAGCGAGGGAGAGTAGGAAAGAGACAGAGTATGGGAGAAGCCCAAGTAGAGCCATATAAAGTACTCCGACATATGTAATGAGCGCATACTTATGTACACAAATAGACGCATATATGTATTTACAGTTAAATGACTTGTGGACGCTCTGCATGTGTGTGTGTGCGTGTGTGAGGGAGTTTAATTTATACATATGGCTCAAGAAGTTGCCACCGAATTGTTTGGCCCTCCGCGTGGCGTCAACTATTGTGAATTTACCACCCTCAACCCACCCCACCCATATACCATACACCATCACACACTGGCACACATATAATACACACACACACTCACAGACATATACTCACACACTCTCGCACACACTCGCAACGGGCAACGAAATTAAAACAAATCCTTTCGTTCCATATTAATGGTCGCCATCTTTGCAGCAAATGACATTCGAAAACATTTATTGCGCCGCACACACACGCGCGCAGCACACACATACAGAGAACAAACACACACATGTGTGTTCGTCTCATGTGTGACCAACCCAGGAATCGCCCAACCACCCGATAAAATGCCGCCCACCCATCACACACGACGACGACGATGCCCGAGCCCGAGCTGGGCTGCAACCCCTTCCCGCCCTTGCCAGCGCCATTATACAACGCACACACGATGTGTGTGTTTGCCATGTGTGTGTATGTGTGTGTGTGCGTGTGGGTGTTCATTTGGTATGTAGTGAACCCTACAGGACACATTCCTCACCGTCGAAAAGGGGTGAGCTGCCACTGCCACACGCGCTTACCCCGCCCCAGAACAAAGGCAAACACACACACACATGAGCTGCGACTAGAGTGTGTGTGTGTGTGTGCGGGTGTGAAGACCATGTACAGTTATTTCACTTTACATTATTTACCATTTCGCCAAACGACTACACACTTCAGGGACCCCCCTGCCCTACCATCCATACACTTGGTAAGCTCCCCCCCTGTCTTCGCACTCCGCTCTTCGCTCTTGAACATCGTCAGTGCCCTTCCCACGCCCTCGGCTGCTGCGTAAAACTTTCATTTAGTTTTCTAATTACTTTTTTAATCAAGAAACCAAAATTTCTGACAATCCTTTTACGCGCCACACAAGCGCCCCCTATACGAGTAATACGAACAGCACAAACGTGACTAAATTAATTTCTCGGCTAATATCAATTTGTTTGGGGTCTTCTTTACGGCGTTAGTTCCATGTGAGTAGAAGCTTAAGGGCATTAGACGAACTTCGAAGGGATTTCTATTCAATGCAACGAAATCATTAAAATGTAATCCCTTCATTGAGTTGGAGAAGCTTTTTCATTTCAATTTGTAGAACATATACCATATAATATATAATCCCAGTTAAGTTATGTCTTTTAAATCTATTTGAATCATAGCTTTAAATATTTCAATGTGTTGAACATATCGTATATAAGATATAATTTTATAATAGTTATAACTATTTGAATCATAGTTTTAAATTTGTTGAACATATATAACATATAATTCTAGTTAGGTTATGTCTTTTAAATATATTTGAATTATAGTTTTGACTATTTCAATTTGTTGAACATACGATATACAACATATAATTTAGTGCAATCTATTGTTTAAATATGTATGTATATTTCTATAATAGTTTTGACCACAATTTGTTGAACTAATAACATATAATTCTAGTTAGGTTATGTCTTTCAAATATATTTGAATAATAGTTTTGAATATTTCAAATTGTAAAACATATTTAATATATGTATATTATCCCGGTTAAGTTGTCTTTTAAATATGTATAATTTGAATAATAGTTTTGACCTTATTCAATTTGTTGAACATAAATAAGATATAATATAATTTTATTTAGGTTCTGTCTTTTAAATCAAAAGGAATTTCGTATCATTATAAAAGCAAAGATAATAGAAAACGAATGTTATGATTTATCATATATAGTATTTTCATTTGGGAACCACCAAAGTAGTTTATAAGATTTATTTATCAAATTCAATTTAAATACAAAAAAATTAGCTTCGCTTCTCTTTATTTCCTTATCCACTTGAAAATTCACTTTAACTGGACAACTATCAAAACCACAATAAAGATAAGTTCGATTGTGGTAGGATATATTGATTTTTAAATTTTCAAACTACTTTATCAGATTTATTAAGTACATAGAAATATTATAAATTTGCTTAGTTTTTTTTTTTTACTTCCATATCCATGTAAAAGAAATGTCTGGAACTGTATTATAATTGAATGCACTCCAACCCCCTTTTCCCTTGGTCAGTTCTTTAGTATCATTCACATCTAGTTCTTTTATTTACTTTCTATATTTATGTTTTCTTAGGTTGCCATATTTAATGTACTTTCCTAAGAGACAAGTTCCCCTTCTTAAGTAACTGAATTCGAAGTCTTGTAATTATTTAAAACAATTTTAAAGCGAATGTTTTCGTTTGTTCGCGCAGAGTCCAGTTGGGTTTCTGCTAAGCCAGCGTCCAGCCGGGGCAACCATTTTGCATAAGCATTTGTTGTGCTTCCGTGTGGACTTGTGGGTGTGTGTGTGTGTGGGTGTGTATGTATGTATGTGTGTGTGCGTGTGCCGTTGCTCGGTTATATTAAGTGTTTGGTCTATTCTTGTAACGCGTCTGGCATCCGCCATCAACTTCATTCCGTCCGCATAGACTACACCTGCCCGCACCGCTACCTCCACCTGCCCCCTGTCTCCCTCTTCCGCCTGCCTTCACCTCGCCAACTGTCAATGTCGCGTCTGGCCAACCCCCTTTGGAGCGATTCGCTAAGCTTGCTCCGTCTTCGACACTCCTCGTCCTCGCCCCGCCCCGACGCGGGCAGTTCAATTCCCTGGCCGGTTGTCAGTCAACGCGCGACTGCCCCGTGGCCAAGACGGAAACGATGATGCTAACGGGGGAAAGGGGGAGGGGAAGAGGAAGAGGAAGAGAGATTGGGAGGGAAGTGGATGAAGCAGAAACACAAGAAACAGCAGCAACGGCAGCTCCTGCCAAGTTTCGCATTCGATTCATCGTTGCCGTCGACGTTGATAGTTATTGAGTTGCCTGAGGTGCGGACAAAGACGGATAGAGAGAGTGAGGGGCGGAGGGGGGAAGTATTTCCAATTTCGACCGCTGCTCTGCGTGATGCTACAAGGGAAGGGGGCGCTGCCCTGCAGGAAGGCGGCGGCACTGGCAATGTAATGTCAATTTGCTTAAAATTGAAATGATTCAAGGGCGAATTCGAGCAAGGCAAGTGGCGGCGAGTGGCGTCTTCTCCGTTATTTCTGGCCACGAATTGAGCAGACGTCACTGGCCAAGACGCGGACAAGCTGCGGCCCGTTGCGGACCAACGTGGGTCGTCGCTGTATTTATTGTTACCGCTTTCTGCGGCCGCAACGCGCAAAACTTTTGCTTGTATTTTCTCGGAAGTGTCGGACGCGCCACAGGGCATCAGAGGGGCAAGGGGGGCGCGGGGGTGGTGTAAGGTGAGGTGGGGCCTGACTTGGGCTCGGGTTGAACGTGCCCATGATCCGGACGGCTGACGTAAAATATTTATTACTTATCCCATCCCCCACCTTTTTGCCGCCTCTTCCCCACGCTAGCAATGTCCATGACGCTTTCGCAAGTCGTTGTCCAAATGCCACCGTAAGGGTAAAATATGAACTCACGCCCCCTTCTCTGCTCCACCCCTGCCCCCAATCGCCGTCCAGTGATTGCTTCCCCCGCGGCAGCTGCGAGTTGTTTATGTGTCTGGGTCGACTCCGGCTTTCAGTTCTGATTCAGCATTTTCTGTCGTCCACCATTTTGTTTTGGGCTGACCACTGCGACGTTGCTCAGCTGCAAGGACGGGGGTGCGGCAGGATTGGCAGTCAGCAAGGATGGCGGGCAAAAAGGTAAGCCGTTGGGTAATTATTGATTTCTTCTGTACATACGTATTCAAAAGTATTCACTCTATATATATTATGGATATCTGTTTGGACTACGCCAAATTTAATGGTTCTTCAGGATAATTTAAACTGCATTTTATTTCAATAAAAACATAGATGAGGACACTATTCACCATCATATTTATACTTTGAATATTCTTGCAGTACTTCTTAATCTTCATAAGGTTTCGTTACAGCATTTAAAATTAATTCAATTTATAAAAAATAAGGCTGAACGAGTGCTTGACTGATTCGCCTTTTAGAATTATTTCTAAAATAAGTACTGTGATTTTGTATTTTTGTACACATTAAAAATTACTGTACTAACATTAAAATTAGGAATACAATTTGATATTTGTCGATTAACGGGGATGGACGGAGCGTGGAGAAATTGTAATGTTATCCTTTACTGCGTGCAATATATATATATAAGATATAAGATAGTTGGTAGCCCTAACTCCTATAGTCTCTGAGGTTTGGGTGTTCATACAGACAGGACGACGAAACCGTAACACAGAACCGTGGCTCTCCTTGCCTGTTAAGGGAGAGAAATGCCTTTCTGTGTCTGTTACATATATGTTTGGGCTTAACAAAGCTAAAGTACCCGTGAGTAGTGCAAGATTAAGTATAACTCTGGCCCCTTAGGTTCATGCAGTAGTCCGTTGAATAACTTAAATGTTTCTGCAAAATAAATGTGTCGAATTGAAGAGCTTACATATTAAGACAAAACCTGTGTCATTGATTATAATACCTACTTATATAACTATTTAAACTTATTTATTATTGAAGCTGCTTATCTTATGTCATGTTAACGTTCAGGGAACTTTCCAAGTTAATTCTTTGCTTCTGATTCTGATTCAGTTTCTGCTTCAAGAGATTTTTCATTACGTGGCCATTTTGTAGAATTTGCCCGTCATTAACCTGAAGCAGCACAGCTCACAGAGAGAGCGAACGGAAGCGAACGAGGCACTGTAGTTGGAGGTGTTTGGGGAGAGAAGGGGAAAGGGGAGGGTTGGGGTAAGGACAAGCCCGACATGCGTCTGTGTGTCGCATTAAGCCCAAAGCGTGTGTTCAAAATAAACAAAATGAATGTTCAAATGTCGCGAGCAGACCACAAGCTGTCACAGGCTCTTCTTGCCACATACGCTACACACACGCACACATATACGAACACACACTCATACAAAGGCACACACACACAGACACACGAACACATACAGCAATACATATAATATGCACATATCTGACAGAACTTTGCACATACAGACAGAGTTGTGTGTGGCACACGCACACACCGACACACACACGCTTGAAGACTCGTGTGTGTGTATATGGTACATGCTTGCCCTACAACAACAATAACAATATCAGCTACAACAACAACAAGTATAACAAAGCTTTGACGCAAACTTCCAAAAGTAGAAAAGCAAAACGTAATGGAACGGCAGTGAGGGCTGCGGAAAGGGGTGACTGGGAAGTGGGGGCAGGTTGGTGGGAGGAGGGGTTGTTGGCAGTGGGCGTTGGGCAACAACGTTGGTAACTATGGAGGAAACGTTGCACCGCCCCCCGTCCCCGCCTCCACTCGTTCAAGCCTTTTGTTGTCTGCTGTAATATTTTCCATGCTCGTCTGTATGTATGTGTGCGTGTGTGTGTGTGAGTTCCAAAGTTTAATTCAAATCACAAAACACACACACATGCAAATGAAAATTCAGCATCTGTGTGTGTGTGCGTGTGTGTGAAAAGTTTGAAATTCGTGCGGTGGCAAACCAACTGACGTACTCCATGTGAAAATAAAGGTCTAAAATCCTTTCCTTGCAAGTGCGCTCGTCCCAACCTCCCACTGCTCCCCTCGCTGTTACCTTGCTCTGTCTCGCTCGCACACCTACTCTTTCTCAATCACATTCTCTGTTCTTTTCTATGTACTGTGGGCACACACACACAGACTCATTCCTCTCCACATGCTCGTTGAATTCGCAAAAACTACACAAAAATAAAAGAATTTCTAACTAACTTGTGAAAATTTGCGTTATTTGAAAATCTTTCTCCATTTTGCTTTGTAACTTTACTCCCCCCCTTCCCAGCCGCACTTCAGATTCCGTTTCTATTTGCATATATCATGTTGCTTAGATCTACAGATCTGATGACTCTTGATGGCTTGATAGAACTGCTGTAAGTCCTCGATAAATGAAGCCTCTTGAATTTGCACTAGGCTTAATGTGAAAATAATCTTTGATCTACCAGATATCAAAGCTTTAACTTATAATAACCATATATAAGTGTATATCTCATCATTGTATAAGGTATCTTAATAAGATTATAGGTAACTACAATACATAAAGATATTTGTCAATAGATATACTTGTATGTCTAATATATCGAGTATTGTTGAAAGATAAAAGTAAAAAACATACCAGAAAGTATCTAAATAAGTATAGCAACTACTTAAAGATATTTGTTAATAGATTTAATTAAAGAAAAGTGTTAATATATATATTTCTAATATATTTGCCGCAGTATTGTAGAAAGATAAAAAAAAAACATTAGAAAATTTAGAAACCTTAATGAAATCCGAAACATTGTATATGGTATTTAAATAAGAGTATAGGCAACTACTTAAAGGTATTTGTTAATATATTTCTAATATATTTGCATAATTATATATATTTATTAGATATATTTCTAGTATATTTGCAGCGAGTATTGTTGAAAGATAAAAGTCAAAAACATTAGAAATTTTAGAAACCTTAATGAAATCCAAAAACAAATCAAAAGATTTCTATATGTTTCTGCTTTGATCCTAAACGAAACCTTCCTTTCTTTGGTACCTATGCTTCATTCGGTTGAGATGGTGCAATAAATGAGAAGCAGCCACCACATTCGGCACATATTGTCAGCGAAATTTTCGGTGCTTGGGTTGAACTGGGTTAGCTTGCTTTGTGTAGGAGGGAGTGGGGGAGGGGGTATGGGGTGGTACGAGTAGGGGTCTGTGGTGGCAACTCTGGCCGCTTTGGTCGTTAGGCAAGCGACAAGGTCTTCTTCGAGCATCACTGGTAACTATGTCGCATAAGGAACCGTTGTCCTGGCTGCAGCTGGGGCTGGCATTGAGGCTGAAGATGAGGATGAGGCAGCCGCAAGGCTTTCACCGATGCTGCAGCAGCAGCAGCAGCCTTTCACTAAAAACTTTCAGCCTGACATGTGTAGCCCGAGATGAACCCCAGCCCAGCACAGGCAGAGAGCAGAGCAGACCAAGCGCGGGACAAGGATGACGATGAGGACGAGAACGAGCAGGACCAGAACCAGAACCAAGACCAGAGACCATGTCTCAGCTAAGAGCTCAGGCTGGTGTATATACAGCGCAGCACATACATGTGTGTGTGTGTAGGGAGTTTGCATGTGTGTGTGTGTGTGTGTGTGTGGGTGAGAGCGGGAATGTGTGAGGGTACATGTGTATACATATTTATCGACTTTGTGAGCTCGTGAAAACATCAAGTGAACGGAAGCCGAGTGGAGAAACTGGAGGTGAAAGGGGGTGGGGGAAGGGTAACAGGAGATCTAGCAGCAACGGGAGGCAGCGTGAAGTGAAGTGTAGTAGAGTGAAGCTCCGCCAAGTGGTTTGAGTAGCAAGCGCGACGGACGACAACGAAAGGATGAGAAGTGCTTCGGGTCGGGTGGGGGTGGTGAGGTGGAGTGGCCTGAGAGGGGGGGAGTAGGTAAGGTGGGGGGCATTGAGAATGGGCGAACGTTGTCGTCTCTTGCTGCTCTCGACGTTGTCGTTGTTGTTGTTGTTGTTGTTGCTTACCAATGTGTTATGGAAAATGTTCCATTAGTACTGATGAGACGCCAAGGACGCGCGGGGAGAGAGGCGTCACGGAACAGAGCTACAGCCAGAGCCACGAAGTCGACAATTCGGACGACGAAAAGTTTTACCCTGTGCCCCTCCTCAGCCCCTTCCCCGACAACCCTTTGCCCACATGCCTTTGGCATATCCAGCACTTACATATGCCAATTGCATTGGCGGATTCGGATTGAGATTCAGATTCGGATTCGGGTTTTGTATGCAAATAATTGGACGTGGACTGTGCAGCATGCTGCAATTTGAGGTAACAGGTCGTGGCTCTGATTGGGCAAGTGAAGCGGAAGATTGACTCGATGGGGCAGATATCGTTAGTTGGAGTCTTGAGAGACTAGGAATAAGGTTGAGTATAATTGACGTTAGTCGATTATAAAACATTAAGTATAGGAAGCATTGCTGTCATTCCTCCAAGCATTCTTTATTCCATAACACCTCCTCACCTAACCTCACTTGATGAGCTACAATGGATGTCAAAGCTGAATTGAATTGAACGAAGTATGAACAATATTTATCGATATTCCTATCTTATCGATTACAGCTAGAAACCTCAGCTATTGTAGCCTAGAAAGCCGAATAGAGGACGCTAGTTTTTAAATCGGGGAATACACCCATATCTCTGAACTCTGCCTATATCCTAACCTCACTTTTCTCACCCATATCCTAACCTCACTTTTCTCACCTACATCCTAACCTCACTTTTCAATTTCCATTTGGCTTCTTCAATATCTTGAAAATCCCTATTTAATTCACAACTCAGTTCCATTATATTTGGATCTTCTAACTTTAAATCCTCCCCCGACTCCAATGAGTGAAACCCCTAGTGGTTTGGGCTTGCCTAGCGCATCAGATCCTTGATAAACATGGCCAGGACTTAGTTTTTAGATGCCTTAAGCAGAAGAAGAAGAAGAGGATGAGGGCGAAGAAACAGTAGCAGAAATAGAAACAACAACTGTGGCGACTGAGAGCTTTAGCTTTAGATGCATATCCCCAACAACAAATCCATATGAAAACGCTCAACAACTAAGCCAAGTCTCAGTTGACATGCGAGAAGAGTGAGTGTGCGTGTGTGTGTGTGTGTGTGAGTGTGTGTATGTGTTTGCATATGTGATTAAGTATCTATTTGCCGCTGTACGCTACAGTGTGGCATGTCGATGGAGACAAGCAACCTGAGAAAGTCTTCAAAATTATACTAATTAATTAGTAGCTTGAGCTTTAGAAGTTACTCTCTCTTTCTTCTATATATCCCTCTGCTTTCTCAGAATTTCCGGCTACTAGCACTACCGATATGCCCACTTAGTGTAGCATACCCAACCGCTTACATATACTCGAACTGACACACACACACATACATACATCAACAAGTCTGCTCTGAAATACAATTTACTTTTCGTTTGGATTACAGTTTCTTACTCTCTCCTCCTTCTTTTCTCCCTCTCTCCCTCTCTCCCTCTCTCTCTCGTTCTCTGTCTCACCGTCTTCTTGCTCGGTCTTGTTTGCCAGTCGCTTTGGTAAATAAAAGTCGCTCTGTCAAGCGGAGAAGTAGGAAGGGGGTTTACCCCCTACTAGGTAGTACCGGTTCCTGCCGCAAGCAGTTCAGCTAGTTGAGGCGGAAAGTAGTATAAGCTCTGTCAGTGGCATAGTTTCCGTCTTAAGCATCTGGCTGAGGATTATTATTTGCCATATTATAAGAAAACGGTTTTAGTTCAAATGTCAACAGCATTTATCATGTTATATAGTATGTCCCGTTGTATACGCCCAGCCTAGCTAGGGCCCGTGGGGAGGGCCGATGAATGGGTTGGGCAAAGCAAAGGCGGATGCAGTACCAAAAGCTGAGCTTGCATAATCATATGGTACATAAACTGTGAGAAAGCGCAAGTCAAATAAAGGTTCATCACGAATTCTGCAACTGTAAATTGAAAGATGTAAAAGATGCCACAGATTATAGCATTATATTTCATTTGATTGCGAATATATTCGAAAGGCTTTTGAAGGGTATCTATATGTTTGAATACCAGAAGAATCCTTCTGTATGTCGCTCCATCATTGAATTATATAAAGTCGTTAAATCAAAAAAAATTGATGGTAAGAATGAAGTACAATATATTTAATGATAGTTTAGAATTGAAGGCATCTTTAAATTTAAATAGATTTATAGTTGGTTGAGCTATAAGAATGAGCTCCTATTGTCATTTAATATAAGAGTTGTATATATATAACCGATACAAATCTGACAACCCCACTTGTAAATACGATACCTATTAAGAGAACCTCAACAATTTATTGAGGGTTTATTCGAGTTCTATATGGTACAAGTTAGGGTATCTACGATATATAAAGGATGTGAATTCCATGAGTATCCTTCTGTTGTCTTAGTAAGAACTCCTTCTTCAATTCAACATAAAGTCCGATACTGATCTAAGAAGCTCACTCTTTAACATACAATTTCCAAATGAAAAAAAACCCCACAAGTTCCAATGAACGAATCGTAACTAATCTCTAATGATGCCGCCAATCAATTTTCCGGCTAATAAAACCACTCGAGTGCAATGTTTATATGCAACATCTTGGGTTGCTTTCCTAAGTGTATGATATATTATAATCCCAGGGTCAATATTTTGTGTTAATAACAAGCCCTAAATGGGCCACGCGAAAGTTGAGTCGAGTCGGACAGAGAGAGAGAGAGAGAGAGAATCGAATCCCGCCTGGGACCAAGTCCCCGTGATAATAATTCATCCGAGGCGAACGCGTTGTAAGCGGTAAGTCAAATATTTTCATGTTTTGATCGTGTGCCCAGCCCACTCGGGCACACTGACGACCACTCCGACCATTTCATCGTTCGGTCATCCTGTTTATTCTCAATTTGTTGGGTCGTGACGGGGCTGCTGGTTTTCGCCATTAAATCCGTGATTTATGTTCTGTTTAATGTGAAAAATGCAATGTTTTTACCAAAGAGATCACTCCCCATTTGCCAATGAAGCCGGATGGCCGGCCTCGTCGACCTCGTCGCTCTGGTCACTAATCAAGTTGACCGCTGGCCGAGTTCCGAGCTGACCGTGGCCCGTGGCCTGTGCGCTTGCCTTGTTCACCCCAATAATATGGGAAAAGGTACAACCTGGTCGAACCGGTGCGAATTCATTAAACGTTGAGCGATCAGCGGAGCGCAGCGAGAGGTTTATTTCAATTTGCATACCAATTGCTCGCACTGATTTGCTCAGCGAGCAGCAACGACAACAACAGCAACAGCAACAACCACCAGAAAGGCAGAAGGCAGAAGGCATAAGGCACAAGGCACTAGGCACAAGACAGCTGCAGCAGGGGTTGAAGTTGAAGTCACAGTCGCTGACCGTTGGCCTACTACCCCTTGCCCGCTTGCCCGCTGGTCACTCCGTGTCGAACTACCCTCCGCCTGTGTGCCCCCTTATAAGCGTGATAATGATGATGGCTGACCTTTCGGGCTCATCGGGCGCATCGGGCTCGTCGGTCCTGCTTATACCGTACAAAATGGCCGACATTTCTTGGCTGCTTGCGCCGGCGCGACTTAACTTTTGACCAATGGTCAGCACGACGCAGCGCAGCACGCGCTGAGACGACGACGACGATGGCAACATCTTCCTTAAAATCGCATTAGACAGTCCATTGAACGGCGCCGGGCAGGGGGTCCGGGTCCGCTCCCTTCCGGTGTTAAGGTCCACTCGGTCCAGTCGGGGCTGCCTGTGGTCGCCGCTTGTCAACATTATTTCTCAATTAATTTTTCATTTTTCATAAAATTAACCCAGAAATTTTTACGCAGTGACCTTCGCACTTTGTCAGTGTGTATGTGCGTGTGTGTGCGTGGCACGTGTTGGTCATTTGGACGAAGTTGTGCGGATGAGGATGAGGATATGGATGCGAATGCGAATGAACTCAGACTTGTTACCCCCCTGCGTAGCCATTTGATTTGCAATGCACTTTGATTTGCTCACACCCCCAAGCACACCTTATCAGCTTTTTATATTGCATTTATTTTTGCCGCCATTCATATCCGTCTGTCTGTCTGTCCGTCTGGCCGTCTGTCCATCTGTCCGTCCTTGTGTCCGCCTTGTCTAAGCCGCAGTCGAAGCGAGTGCTTAAATAAAATTAAGTCCGTGCCGGCATGCGCCGCTGCAGGAAGTTATAGAATGAATGCCAGCCATTGCAGTGCAGTGCACAACACGGTCTGCCTACCCCACTAAGCTCCACCCCACCCCCCTTGCCGCCCCTGCCTACATTGCCCCTACTAGCCCTCACCACAGCGGCATTGCCAGTGCAGAAAATAAAGAGAAACAGGGCACAAAAAATGCACAGACAGACTTCCTGTGGATTTTCCGGAATTTAATTTATTAAAACAACGACCGACAAGTGCTTAAGCTCTGCTCTCTGTGCCTTGCACGGCAGTGCGAAAGAGACGGCGCACAACCACCGGCACGTTGCTGGTGAAGCTTTAACTCAAAATCGGAGGATTGGAGCAATTCTGGGGACCGCCCTTGGCATCGAGTTAAATGAAACGTGAGCTAGGCTGGGCTTGCAGTAATGCTTATCGATTGACTACGGTTAAATCGATTAGTTTATCGAGAAATATGCATTGGTTATGCCAATTGCATGTTATCGGACGAGTGAAAGGTATTAAGTGGCAGATAGGAAAACAAGCAGTACCAATAAACATAACGATAACGATAACTTACGATGAGAACTCCTAATAATAAATCCATCATTGGTTAGGCTGTGTATCAAAAGTTTTTAAAGCTACTTGTTTGCATATGTTTCGATAGCATGACTGTGCCATCAATATATTTTTCGATAAATTTGGATATTCATGCCTACATATATAGTTCTATATAGAATATTTTCTGTGAATGTTGAATGTGAGTAGTGAACTCTTTATTAACACGATAATTTGCAGCTAATATTTTATTAAATGTTATCGATTACAAGCATTGATAAGTTTTTTGGTCATTCTTCCATTAACAATTTACACATACATATATATTCGAGAGTTAAATAAATTGACAATTTCATGACGATCAATCGTGGTCACCGTCTTAAATCAGAATTTCTGAAGGGAATAAGAATTCGATAGAAGGGTATGCAAAATTGAAGTGTAGAAAGTCAGGAAATTATTCTGTGGTTTAATTGTTCACAATTCAATTCAATTTTCGCATGAAATGGAGTGGAACTTGACAGCTGTATCGGACGCAAAGGTTGCATGTCAGTGCGGTTCCCGGACCCGTATTTAAAGGGTATTCTTCTTTTAGTTTTATTTATTTAAAACAATTCAACAGCAGGGAGCATAAAACGACGACGATCGCAAAACAATCTCAACGAACGATCACAACGGGATGCAGTTCGGTGCCAGCTGAACAGAACTGAACTGAACTGACCGGGATCGAGATTGCGTCAGGGACTTTACCGGGGAACTAGTGACTGCCGCTGTGGACTGTCAACGTGTCAATCAAGCGTCGGCGCTGCTGGCTTTGTGGCATTCCTCGCGCTCATTAATTCACGACGTGTCCTCATTGCCGACGTCCTTGAGGCGCAAAAATAAATTACCACAGAGCGCGACTCAGCGCAACTTTGCACCCTTTCGACCCTGCCTGCCCGACCTAACCCAGTTAACCCTTCGACCGCTTGGAGCTTCAAAGACGTCTGAGTTCCGTCTCGGTCCCATTCACGATCAACGGCCGCGACTGCTATGCGCCCTATGTGGTCTTCGCGCGCCTCGTCCATTCAGACGACACATGACAAGCATTGTGATAGTGATATGTGTGCCTAATTCCCACTTGCCTTCCATATGCCCGGGCTACGTTTTAGGCCATGGATTTTAAAAAATTCATGGTCTATTGTGTTTGTCGGAACGGAAATGTGCGTAACAGGCAGAAGGAGGCATCTCCGACCCCATAAACTATATATATTCTGAATCAGTATCAGTAGCCGAGTCGATTGAGCCATGTCTGTCTGTCCGTCTGTCCGTCTGTCTGTCTGCTGTCTGTATGAACACCTGGATCTCAGAAACTATAAGAGCTAGAGTCATCAAATTTTGCAACAACATATACAAATATTGCAGTGTCTCAAAGTTTTTTTAAAATTTGGACACGCCCCCTTCCCGCCTCTGTAAATCAGAAATAACTACTTAAAACCTACAATATTAACTCAACAACCAAAGTTGTATATCATACATGACAAATACCTTGCCACGGGCGTTATGTGAAAATTTCATTAAAATCGGACTATAAATAAGTGAGATATGATACGAATTAAACTCACTTTGAACATACATGTATATAATTAAGCAGACCTAATTTACGCAAGCATACCGAAGTTCAAATCTAGCGTCAGACACACAGCATTTTATTAAACTTTTTATTTGCATTATATGGGAACAGAATTGGTTCACAATGCAGCTTTGCCGATGCGCGAAGAAATGAGGCAATGGCCGAGTGGTTAGAGTGGCGGACGGCTGCGCGAGAGTGCGTGCGTTCAACTCCCGGTTGAGGCGGGTGCGAATTTTCGTTTATTAATTATTTCTTATTTTGTTTTTTTATTTTTTTTATTCTAATAAACTAAAAGAAAAGTTACAGTCAAAAAAAATTAAAATCAAGAAGAAACAACTGTAATGAAATTTGGTACGCGCTAGAAGTGCATACCTATACCTATTGCCTGACTGCAGCGTTTGTATTTTTTAATTTGCGAGTCTCGTTTGTTCAACTTAGATTTGACTCTGGGAAAACAAAGAGCTCCGAGAGAATTGATTAACCTTGTACAAAATGATTTCCATGATATTTCTGGAATATTATACGATTTGTATATTATCTGGATATATAGATATATATTATATATATTATTTGAAACCACTTCTAAAATCGATAAGTAAGAGCAGCGCCTCTTTGTGTTGAGCATTAGCAGTTTATATAAGGTTTAAATATGTTTCGATTTTAAAACCGATATCTGTAAAGCACCATTAATGCAATTGAAGATTCCTTCTAGACCCACTTAGTGTTTTACTGACTGTCTAAAGTGACTTCATTAACCAATAATAAATATGATATTATTATTATTATAATTTTATATGAAAGTCCAAGTTTATTAGGGACTCCATTCCTTTATCTACCCCTGATATACTCGTATGTTACCTTATTTATTATTTATTTGTTATATCTACCATATATATTATATATTTATTATTTACCTAGCACATACCTTGCACCATCTAGTTGAACTACTCCGCGGTAGGATGCGACCTGCTTAGCTGACTCCGGGGAACTAGGCATTATTTTTGGTTTGCAATCTACGATCACCGGTCTACCTTCTTTTCTCTTCCCTCTCTCTCTCTCACTCACTATCTATCTTTCTCTTTCTCACAATCTGTATCCTTTCGGAGCGCTTCGGAGAGACATCTGTTCTTCCGTTTTACTTTTCATCTGTTCACGATTTTTCAATACCTCTACTAGGCAAGCGCGCGAAACTTATGCAAATTTTTGAATTTTGATCCATTGTTGTTGCTGCTGCTGCTGGAGATTAAAAAACGACAACAACAACGTGCTGCTGTGCGTGTTGCTGTTTCTGTTTCTAATTCTGTTTCGGATTCAAATTCGGCTGCTCGCTCAACCCTGGCCCAGAAATTAGAATGAAAATAGCGCGAGAATAAAAGATTATAATGATGCAGAAGAAAGAAACGTAGCTCGCAGTGGATCATGAGCATTACACAGAGAGAGAGAGAGAGCATGTGTGAGAGAGGGAAAGTGTAAAAGGTAAATGAAAATGCCCTGTCATTAAACCTTTTTTTTACCGCTTCCTTCCGCTTTTCCTGCCCCCTTCCGTAGCCCTATTTTAATCAATAAATATGCAAATGCAAACTGTTGTAGTTGTTGTTGTCGTTTCTATCCTCTTGCAACATTTCGCACAATGCGATTCGGGATCGCGATTCCGGGGTGCATTGCACTGTGTCGACCAATTTCATCATTTTCGCAAATAATTGATTCGGGCTCAACATTCGGCATCGACAATCGACATTTTCCAAATTTGAAATTTGAAATTTGAATATTCAAATTACAGGCTGCAAGTTTGCACATCCGGTCCTGCCCCCTGCACCCGTACCCCTGCCCCTGTCCCATTATCCTTTGCCATTTCCTCGATGCAGCCTACCTACTTTGCATATGGACTAGCCCCCCGTAACCCCTTCCCTTCTACATTATCTTGCCCAATCCAATTTTCAATTTCATTGCATTTGTCGCCGATGTTCGAAACATTCCGTTTCGGTATTTGGTTTCGGGTCGACTTGGGCTTAACGCGGCTCTACTCTGAGTTCGGGTGATTGTTTCAAAGGTGTGAAACACTCTCAAGAACGATGCCGGCGATAAGATACCATTGCGCTGCCTTTTCTACGGTAGGTTCCTCAAATGGTTTTCCAGCTTAGCTCGCATGCAAATGCATTAAGGTCTCTTTTCGGTATTAGATCAAGACTTAATTTCAATTTGTTTATCACACAAATGTTCGAATCGGAGATTATCATTTCAAATTAAGGTCTGGGATAAGAGTTCTTAAGTAGGTTCTTTTTTACGAAATATTTTCCAAATCGTTTATATTTTTCTTTTTCGGGTGGTGCTTAGAATGAATGAATGAAGAACGACCTTGATTCCGGTTGTGTAAGTGTGTATCCTTTTCTTTCTGAGTGTCAAAATATATCTATTTAATATGATATAGTCATATTATACCAACAATTTAAAACTTATCAAACAATAACCTTAAGCGCTCTGACCATTCCTATGCCTATATATAACCATAGGAACAATCGACCGAAATGAGGGTTTTTGTTTGAAGACCAATATTATTTTAAAACTAACTTAACTTAGCAGTTATATAGTATTTCATTAAGGACGGATAACTATATTCTATAGCTTTAATAGGTACAATCAGTTAGAAATAAAGAATGTTATAAATAAATTGCATAAAGGTAGCTAAAGATATTTTAGTTTTAAATTATTATACCCTTGCAGGTATATTAATTTTGGCCAGGAGTTTGTAATGCACCTAGGGAAACATCTTCTCCATAAAGTAAATTGTGAATCAGTGTTAAAAGAGGAATCAAACTAACTCTGTCTATCTGTTGCAACGCAAACTTACACGTATCTCTCAGTTTTAAAGGTATCCTGATGAAACTTGGTACACATGCTTCTTATTACTGCACACTATATGTAAGTTGGAACGAGTCAGATCGGACCGATATATCTTTTAGCTGCCATATAAACTATCGGCCTATTTTTGTTGTTTGTCAAGATATTGCATACAAATTTACTACATTGGACTTATAGTATCCTATATATTCTATTCTATTCTATTCTATTCTATTCTATTCTATTCTATTATATTATTCTGTTATTCTATATATATAATATACAATTTATTCAGAATCACAACTATCGGCAATCGGTACAATCGGCCGAAATGAAAGTTTTTGTATTAAGAAGTTAAGTTTTGATTTTAGCAATAACTTCTCAGTGCCAATCAAAGTAAGACACAATATTGAATATACAGAATACCATTCAATTCTGCACCGTTTTATATAACAAGTATTGGAACAATCGTAGGATATAAAAACTTGCAAGGGTATAGAACTTACGGCATGCCGAAGGTAGCACTTCGTTCTGTACTACTTCTCAATTCCAAACCAAAAAGCCTTGAAGCCTCTGCGGTTTCTCCGGAAATTCATTTCTGAACAGATTTCAAATTCGCAATCAACGTTTTCCAACAAAAAGTTCGTGTAAATCGTGACAGATTTTTCGGAAATGATTATAATAATTGAAATCGCTGGCGAATCGAAGAACTTATGTAAGCGCAAATTGCAAACAGAACTTCGACAGGCGGCAGAAGAAGCACAAGAAGAGGAGAAGGGAAAGAAAAGCAAAAGAAAAGAAAAGAAAAGCAAAAGAAAAGCAAAAGAAAGCAAACCTTTTGAGCGAGCCGTCATGAAAAATCGAATATGAAAGTTCTGCCACATGTGCCTCGCACATGCACACACACATATGTATGTACCCCACATGCGTGTGTGTGTGTGTGTGTGTGCATGTATATGGCACATAAATATCGCGCATTGTGTATGTATTGGCTTACATAAGCTTTGCGCTGGCCTCTCCGCGAGTTTCGACCGCTGTGTGCTCTCTCTCTTTTGCTCTGCCGCCTGCACGGGCCGCCAGTGTGTGCGCTGCCAGCGTCGCTGCCTCTTTCGCGCTCCGCTCGTGCTTGCTCGCTCTCTGTCGTCTCTCTCCCTATCTCTCTCTCTCTCTCTCTCTCTTCTCTCTTTCTTTCTCTCTCTTCTTTCAGGCTGTACCCATTGCACTCATGTGGCCGCTGCTGATAGCACGAAATGTGCATATGTTTATAAGAGCTTCAACACACACGCACACACACACACACACACACACAGACAGAGAGGCAAGTCGTGTGTGTGTGCGTGTGTGTGTGTGTGGGAGCAGCCGCAGGACATACATAGCGGGCCAGGAGACAATGTGAAGTGGGCGTGCAACGTCTGTGCACAGTAGTCAAAGGGCTACTCAGTCCTCGCAGTCGACAGCGCAGTCAGCGTCGCTGCTTTTGTTTCACATGTCCCAAGGAAGGCTGCCCCCACCCACCACAGCCCACTTCCCCTCTGCCTTGCGTGACACCTCCCTGCCCGGGCAATGCCCATTATAAGCCAGAGATATTCATTTGCTCTCCATTCTTCACATAGCCACTGCCATGGACCACTCCACAGCCAGAGTCAGAGACAGAGCGAGCTAGCGAATGAGTTAGTGAGCAAGGTGTAAGCACACACACACACATACACAAGACAAACACATACACACACTATACTTAGATGCGTGTGTGAGCTGCGCAAAGTACTTCAATTAAAGATGCGGCGATATGGCGAGCGAGATGGAGCAAACGAAAGTTCAAAATGTGCGAAAAACCAAAGCACGCACATGAGTGTGTGTGTGCGTGTGTGTCTGTGCGTATGTGTCTGTGTGTACTTTCGGCTGCTACTAATATTGTCGTCGTCAGCCGAGTGTGTGTGTGGGGGCAGGGGAGTCTTCCCATTCGAATAGTACGCAGGTCGAGTAATAAAACACGAAGCACCATGTGAGACAACATGTGTGGGCCACACACTCACACACACACACGCACAAACGCACACGCACACACAACAACAAAATGGACAACGACAACGCAACATGTTCGGCCAGCAGCGGCAGCAATGTTGCTGCTATTGTTAAGCGTCGACGCAGCCGCGACTCGTGCACGGCACGAAGTAACCCGACGATGACGACGACGACGACGACGTCGACGCAGCTAACGACGATGCTGCTGCCGACGCTGACGGCGACGCCGACGCTGCTGACGACCACACACACTCGATAGCCTTCGATGAGCAATACATTTTGCTTCCCTTAGCTAGCGATGGGGGTAGCACACACACCCGCACACACACACAGAGAGACGGGGAGAGAGACGGGGAGAGCGACGCACACATGTGCGAGCAGGACATGCATATAGGCAGTGCCCACCCTCGTATATGTGCTCTATCTGTGTGTGTATTCGTGTGTCTGCCATTGCTGTCAGTTTGCTGCGCGCTCTGCTCTGCCCACCACGTCCAACCACTCAATGACCTGACCAAGCCCAGCCTCCCCCCACAGTTGCTGCTTTACCGAAGGGTGCAGTCAACGTCGCTGTCGCTGCCGCTGTTGCCGTGGCGGTCGATGTTGCTGTTGCTGCCGTCGCTGTGACGAAGCGAGGGTGGTTGCAGCTCGTTCGCTTTTCGTTAACTTCAATTGATGGCGACCACACATGACATGGCTGGCTTGGCCTGGCCCGGCTAGCTGATTAGGCGCACACCCCTTCCCCTTTCCCTTCTCCTCTTACACATCATCTACCCTGCTGCTGCCCTTCCTCTCTTCATTCCCTCGCCCACTCACACCCTCACTTCCGGAATGCGCATAAATTACGCTGGTGAGCGGCCATTTTGCCCATATGTGAGCAGAGATACACACACATGTCTCCCTCTCTCGCTCTCTCTTTCTCTCTCTTTTCTCTCTCTCTCTGTCATCCTCTGTCTCCTGCTGTCCCCCCTCCCCACGCACAACACGCGCCAGGCATGACCAAAGGATTTGCTCCAAGTGCTTTGACTATATATAAACTATATATTTATGCATGTACTACATGCGAGCTGCTTCCTAATTAAGTTCACACACTACACACACACACACACACATATAAGAGCATATACAGATGGGTGTGTGTGTGTGTGTGTGCAAATCGATTGCAATATGCTAATGGCGTCGGCTGGCAGAGCGCAGAACAAATGAACTGAAATTCGTACTGATATGTGTGAGTGGTCCATGAATGCGTGACTATATCAGTGTGTCCTTGTCTGCGTGCACGTGTGTGTGTGTGCGTGTGTGTGTGGACACTCTCACGAGTCACGAGCCACTGCCACCATTTGGGCCAATACTCGCATGTGCCGAACTTAACTTCTCTGCGTAGGCTGCTTCCCTTCTGCACCAGGATACGACCAACCAACCCCCCTTTCTTTCCCCCTGTGCCACAATATCCTTTCACCCACTTCCCCCTTCTTCTCCCTTTTTCCCCTTTCCACTTCCCCCCTCGGGCACAACATTTGCTGCTCGTTTATCTTTGCTACTGCGCTCGACGAGGGGCCCTAAGCGTTGGGTGAGCTCGCTCAGGTGGGGGTGGTTGGCTCGGGAAGGAGTTGCCAAGTTAAAAGTCAATACATTTTGCTGACGTGTGGCTGAGTATGTGTGTGTGTGTGTGTGTGTGTGTGTGCGAGTGTGTGTATCTATGCTAAGGTACAGTTTTCAATTACGGCAGCAGTTCACAACTTTTGACAGCGCCCAAATTTGTACACAGCATTTTTCCGTTTTCCTCACAATTTGTCTGCTCTCTGTATCGTATATAGTGTTGGTGAAGAAAAACGACATGTTATGGGGAAGGGTAAGGGGAAGGGGGGAATGTAAACTATGGTTTTGCCATAAAACAATAGATATAGCTGGTTGACGTTGGTTTATTGCCTTCGATTTGTTGTGCAACAATTTGCTGGTTTTGCATTTCTCTCTCTCTCTCTCTAAACTTTGAATACTCTTAACTTTGCGTAAAAATACTCATAGGTTTAATTTACTAATAGGTTAAATAAGCATTATAACCCTAAGCTAGCCCATAACAGGCAGTAGCAGGCATATCCGACTCAAAAAGAAGTCAACATTCTTCGTTGGTGTCAACAATCGAAAGGATTCTTCAATTTTTGACTTTATGAACACAAAGATCTCAGAGATTATAAAAGGTAAGACCAGCAAATTTGGTAAACAACTGTCTTACTATTGCATGCAGACAGAGCTTACTCTATAAAGTGACCACGCCCTTTACTGCTCTTGTATAACGAAAACAAGTAATTGTCAGCGTTATTATAAAGCTAAACTTTCATTTTTAATGATAACAATATTAATCATTATTTAAATTATTACCGCGATTCGTTTGGATTAGATAATTTACATAAAATAACTTTTCTTTCTTTTTAATGTTAATATTATAATATTATTATTTTATTTTAAATGATAATATTAATCATTATTTAATTCATTATCGCTATTCGTTTGGATTAGATAATTTACCATACATAAAATAGCTTCTCTTACATATTTCTAAGAAATCTAGAAATGCAACTTTGCGAACTCAGAACTTTGTCGAAACACACCGATTAAAACAAACTCTATGAACAACTACAAATCAGCCTTAAACGCATTCTATGAAAGTTAAATTTCGTAGGACAATTATAAAGGGCGAATATATAGAAGATATTTATACCTCAAACTATACCATTACTGTCTGGTACAGCATATTTGCCTATAAGTTGCGTCAATACACACTTTCCCAGAGAGAGCAGAGTTTCTTAATCTTAAGTCTTTCCCAGCGGATTTGGCAGGGTTGTCAGTCGGAAATTTCAATTACCTCCAGAACCGTGGAAACGTAACTGTCAGCTGGACCCCAATGCAAATGATATGAAAATTTGCAATGTGCAAATCGTGCGAATTTTCCTTTAAGAAAACAAAGTGAACCCTTTGGCATTAATTGCTCGTCGGGTGCTTTGCATGCGAAGGAAGGATGTTGCTTGCCGGATACAGGATACGGGATAAGGCAAACGACACATGGGACTCAGGGCACATACGTGTACGTGTCCGTACCATAGGCTGCCTGGGAAATATGCATACACAGTTCAATCGGGTTCGTTAGTATTGTCTTGAATCTCGAATGTCTTTTCGGGTCGCTCGTTCGGCGTCTTTGGCGTAATCAAATTACAAGCTCAATTCGGAAACCACAGGGCAAGAGTTCACCAGGGTGGGGTTGGTTACGGTAGGGTAGGATACTGTTTGATTGTGTAGGGTAGATAGGGTAGCCTTGGGATCGGAAAACGGGGTGAACACATGTAAATCTCAATCGGCGCCCGACTTCAATTATCTTGCTCTGTGATGGATATGCAAACTGAAGACCAATCCCTCAATGCATCAAGAGTGGAAACTATTGCAGCCAAGACGGGTAACTGACTGACTGACTGTGTGTGTGTGTGTATGAGTGTGGAAAACCCTTCGCTGCATGTGCGCCGCAATTAGAGAAAGGCGTATTTCATACTCGTATGCGTCGTCCCTCGAGTCGAGCTGGAAAAATTGCAATATGCAAACAGGCGACAGACAGGAGAGATCGACAGACAGACGGAAGGACTGCGCGACCGACTGAGACAGATGATGCCATTTAATTAAAATTCGAAAAAAGGTATAAATTTCCCTTTGAGCGCGATTGACAGACGATGTAACGGTTAACTGTAGCAGCCTGCGAGGCAGCTAACAAAATTATTACCCATGCAAATTGGGCAGCGATGAGGAGAGGTTGCCGCGCGACCCAGGAAGGGGTAGGAACTGTCTACTGAATATATCTGTGTGTGTGCGTGTGTGTGTGTGAGCGGTTGCCTAGAATTATGTAACATGACACACGTAGCATAAACACCATACAAATTATTACTTTTCAACATATCGCATAGCCCGTATGCCGTATCCCACATACCGCATGCCGCATGCCGCACGCCTCCTTGCAGTTTCCACATCCCACACTGAGCTTTCCACACTCACCCACACACGCCTCATCCCGCATCGCCGTCATGACCCATCTGATTTATGCCACGCGGAATCTTCAGTCAGTTCCGTAACTAAATGCATGAGATAATCTCCCACTTTGACTGCGAATCGCATCACACTTTTAATGATTCGAGACTGTGCTTGTGTAATGAATACGTTGCCAAGGTTACTTTGAGAGAGACAACCGGCAATCGAATCTAACTTACTTGCAAGTTAACTCAAGTAGGTCAGAGAGAAAGAGAGAGAGAGAGAAGCCATCTGACTAGTAATTAATAGAAACGATTCACATCGAAACTCGCACTATCTGTATTTGATAGTTGTGAACAGTTTTATAAATGATATTCTGTTTTATATTAATCCTTTTATCTGTAAGAGTTAGCTATAATATAATAATACTAGCTAAGTAATCAGAGAGCTTTTGCATATCTTTCCTGTAATTTGCACAAAGATTTATTTATTTTGTTTTGTTTTGTGTCTTCCTAGAAATTAGTGATTGATTTAATAATTTATTAAAAGTATAGAAGTAAGTCAAATTCTACAGTTTAATTATGAGAATAGGTACTAATGCATTATATTATTATTATATATTTTTATTATTATATATTATTAAATTATTCATTTTATTCTTGAATAATGTCTTAACTTGTACAGTGGATTCTATGGCAGCTGTGCAATTAACATATATCTGTCCAATCTAACTAACTTAATACAGCGTTTACCAATATGCAGAATAGGTCTTAAAATTGAAAGAATAGGTTGCCCTGCAGTCGACTTTCACGTTGATGCTGTATGATTTCATATGTTTGATATATGTAATTTATACTATAGGTTGGAAGATGTATGATTCGTCGCCTTTCTGAGCAATATTTATAAAGATACCTCTGTTAAGGCATAAATTTGACATAAAGCATAACTAACTTTAGACCTCTCTTAAAATTTGATTACCTACAAAATAAAATATATATAGATAACTATCTCTTATCTAATCTAACCTCTCTCTCTTGAGTTTCTTTATTAATTGTAGGTTGTCGAAAGGAAATTGTATCTTCTGTCGCTTGTAAGGTATCTTCAACTTCCAAGGCAGTTGACTTTCATTTTGTGCCATTTCTAGATTAGCTAATTGAGAAATTGCTAGAGGAAGTGTCGCTTATCGCGAGGTGCGTATCGGATCGGATCACAGCGTGGCCTGAGAGTGAAGAGAGCGGCGCGGCGTACTTCGAGGACTTCATCACACATTGTCGCCTGTGAGGATCGATAACGGTTTGGCAGAAAGGCAACGCAGCAGCAGCTGGAGGAACTGAATGAGCTAAATGCGATGCCTGCTGCGAGGCAGATACCGCGATATGTACGAGTTCGAGTCACCACCGGAGCAGGACGCACCAGGAGCAGGAGCAGAAGCATCACCACGCTCGACGCTTCCTTGAAATGTAAATTATTCAAGTGGTCTTCATGCCGGAAGAAATGCCTCCGCAAAATAAGAGAGGCGAGAGAGAGAGGGAGAATTTATTAAACTATTTGAAATGGTTTTCCGTTTTCGGGTAGTGCAGCAACCCTGTCCGCCCGAAACACCTGGTGCGTCTCGAGTGTCCTCGTGCGCGGCAAACACTTCGCACTTCGCACTTGGCACTTGGCATAAATTACGCGTACAGCGGGGCAAGGTGAGGCGAGCTGAGGCGAATGATTGAATGCAACCGCCGGCAGTAGGCAGTGGGCGTGGCCAGCCTCGTTAGTGGGCAACAATTGAAGGTCATTTAAAGCAGCAACAGTTGCTAGAGCAACAGCAACAGTTGGCGCCGCGTTGAGTATTTAATAAAAAAACACGACTTTAAATATAAAATGGGGGAGAACAAAAATCAGCGCTATAAAAAATGTTGTACAAAAGAAAAGCCAAATGCAAATAGAAAAGTGCTGCCAGCTCCGGCTTTCCCGTCGTCGAGTCTTTGTGGAGTCTGGTCTGGTCTGGTGTGGAGGCACGTCCTTGCCAGTCAAGTCTCAATTTGAATTTTAATTTTAAATGCCACAATTTTCCATCTATTTACAGCACGAGCGGCGCTTCAGTGGCTCATTGGCACAGTGGGTCACAGTTGCATGAAAATTAAGTTAATTAAATGTTAATTAATTGCGATTAATTGCAGAAGCTTGCGAATTTATGTAAAATAAATAGAGATGAATAAATAATAAGTAGAGACAGTGATTACAAATACAAATTACAAATTATAGATAGATAGAGTAATAGTAATAAACTATAGATGATAGAAAAATATAATATATATATATTTTTTCATATTCAAATAAATAAATAATAGAAAAATAATGCTTATTATGGAACTTTGGTTAAATTATGTATTTAAATTGTTAAACTCTTGCAGAAGGTATGTTTATTATGGCAAGAAGTTTGCTTCATACCTGTAAGATACATCTCCGACTCGATAAAGTATATAATATTCTGCATCAACATCAACAGGGTGGCCGATTCAGCCATGTCTAACTCAGTTATTTAGTTATCTCAATGGAACTTGGCACACATGCTTCTTATTGCAGCACGCTTTAAATAAGTCGGAGCGAGTCATATAGGATCCATATATCGTATAGCTGCCTTACAACTTATCGGCCGATTTTTGTTTTTCCTCTAGATAATGCAACCAAATTTATTGCCGTTGCCTTTTTATACCCTTCGACCGTTAAAAATAGTCAAAAAGGGTAAACTAACTTTGTTCTATCTAGATAAAATGTTTATAATTTCAAAAGAATTCCTATATCACTTAATAGCAATATATATATAAATATATCGTATAATGATTTGTGCATTTCAGAGTAATAATCGATTGGGAAAAAAATAAATGAAATACATCTCCATCAGTTGCTGTCATTGCACTTGGGCTAGACAGTTTTGCACTGCATTAAGGACACTGTGCAGCTCAACTCAAACATAACTACGAAACGCTTCTGCGTGGGTGGGTAGCAGCAGGGGAGAAAGGGAAGAGAGAGGGGAATGAAGGCAGGCGTCGGCTGACACACCAAAAGTTGTCCAAGTTCCTCACACTTTACGCGCTTTTCTTTTCATGAATGAATTTTTCTAAAAAGGAAAAAAGAAAGCGAGCGACACAACGCGACGCCGGCTGAAAGAAAGAAACAATAAAAGAATGCAGGACCAAGCAGCTAGGCAAGGACGAACGGCAAGGCGAAGCGTGGCTGAAAGAGAACGGAAAATAAGCACGCAGCGCAAAGCAGAAGAAATACGTATAGAGGAATATATTTAAGTATATATATAGAAAGGAAGGGGAAGAAGGAGAGAGAATGAGGAAGAGGGCAGAGCTAGAGGCAGAGCTATATGAAGTCTGGCCACAGTCTGCAGTGAGAGCATAATGAGTCTCTAATTGACGACATTGAGCCGGCAACCCCGTCGCCCCAGTTCCCCCTTCCTGCCCCTACTCCCCCTGTGCGGGCTTTCCCCAGCTTCAGGTCTGTCCCTCCTTCTGCAGCCTGCACTGCTCCGTGTTGTTTTTCGTTGTTGTTATTTAGAAATTACGCTATGGATAATGTGAACGACACCCCTCCCCACTCCCTCCTCCTTTGCCAACTCACACCGCTTGCCAGCACATTTTTTTTCTTCCATGACCTTTAGAGGGGGGTGGAGCGGGGCGGAGGGGGCGGGATGTGTGCTTGCGACTGCAGACTGATTTATTTTCAGGCTCTTTCTGCCATTTTTATTATTATTATGATTATTTCCTTGGCTCGTCTCGTATTTGTTGTTGTTTTCTCTCCCTCTCGCACTCGCTCTCGCTCTATGGATCTCTCTTTCTCACGCGCGCAGTTTTCAAGGTCGCGTCGCAAGCTCTTTAATGCGGAAATGGAAAATGTAATGAAAAAGTTTTTATTTTTCTTGTCGCTTTGGCGTGGCGTTTTGCGGGTGGCAAGATGGGAACGAGAGAGGAGGAGGAGGAGGAGGAGGGAAACAAGGCGCAAGAGACGCCATTTATTTCCGACGTTTTGTTTTGCCTCCTTTGTTCTCCCTCTCTCTCTCTCTCCCACTCACTAGCGCTTTTTTTGCCGTCTGTGTTGCCATTAAAGCAAATAATTTCAAATGAGATAAGAAAGCGGCGGCAAAGAAAAGAGAGAGAGAGAGAGAGAGACAGAAAAAAATTGAGTGTGCAACAAGTTGGCAAGTTTTGCTGCCAAGTCGAAGTGAAAGTGGCGCCTGCTGTAGTAGCAGAGTGGGATGGGGGAGGGGAGGGCGAGAGGGTCGCCGTAGTAAAATGAACTCATGAAATTGCACAGTTACTCAGGCACTCCATAATTTATTAGCTGGTTTACTCTCGCGTCTGTGTGCAAATTCTTTTGCCAGCCAGCCTGCGTCACCCCTCTTCCCCTCTGCCACTCCCTGCCTTGGCAGCCTCCCTGTGATTGTCTGTCTATCACAGTGCAGCGCCAAGTGGCGTGTGGCAAGTGACGCCAGTGTAACAATGTCCTGCAACAACAAAGTTCAAGCATAATTAGTGCATGGAGACAGAGACAGAGAGAGAGAAGAAGAAGTGGAAAGAAGGAGAGGCAGAGTGAGTCAAGTAAAACAATCGAGCAGGTAAAGTTGAAGTGAATCATTCACTCGTAATCAATCGGCATTAAATCTATTCACTTAACGCTAATTAAGCTTCATTAATTTTAATTTGATTTCCTTCAATTGGGGGAGATTCGGTTCACGACTAATGGGTAAATTGTAGCTTGATATCAGGGTCAAGTTGTTCGTTGCTGAAACAAAGACTGAACTTAGTTTACTATGTTTTGAGACTTTTGGACGAGTGTCTGATACTTCATATAGTACTAAAATGAATACACACTTAAGTAATTCTCAATTAAGAGTTACTTTTCATATTTACTGCATATACCAATCAGATAATGAACGAGAGCAACAGTGTCTTGAACAACTTCCGTGTTTATTGCCCGATCAAATGGAAATTTAGAGGATACGTAGATATTTTAATCAGCTTAGTATATGTATGTCAAAGTAGGAATGTTTTATTTTTTATATGCCGTGTACAAATCGTTGGGTGTGGCACCTAACATTTGAAATAAACTTGATCAGCGTGTAGTATACAGAAGTCTTCCTGCCAAATTTGGACTCTCTAGCTTTTATAATAGTTGAGATCTGTGTGTTCACAAAGACAATGGTCGAAGGGTAAAAAATGCAGTTTTTTATACCCTTCGACCATTGAAAATGGTCAAAAAGGGTATACTAACTTTGTGCAAAATGCAAATGTATGTAACCGGGCAGAAGGAGGCGTGGCAGACCCCACAAAGTATATATATTCTTGCTCAGGATCACTAGCCGAGTCGATTGAGCCATGTCTGTCTGTCTGTCCGTCTGTCCGTCTGTCCGTCTGTATGAACGCACAGATCTCAGCTATTATAAAAGCTAGAGTTACCAAATTTGTCAGGAAGACTCTGTGTGGATCAAGCAGATCAAGTTTATTTCAAATGTTAGGTGCCACGCCCACCGCCCCCACAAATCAATAATTTAATTTTTGAACTCAATTTTTAGCGCTGTTTAAAAGATAGAACTTTCTAACTTAACATATACTAAGCTTAATGAAATATCTACGTAGTCTCCAAATTTCAGTCCGATCGGACAATAAACACAAAAGTTATTTAAGAAAGTATGAGCATAAAACCAAGTGCGTCAGCTAACAAGGAGGCGGGCAGCGCTAGCACGAGCGCCATCTGTCGGGATTAATTTCAAAGCATGTGCATATGCATATGTGTATGAATTTAAGAAATTAAACTACACGGGAACATACTAGGTCGAAGGGTATCCCACTGTCGCGTGTTGCGCGACTGTTGCTTTTCTTACTGGTTTAATTTGATAGTATTGTTCCTACTTCATTCAAAAATGTCTCTCATTATTTCAAAGCAACCAATATAACTACTCGTTATACATACGTAGGCAGAATAGAAGTGTACTAATACTAACCGTTAATACTTGTTTGTAATAATCTTAAGCATTAAGTTAATAAAAGATATTTTTCTTAAGTTTTTAAGAATAAATTGCATCTTAATTTCACTCGATGTTTTCTATAAAAAATTTTTTTTTTTGTGATTATTTATCATATATTAATTATTTTCTAATATTCTACAAATAAATATAACAGAATGTTATGTCTTTCCGAAAGTAACCTACTGCTTTCTCGGGTTTTTTTCCGTTTACATATCATGTACATATATTTCCCCCTTTTAGTCTTACTATTGTTTGATACCAAGCTATGTGCTATATTTATCTTAATTCTAAGTAGAAAAGGTAGTCCTGTTTTCTTAATATTCATGTATAATAATCACTCACACTTGTGTAATATCTTAAAAATCTTTATAAATAGAGTGTGTTATTTTTCAAATGTTATCTACTTTCCCTTCTCTCCCATTCTTGGTTTCCAATCTATCATTTATGTATATACAAGAAAAACGTTCAACTTTCCTAGATCACTTCGAGAGCCGCCATCGCCTACATGCATCAGCCTGCACATTGGTCAATTTGCGCACACACACTCTCGCACAAACAAACACACACACACTCACACACATACACATAGTCATTCAATCACACACACACACAGCCTTAGGCAGCAAAAGAACCCACATGGCATAGGTAAATAGGCTCGTGTCCGTTTCGTCCTGTTCGACAGTCGGTTGAGCAGGCAGGCAGGCAGTCAGGCAGCCCGGCAGCAGCCAGACAGAAAAGGGAGGGTGGACAGGGCGGGAGGGTGTGGTCAATGGCAAATTGCATTTAGAGTGTATTGAAGTGTTTGCCATCACTTTGGGGTGGAATTTCCAAGAATTTGTGACGCATTTGGGAGAAACGACAGGACGACAAACAAAATGGACGCTGTCAAAGGAACGAGAAAGGACCCAGCCACATTGAACTGTGGCATCATTATGTTATTGTGGTGCTTATATCGGTATCTATCGATATATGTATGATATATAATATATGATGTAATGTATATGTGTAGTAAGTCTCGTTCGAGTCATCTTGTTGCTTTTGTTTATCTATATATTTCTATATCTATTGCCTTATATACGTATCGGCAACTATCGATATATACATATGTATGTCACCATCGAGTGCAATTGATGTCGCTGCGATTTGTTGATCTCTCTTCCATTTTTATATTCACATGTTTGTGTATGGTAAATATGCCTACAAATATTGCGTTATATACATATGTATGTAAATACATATATGTTATATTCGTATCGATAACTCTCGATATAAATACATTCTAGTGTTGATATCAATAAAAGTTTGCTTCAATATAGAGTGCATATTATCATTTATCGCTCCATCATTATATTTATCTGTATATCGATATGTATGTATGTATATCGATAGTTAATCGATGTAAATATAATCCACCACTGATATAAATAAATGTTTGGATTTATATAAAAATATATATTCTATCGTTCCATCAATATATTTATCTGCATATCGATATGTTTATCGATATACATGTATGTGATAACTATCGATGTAAATATGTTCCACCACTAATATAAATAAATGTTTGGATTTCTATATAATATATACGTATATCGCTCTATCAATAAATTTAAATTAACTGCATATCGATTTGTATTGTATATCGATATACATGTATGTGATAACTATCGATGTAAATATATTCTACCACTGATATAAATAAATGTTTGAATTTATATAGAATATATGTATCGCTCTATCAATAAATTGAACTGCATATCGATATGTATCGATATACATGCATGCTCGTATCGCTTAAATTGAATTCGTTTACTTGGAAGATAAGTCAATGTCTTAAGCCCTTGCCCGCTCTCTTCCTCTTTCCCCTCCTTTACACCCTCTCTTCCCTACTACTCTCCATCTCTCTCTCTCTTTCTCTCAGAGTTTCAACTTGATGTGTCTAAATTTTATGTCGCTACTAGGCATGAGTGTATGAGTGTTTGATTGTGGATGTGTGGGTGTGCGCATGTACCACACACAATACACATGTGTTGCCTCTCTCTGCCAGTGTGTGTGTGTGTGCGCGCGTGTGTGTGTGTATACTACAAAAATGTCATTTTCATACTCAACTGTACTGCGCCGGAATTCGAGAGACAAACCGAAAACATTTCAAGCAAAAACAGTATTCAAACTGACTACTGCGCGAATACTTTGCGAATGCTTTGCGAATACTCTGCAAATGCCGCCTGCCGTCTGCCCTCCCTGGGTGGTTGGGCCGGCAAAAAAAAAAAAGGCAGCAGCAGCAGGAGATGAAAAATAATCGCAAAAAAAGTTTAGCGATTCAAACGGACGACGGACCAAGTGGCTGCCTGAGCGAAACAAGTGAATGCGACTTCGATTGTGATTGTGTGTGTGTGTGTGCCATTGTACATACATACATGTGTGTGTGTGTGGTGTGTGTGTATGTGTGGCTGTGCCTGCTGCCAGTCTCAAATCAGTTGGAACGAGCTGTCGAAAGTGGGAAAAAAAGACTGCAAATCGAAACGCTGCAGGAGCAGAGGGCATCCATCCAAGCTTAGGTCCGATAGCAGTGGCCACCAGAGGGTGGAGGGAAAGGGGAGGGTCCACAAGGGGGCAGCTTGTGCGCTGGTCTTACGCCAAGTGATTTATATTTTTGATATGCAAAACATCTCGTACACATCGTCTCAGGGGCGTGGACAAGACCGTCGCATTTGCATACAGAAAGAGGCAGCGAGATGGAGAAAGAGACAGAAAGAGAGAGAGAGAGAGCAGACGAGTTAAAGGAGGGAGAAAGATGTCGCTGGATTTGTGCAGAAATCGGGAATTTGCAAACGCTCCGACATCGCCTTTGCTGTCGCCGTCGCCATCGCCAAATGACAAATATGCAAAGGACATAAGCATAAGCAATGTGGAAGGACGACAACCACAGTCAGGCAGCAGCCCCAGCATCAGCCCCAGCATCAGCAGCATCAGCAGCACAGCCACAGTCAGCAGCTCTAGCTTGGGCATAGGGGAAGGGGAGAGCTGCGGCTTTTGTGTGCCGGATGTGGTCGTTAGATTAATACGCTTTGGAAGCTTGCCAGTACATAAAATCCATGTATGAGCGATACATAGCATGCATATATGTGGGGTCTACCTCTCCCTCTCTCTGTCTTCTTCCCTCTCTCTCTCTCCCCTTCATTCTCTCTCTCTCTGTCTCTCTGTCTCCTATTGCCTGGCTCTTGGCTTCTCGAGCACATATTCCTGTGACAATACCCCTTTTGCGGCAGGGGAAAGGTAGCTGCGGCGTGCGGCCAGCTTGAGGTTTTAGCCTTCCCTTCATGCATGTGTGTGTGTGTGTGTGTGTATATATGGTCATGTGTGTAAGTGTGTGCAGCTCAGCTTGGCCAAAGCTCGAGATTGAGCATATCAAGGCCAATGGTGACAACAGCTGATTGAAAGTCGACCTATTGTTGCCCTACTCTACTCTACTTTGTTAATGTCCGTCTGTCACACTCTATTTATCCTCTATAACTTCTCTTTAATGTATGTATACAGCACCGAATTGGAAATATTATAAGGGAAACTGAATCCTCAAGTTCATTCTGCTAATTTGAAGCCCAAAAATCTTGCTGATAAGATTCAATTCTTCGTATCAAAAAATCCTGAATAAGTGAAACATTTATTCTCGGAGTGCTGAGTACGGAACCATCTAATGATCACACTAAGTATTGTTTTTATATATAAGCATATAGCATGAAATATAAAAATTGATTGATGCCTTAAAGGAACTGAAGCTTCCTATGAAATACAAAATATAAAAACTATATTTAACGCTACCCAAATGGGCTTAACTAATAGATGAAAAGGGCACAATGGGGTTAATGGAATTTCCCGTATGACTTAATAAATAAATATCTATATCTAAAAAACAAAAAAAAAAAAAAAAATAAATATATCTATCATATCACTTCTTATCATATCGACTGCTTGCATCATTATATGGACATACAATACTTAAACACTTTACTACAATATAGTATATTTATAGTACGGCACCAATCGTAGCTCTTGTTTATATTAAAAGTGTTCACAGAAATAAAACTTATTGAAAGATTTTCCCTATTACGTAGTTCTTCAGTATTTTGTTGGTCTTCAACTTTGACTCCGTTTATAGTTCACTTTCAGCCCCCATTCTCTGTAAAGTTCTTTTTGCAATTTAGAGTGCCTTGTCACGTATTCAGGAAGTATTCCCCATAGTATTCCTAACTTATTCAGACTTTCTTTCAATATATTTCAGCATTAGATGCATAAATGTTTGATTGATAATCTCTGCGCGAGATTGTTTCGCTTGTCGTTTATTTGCAAGACACAAGGCTGCAAGGGGCAAGGGCAAGATAAAGGAGGGGGAGGGGTGGACGGTTAACAACCCCAGCTGGGCAGCAGTAGTTCAATATCCTGAGACGGGAGTTTTATTGGATTTGAATTGGAGATTGCCCAACTATGTCTATTGATGGCTTCGGCGAATTCGCAGTCGTGCTCATTTGCATATGCCGTTGTCGCGCTTTCAGCTTGAAGGTGGACACAAACACACACACACAGCGATAAACACACGGCCAGGCAGAGGAGGACGGGGAGTAAGCGGGCGAAGAGGGGGGACATAACGAGCGATAATGCTAATGCCTTTATGGCGCACATATAAAATGTCCTTTTTGCGAACATTGTTGCGCTGATGATGCAGCCGGATGAGCAGGGGGGGGGAGTGGAGTGGGGGATGTAGGGAGGGAGGGGGCAAAGTGGGTTGAAGGTAGGCGAAAAAAAGCCGCTGCTGCTGCTGTGGAGCTGTGTGGCCCAGAAGAGGGTGGATTGTTTGTGTATGCGTGTGTGTGTTTGGTCCTTGGCTGCCATTATATGGTCATAACATACAACGAAACGACAAACGGGCGGTGTGGATAGGTGGGTGGGGGGTGGTGTGGTTGGCTTAGCTGGGTGGGGTTGATGGCTTGGGCTTCGGTCTGGACTGGCAAACATTTGCGAAATGAAAATCAGCCACCACTTGCCCGCGTGTGACCAGTGCGACCACCACCACCAGCGACGCCGTTCCACACACACACAGACACGCAGAGACTTGCGAATTATGCAGCACATAGAGGACGCCATGTGTCCCCGGCTAACATCCTGCTCCCTCCCCCCACCTTGCAGCCCTTTCTGGCTCGTTTGGCGAAAACCAACCCGGGCACGTTCTGTGCTTTATCACGAACGTCAACATTTTGGCCATATGTAAAACGCGAGGGTGGCTCGTCGTATATGTATATCTGAGTGTGTGTGTGTGCGACCAGAGCCAGCGCGAGTCCGGGCGGACTTGCCGATTGTGTGTGTATCAAGCTTCACATGCATGCGAGGCTTATGTACACACATGTGTGCGTGTATGTGTGTGTGTGTCTGCTTGGGGTTGGAGCCGGCCATTGAACCACCCTCACCCATGCCAATCGATGCCACATGCTGCACATGAGGAGGGGCATTGATGAGAGAGGAGCCTAAGAAAATCGATCAATGCGTTCGACTTGTTTAGGGTGCGGGGTTCGGGTCTTTACTAAGTTTTATGGCACTTCTTGTTGGTTTTTATAGCAACGATCGAGTGTTGCCTACTTTTGAGCGCAACTCCTAATTAGTGCAGAGGGAGCTTCTCATACTTTGCCAAATATAAGAGTTTTTCTATTTTAAAAGCATTGAAACTGCTTGCGGAGTTTTTCTTTTGACTCTATCTGAACAGATTGTATATAACTCATCAAAATAATACAAAATTTGGCTGTCCAGCTTGTTTTGCAGGCAGTTTAATAGGCTTAGCACCAAACGCCACCTGTGGTCCGTTGTAGTTTCACCGGTTCGCTAACAGATGGCGCCAGTAACTGATTGGACACGCGCACACGTCAAATGCCAATTGGAAGGCTCGAATTGGTCGACTTTGGGGTGGATTGTGTGTGGACTATCATGCGCGCACACACACACACACACGCACACACATGTGAGATACACACATGTGTAGATACACATGCCAGTGAAGATACTAGGAGTTTTTAGGAGAAAAAGTTGCAGATACTTTAAAACTTTACTTCGATTTCTAATGTGACAAAGCATTTAATTATTAATAATCGATCATTATCGAGAATGGGCAGTTGTTATAGTATATGTGTAGATATTATTGGCAGATATTCTAACAGTATTAAGTGGGTTTATCCAGTATCATCCCAATCTTGAAGCAATGTTTTGTATTTATTTTATATTGAAAGTTCAATTGACAAAATTTACCATTAAAATTCATATCAAAATAGTAATAAAATAGTTAAAATTACTTTATGTAAATATTTATTTTATATCTGGAGATAATAAAGAATGTTCTACAAAAGATTAGGGATAATCCAGATCAGTTTTGGTTTACCATGTTAAAGTTATTAAGTTTGTACTCTATAGAGTTTCAAGAACCTTTATCGATAAACAAATTCGATAGATCCTTTGCAGTACAACGATCACATAATTAAGTTATCAATCTCTGCCAACATAACTGTACATTCCGTGAAACGGACAGCGCAAAGTGAACAAATAAACACAAAGGAGGCAAGAGAAGAATGGGGGGGGGGAAGAGAGGTACATTGAGGCGGGCAGCGGAATGCGAAACAAAACAAAACGACAAACAAGTCGCAGACCTCGCAGTTGGCGTCGCAGTCGCGTCCTTTGACGTTAGCGTCGCAGTCGCAGTCGATGTTGCTGGCGTTAGGGTCGCCTTCGTTGGATGCCCAAACATAACGGAGCCACTTGCGGGGCACATCCGAGATGAGATCCCAATGTGCGCTCTGCTCCTGTCTCTAAGGCTCAAGATGCCATAAATAAAATGCTCGAGCTGCGAGCTGAGAGCACAATGGAGCGAGTGTGTGTGAGTGAGTGTGAATCAGGGCACAAGTGTGAATGTGTGTGTGTGTGTGTGGTTTTTACTCCCCCCGCGAACAGTGGACGCTGCTGCAACGGGAACGGGAAAAGAACTTGAGATTCAAGTGACAATGATAAACATCCTGCAGCAGTTGGTCGCGTCCATCATCGCTGGCGCTACAAACCAAACCAAACTGAAACCGAAGCAAACTGAACGAACATCGTAACCCAAACACAGTCCGATCGATCTGAATGAAGCAAGCGGCATCGTCTTCAAGTGTCTTCATCTTTGTTTTATACAAAACATTACGAGCACAAGGAAACCCGAGGCAATTACACGTGCAGTTCCCCTTCCCACCCCCTCCAAATGGAGGCACATTTCTTGTGTTGTATATTTGAAATCTTTCAATTATGTCATAAGTTGGTTACGTTGTCTAGTCAGTGTTAGTTGTGTTTTGGTCTCAGCTGTACTTGACTGCAATTTCCTTGGACGGCTCCTTGCAGAGGCTAAGTTATGAAACTCTATGTAAAGAAACGAGATTTTCATTGAGTTTAATGCACAATAAAATTGAGTTTGCATTTAAATCTTAATCTGATTTAGTATGTAATAAAAATTGTTATTCTAAAAACATTCTACAGAGTGCAGTCTAGTTAAGTTTTCTTTGCTTATAGATGGTAGTTTCCTTTATCTGTGAAACAGGTTAAGCGCAACGAATTTGATTACCTTAGAAGCTTTTAGATAAGTCATCAGCAAATCTTGTCAGCTCACCAGGTTCATCATCCTCATCTTTACATGTGAATTGTTTCGAGAATTATATTCATAATTTCCCATAGTACTTCCCTATCCCATCATAATCTGTGCCCTTGCAACCTTGAATATTTCCGGAATCAAAAAGACCGCCCCTATAAACAACTTTAATCGGATGTTCGCTCGCTGAGCAGAAAAATTAACATCTCCCCCTGCCTGTGTGGGGTGTGTGGGGATGGGTATCGGGGAAGGGATGTAGGGCTACGGGGAAGTGCAGCCTGTCAAGCTAACGTGGGTTTATCACACACACATCACAGCGACATTTATTGAGCTCAGATCAATATCGACGGCATCGATAGTCGGTCACAGTTGGCGGCGTTTGGTGCTGATGAACCGCTGTGGCAAATCGCTTGACAAGTGCTCTGATTAGGCCGTCAATGCTGGCCAATTTGCATGCGAGATGTAAGACAATACATACCACTGATTGTGGCACTTACACGCAGTGGGACGCGGCGTGTGGCACCAATTAGCGGCGCTGTTGCAGCTATGTGACGCATGTGGACTATGTCGATTTCTATGATGTTGCATCCACACAGCCGACTGCAACGACATAAGGGCAGCAGGGGCAAGAATGCTGTGGTACGTGTTGCCGCTGTCAGAATGGCAACGGGACTTAGAACGAGAACAAGAACGAGATCGAGAACGAGACCGAGACTGGGAACCAGGATCAGCCAAGCTGGACCACCCAATGCAGGTCGACGTCGAGCAAATTTTGACAGCTCGGAACGGGGACGGGGAGGGAGCGCATTGAAACCAATACGTCAAACGTGAGATTACATAAAAAACCGCAAAGTATGCCAAACAATGGCAGCACACACACACACACACACACACACACGCACATCAGTAAATCAGAGAAAAAACAAGCACTTTGGTCTGACCCTTCGGCTTGGGCATTGTCCCGAAGCAAAGACTCGTAAAAAACATATGCAGACACGGCGAGCCAGCATGCAATCGGCCTATCGGGATATTATGGATATAAGAATATAAGGATATTGGCAGCATTTGCCTCGACGCACGTACGAACAATCCTCCTCCTCCTCCTGCAGTTGTTGCTCTTGTTGCCGCATACCGAAAACTGGACAAAGCGACTCGACTGCTCCGGCTGCGCTCTGCTGGCCACCCATTAACAGTGGCAATGGGAATGGGTTAGAGCCCCCTGTTCCGCAGGCTGTTCAGTACATGATCTCATCGATGGCAGCTGCAGCAGCCCCGAATATTTTCTCAATCATTTTGCGAGTTTCGTTCCAGAAGCAGCTGAACCAACTCAAAAAGACCTTGCTAAAAACTATAGATTGTATAAAAGGGAATTTTAAATGAAAAAAATATAGATAGGTATAGTTAAAATATACAATAATATTAAAGAATATATAGGCTATATAATATAAATAGAATATAATATATAATAATAATATACATATAATATAATATATATTGTAATATAATAAAGATAAACAAATCAAAGAATCGCAAGGCAAATGAAAAGTCTTGATTAACTTTAAAAAAGGGCAGATTGTATAAAAGGGAATTTTAAATGAATAAAATATAGATAGGTATAGATAGAATATACAATAATATCAAAGAATATATGGGTAATATATTATAAATATTATATAAAAATATAATAATAATATATATATAATATAATATATATTGTAATATAATAAAGATAAACAAATCAAAGGATCGCAAGGCAAATGAAAAGTCTTTATTAACCTTGCTAAAAAGTGTTTTAAGTTTGTGATTAATTCTAATATATAGCTCCTCAGTATTTCCAATAGAAAGTTTGTTGAATAACTAAACTGCTAAGTTACAGATATACAGAGATAACAACATCATAAATATAATACATCTTTTCTTTTTGCAAAAACTTCTACTTTTACGACAAGCAACCCATCATCAAGCCTGAGATATCTTGTGGAAATAGTTCAGCTAACATGACAACATCCCGTCGGAGGAGAAACAAAACGAAGATAACAAAGGGGAAAAGTTAATATGATCCAAAAATAGCTGGCAAAACAGAAGAGCTTGGCCCAGCCGGCATTATCTAATCTAGTGTATTCCTAATAACACCTTTGTATCTATCTGCCAGTCTGTCTGTCTGTCTGTCTGTCTGCCTCCTCTTGAGCACACAAATGAGCCGAGGGCAAACAAAAGTTAAGAGAGAGGGAGGGAGGGAGAGAGAAAGAGCGAAAAACAATAGAGAAATTTGCACAGCGTTTCGACTATTTGCACAATTGGTAACCTGGTGCCGCACTAGCATCGTGCGTGGCTCGTCGGGGTCTGTAAACGGGGCTCGAGATTTGCCACCAGACGAGGGCTGCCAATTTTTTGCAATTCAATAAAAATAAATCTGAACCGCAAACAAATGTTGCCAATGTTGCATCGGACAATCGCCACAACGAGACTCAAGAGCCAGAGGGGGGGTGGGGTGATAGTGGCAGGGTAAGAGGGAGGGGAGGGGAACGGGCATTGTCCGAAATTTGAATATGGATTAGATAAATCGTGCGTGCGGCATGCGGCTGCGGCAACAATTTGGCAATTTTGCGTACGCAAAAACCTCACGCCTCGCCGACTAAGGGAGGAACGAAGGACGCAGGACGAAGGGTCGGCAGGATGGACAGACGAATGGACTGACGGACTGACGGATGGCATAGAGATTTGGGCAGCGGGCAGTAAATTGATTTTATCGCCGAACCGAATGCGTTGGCTGCCAATAAAACAATTTGCCAGCCCGTTGTTGTTCTTTGTTCGGCAAATACAAACACACAGAGAGACTATGACTGACTCTCTGTTTGTGTCTGTGTGTGTGTGTGTGTGCACCCGAAGTCAAATTCATTAGTCCTGCAGGTATCCCAGCAGCCCACAACAAAAAGGGAACGCATAACTGACTGCAAAAGGCATCGCTTAGCTGGTACGTTTTGCTTTGTTTAGTGAAGAATCCCGCCAGAAAGAAAGAGCTAGAAAGAGCTATTAAAGTCAACTCTTTGCTGGGATTATATTATGCGAACAGTTGAGATACTTTCAAGTCAGTTTCTGGTCAGATAGACCTTTAAAATAGTTCAGATAGTACTAGATTACCAGATGTTGCATATATCGTATTTTATAGTCAACTCGTAGCCAGATTATGAAGACAGTCAGATTGCTCGACTGTGATATACTCGCTAAAAATATAACTATTTCTTAAACACATACCTTCTACAATACTTTTAGCGTATTTTGTGTTGCATACTTTACAGAGTGGTTTGGAAATCAGTAACTCTTTACATTATTTCTTTAATTACTTCTATATTAATTATCCGATAGCAACCAAATTTTCAGAAATCATTTGGATATTTATAGTTACTTTGTTTACCAAACTAGTCCTGCATTAAAAAGACGCTTGGAATTCGGTTTTTATTGATTTTAACTTGATCTGCATGCAACAATAACACATATTGACACTAAATTTGTTAGCCCTTACTATTTAAGTCTCTTAGATCTAGACTTACATACTGGCGGAGCTAAAAAACCCAGCAAAGATAGAAAATTTATTGATTGATAAAAAGTTTTCTTTGTTCTCATAAAGTGCACTATATTTTACTATCCCTTTTTCAAATTTATGAATAATTTAAGAATATTCTTATAATTTTACAACTAACTTATGATTGCCAATAGTTTTTTTCTTTATACTTGTGATAGGGATGAACATTAGCTGAGATTCGAATAGGTTTTGTTCGTTTACCTTATCAAACGAGTGCGGCGGAAATGTTTTAATTTTCAGCTGTATTGAAACACATGGGGAAAACTAAAATTATGTAAAAAAGTAGAAGAAGAAGCAGGCGCAGGCGCAGGGGCATGGCTGGGGGCAGGGGTAACAGCAACGTCATTGCATATCCGTTCTCCGTTGAACTTGACTTTGGAGATATATTTGTGACTAAAATAGACAAGATACTCGTGCATACACGTATATTTGTGGGACTTGGACCAGGAGCTAGCAGGAGCGGGCGGGGGAGGAGAAGACTGGCAAGGAGAGGGGGGCTGAATAACTGTTTCAGTACGTCACACACACACACTCACACTCACACACACAGACACGCATGCGACTGACTAAAATAAACATACGCATCCGTTGGATACGAATTCTGCTTGAATTGCTTCTGGTTGCATTGGCGTAGACGGTGACCATGTAGCGACATTCATGGGTCGCGAGTGAGTGCGTAATGCATATGTGTGTCTGTGTGTGTGTGTGTGTGAGCACTTATACAACCGCGAACACAGCCTGCGCCTGGCGATGCAGCCGAGCGATGCGCGTCCTGCTTCTGATGTCCAAAAGTATCTTGAGCAACGTTTTCCGTTACATCGCAGCGCACATGTGTGCCACACTGCATGTGTGTGTGTGTGTGTGTGTGTGTGGAGTGCTGGTGCTGCTGCGTGGGCAAGACGATGCTGCACCCATGTGGCGAGTGCGCCTGACATTGACATGGTTGCTCGTCTGTTTACTTAATGTCACTTCGAATATTCTGTGTGCGCTTCATTTATCCCACCGTCCGTCCGTCCGTCCATGCACGTCCACGTCCAGCCGCCCCTCCCCTACCCCTCCCTTTCTCCACACTAACACACTCGCTACAGTCGCCCCAGCACAGTCGCCCTCATCGACTAGGGGAGAGGGTGGCTATTTTTAGTGTCCGTTTTGATTTGTGTTACTGTACTTTGTGTCCGCTGCCAGCTCCATCTCCCTTCACTAGATGCCCGATGTAGATGGCGATGCAGATAGGAATACAGATTAAGATGGAGATGGAGTTAAAGATGGAGTTGCAGTTAATACTAAGATACAGATACACATGCAACTCTGTCAGGGTAAAGGTAAATTGCATAAAACAAAGCGTCTTCATGCCATGCAACATCATCAGCTACTAGTTCTTAAGATTAAAAGTATGTAACTTTGTAGAACTTGAAGTCGTATACTGATCAAGTAAATTGAGTATTATATAGTAAACTGAGTATTACAAGCATTTGTAATATCTTAAGCTCTATTGTAGAATATTAGTTATGTTACTTAGGGATTCCACATCCCATAAGTTTTGCCAGCTGCTTTAATAATAACATTAGGTTAGATTAGATTTCGATAGGTTGGGTTAGGTTAGGTTAGGAGGTAGGTTAGGTAAGGTTAGGTTAGCTTAGTTAGTTAGGTTAGGTTAGGTTAGGTGGTTAGGTTAGGTTAGGTTAGCTAAGCTTAGGTTAGTTTAGGTTAGATAGGTTGGTAGCTCATTTATAAGATTACATCCTGAACACCTTTTAAGCATTTGCGCCTAAACATTCTCAGTTCCTCAGGGTCTAAGCTCAACTTCAACAAGCTTGTTATGTTTGGCTTACCTCCTGACCCAGTATACTGTATTTCTAGTTCTAGATCTCTGTTCGATCATCCCAGGTTCACCTTTAGCTGAGCCAGGCATGCACAGGATGTACCTATGTAACTGTGTCAGTGTCAGTGTGAGTACATCGCGTGTATACATACGAGTATGTGTGCATCTGTATCTTTAGCTATATGTATGTCTTCATATTCCTGTACGATCTGTGGAACTGGGGGTTGTTTGTCTTGTCGCCACTCGTGGCACCGTTTCGGCCATGTGACACATGTGTGTGTCCATTTGGATGCCGCGTTGTGGCAGTCATTGCCCCCTCCCTGCTCTTACACTCCCCCCCTGTTCTTCCCCTCTCCAGCACCCTCTGCAGTCTCCGTTGTTTGCTCTTCTGGGCTCAAGTTGGCGACTCGGTTGGGTTTAATTCTCGAGTGGAGCCAGTGAGGCCTGCATCCGCTTGCTAATGATGCCCCGCTCCGTAGTTGTGAGCTGCAACTGCAACTGTATCTGTAAATGTATCTGTAGCTGTAGCTGTATCTGTAGCTGCAACTGCATTTGGATGATGTACACTCACTCCAAGTGCCTGCGCACTTTGATTTATTTGGGCGTTTCGCCATTCCCACGACAGCAACCAGAAGACATCGCAACGCGGACAATCTATATGCATATACAGACACACACACACACACATACACAGAGGCAGGCACACTCGCGTCCAGATGCATGTGCACTTCCTGTAAGCTGCACACTGCGATCCTGCGGGGCGCTACCCGCGAATATTGAATAACCAGCAGCCCGAGTGGGACAGTTGCTCTTCCTCTTCCTCTTCTGCTTCTGCCTCTGCTGCCTCTGCTTCCTCTTGCGGCTCCTCTTGTTGTTGTTCCTAAATATGCATAAACTGCGCCTCGTACGAAATGGTGCAGCAAAAGGGCTGCAAAAAAGCATTAACCCCTAATAAACCGGAACTAATAGAAAAAACTATGCAACACATACAAACACACACACACACACACACACGACAGTGACACAAAAAGGTCGTAGACAATTTTTTATAGGCATTTGACATGGATCACACGGGCATTTTTTATGCGTGCTCTCTCCTCTCCTCTGTCTCCCTCTTCGCTCATCTTCCGTTTCTTTTCATTAGTTGACTATAATTTATTAATTTACATGCGTCCTTTGCATACGCGAATGCCACAAGGGTTACCGGGTTACGGGTTACGGGCTCAGGGTTATGGGTTATGGGTTACGCGGCCAGAGGGGACCAGAAGGACCCGCGGCCCCGGGGGGTAGGGGGTTGAGTAGCGCTGGCCGCTTGCTCGTCGTTGTCGGCGCCACCATCGGCGCCGCATCTTCAGGGTAACTTTTATTGGCAGACCTCGATTATGTGCTCGATGACCCGCGCTTCAAATACCGCGACATCCTCAACCAATTTCGCACCCCTGGGTAGGTAGCTACCTACCGATGTACATAGATCACATAAAAAACAAGAGGAACACAAAAAGACAATCACTGCCAAAGAGGGGTTGAGGGGCCGATGCTCACTGTGATTGCATTATTTATCTATATATGCGTGGACTATTCAAATGTATCCTGTGTGTCTTCTCTCGCTTTCCCAGTCGTCATTCCATGCCGGTTTTTCCCTTTCCTGACCAATTTAAAACAAATCGTTGCAAGCTTGGAAAATACAATGAGAAAGTGGGAAAGTTTTTAAATCGAAATTGTATCGAACTGTGTAATAGAATACTTTTCAAAGAAGGAAAACTAGCAAAGCAGTTTTGAATTTATACAAAACATGGTTTTGAATTCAGATATTCCGATTTTCCTAAGAAGGTTTCTCTTAAAAACTCAATTCAATTTCTACAATTCTACAAAAATTCAGTTTTTCATAAAAATTGCACGAAGATATTTTAATTTTCAGTTACAATTAATGAATTTATTATCTTCTCCCTTCAATTTACATAAGCTATTTAAAACAAGATTATATATAGTTTATGAAGTCTGCCACGCCTTCTTCTGCCTGTTACATACATTTGCACAGAGTTGGTATACGCTTTCTTGACCATTTTTAATGGTAGGGTTAATGGTAAGGGTTTAAAAAACATAGAATCTCAATGTTGAAAGCATTTATAGATAACTTAACAAATATAACTTTAATTTAATTGGTTTTTTTTGTTACTTCCAAACAATTTGAAATGTTTGATGTAAATGACAGTATTGCAAAATACCTTTGAAATTCACTCGACTTTTCCATAACTTTAGTTCTTGAAATAGCAGTATTCCTATGCTATTAGTTCTCCTGCGTATATTTCTTAATTTTTTTCTAATTTCCTTTTCCTTTTCATTTCATTTTCATTAGATGGTTTCATTGGCTTTCCAACTTACACTGTAATCATCTCCATCTGCGACTTAAGTCAGCACAATTTGGTATCCTTTCTGGCAATTGGTTTGCAATGCACAAATCGATTGACTCGACGGGGATTTCATTAACTGCCGCCGCGTTGTCCAGTTTGCTGTTGTTTTTTGTTGTGTTTTGTTGTTATTTTCCCAGTTTTTCGGGCGCAATTAAGGTGTATATTCGGACGAGGATGTGCTGTGGTTGTAGTTTCTGATTTCGCCGGCAATAATAATTAGTAGCGCGCAAAGGAGCGCCGACAAAGGACAATGACCAGTGGATACCTGAGTCCGACGAGCTAAGCAATTTGGCTCATCAACGCTCTTCAATCCTCATTCAGCAGCGGCCGCAAAATCCAATGAAAACACGCAGATTAGTGATGGGCCCGGGGAGAATCGTTTGGAAAAGGGAACAAGGCCTCGGGAACACAGTCACAGTGCCTGCAGGAAGTCTACTGACCGCAGTCACGACACACAGACACACACGGAAATGAATCGACTGCCAAGTGCAATCGCCTTGGATCGATGACCCTAAACTGACTGACTGCCTGCTGTGACCGACTCGCTTAACGGTACCAGATGCGCAGGGAAGGACCCTATGCCCCTCTCTAGCAGGTACTCAGGTAGCCCGCTAGGCGCTGTCCTGCTTAGCCTGGGGCCTGACCCTGAGCCTGTGATGTGTTTGTAAACACGTTGAAAATGGAATAATAGATCAAAGCCAGATACGATAGACGCGTTCGGCCTACACAAGCATCCTACTTCGTCCTGTGCACCGACTGCACTTGCTGCCCAGAGAGAGAGAGAGAGAGAGAGGGTGCTAACCCTGATTAACATTGCCGGGCTGTGAGAATTACCGGAAATCGTTGTCCCACTCCTGCTCCCGCTGCCACTGCCACTGCCCTCGTCCATTTTCATAATTTCCATGGCATTTGGGAAATTTGTAACACACATGTTGCTGTTGCTGTTGCTGCTGGTGCCCTCCGCATGGCGTTTCCTTTAATCAGTGTGCCACAAGGTGCACACCCACACGAGATGCCAGATCATTCAGTCAGTGCGAAGAACTCTCCCACGCCTCAAATCGGACAAGCAAATCATTTGTTCGGACAGCCGCACAAAATGCAATTTAACACCTCGAACAAGCTTTGAAAGAGGTTCTAAGGCATCAAGAACTGTAGATTACTCTCTGTGTCCATAAAGAAAAGATCTATAAGTGAACTATGCCACAATTCAGTTTGTAGAATGCCATCTATTCTATCCACCCTAGATCATTCCTTATACGATGAGTTTCGTATTAGTTTCGATCCTGCCAAGAATCTCAACTAATTACACGGATATCAAACAATGGCAATGACCTCTAAACAACCTCCCCTGCTGTGCCGATTTCTAATAATGACGAGGAGTGATAGAAGGCATGAGACCGGGGGGCGGTGGAGTGTAGTGAGTATCCACCTACTCGATATGTGGACGGCAACCTTCTGTGGTATCTGCTTTCTAATTTCGTTCCCATTTCACTGTGGACAATAGCAACAAACAATTTGAGATAAAAAGAGAGAAGAAAAGGAAACTTAAGACGCTATGAACGTTTTTATAGCGGTACCAACATCCTGCCCCATCCTAGCAAAATGGACCCGCGCCGGACGACGCATGTAGAGAGCAACAAAAAGTAGAAGAAGAAGACGAAGACGTGGGATGATCGCATCACTTTAGAGGGAACAAATGCCTAGCGGTTTTTTACAAATATCGCACAATGCCCGTTACCGTTCAGCGAGTATCTCCCTCTCTCTCTATCTCTCTCTCTCTCTTTCTCTTTCATATCTATTCATTTTCGCACGTCGCTTGTTCCCCTAAAAAACGCACACACAAAAAATAAAAAAAGAAGAAGAAGGGAAAGGGAAAGGGAAGACGAGTGCGGGACCTGAAGACGATACGCACACAATGATCATCATTCCGTACGCTAATCATCATGATGATGATTATGATGATGATGATGATGATCGGTTTTCTATAGCTTATCTGCTTACACTGCCGCTTCGCATGGTTGCGCATTGGAAATGTGATTGATTTTAATTGGGGACGAGCTGATGTTTGCCCCGAAGATGATGAGATTCCCTGGCACTTCAAACATTCCGTTGCCCCTTGGATAACATCAGGGGACATCTCAAGAGAGCCATAGAAAGAGAGAGAGAGAGATAGATGGGAGAGAGGGAGAGCATCCGTTGTCCTGTTGTCCTGCCAAATTGCAAGACTGTCGTAATGTGTGCAAAATCCATTAGATATGTGAGATCTGCTCGATGGGATTAGGCACACTGAAGCAGGCAGCCGGCCGACAAGCAGACAAGGAGACGCCCCAGACGAATACTGACAGACAGACTGTACAACTGACAGATAGCTGCAGATAGCAACGGCATGTGCAGCCTGTAAGAATTCGCAACACGCAACTCATTAGGCTGAGAAGCAAAACAAACAGCTAAGATAACCATCGGCTTCTCTACATGCAGGAATCTAGTGCAACATCAATAGATGCTGCAGTACTACATGAATATGTATGATATATGCTACTTATAAATATACTGAGCACTTCATAGTATTGGCATAAGTATAGTAACTTAAATATGCAATCACTTCTCTTCTTAACTTTATAAAGGTGAAATGAATGTGTTCCAAATGCAATTTTCAAGCTACACAAAGCATTACCTGTTCCTCCTTAAAATTATCACTTAAATAACTTATTATTTCTATTATTATATTAATAAATGTTAAATAATAATGTACATTCAATTTATTAAACTGCGATTACAGTTGGTATTTTATTCTATTTTTTTGGGAAGGGAAATGGCGTCATCAACTTCTAAAGTAAGATATGTTTGCGTGCAATAATAAAATATATTGCCACTTGATTTGGTAGCCAAAACTCATATAATCTCTGTTATCTAGATGTTTATACGGACGGAAAAACTGACAGATGGATATAACGTCTCAGATATTGAAGCTGATAAATATAAGTACAATTGACAATATATTGAGGCTTTCACAATTTAAATAAGTTGCCGTAATAAATTATATCACTTTAATAATAATACAATTATATAAAGTATAATATAACACAAATATAAATATGATACAAACCCTGTTATCAAATAAAAGCTAGAAATCGTATTCTTTACTTAATGACTTGTACATAAATCCAAGAAAACTTTAGCCATAGATTTCATTCTATTCATTTGTACTCAATCTCTGTTTTACACATAAGCTAGCTGCTTCAATTGAATCGTTTAAAGAAGATCTCATTTATAAGATTATCGACTTAAATTCTCATTCATTTGCATGCTGTATTGGCGCTGGAACTAACCCGAACGAGTATTCAAATGCATCCATTCATTCGCATGAGCTCATGATGAACGTCTTCTTCTTCTGCTTATGCATAATGTGGAGGACAGGTCAGCTGGGGGAGCTCTCCTAATTATAATTATTGATCATGGCGAATCCTTAGGAATGAGAATTAGAAATCGCTTTTGGGCCAATTCAGTTGCCAAGAGAGAAAGAGAGACTCAGAGAAGGCGGGAAGGGGACATCATGTGACTGCTGTGAAATGCACGATTCAACAGTTGCCGCATGCCGCATGCCACTTGCCCCCGGGGTTTGCCTCGGTTGCCGCCGTGAGCAATGGAGATTTCCATGGATTTTGGCCAGAAAGTTCAAATTGCTTGAACTTTTTTTTTGGTGTTCCAAATAGACCAGACCAGACCAGACCAGACCAGAGACCAGAGACAGTAGCGCGTCCCAACTGGACTGCAGGTTGTCCCTTTTTTGGCCAGCATGACCATGTGGCCAGGTTCGTCTATCCGTCTGTCCGACAGCCCGTCCCGAAGGTGACCAAGGGCCAGACGATGATGCCACGGTTGCTCCCCCGCTCTCTTCCTCTCTTTCTGTCTTTCTCTTTCTCTGTCTTTCTTTCTGCTGGCGGGTGCTTTTGCCTCCGTCCTCGTTGCTAATCAAAAGTCAAAATCTTTGCTTGCTCTGGCCACAAAACGTGATGCAGTAGGCAACGCTGACGATGACTTGTTGCCGTTGCATGCCCCATGCCGCATGGCATTTAGGCGACTGTATAAGCTTGGACAATCAACCAAGTGACTAACTACCAGACTGCCAGACGAATAGACAGACGGACAGACAGACAGACAGACAAAGGCAGTCGGACAGACAGTCGAACTGGCAACTGAGGAGCGTCTAGTCGGACCGCGGCCATTAGCCAAATGGCACAATTGCTTTTATTGGCGCTGCAGAAGCCGCTAACGCTGCTCCCGCTGCTGCTGCTGCTGCTGCTGCTGTGCTGTGGCGGCCGCTCCCGTTGACAACTCGAGAATTATGAACATTTATTTGGGCTTGTCTGCTGCACCTCCTCCCACAGTGGATCGCCAGCCGACACCCGCCACCTTCTCTCTCCCCGCTGCCCGCACTCAAACAAGTTGTCCGCCTTCGGCTTCGTCGACGTCGTCTTCATCTTTGTCGCACTGGTGCGAGATTTCGCACAATGCGGCACAGTGGCAACCACAGAGGTTTGCCTAGCCCAGCAGCGTTTGACTCACCTGACCAGCGATCGTAGAGTCCAACTGTGCCTGACACTCTTTGCCAAGACAAAATACTCATTAAACTTGCACTCTACAGACTTGCAGCTAGGCACCTTCACAGTTTTTAAAAAATGCCAGTAGTATTATTATGAATATATCCCTACATAAGGTCAAAGAAGAATTCTATAAACTAATACAGAAGGCTACAGTCGAAAGAAATGCTGTGAAAATACGGACACTATTAAGTAGAACACCCTTAGGCTGACATCGTTTTAGTTTTTTTTCTTAAACACTTTTGTTACTCTGAATCTTAACTAATAATAATCCAGAACTCTATCTGAACTAAATGCAACAAATATGAATAAACAAAAGAAACTAATATAACTCTCTTTTTGCCTGAATATCACATCCATACAGTTAGTGTTGGGTAAAGAGAGTGTTCACTGTAGTCAATGTTTTTATACCCTTCGACCATTGAAATTAGTGAAAAGGGTTTACTAACTTTGTGCCAATGTATGTAACATGCAGCAGGAGGCGTGGCAGACACCACAAAGTGTATATATTCTTGCTCAGGAGTAGATGGAGTCATGTCTGTCTGTCTGTTCGTCTGTTCTCTGTCTGTCTGTTCGTCTGTCCGTCTATCTGTCTGTCATCCGTCTGTCTGTATGAACACACAGATCTCAGCTATTATAAAGGATAGATACACCAAATTTGGCATGAAGGTTCATGTATACCCCGAGCAGATCAAGTGTAGTTTAAATTTTGGATATACGCCCAATCATCAATTTTATTTTTTGACTCGATTCGAAAGCGACATATAAAAGAAACAACTTTCAGCTTTACGTATTTTAATATAACTTAGTTCAGTTTCCTATTTTTCCACTTAAAGCAGTCTGCACTCTGTTTTATAAATGCATTTTTATTTATATTTAATATCTGGAGATTTACATTTTTAAGATCACCATTAAGCAGATCACAGATATATTACTGACAAATCTAATTTTCGAGCCATCGAAATCAACTCAAATTGTATATATCAAAGTTGTAAATGTATGTAAGTAATATATTCCCAGTAATATTGAAACTCTAAACTTTTAACTACCCCAAGTTTCTTATTACACCACAGATTTTCAAGTTTATTGGCTTCTTCTTGTTGAGAAAGTAACCCCTTACTCTATGGGTTACTTTCTTAATTTTATAACAATTAAGATAGTCTAAAATTTGTTTTATATAGGGAATTTATATGAATTAAGTTGAAAATGACTCTCTTCATCAATATTTATTGTCTGCACTCTGTTTTATAAATGCGTTTTTATTTACATTTATATCTGAAGACTAAGACTAACTAAGTCTATCTCTATTTTATAACAATTAAGATAGTCTAAAATTTGTTTTATATAGGGAATTTATATGAATTAAGTTGAAAACGTCTCTCGTCATCGATATATACTGTATCGTATACCCAATGCCAAGCTCAGACGAAAGAGAAACTCAGGGCGCAAGGGGGGGGCTGGCAGTGGGAGAGAGGGAGAGGAAAGCATAGCGCTCTGCTCTTCAGCAAAGTGGGTCAAAGCACTAAATGGCACTACGCGAATTGTGAAGAGTCGCGTAAGAGTTACACACGAAGTTTGTCATAATCGAGAAACACACTCACGCACACACACACACACACACACACACACACAGACACACACACACAGACACACACACCTGTTGCTGAAATAGTGTGTCACATTTTGGTGAATCTTCAGTTGGGTTCAATGCCGAATGCCGCGCGGCGCATGAGGCTTGCCACAAGCGGTTTGCCGTCTGCTGCAGACAGGTTGAGGCATGCCGCGTGCGGCAAGCGGCAAGCGGCATGCCACATGCAAATGTGTCAATAGTTTCAAACTGGACATTTATTGCATTTTGTTTGCCATTTAGTTAAGTCGAGTATCGAACTGCAGCTCGAGCCCGAGTATCGAGTACCCGAACATGGCTCGGAGCATCGATTGCGATCCGCTTAGTTGTGTATGTTTCTTTAGCCTTTTCTTGTTGTTGCTTTTGGCTTTGGCTTTGGTTTTGGCTGGGGCTCTGCTGCTTGACTTTGGCCGCTCACTCGACGCTTGTGGCATGGCCCATGACCGGAGTCGCCGCGAGGCTGGGAAAACTGGCAACTTGCAGCTCGAACTCGTGAGTGAATCTGGCATACAATATTTTGACAATTCAAAGGATTCTTCACCAGCAGCAGCAGCAGCAGCATCAACAGCAGCGGCAGCGCTCACCTTTTGCAGCTGTAGATCGCCCCAGTCTCTTCTTGCCACTGCCCCTTTCCCTGCCCCTGCCCCTGCCCTCGCCCACCTGATCACCCCCGCCAGCAAAGTGCGCTCATCGTGCGCTATGAGTTGTGAAACCGATTTCGGCATGGCCCCACTCCAGCTCCGTCTCCGTCTGCGTCTCCTTCTCCAACTCCAGCTCCAGCTCCAGCTCCGTCTCCGACTGCTGGCGAGAGGTTGTCGATTTGTTGCACAGATTTGCGCACTCGTCGCAGCGCGCGGTGACTGGCACAAAAAAATCCTTCGCGCTGCATTTGGACTTTTTCTCTCTCTTTTTTTTTTTCTATTCTTTTTTTTTTTTGCTTATTTTTACCATCCATTTTGAAGAATTTGAAAACAATTTGGCAACTTGGAACCGTCTCTTGCCTTGGCACAATAACGTCGGCATCGGCATCATCAGCATCATCATCATCATTATGATGTTGTCAGCGTCATTATGGCATATTTGCACACGCCAGACAAACAAGTACACATACATGCACATGCACATACATATATAAACATATAGTATAGTGTATATATGGATGATTCTTGCTTCGACAGAACCATTCAACTCATTTACATGTGGCGCGCTCTTGAATCGGCTGCGGCTCAGATCATTCGCAGCTTCACTTTGCCTACATCGCGGGCAGTCATGATTATATCGTAGTTGCTGTTGTTGTTGTTGTTACTGCTGTTGTTGTTGCTGTTGTTGTTGCTGTTGCTGCTGCTGTTGTTGTTGTTGTGACTTCAACCGCCTAAAACACTCATCATCATGTCGGACAAACAACCTTGTTGCCGTTTGCCATTCGCCGTGGCCGGTGCGCTTGCCTGCCTCAGTTGCAGCCTCAGCCTGTTTGTTGTTGTTGCTGCTGCTGTTGTTGCTTGGGCTGTTCGGGCTGTTGGCTTGTCGGCTGCCCGCCACCCGAGGCTGTCATTGCTTCCTCGTGGCGCTAATGTGGCCGCCACGGCGACTGCTGCTGCTGCTGCTGCCGCGGCTGCTCGATTAAAGCTTGGCGCGGCTGCCGCTTATGACAGCAGATGCACGCTCGCCCGACATGCAACGACAGCCTGTTGCCAGCAACGACACTGCGACGCGTGGTTGCCCTTACGCAACGCCACAGTTAGTTAGCATTCGTGCTTTTACTAACAGTTGTTAGCCATGTTAGGCTGTTAATGCAGGCTGTTAATGTTGGCGAGTGCACAGCGTGCTTTTGCTTACAGTGCAGGGTATCTGCTTGATAGCTGCAAGCAAGTTAAGGTTATGTTAAGTTAACAGCATGATGCCTAAATGCACTTAACATACTATGTTAAGCAGCTGTTAATGCTCTGTTGGCTTTACTGCCAGCTTAATAACTTGCTGAGCTTGCGATAACTTTGCAATTATACATATGAATTATGAATACATTAATAATTTATGAGTTTATTAGTTCGTATGTTACTAATAAAATCGTAAATTATAATAAACTCATAAAATCTTAAACTATTAATTATGTATATAATGAATGTTATGCAAAAATTAACAGTGACTAAGAACTGAAAACATGAGAAATCAAACAAAACTATGTTTTAGATAAATAATACTTGTAGGCAATGATAATTCAATGTGTACATATATTTTATATGGTACATATATACACTATTTAACAAATAACGATAATTTCCTTTCAGTGTACTTTCTTACACGGCTGCAGGGTATCTGTCGGCCTGGCAAATGCAACGGGTGAGTGCGCGAAATATCTCGACATGAATACAATCTATTAATGATCGTGTGTAATTTTCAAACATGTCGGGACGGTGAAGTCATGGCACGCCGCAGTTGCAGTTGGCAGTCGGCAGTCGTCAGTCAACTGCGCAGTCGACGTCGCAGTCGCTCGCGCTGTCTGCCCCGTTACAGTCGCCAACGACGTCCGTCACCTGACCCGAGCTCGACTCGCTGGCAATCACTCACTGCGGGCCAGATGAGAGCGGACAGCGAGCCAAAGGCAAAAGGAGAGAGAAGTGAGGAAGGGAGGGGGGAGGGGAAAGGGGGACGAGACAAAGGCGTAGCTGATGCTTGGGGGGCTGAGGCAGACTTTCGGTTGCATTGCACCTTGAATCTTTGTGCAGCGCCACCGCATCACTCACCCATTATCTGAGGACCAAATGCAACGTGGCCTGGTCGCATTTCGCAAGCCCAGCAACAACAGCAGCAGCAGCAGCAACAGCTCTACCAAAAGCAACAACAACAACAACAATAAGAGAAACAACAACAACGTTGTTACTCGTTCACATGCCACTCAAGAAGTCGTGGCACTGAATTCCCCAGTAGTACGTCGCATGCCCCACGTACTTTGCATTGCAACTGCAACTGTGCCGAAGGGGCAGGGGCAGTGGCACAGGGGCAGGGGGCTGCCTTAACGGGGGCCATGCGAGATGGATTTGAACGTTTTGGGCAATTACAATAGCTCAATTTGTTTGCCACTGCGCTCTGGCAATCACTTTGCCTCGCTCGCCTTGTCAATTGCCACCAGCGAAGGGAGCAGGGAGGTGGCCAGGGGGCAGGGGGCTACCCTCTGTTGTTGCACAGTTATATGTTATGTATGTCTTTGGTAAATACGAGTTCTGTTCTACTTGCGCGTACTTTTCGTTTTCAATTAGCCACCACGTCGAGAGAAAGGCACAAAGAGAATGGCCCGAAGAGGCAGCGACGATGCTGAAGACACTGAAGTCTGACGGGACTGACGAGAGCTGACGAGGAATGATCGATCAGGGCTGCAGCTGAGGGTTGCGAAACACTAGGCAAGTGCTTCCAGTGGGGGGAGGCAGTGCATCATAGCTGCCTATACACGATTTGCATACTCTACATATTCATCGCAGTTGTATAACGTGTTAAAACACGATTCATTCACTACTGTTTTCCCCCTGTTTGGAATTCACAATTCATTTTACTTGGATTGTCTTTTATAGCTTAATCTTGTCTTCCATAAGACCACTCTACTTAGGGTGTCATGTCTATGAAGTACCCTGCATATCGATTATAGGTATACATAATACACTGTCATCACAATTTACTCATGTACCATATAGTATACGATATATCAGAAGTATCCTACATATGGATTCTATATTTAATACTCTACATACTCATCACAGTTTAATGATGTATAGTATGTGGAGGAAGTACCCTGTATATAGATTATATAGGTACTCATCACAAGTGAATAATGGAGGTACCCTGCATATCGATTATAAGTATACACAATACTCGAACACTGTCATCACAGTTTACTCTTGTATAGTAATATACGTGAATATATAAGAAGTATCCTACATATGGACTTTATATATAATACTCTACATACTCATCACAGTTTAATGATGTATGTGGAGGAAGTACCCTGTGGAGGTACACTGCATATCGATTATCCCAACACATAATAATCTACATACTCATCGCAGTTTCCTGATGTATTACATTATAACAATGTCTAGCTATTTTTCCTTCTTCCCTTCTTCTTTTTATGGAATTATCTCTTAATATCCCAATTCTTTTCCTCTTATCTCTATGGTATCTCAAAGTATTGCACTAGAAACATCTGTTCTCTATTTCTTTCTAAAATATATATCAAAAAGAACATTATAATTATTAATTGTTTTTTTTTACCTTATCATAATTCGACTATAAATAAATAAATAAATATTTTAACCTTACTGTTCCTTACTTCAAATATTTCTAACAATCTCTTAAAGACTTCACTTAGCATCGATCTTGCTTCCCCATATATCTTCATACCTTACATACTCTCCACTTTCTTTCAGTTCTCATGCCCAACACCTCTTCCAGTTCAGAGTTATAGGCAACTTGGGATTTTCTACTAGCAGCAGTTGTATCTGTAGCTGTTTACCCAAATCGATTGCTATATTTGTATCCATCTATTTTCATTGTGTAAATCTAACTGTAGCTGTACCTCTATCTGTATATGTATCTGTTTCTGTATATCTCTTTTTAATGTCGGGTGTTTAGCATTTTCAATTTACATATTACACGGCAGTCGAAACAAGATTCGTGGCCATTGGCCGAGTCGGGCAGAAGCAAAGCAATTTATTGTGACACGAGGTAATTGCCTGGGGCAGCAGTTGCTAGTGCTGCTGCCCATTGGCCGACTGCCTCCCCTTGCTCACGGCCCCTGCTTCAGCTCTCCCTCACTCTAGGCTACTTAGTAAGTAATTCTTCTGCTCAGAGCAGTCTTCTGCCTCATAACGATTGATGCGCTTGAAAACGAGTGGCGGTCAGTCAAATGTTGCCGTGACCAGAAGCAGGAGGTGAAGTGGGGAAGTGGGAATAAGAATAGACCGATCGATCTACTATAGTTAAAATGTGGGTTTTTTGATAGCCACCGCTTGCGGCACGAAGATGCCACGAAGAACGAACGAGCGAACTTATTTGGTGTAACAATTATTTCGTGATTTAATTTCGACCTTTAGCGACCAATTTAATCGATCCACACACACAGACACACACTCACTGAGAGCTTCATTGTTGGACAACGTAGCTGGGAGTGGGCAGCCAGCAGCAGCAGCAGCAGTGGCAGTGGCAGAGGCAGCAGCTACAACTGTACATTCGCTGTGCCGCTGCTGCTGCTGTTGCTGCTGCATTGTTTCGCCGCGCTCAGCCAGTGGCTCCTCAATCGTGCGCGATATTCTCCGCCAAGCCTACAGCCGCAGGGCACAGTCAGCCGAGGCAAGTTGCAAGTTGCAGCAGGAGAAGGCGGCAGGGGAGGGGGCGGGCGGGCACTCGACAATCGGCAGCGATTGCCCAGCGTTCGCCAAGGGGCAGCTGCCTAGACACTAAGTTCCCATGCCCGGCCGAGAGTTGGTCCAGACTCGCAGTTGCAACAACAGCTACAGCAACAACAGCAACAGCAACAACAAGAGGCGACCGCGACAATGTCCCCAGAAGCGTTTCGAGCGAAAATTTAAATTTCGCACCGCGGCAACATCATCATGAGCCCAGCAGCAGCAGCAGCAGCAACATCATCATCTGCTTTGGCCAAGTCTTTGTTTTGCGGCCTGCTGCTGCTGCTGCTGGTGGCAACAGTTGCTGCTGCCGTTTGGGCCAGGTCAGGTTCGGCTTGGCTGGTGCAGGGGCAGAGGCAGCGGCAGGTGCAGGGAAGGGGGCTGGCTTGGTCAGCCCGACACGATTGCCGCGTCGCTAATAATTGCCATCGATTTGGATCGGCTTGGACTGCTCGCAATTTGTGAAATTGCATAAATCAGCTTTTATTTATTTATACATTTGTTGAGTTGCAAGTTGCAAGTTGCCTGTTCTCTGGTGCAAGTGTTGCTGCTGCTTCGCTTTGCTGTCGTGTCGCTTCCTGTGCCAATTCGGTTGCGCTTTCCCATCGCGCATTCCCTTTCGGCCTCCTCTCACTTCCACCTTCTCTCCCTCTTTTCCTTTTCTCTTCTCTTCGCTTCTTTCCTCTTCCCTCCTCGTCTCCCCCCGCGCCAATTGATTACTTATTTTCCCAAAATAAATATGCATTGTAAATTGCGCTGTAAAACTCATTTGCGAGCTGCGCTGCCAACTTCAACTGCAGCAGCGACTGCGACTGCGACTTCGACTTCGACTGCGCTGCATTTGCGGTTATCGAACGGCGCATCGCGTCGACAGCTCTGGCAATGCCAATGCCAGCTCGCTGGCGCTAGCCCTGTTATCGTTAATCGATCGGATTGCGTGCACGCTACATTGTTGTAGTAGCACATTTGTAAGTTATCGATAGTGGACATGCAGAGTTATCGCGTATCGATAAATTATACAATAGTCAAATCTAAAGCTAAGCTTGACCGATCCGACTTGAGCCATAAACTAAAAACTTATAGAAAATTCGGCATATCGATTAGCTTATTATCGATTAATCAACTCTTAATGAGAGCGCTTTTAAATGGCTTGCTATTGCAATCAATAATGATCGATAAAATAGCATCGATAAATGATATCGATAAGTAGAACATCGATAATTTATATCGATAAGTATAATATCGATAATTCAGATCGATAAGTATAATATCGATAAATGATAGAGATATGTATAATATAGGTAAATTATTTCGATAAGTATAACATCGATAATTTATATCGATAAGTATAACATCGATAAATTATAGCGATATATATAATATAGATAAATGATATCAATAAGTATAACATCGATAATTTATATCGATAAGTATAACATCGATAACGGTTATCGATCAAATGCATGTGTGTTGTATATCTAATATATGTACCTTGCATCTATTGTACCACTTGCGATACTTTTTATCGATACCTCGCTCGATCGATAAATCAATCAAGCAGCTCCTATGTCTCATTTGCTTCACTTAAGATAATTCGCGGCTTTCCAATCGAGTGGGCAACTCCAAATACTTTTCCAGTCACACGCCCAGTCGAGCTGAGCTGAGCTTCTTCTTCTTCTCAAGAATTCCTGGGAAAATGCGTGAAACCAAATGCCAATACAATTTGCTTGGCAGCGAGGGGCGCCACGAAGAGGGATCGAGAGGGGGATAAGAGAAGGGGTAGGTCAAGTGCGAGGAGAGAAGCTTGTAGGCGATTTATGAACATGTAGTCGGAAGTGATTAGAGTCCGTGTGCGTCCAACTGCTGTCGTTGACTGTGACTGTGTGACTGTTGACTGTGTGTGTGTGACTGTTGACTGTGTGTGTGTGACTGTGTGTATGTATGTGTGTGTGTTTGTGTGCGATTGACACGTTCCGTGTGCTCGATTTGGACCGAAAGTTCAGTTGATTGCAACTTGCGGCGAACAGACGCGATTTTCATTCATTCATTCCTGGCCTGGCACCGACAGCGGCCAGCGCCATCGCCTTGGAAAATGCCCCCTTCCCCCCACTGCCCGAAAATCCGCCAAATGCTGCAGTGCAACCAGCTTCATGCAACGTTTGCACTGTGCGCAGAGTCGGAATCGTGTCTGCCAGCGAAATTGAATGAGTTGTGCGCGTGAGCCACGATCAGTGGACGGCGGAGGAGACTGCGTAAAGCAGATGCGGATTGGAGGAGCAGGCAGCAGCGGGCAGGACAGAGGCGCTAGGGGTATTCAGGTGCCTCGAGGCTGGCCACAGTTGTAGGTACTGCTCCCACTCTCCACCTCCACCCCACTCCCCCTCCCCCTTCTGCCCTATAGAATGTGCAGCTCGTTGTTGCTGAGCTCGCGCTCTGCTTTTGGTAATGAAGAATTATTGTGGATCATTGTAAATGTCTCTAATTATGGTTCATTAATCAATAAAATTGTTTAGACCGACTCCCGCTGCAGTAACCTGCCTCCCTCCCACCTTCCCCCCCTCTCTCCCTTGCGTTACCCCCCTGGAAAATAATGTTCAAAGTTGAGCACGCCGCAAGTGCCTCACTGCGATATATCGACATGTGTTTGGCGTGTACGGCGAGATCGTGATATTTGTAGTGGACACACGTTTGTCTCAGCCAAAGACAGCTACACCTGCCCCGCCTCCCGCGCTGCGACGGCGAAGAAAGAGAGAGGGAGAGAGAGAGAGAGAGAGGGAGCGAAAAGTAATGTAACTAAAGCAAAAACTAAACTAAGCCTGAAATTGCGCGCTTCAGTTCCGCTGAACTTTCTTATCGCTCTTTTAATGGCCTAATATGAGTTCTCCACTATGTCTCTGAGTGTGTGTGCGTGTGTGTGTGTGTCGTCGTTAAAGCATTGACAATAGCTGCGACCAGCGACGCTTTTGATAATGTGGCCAAGTCGACGACGACGACGACGACGCGCCGCGCCGCGTCCAGGGCTCAGTTGCTCCGTTTGCGCTCCGCTGGCTGAATGAAAGTGCGCGCCACATCGCCGGTTCCAGTGGTTACAGACCCGGCCCCAGCCCGGAGATCGACGCGACACACACACACACACGCACACACGTACATCTGTCCAAAAGTACACGTCATGCACATTTAGACGTCGCCGACGCCTTCGCCTCCCCGCCTTGGCCAAACTGATGAGACGAGAACCTTCTCAATGCTGTTGCCGCTAGGGTTGCAACGCTCTTGGCGCTTTACCGGCGTGAAATTGGTTTAACCCACTGGTCACAATTGCACGCACACTCACACACACACACACACACACAGGCACACACATATGTAGTTTGGAACACATTAACATTAACATTAACTAAGCCGCAAAAGCGACAAGGGCAGCCGACCAGCGCCTTTAGACCCGAACCCAGACCCAGACCCAGACCCAGACCCAGACCGAGACCGAGACCCAGAGCAAGTACTGTCCTCCTCTGGGTTCGTTATCTTTGTCTCGGTATCTGTACATGTGTTTGTTTTCCCTCTGTGTGTGTTTGTGTGTGTGCTCCATACCGGGCTATGTCCAAGCTCATATGACATACAAGTTAATTTAAGTGGAGTCTAAAAGTCGTTGCACTTGGCCCGACAATCATTCCAGATACCACTCACACTCGCACTCACACTCACATAGTACTCACTTTGTTGCCGTGAATACACTCGCAGTTGTAACATTCTAAGTACCCATCCCGGCCAGCCCCAGCCTAGACCGCATGCCCATTGCGATTATGAGTTAATTGAGCTACATTAGAGACGAACCCGTGGTGACTTTAAGATAGAACCGCCTGATAAGCTGCAGCCTTTCCAGTGCGAGACCTTTGCCAGCAAGTGCAAACATTTGAATTACAGTTACAGAGAGCCGACTTTAAGTAGCTGAAGGAGCTTTACAATATATTTTTGAGAGTTTAACTGATGTTAACTTCAATTTTAAATTATGTTGCAGCTCTTTCGAGGTTCTTTACTAATCTACAAGTTTTGATGCCAAGATAGGCGCATTAACTCATAATTCCTTATTAATTAAACAAATGTATAGGAAATTTGAATTACTGTAGAACTGTCATTTATCTATATACTATTTATGAGTGTCTTCATTTTTGACCAAATGCTTCTATGGATACTATACGAGTAAAACCGAAAGTTGTAAATTGAGTTTAAGAAACAATATAGGTTCATATAATTTGACCTATTTCAAGAGAATCGTATGTATGATTTATAAAGTGTATAGAATTTTTGTTTTGGAAACTCGAGTTGCTGCAGAATTCTCATTTATCTATTAGAGATAAGATATGCTAGTAGTTTACGAGTGTCTTTATTTTCACCAAATGCATCTATGGATACTATACAAGTTAAACTGAAAGTTGTAAATTGAGCTTAAGAAGTAATATAGGTTCACATAAGTTGACCTATTTCAAGAGAATCGTCTGTATGATAGCTACATTTGTTGTTGGTATAGTGGTCCGATCTTTATTCAACTTTGACAGTATGTCAGGAGTAAAGTGAATGTAAGATATGGTAAGTTTCAATTCAAAATCATTAGTGTATCAAGTATCGAACGATAGTTATATGGCAATAAAGATATATTTGCCCGATTTGACTCTAGCAGAAATTGAACGCCTGTTTTGGCAAGTTTAATTATCTGAAAGACAGAAGGACATACCTAGTTCACCTTCCCTGTTAATGCTGATTGCATATATATGCTTTATATGGGGGATAACTATATCCTTTTTTGTAGACCACAATAACATATATCGCATAGTATAAAATACGTAAAATACTTAACCAAAATACAACAAAATACCCTTTAATTAGAATCTTTTGCCAACTGCTTAGTGTTTCAAAAGCTTTCGTATTAGGCACATTATCCTGGTGCTACATACCTAGCTCGCTTAGCCAAGCGGCTTATCGGCCCGTGGGCATCTGCTGTACAATTCAGACCCCCCTCCCTCCCTATAACTGTCCCCGTTGAGGCGGTTAGATGCGCCTGGCCGGCGTTTAATTTCATTTTGCCTGCCTGCGTCTCGCTAAGATTTCCAAGTGATTTTTTAATAATCGTTGTTGTTGCTGCTTGTTGTCGTTGTTGTTGTTGTTTTTGTCATCATCATCAGGCGATTAAACGAGCCAGCAGCAGCAGCAACTAAAGCAACAACAGCAGCAACTTGAATGACAATGGAAACTTCAACGGCAGCGTCACCCACAACAACAGCAGCAGCAACAACAACAACAACAACAGCAACAGCAGCCACAACGACGACAACAATAAAACTAACAATAATAATAATAAGAAATATTTCTAAACAGTTAGTTACATTAAGAGCCGCAATGAAAACAGTAACTCACTTGTAAAGAAATAATTTGACTCGCACTTGGACTTTAATTTGCCACGAAAATGCCGCATGCCGCGCTGACTGCTCGCTGCTTGCCGCTTGCTGCACTCGTTTTGTGGCACATGAAGTTGTGTGTCTATAGGGCATAACGCGCTGCTTTTCCCCCAGCAACAATTGCGCACTCCCCCCCTCCCCTCGAGTGGAAGGGGATTGGGCTCTCCAATGTGGAGCCACATGAGAGCGTCTTCGTTTGTCTTTGCCAGGTTCCGATCTTTTGATGATAATCAGCAGCAGTGGCAGCTTCTGCTGCTGCTGCTGCTGTCCCGCCGTTTGTGGGCAGCAAGCGTGGAAACAGTTTGGGAAATCACATGCGACATTTGCTCAGTTGCAGCCGGCGACCAGGCTGCTGTCTCCCTGCCCGCTGCCAGCCCAGCCAGGGAGGTGGTAATCTTCAGCTGCAGCAGCAGCAGCTACTACACATTGCCATGCACGATTCGGGCACCCAGCTCGGCTGCCTTCTCTCTGGCCCCCCCTCTCTCTCTTTGTCTCTCTCTCTCCCTCGCACTCCCACGGTCGTTTATTCATTGGCCCCGTTACATGGCAGCCATTTGGCGACAGTTTCGCCTCGGCTGCGGCGGTGGCTCCGTTGGCGACAATTTGCTTAAAAAATAAATCACGAAAAGCCACCAAGCATCGGCCAGCGCTAACCACAGACCGACCAGGAAGACCGACCAGGAGACCAAGCTGCACCACAATAAAGTGCCCAGCGATATTAATAATGCCCAGCAAGAAGGTGCCACGCTCAGGCCAAGGGATCGCGTTGGCAACTTTGCTTATGCTGATGATGATGGGCCCTGAGGGCGCGCTAACGTTGGCTAGGGCTAGAGCTGGACGCACTGTGGTCCGATAACAGTTATCGGTGGGTGAAAATGGACCATATATTGGGACTGTGATGTAGGATTGTAGTTGAGTTAAATGAAACTGAATTGTAAGTATAAGTTCAGCTTTTGTTGTCGATAACAAATGGGAAATCACTTGCGACATATATGTATGTATGTATATCGATAGTTTTCGTGTAGCGTATATCGATTCAATTTTTGTAGCTAATAATTATTTACAATAGAATGTATTATTGCATATTATCGATAAGTTATCGTTAGTTAAATAATCGATTTAATGAAATGTAACACAAGTGTTGCAAACTATTAAGAGTCTTTTAATTATTGTCGTTATACATAACTCAATAAAGTATTGCACAGTAATAGTGTTATCGATAAGTTAAAATCGATTTATTCCAAATATGGCAAAAGTACAACAAAATTTAAGAGTACATCATTAAGCCATTATAAATGTTACAAAACGAAACAAATTATTAAATCTGTCGATAAAGGCGGATAAAGTTCAAATATATCGATAATATATTTTTGATAGACATTTAGTGTTAATGAGCTTATGAATAATTGTTAAATTAAACGATATTTGCAATCCTTACAGAAGTAAAAGTAACACCTCGATAGCATGTTATCGATAACTATGTTTTTGGGAATCTACATTTGTTTTTGTAGCCACAACGGGAGCTTGATGCGGTCCTAGAACGGGAGCTGGCCTCTGCAAATGGAGATAGGCATGAGGAATTTGAGATTAGAGAAATGGAAAGGGAATGAGGATGCGGTGGCTATGCTCACTGTGTGTCTACTGTGGTGGCTGCGCTTGAGCTTGCGAAATTGTCAAATGATTTACATGCGACATATGTATGCTAAACTCACGAATCTAACTGAGGCACGATTAGGACACAAGCGCGAAATTCGCCACGCGGTACAACGTGCTCGTGTTGCACACACACACACACACACACACATACACATACAGAGGCTGAGGCAGGCACACACTCATTCGCGGCATTGGGCATCCATGTACAATCACCGAGGTAATCGTAATCGTGGTTATGACAAATTTCAATGCAACTTGGTGCGGAAGCAGGGGTAGAGGGGGTAGAGTGGCCTGATACCGAATGTGGGTGCCCAGCGATCCTCAAAAAACAAATGGCAAAATGCTCTGCTTAGGCGTCGCGTCGCTGTCGACGTCGGCGTCGCCATCAAAGTAATTGGAACTTTTCTCACTTTCACGCGCACAAATTATACGCGACGCGAACATTTTGGAGTCTGCCCGAAATAATCTACGAACTTTCTTATTTTTTGTTCGGTTTTCTGTGTTTTTACATTTTTCCCTTTTTTATTTTGCGCTGCTCGTTGCTCACTTCTGTTGTTGTTGTTGTTGTTGTTGTTGTTGTTACTGTGATTGCTTTCTGTGACACGGCAGCTCATCTCATCGCTTCGTGTTTGGCTAGTCATGACTTCCGCTCAGTCTCATTCGCTTACTCGCCCTCTCTCTCTCTCTCTCTCTCTCCTAGCTCTCTCTCGGTTGGCACAAATGCAGTTGCAACGTACGTTGCCCCATTATGTGGCATGTGTGGTGCACATTCGGCTGCAATGTTCTGCTGCCCACACACAGCAACTCGCGGAACCGCACAACGTCGCAACGCGTTGCATCCACCAAATGAGCCGTCATGGCGCAAGCTTCAGGCTGAGCAGAGCTGCAGCCGAGCCTCGGTCCGATCCCAAGTGTCGATTGATCAGTTCAGCGATGATCCATCGATCCATCGTCGAGGAATTGCCATTGTCATGCTCAGTCACAGTCACAGTCGCAGTCGCAATTGCAGCTGACAAGGCATGTGCTTCTATTGCTTCTAGCGAGCTCGTTTAATTGGAGCGATCCAAGCGACCAGTGATCAGAGGATCAGTCGCATCACACCATGCCCATCATGGGTCACTTTTGCTTCAGTCTGCCTCGGATTCATGATGATGATGATTAGCCGAAGGGCGACGTGAGGCACATGATTAGCGGTTATTAAAGATCAGTTTCAAAGATCACTCAAGTCTCTTTTGACAGACCTGCGATGTATTCCTCTTCAGAATGATCGCTGAGTAGGCAACGTGATATTGCATTTTAGAGATCAAGAAATGGGTTAACTGGACTAGGTACTTTATTTTCATTGATCTTCTGGCGATCTGCAGTAACTCTGAGTTAACTAACTAAACTGAACTTACACTTTTTTACAATTAGCTATATAGACCTAGAATAATATCATAGTTTAACATGGAATAGGTTATTTGAACGATCTCATTCTAAGGTAGTTTAATTTTATTGATCTTCTAGAGATCTGCAGTAACTTTGGGTTAGCTAATTAAATTGAACTTATCTTTTGAAGAACTTATCTTTTTGAAAATAGATATATAGATCTAGGATTATATCATAGTTTAACATGGAATAGGTTATTTGAACAATCCACTAAGGTGTTTATTTCATTGATCTTCTAGCGATCTCCAGTAACTTTGGGTTAACTAATTAAACTGAACTTACTCTTTTTAACAAATTGGCTATATAGACCTAGGATTATATCATAGTTTAACATGCATCTGGACAATCTCATTTGAAGGTAGTTCGTTTTTATTGATCTTCTTGCGATCTGCAGTTAATCTCATTCGTTTATTTCTTTCTTCTTTCAATCACTATTCCCTTTCACACATGCTTCCTCATCCATTAGCGCAAAACCACTGAGCCACCCACATCAAGAGTCAAAGGCTCCCTCCCTCCTTCGGATGAGTACAAGAGTCCGGCGTAAATATTTCATGGGTAGGTCGGGCTACTTATCGCCTGGCTAAAATGGGCTTTTCACCTTTTTCAAACTGGCCAAATTAAAAGTTTTCCGTGTCTTTAAAGTCTTTCAATGAGTTGAGCTGCAGGGATGAGGCACCTTAGACAAAAAGTACTCTGGCCTGGTCATGTGTTTGTGCGTGTGTATCGTGGTCTGTGTGTGTGTGTGTGTGAGCTGCCTGCATAACCGCCCACTCCCCCCCCCCAAAAGGCCTTTTCAATTTGCTTGCGTTTTAGCAAAAACTTTTCAATTTTTTGTTTTGACAAAAGTCGCCTGAGCAGGCACTGAAAGTGGGTGGGGTCGTGTAAGTAGGTTGTGGGTGTGGGTGTGTGTGAGTGAGTGTGAGTGTGAGTGAGTGTGGTCGACGAGTGAAAAGAATGCATGAAGGCTTATCAGTTGGACATGCTGTATTTTAATTGTGGGCACTCGAGTGTGAACCCGGGCCAGCTCAGAGACAACAACAACGACAACAACTTTTCAGTCGTTTGCCTGGTGAAAAAAAGAAAGAAAAACTTGGCCAAAGATGGGCCAAGCGGGTGGGCAACGACGCCGTCAGGTACACGAACCCGCACAAATGGCCTGCAGAGCAGTCCGTGCTGCCCCTTTGCCTTCTGCAGCCCTCCCCACACCCCATTGCCCCAGTGAAGAGCATCCGGAGTGCGCCCAGTTCCGGCAAAGTTTTGTTTTCCAATTTTTTGGTTATCGCCATCGTGTGTAGTGTTGATAAGCATCGCCCGGCCGGCACCAGCACACGCATTTTTTCAACAATAAACGGGCACAGTCACGGAAGGGGTGGGGGAGGGGGGCACGGGAGTGGGGCAACTGTTAAGGCAACTGATACCGCAAAACTTGGCTTTGTTCTTTGGCCTGTCCTGTGCCGGCCAAGCGGAACCCACAAGTTGCCCTTATTGAGAGCACTTTTAAATTGTGCTAAAGTTTAATTGCCAAAGAAGACGTGTCCCATCGATCGACAAGTGGGTCAGTCAGCCAGTCAAGTTCCACTGACTAATAAGGTGGACTGCAGTCAAAGAAGACATACGTAAAGTATTCCTATTTTCGAGATTATCAGAAGAAGCTAAAGAACACTTTAAACAATTTCAGCAATTATCGTGTGTATCGTTAGAAATTTAGATATAGAACTAATTTTGAAAGGCTGAGATGGAGAGTTTTCATAACATCGATGTTTATCTATGTAATATCGATGTTTTTCCAGCTCTATTGAAAGGAATCGATAGTGGTTAAAGGTTTCTAGTTTAGATCTAAAATAAACTAAAAATACTTGTCTGAAAAAGTCCATATAAGGTGCAATCCTTCAATTTGCTAATGAGCTTAGCTGACTGATTATAAAGCTTCATTTAAATTCCAGAAATTAAATCGACTAAGTATCCATAAATGTGAAATATAGACCAAAATAGACCTATGGGTTCTATTTCTAACAACAAAATCAGTTGGATGACACTAAATGACATCAGTTGATTGACTAAGTAGTAACTTAGTGAGCGCTAGAATCTTACAAAATCCAGAAATATCTCATTGTAATTCAATTCACTCATTGCAAAAATACAGTTTGTGGAAAGTGCAAGTATCGAGTTAATTTGATTGCTTGTTTAGCTTAAGAATATCTCAAGCTGTAGAAGCAGAATCCGTTCTATAAGAACAGAACTATAACTAAGTACATTAAAGCCCAACTATGTATATTGATAACTGGCTCAGTTCGAGTAATTTTCTTTATGTTTCATAATTTAAAGGACCAAAATGCAGATACAATTAATAATTCTAGTTGGCGCTACAATCCTGCAAATTGCAGACATATCCCAGACATAACAAATTACAATATTCTAATTCGCAATTTGATTGAGCACACTGAGACTAAGAAACCCAGATGGACCTATAGATAACTCCACCTCACTAAGTATCGTACATACGAGTATACGATGGCACAAGCAGGCGAGCTACCTCTGGACAAGATCTCTTAATTTCTGCATTTGAAGTTCCTTTAGTTATCTTATTCTTCTTCTGCCCTGTGCCTCTTCTTCTTGCCGCCGTCGCATCTGTCAGCTGCTGTCATAACGCGAGCTTATGCATTGCATTAACCCCTTAACGCCAGGTAGCCTTTGTCAGTGAGATTTCGATCTGAATATACTCGGAAATCTGTGCTTCGATCTGCTGCTCCCCGAAGCGAAGCCTCAGTTCGCTTGGAGCGTTGCGACGCTCCCCCCAAATGCAGCGCTGCGACGTCGCTGCCCACCCACTCACATTTGCATGTTGCAATTGCCAAGCCCTGCTGGTCAGCGGATTTACTATGAGTCTGTATGTGTGTGTGTGTGTGCATCTCGGGCTAGCCCATACGGAGTTTTATTGATGGCTTTTAACAGCCAAGCCAGCGTCGTTTAAATAATGAGCCATGGACTCGAAGTCTCTCCCCAGTGTGCCACACACGCACACATACAACACACACACACACACACACACACACACAGGCACACACACCTCCGCAGTCGTAATCGCAGTCGTCGTCGTCGTCGTCGTCGTTGCTGAGGTTGCGCCGGCTGTCACAGCAAGTCATCGATGGATGCGGCCCAGTTCGGCTCATCGTGGTCGTCCCTACACTTCCCTCCTTCCCTGCTGCTGCCCTTCCTTGCGTCCGCTGCTCGTCTGATCTATGCCAGCTGGCAGCGTGCAGGGCTCGTCACTTGGTTGGGCAATGGCCAATGGGCATTACCTAATGATGTGGCACCGCCAGCGGCATGACTAATTAGAAATCTCAGCCGTGTTTGCCACAATGCAAAGTGCCAAGTCACTGGACGCTACACCCCCATGCCCCGCTCCCTATTTGCTTCTCCTCTCTCTCTCTCTCTCTCTCTCTCTCTGTTGTCCAGAGCTTCCTCTGTGAGGCTCACTTTCAATTTCTCTACGAATTATGTGCGATTTCGCGCACTTTGACCTCGACTCGTGAATGCGAAGGCAGCCGCCGCACGTTGTTGCTGTCGTTGTCGTTGTCATCGCTGCTCAAGCGAGAAATTGCAAAGGCAGCTGCTCACACACACACAACACACTGGGGCATACACACACACAGATGCAAAGCAGTCTGCACTTGAAATTGACCGGCCAAAAGATGTGACGGCGATCGTCAAATGGTAACTCGACTCTGAGGTATGCCTGACTATGAGTTACTACGTGAGAGAGAGAGAGAGAGACAGAGCAAAGCTATGATCACATGATCTAGGGATTTTATAAATTATATATCATATATGTTAAAAACATATATGTATAATGGTCTTCTAGTGTGAGAGACTTAAGAATGTAGAGCTTTCAATTTAAATATTGATTTATAAATTTAATTCTAATTTAAATAAAACAAAATATTAATAATTTTTTAATTCATTTACATTTAATTACATTCATGCATTTAAAAATTATTATTAATGTAACCATTTTAAATTTTTAATTTAGTGCCATTAGTCGACATTAAATAAATAAATAAATAATGTAATTCAGATCTTCATTGAGCTGCTCTGAATGAAGAACAAAGAAGGAGATAAATTACTAATAGACTCTACCAATTATTCAATTATGTATTGGAAAGGGTGTTCAACTAGTTACAATGAGTGCAATGAATCAATAAGCTATTGAATTTGATACTTTACTCTACTTACCTTACTTTACAATAATTATATAATCATATCACATAAACCTTTCTAAAGCTACTTTCAACTTATGTTAATCTCACACATAATACCATACGGAACACAACTGGCATAGGGTATGCAACTATATATGAGCCGCAGCTTTGAGCAGAGTTCTTTTCTCAGCTCAGCTCAGCTCGACTCGCCTCCTTCGTCTTGACTCAGTTCGATTCGATTCCATGGCGACTCACGCATATTGGTGCCATATGATTAGTTCGACGTTGTCGATGCATGACAACCCAACTGAAAATAGTACAGCGCCAGTTTCATTTCAAACCAAACCATTCCGCAGCTCACTGCCCCCGTTCCCATCCATCCATATTTGACTTCATCGTCGTCGTCGTCGTCTCCAATCGTAGCTGCTGTCGCTGTCGCTGTCTCGTCTCGGGCTTGCCGGCAATAACAACAATATGATCATCATCTGTGCTCTGCCTGTGGTGCCATTGATGACCACAGAAACCGGGGCGTGGCTGGCATGCCCCTCAATTCGCCCAACTTGGGCATGGGCGCGCACACACCCAAAAAAAAAAAAAAAAAAAAAAAGAAAAAGAAAAAAATAAACAAGAAAAATTTTGAACAGAAAGCTAAAGTCAAAAGCAAAATCAAAATCAAGCTGCCCCACCAAGGTTCCCCTCCCTCGCTCCGTCCCCCTCCTGGTCGACTGGCCTCCCCAAAGACCAAGTGCGATCACTTACAAGTACAAAATTGTTCCAGCCTACGCTCAGTTGCACTCGGCTCTGTTCGTGTTGTTGCTGTTGCTGTTGTTGTTGTTGGGGACCCAAAATGATATCTGGGCGCTGATTTCTCATCCGCTCGCTCGCCTCGACTGCTTCGCGTGTGCGTGAGCCACAGGCTGAGCCGCAGTTTCAGAGTTTGGGCCACAGATGCAAAGAGATATCGCTGCGAATGGGAGCAAGACATATCGCAGGTACGCCTCAGCTCATTTGATATTCATTGATGTGGAGCAGCGAGTCCGATCTGTCCCTAGAGCTCCGGCCAGGGGCACGGCCACGTCGCATGCGGCATGCGGCACGTTGCCCGATTGCGTGTGAGTGTGTGTTGCAAGTGCGATGCGCGCGGAGGACTCGCTCAGTCCCAGCCCCAGCTCCAGCCCCAGCAATTACAATTACCTCACCCACTAAATGCCCACCTAACGCACATACAGGAAATGGCAAAAGAAAACCAACAAAAAAAGATACATTCGCAAAATGATTACGATTCAATTGCAACTACCGAGTGCAGTCGAATCTGCACTCTGCCTACTCTTAGGTATTAGAAAATTAGTGGGCTTTCGAGTTGGATTAAGATTCCACAGAGATGGTGTTTTAGATAGCCAAAGTTAGCTCTACTTGTCGACCTCTAGTTTGCTTCTGTAAGAGCTTCTCAGCGTATATTGCGCAGTTGGATCATTAGAAAGGTTATAAATGTATATACACGTATATTTATATTTATATTTAGTTATATTATATTTGGTTATATTTAGGTTAAATAGGTAAGGTTGGATTAGGTTGCCATGAAGTGTTACTAAATGTACCGCAACAACTTCCAAGTGTTCTTTAGGTGTTCAGCTAAATATCTGAATGGAATTGCATAATAAGTAGAACTATTCGAGAATTGACTAGTTTTCTAGAAAGAAAGAAGTTAGTAGGGAAATAAAGGCACCTGGACCTTCTTTATCAAATTAAAGCCCCTTATCGAGGCTACTTCATTTCCTTTAGATTTATAAATTTCAATTCAATTCAATTAATATCTTTTTTTCACAATTAAGATCAATTTAAAATTCTTAGTTAGTAGTATTAAAACTTAAATTATAATAATTAATTGTTTTTTTACTTTTAAACAGTCGACTGACCATGGTTCGACTATAAATTAATAAATAAATAAATATCAAATAAAACTTGATATACTTAAAGACAACTTCATGCAGCTATCTACTTATTGAGTTGGACTCCTAAAGTTCTCAGAGCTATAGTCCAACATGTAGATACTTTGATTTGAACTCCCTTGGAAGCCATACGACTTTGAAAAGCCATTCGAAATTTGGCACACACATTCGGAAGATGCGCACCATTTTGTGCTTTAAAGAGTTCGATCGATAGCTTAACATTCCACAGGGTTATCTGATTTGAAGACAGATTGCAGGTTGGGTTAATCATAACTAGCCGCAGAGTTCGCATCTCTCAAACCGTTTAGCGATGCTCGCTACAGCGAGGCTTGTTTCAGCCCTCAAAATGGGCCTGGCCAACGGCAGCTTGGGCTTGACTAAATGCTGGTCTGCAGTAGTAATTGTTGTTTGTCTTCGGCTTGCTTCGAGCTGTTGTTGTTGTGGCTGCCGTTGTTGTTGGTGTTGCTGTTGCCGTTGCTGTTGTTTTTGGTGTCATGCGCCACCTTAACAACATTTTTGCCAGTCCCATTTGTCATTTAGCCAGCCAAACATTCAGTCAAGCAGGCAGCCAAGCAGCCAAGGCAGTCGGGCAACCAAACACTCCGTCCGTCAGTTCGTCAGTTTGTCAGTGAGTCAGTCTGTCATTCGCACAGTCGCTCAGTCAGGCAAACGAGCAATTCATTCATTCATTATGCTCAGATTTAGCCAGGCGAGTCATTCGATTCATAGGCACAGACTGCGTGGGCTGTCGCTGCTTAAGCTAAAGAGCAAACAAAACAAAAGCGACTCCCCAGTAATAATATCAAGAAAATAATGCTCAAATCTGGCCAGACTATCACGGCACTTGTATGCTCTATGAAACGAGAGAATAGAAGACGACAAGATAATGAAAGCTCCTCAGCCAAAGCTAAGCTAAAGATACAAATGATTTATTTGCAGTTTTCTTCTTGGAAGTTCAACTTGTTCCTATCGATAGTTTGACAATAGTATCGCATTGATTTTGAATAACTATTCAAACTGACCATTGTAAGTTAAAGATACGAGATATTAACTAAATATAATCTGTAAGGTGAAGAAAAGTACGACGATAGTACATGAGAATCGAAATGAACTGCAAACTATCGAGCAGGCAGTGCAGCAGTGACTATCGATAGTCCACACTTAACTGTTGATCTCACACGCCATTCGCAATGCCCCATTCCATCTATAGAGCACACACATGACAATGCTCGAATTGTCTCTACGTCTACGTCGACTCCGCCTCATTGTTTCTCGATTGCAATGCGCCTGGGAGAGCCTCGCACACACTCGCACACACACACACACACACACCAACACACACACACAAAGCTAGAGAGACTCTCGGGCAAATCGCATGCCTGGCCACAGATAAGTTCAGTTTTGTGCTCTATGATGCACCTCAGATCGCAATCGGGAGATATCCCGAGAGATATTGCAATTAAGATAAACCCACAAACGCTGTAGCCGTAGACGACTAAGTATTTAGCCAGAGCAAAGCTCACCAAGGCCCCGCTGCCCCCCCCCCCCTCTGGGGCACTCTCCTAGCCCCCTAGTTAACCCCTAACCGTTCTATTATATTTGCCCAGTTGTTGTTGTTGTTATTGTTGTTGGTCTTTGCGGCTGTCAACGTTGCCGTTGCGTCGCAGCCAAAGCAGTGCAGCGACTGCCATCGATGCCATCGTGACTCTGCGCCTGTGCCCAAGCCAATGCCAGTCTAGCCGTACCCCACCACACTTCCGCCCACCCCCCTCCCCCTTCCTTCGATGGGGATTTCCAATTGAAGTTGCAAACTGTGCATGCCATGCAAAGAAAGGCCAGGTAAAGTTTTTGAAATACCAAATAAAATACCAAAAAAGATACTGCCAAAAAGTCAAACAGCGATCGTGCTCGACAGTGCGGACAGCTCTGATTTCTATATGAGAATCTGATTCCTATAAAAATCTGATCTCAATAGTATGTGCAGCTAATGCATTGAGAACTCGCTGAGAACTAACTAGGGCGTGGTCCAAGGTTCAAGAATGCTCTTCTATAGGTCAAAAGAAATCTAATGGAACTTGAACTTGAAAACCATATAGTTAGTTAGTTTGTTATTATTATGTAAGTTCCTTTATTTCACTCCCTTCTCTCTTCTTTTCTTCATCTCATTTAATCCGTCTCTCTTTCTTTTTCATTCCCACTGCTAAGCTTCACATATACATATATCTTTTATATATATAGTGGGATTATCAAGTACTTTCCTGTAGACCTTCCTTTTAGGCTGCACATCTATCCTTATAATTTTCTTATCGTTCTTTTTGTTATTTTTGTTTTCAGTTCTACTAAAGAGTCCTAGTCTCTTTCTCTAGTTATATCTGCAAGCGCATATTTTCATTCTTTCATTCATTCTCTTCAGCTCTCTTTCATTCTCATTAAAGTGTTGCTCCTTCTAATTCTTCCAATTCTCTCTTTTTTACTATTTATCAATCTTTCTCTCACTAGTTCAAATTCTTCTTCTATTCAACATTTTCCCTACTTCTCTTTCTTTTTAATTCTTCCATCTCTTTTGTTCTACTCATATACTTTTTATTTCTTTCCCTTACTTCTCTCTCTCTCTCTGTCTATTTGTCTTTCTATTTCTCTCTCTATCTCTCAATCTTTCTCTATCTCTCTCTCTCCTCTTAATTTCTTCTTCTATCCAATCTTTATTTTCTTCTCTTTCTTTTTAGTCCTTCAATCTGTTTGTTACTCTACCTCTCTTTCTATTATTCCTCTTTCAAACATGTCTTTCTCTCTCCCCTGTCTATCTTTTGTTTTTTCTACCTCTCTTTCTGTCTTCTACCTCTACTACTCTTTTACAGTTCTTCTCTCTACTATCTCTTCATTTCTCCCTCTATCTTTCAACTTCTCTCATGCTCTTTCTCTTTGTAATCCCCAACCCAACTCAAGAAACTCTCAAAACTGTACCGCACTGTTCTTCTTCTTCTGCTGCTGCTGCTTCTGCTGAATTCTGCTAGCGATCATAAAAAACTAGTGGAAATATATAAATAAATCGCACTTAATGTTGAAATTTTCAAGTTCACCCCCTGCTACGGATAAGGCTCTTGGGGCTGCTGTGCTGACGGGGACTGAGAATGGAAATGGAACTGCGTCGCTTGGTCAAACGCTGCACGAAGTGCTGTTCTTGTTGTTGTTGGTGTTGTTCTTATTGCTGCTGTCTGCTTGTTGTTGCTGCTGTTGCTGCGTGCAACCGAATCCGTTGTCACTGTCAAGCGATCTGTGATCTGGATACTCAGTCAGTGCCCAAGTCTAGAGATCGTCCCGTCCCGTTCCCCACGTTGCTTTAAAAATAACAACACACGCCCGCGTCCCGTGATCGGCTAACGGGCCCGTTGTCCGTGCCGGGGCCGCCGCAAAGCTGGGCGGGCGCAACACACATATGTCTACCATATGTTTGTCCATGAGGCGACGCCAGTCAGCGGAACGGACGCAGAAGCAGTAGCAGCAGTAGCAGCAGCAGCCGCAGAAGTCGCTGCCACTGGCCGTGGGGCTGCTGCGAAGTTGATGCGCAGACAACTCCGGCTGGCGACTTTGACATTGTCGCCGGGACTGGGGCCGGGACCGGGGTCGGGGCTGAGGCTGGGACTGCGGCTGGGGCTGGGGCTAGGGCTGGGGCCGAGTTGGTCGCAACGGCTCCATCGATCAGGAGACCCCATCGCCACTCGACTTGTCGCGACTCGACTCGATGCGACTCGCTTCCATTTGTGGACACACTTGAGATTCCATTAATTCGAAAATATTTATTTTATTTTTCCCATTTACCGAAAAATCACCCTGTTGTTGTTGCTGTTGCTCTTGTTCTCGTCGTTGTTGCTGTTGTTGTCTTTGGTTTTGTTTTATGGCAATTGCCACTGTTTCCCATTGGCCTCCACATCGGTTGTGCTCTTTGTTCTCCAAATTGTCACTTGGACATTGTCTTCGCGTGGAAGAGAAGACATCGTAGAAGAAGGGAGAGACACTGTTTATACACACACACACTCTCACACATGTGTCTATTTGGCACTTGAGAAACCACATCGGAATACGAATTTCCATTTAAATCCGAATATGAATACAAATTTAAAGTTTATCACTGGGAAATAGTCGAAATAAACGAAAATTGGCGATGATAAGCTCTACATTATATATTATAATACTGTACTGTTATACTATAATAACAGTTCTACTCTACTATAATACTATTATACACTATAACTGTATAGTATACTATTACAACTTTACTATAGTATAGAATAACTTTAATACTTTATGTATACCTACATTGCAATGCATTGATAGTTATACACGGGGTGTGAATCATAACTTGTTGTGAACATTCGATTAGTTAAAAACTCTTTTTTTAAGCCCGATATTATAAGCTACATATACCTGAGATTCAAAGAAATGGTTATGGTCAAATTCTAAAATAAACCTGATCTATGTTAGTTCAATAATAAGACACATTGACACAAAATTTGATAGCCCTAGCTCGTATAGTCTCTGGGATCTATGTGCTTTGCAAACGCCATTGTTATGAACAATAATTGTTTATGAATAAGAATTTTATTTTTACTGGTTGACGCGCCATACATATATAAAAAAAAAAATATAAACAAATTGTTTTTATTTTATTTTATTTTCACCGCAGCCAGCTACCAAGATGGTTTAAAATTAACTATATAATATTGTAATGCATGAGTTTGTAATATTTAATATTATAATCTATTATAGTACAGTTACCCTTCTATACTAAACTATGGATAACGGGTCTAAGTAACTTATAAGAGTGTTCCGATCTCTGTCTTATTCCCCCTTATCAATATTGATAAAACACATAACTCAAGACGACAGATAAAAGATGAACGTGCTTGAGAAACTCATCCATCTATATTTTTAGAGCATATTGAAAATAGTCTACACATCTGGCACAGAGCGGACTGACTGAACCCTAATGTCTTAACCTGCAACATCTTAAGTAGTTGAGAGCGAGGATCCTTTAGGAGCTGACCGCAAAATGTGAAAACATGCTGGGCAGAAGAAAGGAGAGGATGGCGAGGGGAAGGGGAAGGGGAAGGGGCGCCCACAGGGTTTCCGATTACCCAAAGAGGACACTCGAGAGTGGTTCAAGTGGCGACGACACTTGTGGAATATGAAAATTCAATTAGGCATCAGTTCGCTTGATCTCCTGCCGCTCAATGGTGTGACAGGCGCAAGGAAAATGAGGGCGTGGCAGGTCCGTGGAATTGAAACAAAGTAATGGGAAAACTCTGTACAGATCGACGGAGTGAGTGGGTTAGAAACTCAATGCTGTAAGCGTGGAAGGGGAGAGAGAGTGTATGTGTGTGTGTGTGTGTGTAGGTGTAGGTGTGTGTGTGTGTCTTGTTACTGTCAACCTTCATGGCCATCGACTGTATAATCGATCAGTCGAGGTGGGCGCTGGGCGGCCCTGGCAGTGCCCGGCCAACGGGTCGAGCCCGAGTTTGTTGGGTCATCTAAACAAAGCCGCGAGCCACCCCCCTCTCCTACTACCCCCTCGCTGTCCGTTGCGGGTCTGAATGTGGCACGGTCTTTGCGCGGTCTTGGGCTCAATAAATTTTGTTAAATCGATAAACTTTGTTTAGGCCGCGGCAACAACGAACGCGAACGGCGGCGGCGACAGGCAGCTCCTGCTGGCCCCTAAGAGCAACACCAACACCAACAGCAACACTGAGGCAGGCACTGAGAGGGCACCACCATAGCCGCTACTAGCCTAACCACAGTCCGTGGCAGGGATACCATGTGGGGGGTGGAGGAGGACGAGGAGCAGGGAAGAGCAGCCGCGGCGAGCTTGGGATTCCATGGCTACGCGGCCCTGGCCAACGGATTGCGTCAATCAACAATTTGTCAACGAAACGAAATGGAATGGAATCGAGTGGAATGGAACACACACACATACACACACAGCGGGGGGTGGAGGGGAAGGGGCACGCTCGTTTAATCGATCAACGGCCAGAGCAGAGTTTGGCATTGAGAGCTCTTCAATTGGTGCCACGGGCCACGTTTGCTGGGTCGATGGGTTGCCGGGTCGCCCTGTTGGGTAGCACGGGGGAGGTGGGGGCTCGGCGGGTCCGTTCAGTGTTCGGTGTGTCAACCCGTGCAGCCCGCTATCGAAATTGTGACCCGCAATCGATCCAACAAGAGCGGAGCCCATTCATGCGACAATTAATAGCTGGGCAACGCCACGGCGACGCCTGGCACCGCCGCCTCCGCAGCTCAGGCTCAGACTTCCTCTCCACTGTCCCCCCGCTCCCGCCTGATAATGGCCTGGCTAGCTGTGCCCTCGGGGGCGTGCTGTGCAAATTGGCCACTGCCACCAGATGAGGCAAGCACGCAGCAGCAGCCTTAATGCGCATGCAGCAGCAGCAGTAGCAGCAGAAGCTGCCCCATGGCCAGAACTGCAACTGCATCGGGCGGGCAATCGATCGATCGTTGGCCAATTTGTCGACACTTCTAATGCTGGACATGCGCCGCAGGAACTCACACACACACACAGACACAGACATAGCTTAATGACGGCTGCCTCTGCTGCAGTTGCTGCTGCTGCTGCTGCTGTGCTGAGTTGCAGTTGCAGTTGCAGTTGCAGCGAAGTGCACTCAAAACTCAAGCAGCTAAGTTTTTTGTTTCCAACTCTACGGCATATGTCACACTGCCAGGCCCGATAACTGCCCCAGCCCCTCCCCCGTGCACCCTCCCTTCCCCCATAGCGGACTGAGGTAATTGTCGGCAATTCTGAAATGTTCGTTGCAGGCTTTGTTGCTGCTGCCTCTCACATCTCGCCGACTCTGCTGCATACATTATGCGATATCGCGCAGCTATAGCATCATATATGCCTACCCCTTCCCCCCCCCCACAGCCCCTTCTGGCATTTGCCCATTCAAAATGCCGGGGGTAATTACGAGTGCTCCTTTTTCGCGGCGTTTGATCTTGCCGCATTCCGCAGCGTAAAACAAAGTGCGAAATATGCGGAATATACTAAATGAGAAGCTACAACAACAACAACGCGACGAAATCTGGCAACTGTTGCTCGCACACACACATACTCACACACGCACACACACCCGCACACCTTCCAGTTGCAGCTACCTTCTGAGAGCGGGACAAGCCCCTAAGAAATACACACTTATTATACGGTATACGATCGTTTATCGCTATGCCATATTCCATATTCGATATACGAGTATACATCATGCATTATGCCTGCTCAAATGTCAATTAAATTATCGATAACTATCGAAGGCATCAACTCGGATTAGGTTAAACTAATTGTTGTGCAGTTCACGGTATTATATATGGTTTATAATTGGAAATTGAAATGAAAAGTGCAAATTCGAGGCAAGCTGAGAGCAAAGACACGCGATTTAAGTAGTACCTAACTATAGTGTTAGAATAGTACGATATAATGTAGTGGATTAAAGAGAAGTATATTAACTTTTATAAGAAAGAATATATAAATATGTACAATATATTGTTTGAATAGTTCTTAAACAGTTTCAATAGCCAAGTCTATAAAGCAACGTCCGTCACCTACACATGTTTGCTAGAACATTCATTTTTGGTGTAATATAATAAAATGATTTCTGAATTTGACTGTGATTGGGAGTTATATGAAATATAATTAATGCAGCGTTCAGTAGAGGATATATTACAGTCCAGCACACTCGACTGTAGCTGTCTTATGTTTTTATTCTTGTCGTTTAAAGTATATCTATTAATCTGGTAAATTCTATAGTTCTGGTAATGTAAGAACTGTTTTCTACTCAACGTATAATTAACGGGGAAATAAGGCTACCTTTGGCATGCGGCAAGTTCTATACCCTAGCAGTTTCTAATCTCATCTTATTTATTTATTTTGTAAACAACAATTTATTTATTTATTTATTTGAATGAATGCAAGGCTATAAAAACGTAAGAACTGTTTTTCTTTCAACTATAAAGTTATATATTATATTAACCATAATCACATATTCATTTCAATTCAATCTTACTAAAGAAAACATTGAAAATATTTCAAATTTCTCGAAACTACCTTGTTCTGAGCTATTTTCGATATAAATTTATCGACAATTATAAGATATTAAATTTTAATCAAACTTGAAACTCTTTTTTGGAAATGATTTCCAGAAAATCAAAACTGAACTTATTATATTCTAAAATAAGGTTCTAAACGAGTAACTTGGTAATTTTGTTTGGGCCAACTTGGCCAAGCTATATCTATATTTATAATAAAAATAGAAGCCCCCCTTTCCAGCGCAATGCATTATCTGGCTGCTCAGGTCTAGCACACTCCACTACCTTCCCCCTCCACTCTTCCTATGACGCTGGACTTCGCAGCTGATTCACAGATCAATTTGGCCAAGAAAGCGTTGCTTAAGTGCGCTGCCCGCCGCATTGCTGCTGCTGCTAATGCTGCTGCTGCGTCTGCCGGCGTTGTCAACGCTGGCGCGGCGACTGATAAGCGTGCTGCGGATGCCAAAGCTCGTGTGCACATAACCCCATCCGAACCGAAGGTGGACGCCGCATGTCGCTCGCGGGGCAGAGCCACAAGGGTAGCTCCAGCAGCTCAGCTACTGCGGCCGCGGCAGCGGCTGCGACAGCGACAGCGACTGAGGCAGCATCAAGCTCTCCTTCTCTCTCTCTCTCTCTGTCGCTCTCTCTCATGAGCTGCTCAGCTGGGGCTACCTGTGTGTGAGAGCGCGAGTAACGGTGAACAGGTTGAGGGGCAGATAGGGAGGGAGAGGGAGAGGGTTGTGGGGAGTTGCTGCGAATATGGCGAGAGCCGACGACGACGATGGCCAATCGATGGGGCGAACGCGCGTGTGCGACGCTCGTGTGAGTGCGCCTCACATATGTGGAGAGAGCTCGTGTGTCGTGTATCATGTGTGATTGTGATTGTGATTGAGAGAGAGCATGTGAGTGCGAGTGCCTCTGTGTGTGAGTGAGTGTGTGTGAGTGCGAGTGCACATAAGCAGAGGCGCCAATACATATGCTATAGCCAGGGGCACACACACGACGCACATGAGGCGTGCGTGGAGTAGGGGGCAGGGGAGGCAGGTCGAAGAAAACAATGGGTTAAGCTTTGGGGTTATCAGTGCTGCGGGGCAAGTGTCACATGTGCAAGAGAGGGAGAGAGGGGGAGGAAGAGGGGTAGGTGCAGGGCAGGCAGAGAAGGAGGCAAAGACTGCAAGTCGAGCTGAAGTTATGTCTCAGTGGACACACACACACAGACACGCACACACACACATGTGTATCGCTAATGATCTCTATTTATCTCCCTTGCCTCCGCTCTCTCTCTCTTGCTCCCTCTCGCTCTCACTCACAATTAACAACAGTGAAAACAATTCGCATTCACTTTTGGACTTCACACACTCACACACACACACACACACTCATGTGGGAACGTGTGCTCTGCTTCTCATATCAAAGCGCTGACATTAATGGGTGCACTGCCAGGCAGCGCAGTCGACGCAGACCATGTGTGTGTGTGTGTGCGTCCAGTTTGTGTCCGCGACTCGCAACTTGCAACCTTACAACATGCTGCATGCAACCAGACACAACCACCACCCGAACACACATCGCCCACCCACCACAGCGACGCTTTGCGAACGCCAACGTCGCTGCCGTTGTCGACGTTGCTGTCGACGTCGCAGTCGACGTCGCTGCCATGATTAATGTGCATTAGCCGGTGTTGACCGCGGTGGGCGAGCGCATTAGACCTAACTACACACACTCAAACACACTCACACACACACACCATAATCGTGCATGGCTAACCGAGTGAATACAGAACAGACACCCACAAGCTGGAGGAGTATGTGATATAATTGCACTTAAATGTATCCACATAAATTGCAAATTTGATTTGTGAATACACTCATGAATACACTCATGAATGCATTCATGAATATACCCATGTGTATGATGTTGAGTATGTTATGTTCGCAAAGAGTTGCTGACTTTAGTGAATACACTCATGAATGCACTCGCAAAAACACCAATGAGTGCATTCGTTAAACATGTGATCTATCAGCGTGAGCACTCAAGCACCCACAAATACCTGTATGAATCAAAGGGCCCAAACGTTTGCCAGTTAACCTTAATGAATAAGTGAATACTCTGAATATCTTGAGCGAGTTCTCCACTCAATATCACAATCACCTAAATCAACCCAATGCAAAGACTCATGAATGCACCCACAACTGGCATTCAAACTTCGCAAAATACCCCGAAAAGTAAATGAATACTTTGAATACCTCAAGCTAGGATCCATATTCACTTTAATTTTAAGTTATTCTATGCATGAAGACATTTGAATACACATGAATCATTCGAACTTTTGTAAATACCGTAATATAGTAATTGAATACTTTGAATACCTTAAGGCAGTACCTCAATAACTTCGACAATCAGATGAGTTTCAGTTCATGCTGAGAATATAGAATCATGAATACACTCATGAATACACTCATGAATATACCCATGAATACACCCATGAATACACCCATGAACACATTCATGAATACACCCATGAATACACTCATGAATACACCCATGAATACACCCATGAATACACTCATGAATACACCCATAAATACACTCATGAATACATCCACAAATACTTATGCACATAATTCTCTCACACATAGGGAAATACCCTAACAAGTGAATAGCTTGAATACCTCAAGCGAGTACCCATTGCACTCAAAAACACCCACAACCACCTGAACTTCAACCCATCTCACAGCCTCATTCACTAACTACGCCAAATGGCAGCGCAAAGCTTCGCAGCAGCAGCGGCAGCAGCAGCAGCAGCAGCGCCGCCTGCTCCAAAGCGTCGTGCCGCAGCGACTAACAGCAAACAGCGGCGGCCAGAGGCGGCTACTGCCGGTCGCCAGCCAGTGTTGGCGCTGGCAGCGACGTTGCCGTCGCGAGTGGTTTGGTCGGTTGGCGCTCGGCGACTGCGACAGAGCCAGTGGCAGTGGCAGACGCCGAGGCAGAGGCCGAGCGTGGCCTCTTCTTGAATGGAGGAAGATGGGCATAAACTAAGTTTAGTTTATTAGATGCACACGAGCTGCCGCGTGGTGAGGACGTGCCACAAGTTCCTGCAGAGAAGCTCAGCTCAGCTCAGTCCGGCAGAGGAACGCGCGCGCTCGCGACACACACGTAAAACGTAACGGCAAAAGAAACGTAAAAACGTAAAAACCGCAAAACGAAAACTGCAAAAGAAATTGCGAATTGTAAAAATTTTTGCAAGTGTTGAATGTTTTTTTTTTGGGTAATAATGAATGAATAATGAATAATGAACATTCATATGAATAGTTCTTGCTGATATTATTGTTGTTTTTGTTGTTGTTGACGGCGATTTGCGCGGCAAAAGTCGCGCGCAGTCGTCGCTTAAGCTGCGCGCGCACGATTTGTGTGTTTGTTGTTGTTGTTGTATTGTCGCCCTTTTGTTATTGTTGTTGTTGCGGTTTCATTCATAAGCTGATGCCGGTTCCAAGGGTTGTGCGAGTGAGAGAGAGCGAGTGAGCAAGAACGGACAATGGACAGCGACAGAGGCAGTGGCAGAGGCAGAGGCAGTGGCAGAGCTGGCAACAACGACGGCAGCGACAGCTGAGCGAGTGTGCTTTGTGTCCTTTGGCTGCTCCCTCCCCCCCACTGCCTTCACACACACATGTGTGTGCCGTTATCAGTGCCGACGTCGACGTCGACGTTGCTGTCGACATGCCTGTGTGCAGTGTGGCATGAAACAGTCGCCACACATCGAAGTTGGCTATTTTCATTTGTTTCAACTGGCGCTCTCTCTCTCCCTCCCTCTCTCTATCGCACACTCTGTCGCTCTCGCTCGTGCTTGGCGCGTCTCACTCGCACAGTCTAGCTCGCTCTCGCAGTCGTATGTGTGTGTCCACCCCCACATACGCACACATATGCGGCCAACGGACCAACGAGTGCCAGCAAACCAAATAAACAAACCTTGCAGTAGCGACGCTGACTGCAACAGCGACGCCGGCAGCAGCAGCAGCAGCCCACCAACCCACCACCACCACCTCACCACCTCACCACCAACAACAACAAGACGAACAGGAGCAGCGACAATAACAATAACAACACAACCCACCACCGACGGTAAAGGGCTGAAGCTACATGCAGCAGCAGCTTTTGGCAGCGACAGCGACGCCAACGCCAACGCCAGCGCCAGCGTCGCTTAGCCAAAATCAAATTTTGAGATTGGCATTAAAGTGCAAAACCCTGAAATAAAATTGAATTATCTGAACGTGTGCGTCCACAGTCGCTCGCAGGACATCGTCGGGTTCGGACATGCTCTCGTCTTCGTCATCTCCCTCGTCACCCTCGTCCTCGTCGTCGCCGTCGCCGCTCTGCCTTGTCTAGGCTTGTCGACGACGTTTTCTCGCATAAGCTTGGCCTCTCTGCCGCAGTCGCCAGTGCTTGTCTCTCTCACTCACTCACACACAGTCTCTCTCTCCGCACACATATCCAAGTAATTTCCTCACACACACACACTCACACTCTCGCTTGCTCTCTCACGCACTGTTCGTCCACTCGTCAAGCTTTCGTTCGTTCGTTCATTTGCCGAACGTTGACGACGACGACGAAGAAGTTCTCTCGCACTGCTGCCGCCCGTTGCCCATTCACTCGCCTCGGCCTCGACTGGCCTCGTCGTGTGTTGCTGCCTGGTGTGTTTGTGTTGGTGTTGTTGCTTTGCTTTACTTCGTACGTGCTTGTGTGCGTGCTGTCGCCGTCGCTGTCGCTGTGTGTGTGTATGTTGGTGTTGGTGTTGGTGTGTCGTCACGGCGCTTTGTGCTTTGTTGGTTGGACAACGACAACGACAACAGAGCGACAGCCGCAGCCGCAGCAGAGCCAGCGAAGACGCGCTCGCCGCTCGACGCCTCGCAGTAGTCGCGTACTTCCGCCGTTACCGTTAGCACCACACATCTCTCTCAACGACGAGGCTGCCACCGTCGCCGTCGCGGTGCACGCAGCAAGAGCAGCAGTAGAAGCAGCAACAAATAAACAGTTAGTTAGCCACAGGACAACAACAAATGATGACGCGTTGCTCAACACTGAATTGAATTTCATTTTAAGTTCATTGAGGATCGCCCCCTTAATTGGTCCCGCCTCCCCCACAACACAACAACAACCCACACACGCATATCGTTCACCCGGTCAACACACACACACACACACACCTGAAAGTGCAGCGTTTTATTATTTTTTTCAAGTGCTTTGTGGTGTCAAATGTTCAATTCCAATTGGAACTATATTGTTGCCAATTGGAAAGAAGAGAACTTAACGAAAGAACGCACGATAAACCAAATAAACCGTTAAGTTTGTAAATTATATGAAGAAGGCGCTTCAAAAAATTTCGTCAGCTGCCAACTGCAAACTGCCAGCAACAACAACAACTGCAACTGCAACTGTAACAAAACCAACAACTGCAAATAAGAATCACGACAACAACAACAAAAACAACAGTTAAAGCAACTCGAGTGCATGCAAAGAAGCGCGCAGTGTGTGCGAGAGAGAGAGAGAGAGGGAGCGAGAAAGAAGCCGCGTTTTCTCGAGTGCAAATTTGTTTGTTTTTTTTTTCTGTTTGTTTAGTTCGATAAAAATAAAAAACGAGTAATAAATATATAATCGCTATAATCGAAATCTTCTCTAATCGTTGCTAAATAGGTTGCCATCAAAATGACAACAACAACAATAAAGTTCACAAAACTGAAACTGCCGACGACAGGCCGCCAATTGGAAAACATTTAGAAAACAAAAAGCGAAAAGGGGCCGCTGATAATAAAATAAAAGAACAGAAATCAAGTTCACTAAGAAATTAATAAAAACAAACAAACAACAAATAAACCAAGCGGAAAAGTGCAATAAAAAGTAACAAAAATAAAGTAAAGTAAAGTTAAAATTATTAAAATTAAATATAGTAAAATAAAACTCAACTGAAATCCCGCTTAAACATTTTTCAAGTGCTAAAAACAATAATAACAACAACAACAAATAAGAACAGAGTGAAACCGCTCGACGAATACAAAAGCAAAGGAATCACAGAAGCCGTAGCAGAAGGAGCCGGAGAGGGAGACAGAGAGGAGGAGTTGCCCGCCGCATCCCCAGCATTGTCGCGGGGGCAAGCGCTCGCAAAAGTTTCGAAACACCTTTGGAAATTGACACAAAAATGAGAATTAAAATGCCCGCGGTTCGAATTGCACAAGGTGAGTGGAAAAGCTAAAAATAGTAGCCAAAAAGTAGCCAAGAAGTAGCCAACAGTGAAAAGTGCAAAGCGTAGCTGCAAAAGGGTCAACAGACCTATTCTGTAAGAACCTATTCAAATTAGAAATGAAAGAGATATGAGGGCAGGAGACACCTGTGGGTTAGGCACATCAAAAGTGCTGAGTTCTTTTTGTTTTTTATTTCATTTCTTTGACTTTGATTTATTTATTGTCTTTGAATTAACTTTAGAAATTATAATTTTTGTATTATTCTAGAAAAGATAGATACAATAAGTATTACTTCATTATGTGAATAGTTTAATAAGAATATATCGTAAAAAGGTTCAAGGCAATTCAAAAATTAAGACTTCTGGCAATATCTTAGAAGGTTTACTGCTATAAAGTGTACTTTAAATTCGAATATTTCAAAAAGTTATTTAATAAAAAACAGTCTTTAAAAACTTTAACAAAATAAAATTATAGGATTGTATGCTATATCGTTATTAAAAAATATATACTATGAGTTGAAATTGAGAGGATCTTGAAAACCCATGAAAGAGTCGATATTTCAATAAGCTCGATGCAATTCTCTAGGAAATTTCAATGTATTCTTAAAGTAAGTGAGAATTTATTCAGACGAGAATCAAAGAGAGGATAGATTCCAATTCAGTCAGCAAATTAAGGGTTGGCATAGGGAATAGGGTGCATTGGATCGACCGAATGAATCAGCTGATGGACGAACTCGAATTTGTAGATTAGCATAGATAGTGTGATGCAATTGCGTTGGGTTTTATGGTCGAGTGTCGAGTGCGATAGGCGTGTTTCCATAATAATAATAATAATACCAATAAATTAGATATAGTTTGTATATTTGCGTATGCAATGGGCATGCCCTGTATCGCATACAGTATACGATATATGGTATATACTATATATCGTATATACGATAGCATGTTGGCCAGTTTTTGCCGCAGGCTAATGGGTGTCTCTATTTGCTTAACATTCTCCAGTTGTCGTTGCCATTGTTGTTGTTGTTGTTGTTGTTGCTGTTCTATATCTAGTCGCACGAGTAGTCGAGAACGGTTATCGCAACGATATCGCAACGCTCGGAAATCAGAGCCAGCCCGTTTAGGTGTGTTTGCAATGATTTCTCAGATTTTTCGTTTACGTTCATTTTGTTGCTGTTGTTGTTGTTGTTGTTTTTGCGTTGGCGGTTGTAAAGTTAAGGTACCCTCTCTCTCTCCAGCATTTAGCCGCTTTATTACCTGTTATTATTATTATTGTTATTATTATTATTGTTATTATTATTATTGTTATTATTATTATTGTTTCTATTATTATGTGTACGTTTTGTTTGTTGCCTTTTCCGCCTTTGCGTCCAGTGATGGAGGCTATTAACATGACAAATAGATTTTTGCGCAGTGTACGTGGCCTGGTCACGGCTAGTTCAAAGGGAAATCAAAGCCGTATAACCATAAAGCACACACACACACACACACACGCACACACACACACACACACCAACACTCGCATGGATTCGCACTCGTATTTGGGCATTTCCGTATCATGACCATAAAATGTGACTGTGTTTCTCCTTGACGTTTCGCCAGTTTTGGCAGAGATTTCTCCAGCTGTTGTTGTTGCTGGTATTGCCCCTGTTCCACCCGCACCCTGCTTAAGCAATGTTATCTTCTCTTATCTAGATAATACGACGTCGTCCAGCCCTGAACTGCCCAATGACGCACTTGCCACGACGGCAACGCTGCCCATTTATCGTCGTTGCTGGTACTGGTGCTGGTACTGGTGCTGGTGCTGGTGCACCTGCCCCACCTGCCGCTGCTGCCCCACCCGAGATTCATCCACAGCTCACCCGTGCCCCGTGCCCCGTACCCCGTACCCCGCGCTCCTTCCAGCTCTCGATGTCGTCAAACAGTTTTAATTGCTCGCAAAGTTGTTTGCCTTCTTGTTGTTGTTGTTGCTCTTCTTTTTTTTCGGTTTATTTGTATTACGAATCAAAGGCAAAGCGAGTGCTGGAAGGGGTGGCAGCAGGTGGGGGGTAGTTGTAGTGGGTGCTGTCTCTGAGCACCCACAATTTTCCCAGTAAAAACTGATAAGAACTCGTTGTACTGTAGCTGCGACTAATTGCTGACGATCGCTTTTGGAGGACCCGCTTGGGTATTGCTTGTTCTTTTCTCTTCCTCTTCTTCTGTTTTTTGGGAAACCGAAAACCTTTGAGAAAGCAATGCGTCTGTATGTGTGTGTGTATGCTTCTCCTTATCGATAGCTGTTGTGCCCAAAATTGCTGTTGTAGTTGCCAGTCAACTACCCCCTCCCACAGACACAGAGTGCACACACTTCCTCAGAGTCCCCACCCAGGCAGACTTAACATCGACAAGTGTCAGCCTCATCAGGTGTGTCTCTGCTGTCCCTAGGCTGCCTCCCTGCCTCTCTGCCTCCCTCTGTCCCTTGCCCACTCTCTCTCTCTTCGGTCACATATCATATCATAATTAATTGCTACAATTTCATTATTATTTCGTCGTTTTGTCGCTTCTTTTTTTTGTCGACATTCGACATTCCATTTTCAGCATTTTCAGTTCGTGTTGCTGTTGCTGTTGTTGGAATCTTTTTTGATCTCCCAGTTTACAAGATTTCGTCATGCCGTCATGTCTCTTATCAGCGACTAATGAGTAATTTTCGAGAACAACGTGCATTGCCAAATGGTGTGTGGGGAGGGAGAGGGTAATGAAACAAAAAAGAAGAAGCATCTTTTTTATCTGAAGTAGTCGCGCAATTTGATGGGGAATGACCAAAGGCGCTTTATGAGGAAAGTTCTACAGGAAACACAATGAAAGTTTGGCAGAGGAAACACTTTACATGCATCCAGATTATAATTAATTATTATCAACCCTAAGTTTGGTTTCAATTGTATTAAAGGTCGAAATACTAAGCTCAATCTAATGCAGGCAGTCCGATTGTATATACACGTAGGAAGAGAAAGAAAGCTCGGCCTCTTTCATCTTTAGTCCTCAGAACTCACTTTGAAATAAAATAAACTAAATATAATTGAGATATTTTCAAATTTTCCTAATTCGTTTGCCTAAGTAACCTTTCTAATTTTAATACAAGTTCCTGTGGAGGTCTTGGCTTAAATTTCCAAATGAACAATTTCAAGTGCAGTGAAAACTGTCTTAACGGACACCTCTCTAAAGTGGATGGCAGCATTTGAAGGCGCTCTTTTTCTAAAATATTTGTATTGTATATCATTTGTTTCAATATTTATTTCTTATAACACTTTTCTTCTCTTGCGCGGACATTCTTCTTGGTCTGTGTCCGGTCAAGAGAGGTTTCACAGTATATTATATAGATAGAACGAGTGTATTCACTTCTTCGTTGGTTGTGCAAGGTGAATCTATTTGGCAACCCATTTTCGAGTTAGTCAAACAAACTTTGCTGAGTGTGGTGTGGGGTGAGAAGGTTCTCCCCCCCTTAACCGCAGTTAGAGGTAGTTGGCAACCCTTCCACGTGCTCGTTTCGCATGAGTTCGAGGCGCGTTGGTCAAGGAGCTAATCGAGCGGCAAACGCTTGGGTCGAGCCGGGTCCGAGTTTGGCGTGCGCAGCTGTCCTCGGAAGAGAAACTCACCTGGACTCAGCTGGCGAGCGCTGGCACCTGCTGCCACGTACCGATTTGGCAGCCTTTTTTTAGCTTTTAATTTGATTATCGACCAAACAGTGACCGACACCGACCGACCGCGGGCGCGTCCTCATCCCTGTCCGCGTGTCCTCGTGTCCTCGTGTCCGTGTCCGCGTGGCATTGTTATCCAGCTGCTTGCCATGGCAACGTCTCAACTGAGCGTGCCCACATCGTGTGGATTGTTATAACAAATAACAGACTCCCCCTCCCACTCTCCCTGTTCTACTCCCCCTCCCCCTCCACGCAATCATCGCCTGCCTCCCGCTGCCTTCCGCTCGCTTGTGTCGTCATGTGGATGTCAAACTTTTGTCCAGCTGCGGCTTAAACGGCTCAGCTGAGAATTTGGCAGAAGAGATGAGGGAAGAGGGACGGCGGAAGGAGGAAGCAGGCACAGGGGGAGGGAGGCAGGAGCAGAAGGAGGAGGAGGCAAGGGAGGAGGGTGCTGCATTTGAAATGTGTTTGGAGCCTGCAGGACATCGGCGAAGGCAGCCCAAATAGATTGCAGTCAAAAGGGTTGGAGAAGTAGAGGGGGTAGGGAGGGGGCCTGGCCTGGCCCTGCGGGCGAGCCCAGCCTGATGGATATGCGATGTATGTGTGTGTATGTGTTTGTGTGCTATTTTTCTCTCTCTCACTGGCTGACAAGCTCGTCATCCTTGCGCCACTGGAGTCGAGCCAGGCTGCCTCTCTCCCTCTCCCTCTCACTCTCTGCTCTGCAACTGGCAGCATAATCAGCCACAACAGCGCGCAGCAAGTTGCTTCCGCTGCGGCGACTACGTCTACCCCTTGTTCTCAAACCCCCCCCCGCACTCTCCCTTCTCTCCCGTTCGCATCCCGTCTCCGTCTCGGTTACAATTGAGCCAGCTCCGGCTCCTCACTAGGTGCATCCGCAGTCCGTCGCATCCGTGTCCGTTTTTTATTCGACACTGGGGACAGCGGGCGGTCGCAGCCAGTCGTAGCTTGGCCGGCCCAGACAGCAGCCCAGTCTCCCCAGTCGGATGCGGATTCACATTCGTGCACACACACACACACACACACACACACACTCACTCACTCGCAGTCACATTCACATTCGCAGTCACATTCACATTCACATTCACAGATTCACATACTGATTCCGGCCAGGCGCATGAATTGTTTTGCACTTTCTTTTGTTTTAAATACGCTTTTGGCTTTTGTTCGCTCCTCTCTCACTCTCTCTCTCTCTCTCTCTCTCAGTCTCCCTCTCACTCTCTCACTCGCTCGCACACTTAATTTTTCGTCAAAAATAAATGAAAATAAAGCAACAACAACAACATAAAGCGAGCCAAACAAAGCGTAGCGCAGTTTGAAGAAAAAAAAACTAGAAAAAAAACCGAAATAAAATAAAACCCCCTTTCCAAAGACCTCACGCGTTTATTTATATATGTGTGAGTGGGTATGTGTGTGTTGGGCAATTTCCCAAAAAAAAAAAAAACTGAAAACGGCTGCAACTGAGAATCCTTAAACAGGATGCAGCGTCTACGCGGCAGCTGCACAAGACTTTCAGCAGTTTTAGGAAAAGTTTACGAATCACGTAAACCCCGCCCCCCTCTGCCCCTGCCGGGCATTATCCAACTACTTAGGCAAAGCATGGCGAACCGGTTCAGCATGTGCAACGGCATCGACAGTCAAAGGAACTAACGCTCTGTTGATTCCAACTGTGAACCGGTTCAAAAGGTGGTACAGGCGACAAATGAATTTGCAAATTGCACAAATTAAAATGCATTTCAATACATAATTGTTTTATTCGGTTTCTGTTTTGTAATATCTTACTAAATCAATTGTGAACCGGTTCAAAAGGTGGTACAGGCTGCAAATGAATCTGCAAACTGCACAAATTAAGATGCATTTCATTACATATTTGGTTTTTTTTGAATATCTTACTAAATTAATTGTGAACCGGTTCAACAAGTGCTGCAGTTACCTTTTTTAAGTACCATACTGAATACGCCTGCTTTAAAATAACACAGTAAACCTCCGTTTAACTTTTCTATCAAAAATCAATGAGATTGTGCAATTCCTCGTGGATTTGATGTGGTTCAAAAAGTGGTTCAGTCGCAGATCTCAGTTGGTTGAGCAGCTATAGAGCTGAAATTTGTAACGTTGCTTGTCCTCAACTAAAACTAGCTAGTAAGGCTATTAAAAAGGTATTCAAATAGTCGAGTCTGTGTATTTAAGTAACTCCACGGCTTACATTGTTGGTCAAACGTTGCGTATACGCAATGGTTGACCAATTGCAGCTGCGCTTTGCTGCTTCTGCTGGCAAATGCCGCGAGAAAATGACAGCAAAACGAAGGCACAGAGAAGACAAGTGGCAAGTGGCAAGCGGCAAGCGGCAAGTGGCAAGTGGCAAGTGGCAAACTTAATGAATCTTTTACTAGGTTTGTTTTGACGCGCATATTTTTATGACGCTGCCCGCGTTTCCGTCGCGACTTCGCACTTTGGCAAACTTTTCACTTTCAATGAGAGAGTGAGAGCGCGGGGGGAGAGTGTGAGAGAGAGAGAGTGAAGCAAAGCGCGAGAGAGAGAGAGAGGGAGAGAGGGAGAGAGTGGGAAGGTAGCTGAGTTCAACTGGCTGCATTCAAAGTGTAAAGAGAACTTGGCACCTTTGTCCTTTGGCGAAGGAAGAAGTCTGTGAGGAAGGGGGCGCGGGCTGCCAGAAAATTTGCGTAGCCAGCGAGCAAAACAAACCGCAAAATGTAGCGAAACATTTGAGTGATTGCCGCGTTGCCCCCGAACCGAACTTGCCCCCGACTGCGCTGCTCCCCCCCCGTGCTTCCTTCACACTTCCTTGTTGTCAGGCGCACGCGCCTGGCATCCTTTTTTTCAGCGCTGCCTTTCTTTGCCTATTTTGCTGTGTTTGCTTTGCCCTCGCATCCTACGTAGCACGTGCCACAAGTTGCCGCACTAAACGCGCAACTTGAGACTGGACCGGCTGCTGCTGCTGCCGCTTCCGGCCAGGAAATGCGCCAAAAAAAAAGCGAGAAAGAGAAAAAGAAGCTGAAAGAATATTTTTGATGCTGTTTTGTCATTTCTTGCCTTGTCGCACGGGCCGCATAAATTAACCCGCCCAGCGAAAAGGGCAGAGAAAGGGGCGCTGGGGAGCGGGGGGGAGGGTACAGTTGGCAATTCGATTAGTTTGTCGGGGCCAAGCCTCGATTGAATGACTCGACTCGTGGCCAAGAGAGTTGGCTCTGTGTGTCCAACGCCAACGCAATGTCAAAATTGTAGGCAAGTCACGAAAGGGTAGGGGAAAGGGACAGTGGGGGGAGGGGGAGAGGTGATACTGACTGCTTATCAGCGTGGCAGATGAAACCAGAAGTGGACGCGACTGCGAGCTGCGTTACCTTCGGCGCGTTTTAATTGAGCAGCGCAATTATTATTTGCTCTCTCCCTTGCCCACTCCTCCCCCCTCTCTCTCTCTCCCTCTCTCCCTCTCTCTCTCTCTCTCTCTGTCTCTCTCTCTGTCTCTGTCAGCTAATTCACTCATTCATTCAGTTTATAAATAGCGCAACGAAGCGCAGATTGAAAACGCAGCCCACGCAGAGGGCGCACCCAAAGAGATCGCAGACGCAGCTCTGGATGCAGCGGGAACAGTTGCAAAGACTTGGACCACGACATGGACATCGACCGGACCAAGGTGTGTGTGTGTGGTGTGTGTGGTGTGTAGTTGGGGTAGTGGGTTCAGTTCTAAGGGCATCTGCTGTCTCATTCTGCAGATGAATTCAATAAAAACTTCACAGCCAATGAACAGTTTTGGCATGTGACCAACCAACGAACAACAACGAACAACAACAACAACAACAACATGAAACTGACTGCGACGCGTGCTGCAAGCTGAAGATTGCCGCGCGTCTGTCGTGTGGGTGTGGGTGCGGCTACAGCACAGCCCACCCCAGCTGAGCTCGCTTGGATAGTTGGAGCAGTCGGAGCAGTCGGCGAAGCAGATGGATGGATGGATGGATGGATGCTTGTGCCGGGTCTGGCTTGGCCGGGAACCGATTTTGGGTTGGTTTGGTTTGCCTGCCTGGCATAATTTAATTCAATGATTACCGATTTTAAAACGAAGCAGAAGAAGATGTGGAGGAGGTGGAGGAGGAGGAGGAGGAGGAGGGGAGGTAGACGATGCTGAATGACGCTGCCAATGCCCACGAAGCAGCGACAACGAGATGAGAGCAAGGCAGGGCAGGGCAGGGCAAGGCAAGGTGAGCTGAGGTGAGGTGAGACGACGCGTGCGTCCGCAGCTCAAATAAATAAATCAATCATGGTGCAGGCAACAACAACAACAGCGACCCGCAACCCGCACCTGAACGGAGACCCACCTTGAATCGCGTGTGTGTGTGTGTGTGTGTGTGTGTGAGGGCACTCCCCATTTCCGTTTGCCTCGCGATAAATATCGCAGATGGCACCACCAACAGTTCCCCCACTCCCCTCCCCTCTCGCCCCCCTGCTCCCCTTGGCTTGTGCCTGTAATTATGTTTATTAAGATGCCATTGTCACATTGCAACTGACTCCAGTTGGCACCTTCCCTCCCCTTCCCCTTCCCCTTCCCCTACCACGCTGCACATACCAGAGTACACTCACAACTAGAATAGTGCTTCCTGCAGAATGAATAGCAAGATGTTATTCGTTATTCACACTCGTGAATCGTGATTCGTAGCATAGAGTGGGTAAACCTTAGTTTGATCGATGGAATGCAGGTTTGAATACTCACTGTGAGTGTGTGAGTGTATTCACAGGCAGTTGGCATTGCCAGAGTGCTCAAGTGCGTGTTGTTAGCCATGAATAACTGAATAACGCTCGATTCGCACGCACTCGAGTACTCGAAGTTGCCCCCAGGCTTCAGTTCAATGACAGTCAATATCGAATACAGTGAATAATCGTGAATCAATGTGAGTTTAAGGTATTCAACAAAGAGAATGTAATTGATATAATACCAAATATAATAATAGTATTTCTATAACTATGTCTACATAAGGGTTTCTTCATCTTGAAGTGAATGGAATCGAGCAAAGAGACGCAAAATATATAGAACGACTCTTTGTTAACATGATCTTGAATTATATACAAATATAATATTAAATATACACTATGATCTTTAAATATATACTATCTAACTTTACATTATTACTAGTATTATATCAGCTCTGTTCATTTATTCTGTTTTCAAGCCTATACATGCTATAAACTTTATAGAAAACTAGTAAATTCAAAAATGAGCATTAGATCTTTGATTAACTTGGCATAATAGGAATTTTATTAGTGTGCATAGCATATAAATTCTACATACCTATACCTGAATATGAACATATATGTATATATATATATATATATATAATACATACATACATATATATATGTGTGTGATCTTTATAATCTTCAAACCTTGAGCATCCACTCGCTATTGCTGTGAGCTTCATCTCTGATTGACTTCAACTCTTTCTGCCCCCCTTCCCCTCTTCGCAGAATAAGCAAAACAAAATGAAGCGCAAAAACTATACACAGCACTCACACACACATACTCACACACACATACTCACACACACACGCAGAGAGAGTGCATAAATTGATACGCATTGAGATTTGAATGGGCACGCGCGACTTATAAATCGCTCGCTCGCCATTCGCTGTGCTCACACACACACACACACACACACATGCAGGCTGGGCTCCCCAAGTGCGTGTGTGTGTCTGTGTGTCTGTATGGAGTGTGCCCAGTCTCCAAGACGCGCTCTGATCTTTGTCAACGTCTTCGTCGTCGTCGTCGTCATCGTCTGCTTCTTCTTATTGTTATTGCCAATTGTTGTTGTTATTGTTGTAGTAATTGGCTTTGACGCCTCCCCTTTTCTATATATACATATATACAACATATATACGAATATATATAGCTGTATATATATATGTTCATTCAGTTTTGAGTTGCCACGGCGAGTTTCCAGTTACAATGCGAGACTGATAACTTATTTACTTCGGGGGCTTTGGCTCTGTCGACTCGCCTCGCTTTGCCGTTGGCTGCACTCGTTCTCTCTCTCGCCTGGCCCAGCCCCAACCACAGCTGGGTCTCTCACTCTCTCGTGCTCTCGTGCTCTCGTGCTTGTGCTCGTGTTCGTGCGAGGTGAGCCGAACGCGGCCGAGCTGTGTGTGTGGCCAAGCGCATTGAATGAATATCAGCAACGAGCACTGAGCAGGTTTTTTGGCCACAACCAGAGAGCGAGAGAGAGCGCAAGTAAGTAGAGAGAGCATCAGAGTAGAGTCTAGAAGAGAGTGAGAGAGGGGGGGGGGGGAGGGCAGCAGTTGCTGTGGCTGTGCTTATCTGCTGCCGTGTTACGGTTTGTTATTGCCTCGCTGAAGCTTCACACCTGTCGGTCGGTCGATCGAGCGGCCTCCGCACACACACACACCTCACACACATACGGCTCGTCCAGCCTTGTGTGTGTGTGTGTGTGCTTGCTTTGTTGGCTTTTTTGATTGGCCAGACCTTGATATCTCTCGACTGTACATGGGCCAAGCCCAGACAGCAGCAGCGTCCAAATCAGCCAACGGCTGTCGCTGGGCTCGGCCAAGGCATCGTCATCGTCATCGTCGTCATCGTCATCGTCATCGTCATCGTGATCGTCATGATGATCATCATTATCGTAATCGACTGGGCCCGGCAGACTGCGCCTGCGCCTGGCCACATCGCGTTGCGGCGACATTTGCATTTCCCACTCCTCGCAAACACCCAGAGTCCGCTTTATATGTATATGTAAGTAAGTAAGCCTGATATACTTCAGTTTATATACTTCAAGCGATCGCCATTTTGTAAGAGAGAGAGAGAGAGAGAGAGAGAAAGATCAGTTGAGCTCTTGAGAAAGTTGTCGCTGTGCACAGCTTGAGCTGACGCATTTATTGGCCGCCGTCTCAAGGGGTTAAACTTCTTTTTTTTCTGGCGTCCAGCATGTGTCCAGGTAGGGGTAAGTCCGGTCGGGACAGCGGGAGAATGCGACGCCATTTTGATTGAAAGTCAAAATTGGTTTTAGTATTTGGTGAGCAGAAAGTGCGATCAGCATTCAAAGAGAAAAGGTTGTTTACTACTTAGATCTATATATGATTATATTGTGTAAAATATACACGATAAAATACTTATTAAGAAACAGTTTATCTATTAATATCGAACATGATATCAGTGTTATACAAACCTTTTTAAATTATTTGAATGTATGTACTAACAACTATTTATAAAGAGCTTAATAGAAAGTAATACAAGGTTAAACACGTTTATTTCTATAATTTTCTATACATATTTCTGTATATTATTTCTGTATTTGCCTTATATCTCCTACGTTTACTTATAAATTGACATATCTATAGTAAGATATATAAGAAAAATACTAAAAGTTTCGTTAATATATGATTTCTAATATCAAACATAAATAATCGACCTAAGCAGTTTAAATTCTTGCCGAACGAAGCTTAAAAGAGACGATAAAATAATCGTTGATACTAAACAAAGATAGTAAACATAGTTAGTAATATTACATAGGTTACAGTGAATATGTTTACATTTTATAACAATAAATACAAAGAAAGCAAATAAAAAGATCACTTGGAGAAGAAAGAAGTTGTAAACTTTTGCCTAGTATCAATTTCATTATTTTTTTTAATTTCTAAATATCTAAGATGAATAAAAATGTATGAATAATCTTATGATATTGCATAATCTTATATATATAATATATGATTTGATATTTTATATTCTTATATATAATCGTATTCAATAAATTGTATTCTTCGTCATAATTTTAGTTTTATATCATAGCAAAATTCATAATTTATATTGTAAAATACAGACTTAAGATCTGCTTTTTAAATTCTTCTATTTTTCGAATCGTTGCTTCGTGTATATTCGTATCATATGATAGCCGTATTATCGCTATACTATATAGGACACTTTCTGAAACATTTCCAAGTTGTGTGCTACTTTTAAATACTCAGTTTCGCAGTCAGTTCGCAATTGTTTTTCGTTGAATACCTTAAAGCGGAGGCAGGCACATCCAAAACACTGGATGAATACACTCGCTGTGTGTGTATTCGCATTCACGGCTTGGCTTGGGGTTTTCGCATTGTGCAGTGAAAACGCAGCTTGAATGGCTTCGCTGCCAAGTTCTGGGCCAAAAGTGTTGGCAATACCCGAAACATGAGGGGGGAGAGGGAGGGGGAAAGGAGTCTGCAGTACGTAGGACTTGGCCTCGCTCCAAACGGATTAAAGTTAAGGCAAAGAGGGCAAAGGCCTCGACGCAATGGTTGAAAATTACCGTTGGCTACTTGAGCACACCTTCACGACGAGGGGCAGGGGGCAGTGGGGGAGGGGCTTGCACACACACACACACACCTCAGGTCTGCTGTGCGTGTGTCAATCTGAAGGGTCTGGCATGTGTGCGTCTTTGCCGGCATATGCTAAGGGAATTTATGCAAGTAGCTGGAACTGAGTCGTAGCTGGAGTCGTATCCTTTGGGGGGCTAGAAGGGAAGGGGACAAAGGAAGGGGGGGGCAGGGCAAAGGGGCCAAGTCACTTTGCATCATCATTTAGCGCAGGCGAGCGAGCAGCTAAAGCGTCGCCATTGTTGGGCGCAAGTTGCGCATAATTGAAACATAAAACGCTTGGACACCAATTCACAAAAGCCAACGACGAAGGCAAGCACAGTAAAGGCGAGAGAGAGAGAGAGTGACAGCGAGAGACAGAGAGAGAGAGAGAGAGGGGGCATGGGCGGGACAGGGGGCAAGACGACTGGGAGCAGCACTGGGAGCTGCGAACTGTGCGAGCTCTGTGTGTGCATTGTGCGAGGACAGAAGAAAAGAGACAATTGCGTGTAAGAAATATGCAAGCCAGTTGCGTGTGTGTGTGTGTGTGCAACTATGAGCATGTGTGTGTGTGTGAGTGAGTATGTGTGTGTATGCTGTGTGCTGTGCCTGCATGTGTATGTGTGTGTGATTTATGCTTGCTGCTGAACGATTTGTTGTAAATTGAAGAGTGCCAAACCGCATTTTGAATATGCAAGCTGGGTGTGTGTGTGTGTGTGTGTGTGTGTGACTGCGTGTGAGCCCCTCTTTGCTCTGTAATAAGCCACAGTCAGCTACAATTTGCAAATTGAACAAGTCACAACAAAAACGCAGCACAATTTATCAGGAATTATGAGAGAGAGTGTTGAAAAAGAATTTAATATCGGGATAATCGTTAGATAACTATAGAATATTATACAAAATTCATATAAAAGATTATGGATATCGATTTTATCTTTGCTATTCTTGAGAATTCCTTTGAAAAACCTATTCAAATGAAGGGTTTTCTACCAAAGTATCCGTATGAACACTTATATCTCAGAGACTACACGAGCTAGGGCTGCCAAATTGGGTGACAACTTACTTTTGTATTGCACTCAAGGGAAGCTTGAAACATAATTCGACCACGCCCCCATAAACTCGTAAAGAAATGTACAATATATTATAATAATATATCATTTCTAAATATCTTCAGTTTCTTCTCAATAATTGATTAAATTCAATTTGCAACTGCTACAGAAACTCCACCAAATGATCTAGCTGCACTTCAACACAGTATTTACCCCCTTAACAGCATCCCTGGTGCCTGCCCCCACCCGCCCCTGGCACTGTCTGCCAAGTCCAATGCCCGAAAATTATTTTCGCCCATAAACTTTGCCCGCTTTTCAATTATTTCAAGTTGCGCGCTCGCATTTTATTCGCCACTTTTTGCCGCATCCGCATCCGCATCCTGCGGTTGCGATGCTCCACACCCACCCACACATGGGCGACAGTGACCACAGTGGTCTGCAGGCAGGGGAGCAGGAGGAGGAGGAGGAGGATGCGTCAGCAGTTTGCGAGAGATGCATTGCGATTCCTTTTGACCTGCAGTTAAACTGCCGAAAAAAGGCAACAGACGAAGGCGAAGGCGAAAACAAAAACGAGCAGGCGACAGTGGGACAGACAGACAGACAGACAGACAGACAAACTGACAGAGTGAGCTTGGGTAAGGCATAGACACATGTACAACAGTTGTAACGGGGGGCAGCAGGAGGGCAGTAGGAGGGCAGGGCGAGGGTAGCTTGAACATTTTCGCTACTTTCATTTGTTCACAATTTGCGTTCTGCCCTGCGGTAGAAGCTGCTGTTGCCGTTGTCGTTGTCGTTGTCGCTGCCTCTGCTCCACGTTGCCGTTGCGGTTAAGTTCTCCAAATTGCAGTCAACGTCTGCTACATGAGGCACACAGACACACACTCGCACACACACTCGCACACACACGCTGAGAGCTGTCTGACGAGGACACTGCCCAATAAGTGGCAAAAACGGCGCGTGCTTTTTACCCAGCACAGTGCAGCGAGGCAGCAACAGCAACAGCGATAGAGGCGGCAACTCTGCTGTGTGTGGTGTGGAGGCAACTCTGCTGTGGAGGCAACGGAGGCTACGTCCAAGGTCCACTCTCGAGTGCACATAACTTTAAAGTTACCAGCAAAGCTCGCTGCCAGCTGCCATTGGCATTGGCTGTCTTGCTATGTGTGTGTATGTGTGTCTGTGTGTGTGTGTGTGTCTCTCTGTGTGTGTATGTATGTGTGTGCGAATCACTCAGCCACAGCCGCATAAAGTTCATGCTGCAAAACAGTTGCCAGGACACTGTGGCAACTAGAGAGCGCAAATAGAATCGACAGGACTTCAACTTTTTATTGTGAACCCGAGGCGAAAAAAGCCAAAGACCATTGCAGCAGCTCGCCGTGTGTGTATGTGTGTGTGTTTATGTGTGTGTATGTATGTATGGGAATGCGTATATGTATGTGTGTGTGTGTGTTTGCGTGTATGGCTCGTACGTGTACTATCAACGACATCGGGCAAGCTCAACTCCAGCTCCGACTCGAACTGCGGCTCTCTGTCGACGCCGACGTCAGCAGCATCAGCGTTTAAGTGCCGCATCCGGTCGTCCTCGTGCACCCTCTGTCCCCAACCTCCCCTCTCTGCCTCACCCTCGAACAAACTGGACTCCCGTGCATGGCCACAGAGAGAGAGTGACAGAAAGAGAGAGAAAGGAGAGAGAGAGATGGCATATGAGCTAGCTGCCCCTAGTCTCCGTCTCAGTCTCAGTCTCATTCACAGTCAGTCGCAGTCAGACTGTCCCCTTTCCATTCCCCCTTCCCCTTTCTCCTGCCCCTGCTCAGTCAGGCAAAATCAATAGCGCCCCAATGTCGGCTCGCTGACTCGTTGCTCGTGTGTGCGTTGCGAGTGTGAATACTTTTTCGGGGTTGTGTCGAGTGAGATTCATTTTGGGTGCCTCGTTGGGGGCCACACACATTGGACAAAACGGCCAAATGGGCGTGTGCTGTGGTCAGTCCACACACACACACACACACATGGCATATGCGTGATAGAAAGACAAAGATATATGTGTCCAGCAGAAGACTCCGCCCAACTGAATACTGTGAATACTCTGGTTACCCCATGAAGTTGAACAGTTGAAAGAGTTTCAATATAAATACACAAACTAGTCACACCATATTCAAACTATACTGAAGTACTCAAGTTGAATAGTTGAGTTGATTTGTCATTGTGAATACACGAAGTATTTACTCTATTCAAATTTGAATATATAAAAGAAGTTGAAGTTAGTAATTGAGTTGATTTGTGATCGATCAGTTACTTTACTTCAAGTTAAACGATTGAAATGAGTTAAGAATCTAGAACAATGAGTACTACTCACTATTGATTCGAACATTAGTTGAACAAACTCAGCAGATTCTTTTGATAGAGCTAAAGAGAACTGATATGTATTGCAAGAGTGAATATTCATGAGTACTCATTCTCGTGATACCACATTAACTATCCATCTTCTGCCAAATGTGCCAAAGGTTTCATTGCCAACCGCATTTGTCGCTATAAATAGTTATGATTCCTCTTTGGCTCGGGGCTAAAAAAGTATTCAGACGGGTACTCACTCCGTATCACTTCGATCCTCCGAGCATCGTCTATCGTCACCTGCACTGTGCACTGGCGAAGCCATTAAATTGCTAGCCAGCTAGTTGAATAGTTCAATTGGCAGCAACTTAGTAGCGAGATTAGTTCCTTCTCTGCTGCTTCTTCTTCTGCTTCTTCTTCTTCTTCTTCTGCTTCTTCTTCTGCTTCTTCTTCTTCTGCTTCTTCTTCTTCTTCTTCTGCTTCTTCTTCTGCTTCTTCTTCTTCTTCTTCTTCTGCTTCTTCTTCTTGCTAATAGCCAAGCCATAAAACAATAAACAATCGGATCATGTAACCGGCGAGCAATGTAACCGAAACTGGGCGAGACAACTTTGACTTATTGCTGCGACAGATGCGATTACAAACGATTGCTCTAAGCACGCTGCGGTCAATGATGAATGAATGAATGAGCGAATGAGTGGATGAGTGGATGAGTGAATGCATAGTACAGTCGAAAGTAAACAATCGACAGTGGATAGTCGACAGTCGAGTGTCGAGAGTCTCTTTCCCACCTTTTGTTGTTGCACACATCGGAAGCGATGCCAGGCGCGATTTGGCGATGCTGCCCAGTTGCAAGTTGCAGTCTGCGCCCCGTGGCAGATTGCAGATTGAAGATTGCCCCAGACTCGAGAAACCATATCCGACTTTTGAGCTCATCGAACTTTTTGCGGTGCTGCTGCTGCTGCTGTTGCTGTTGCTGTTGGTGTTGATGCATTGTCTGCACATCGCTCTGGCCTATTGCGGTTAACCGAAAGCTGTCTATAAATTATTAAAATTGTCTCATTATTCATATAGAATACAATAGATTTCATTTACGTTTCATTTTATTGCAACAACAACAGCAGCAACAACAACAACAAGAGCAACATCGACTGGGCGACTGAGGCAGCGAGACAACACCGAAGAACCGGTCACAGATCGTTCAATTGCCTTTGTGTTTGCTCGTCTTCCGTCTGTCTGTCTGTCTGTCTGTATGTCTGTCGCTCCGTCTGTCTTCCGTTTTTTGTCTTGTGCTACAGCTAAAGCTGGAGACCAGCCTCATTTCTGTGGCTCGGCTTAGGTCACCCGGCCAGACCATCAGCTGCGACCAGGTCGCAATTGCGTGGGAGAATATTAATGAAACTACGTGGCCGACAGACAAGCTAGGAGACAGAGAGACAGAGAGACAGACGGACAGACGAGTCAGCAGGCGGACAGACATACATACGCACACACCTCAAATGCTAAAGAACCCAACCCAACTCTGAAGTCGCTGTACAATAAATATAAATATGTATATCCGCATTTAACAACCTAATTATAATTGGCAAATTTATCTTCTTGTTTCATTGCAGGTGAGTTAAGCGACCGATTATCCAGCGAAACTATCGATATCAGTGAGCACAACAGCTCGATTCTGTTCAGTGAGTTAATAATGAGTAAATAATTCTGCATTAAATGTATGGAACTGTTAATATGTATAAATTGGTTTACAGTGTCAGTTATCGATAATTTATCGAAGAAGGTTCTTCTATTGGGCAAGTATTGTAAGCAGAGTTTTTAGGTTTTGTTGCACATTCTTGTCAAAAAATCGATTATTATCGATTAAAACACATCGATTAATATCGATTGTTAGCCATCTATCTATGTGATGCATTCAACAGTTCCCTCAATAGGCAGTGTATGAGAAAAAGTGATTCATTCACAGCTGATATGCCTTCGATAACTAATCGATAACAAAAAGTTCCCACAATTGCACTACTTATACTTGCAATGTATATATTCTAAAGGTGCTCTCAAAGTCAAGCGTGCATTTGTTAAGCTATACACAATTCGATAACATATCGATAAATCAAATCACTCAATAAAACATGTACTGCAACTGCTGTCCGAAGCGCAGTACAACAAACGTACCAGCAGCTGCTGCCGCTACGAGCCTGGCCAATTTTCCCAGCATATTTCTAGAGCTGCTTCTTTCTGCTCCCGTTGCTGCCTCGGCCTGTTCCCGTTGCCACACCACACCGTGAACATTGCTCTGATTTCCCATACAGCGCCCGAATTGTGTCTAGACGAAGACGCCATGCCGCTTGGGTCGCTCACATGGCCGCCAGTGCCAGTGCCAGTGCCAGTCGCGCTGGCATTTCAATCAGATCAGGCTGTCGGGATCGGGCTGACGGGGTTGGAGGGTGGGCAGGGGGCACTTGAACAAGTTAAGTACATGGCCCATTACATGGGCCGACGCGTGTAATCGCAACTTGTTGTTGCAGTTGTTGGCCTTTTAATTATGCCAGCAGCATATTCAAAGAGCCTCTCGGTCAATTCTTGTGGCCTCGCGGCCAGAAGCGGAGCTCGTTAGCTGTGCCCGAAATGCCTCAGGCACGGCCGGTATGTTTGATAGCTGCTCCCGTCCTCCTCCTCCTGCTTCTCCTGCTCCTGCTCCTGCTCGTTACCCACTCAAATGGCCCATGATCTCTCACATCGTCGACCGCGATGACATCTCAATAGTTGCGGCTTTTGGCCTAACATGTCAAACCTCTGAGGGAGCATTGTCAATGTCCAAGCCGGGCATGTCAATTGTACTCGTAGCTACTGCGGCTTCCCTGCTGGGAAACGACGCAGAAAATGTTCATTCCGTGTTTCGTTGCAGCAGTTGCTGCAACTCTGTTGCTGCATGCAGCAGTCGCTTAATTAGCGAGCATTTGCCTAATTAGTAGCCAGACTCCCTGCCTGACTGACTGATGGATGGATGGATGGATGGATGGACGGGAGGATGGACGGATGGACGGATGGATGGCTAGTCGGTGCTTGTCCTAGCCTGTCCTAGGCAGTTCTGTTCTCTGCAGAGGCCTGTCTGTGCCGTTGATTGGCCGCTGAAGTTGAATGCAAGTTGCTGTCGCTTTGATTTGCCTCCCAACCCCAACTCGGACTGCGCCAATCTCTGCTTGCTACGCTGGCGACTTACACGGCTTAGCGTCGTGCGTTGCGCGCTAATGTTGCATGCAACCGTCGACACAATTCACAAATCCCAACGACGCTGTACGCAAATTTTCCAACATCGACGTCGACTAAGTGAAACAAATCGCCGCTGCTGCTGCATGCCCAGCTAACGTGGGTGGCAGCAGCGCAGGGGGGGACGGCAGAGGGAAGGAGGAACTCGAAGGGGTTGTCCGTGGATCGTGTTTGAAATTATTGCAAGGTGTCAATGCGTGGCACAGCTAACTGGTGCCTGCGCCTGCCGCCACTGACGCCACCTCTGGTGGGGCATTTCCTTCCGTGCGGCAGCTTAAGCAATCACTTGGAGCACAGTGGGACAAAAAGACGATTTTGTGGGAGACAATTTGTGAGACAAATCGCATTGACATAGCACAAGTTAATAGTGATGTGCGATAACGTGCATTATCGATTACTAGCTGCGCCATTTTATTGATATTGCAAAACTATCGATTGAAACATTTTACATAATGATTTTTCAGCTTGTTATCGCTTGTTTATCAAACACAGCTTGCAAACATCCTTATCGTTTGTTAAGTAATATTCCAGTTATCCATTTGAAGTATCATCAACTATTATCGATTGATAATTACAGTTTATTGGGTAGGAGACTTGTACGATAAGAAACTTCTATATGTATTTCGATATATGAGGGACTTTTAAACTTGCTATCGATTGATTTTATTACATAATATACAAATCATTAAGTTATCAATTTCAAGTATCAAATCGTTATCGTTATTCTTAGCTTATCTATTTGTTATCGAGTTTTAACCATGCCTTTCGATAATCGATTCATCTAAAAATCCACAAATCGATTGCTGTGATTAACCCACTGTGGCAACACCAAGCACCGCAATCCGATTGATATCCAGGCATGCAACGAGACACGGACTCGAGTTGCAGCCGTGCTAAGGTTGGGGGAGTGGGGCAGGGGCAGGGGCAGCCTGATGTCATCTTCGGGCTGTGCGGCATGTTCGAGTTGCGGCAAGTGCGTGTAAATGCAAATATTGTCAATGTGCAGCCGAAAATTGAATTCGAATTGGAGCTGGGACTGACTGAACAGCAGCAGCAATGCGTGGGGAAGAGGGGGGGGGAGCAGGAGAGAGCGGGTAGTGTGTTGAGGGCTTTAGTTAAATGCGTGACGCGCTGCCAGCGACCGCAGTCGTCCATTCAGTGCAGCTCGAATCCTTAATACAAATTGCAAAGTAACCGCGGACAGGGCCAGTCGATTTGTTGTTGTTGTTGTTGTTGTTGTTGTTGTTGCTGCGGTCGACTAAGCCAGAAAAGCAAATCAACTCGCTGTCTGTCTGACTAGAAAAGGTGGTGGAGGTGGCAAGCGAGGGCGGGTTGGTGAGGGGGTGGGGAGGGGTAGAGGCAGGCAGGCATTGAATGAATTCAATTGGCGACCGCAGACGGCAGGCCGAGGGCCAAAACTAACACGACGCGCGTTGTTGACGTTGTTGCACTTTCAATGTTATGTGTGCGCCGCACATTCGAGTACCAACACGAAGTGTGGCATACCCTGTAAAGTGAGTGAAACGTCGATTTGTGATACATTTCTGTTGTACAGGGTATCTACGTGTCGTCTCAACTCTTCAGCTTGCGTACGATTTCCATAGCTCGCCGTTTTGTTCTTGTTTGATTGTATAATGTAAGTCTTGTCTATGGGGACGGGGCGACGCACTAGGCCGATGCCAAAAGTATCTGCAAGATGCAGTTGCATCTGCACTTGTATCGCACATGTATCGCAGCTTTTAATCGTGCGCCCAGACGTCACATTTTATTTTGGCCGCATTGATATGCAAGTGGCGACTGGCGATGGTGTTGCCAGGGAATGACGGAGGGAGGCGCAGGCGGAGGCAGAGGCGCAGGCGACGACTGCAGGTGCCCGCAGATATGCAGATACTTTAGCTTTAGTAACTCTGCAACATGACTTTCAAACGTAATACAAACAGTTCATACATATGGATGGATGGCCGCGACCCACTGTCTGCCCGTCTGTCTGTCCGTCTGTCTGTCTGTCTCTCTGTCTGTCTGTCTGTCTGTCTGTCTGCCCGCCCGTCTGTCTGTCTGGCAACTGGCACCTAGCCGAGGAGTCCATTCGCCGCTTCGACAGTCGGTCGATCACGCAGAGCGCAGTCGAGCTTCGGTCTGTTTTGGGGCTCGACTTTGGTTTTGGTTTTGGTTTTGGGACTGGCCAAGCGCGGCTGCCATGCGCATCTGCTCAAGTATCTGCCAGATACTTTTGCCCAACTCGACTCGCGACTCTTAGCTGCAGCTTCAGCTTCAGCTTTGGCTCTGCAGCTTCAACTTTCAACTTTACCAAGTTATTTTGTCTGTTTGGCTTTATTCGCTTGTCTATTTGGGTTAGTCGCTGTCATTTTACAGTTAGGCTGCCCCTTGGCTGCCTGCCGTTGTTGTTGTTGTTGTTGCCGGTCGCACGTCACTTGTCATTGTGTTTGCCTTTTGTTTGTTTGCCGTTGCAAATGATGAAATTGAATTAATGCGCCCAGCATTGAAGGCTTCAAGTGCAGCAGCCACAGCAGCAGAAGCAGCAGCAGGAGCTGAGCAAACACTGCAAAACACCAGTGGAAACCGTGGAAACTCTGTGCACTGCACACCCCAAATCAAACACTCCCCAAAGAAGCATAAGCCGTAATCGGTTTACCGTTGACTCAGCACTGAGTGGCAACTCTGGCTGTGTGTCTCTGCCTCTGTCTCTATCTCTGTCGCTGTCTCTGCCTCTGTCTGTGCCTGCCTGACTGTCGATCGCACATTCGAGCACTCGTTGAGGCACTCGAGTGTGTGCGATCGCAACGTGTGCCGCTTTGTGGTGCAACTCGACAACCCTGGCCTCCTCGCATCCACTCGACTGTTGAGGGTGGTGAACTTTTGGACGTGACACTTGACGGCGGCGGGTTGAAGGTTTCCAGCACCAGCACAGTTTGCCCGGGTAAATATCGTACAAGCCAAATCGAAAGGTGCCCACAAAAGTAACGGTGTGTAGTAGAGTTGCCCTGCTGCTGCCTTGAGCTACAAAAAGAAGCTTGTCGCAGTTGCAGCTTCTCTGGACTTGCAAACTGTGTAGAGCTCTATCGATTTTAGAATGTTTGCTTTGCATTTTGGGAAGTATCTGAGGGTATTTCCTTCTCAAGGTTCAAACTCTGTAGGGTTGCCTGACTGCCAGACTGCTTTAGACCCTCTGCTTAGCTCTCTGTTTTTAGGAAGTACCTGAGGGTATTTCCTTCTCGTGGTGCAAACTCTGTAGGGTTGCCAGACTGCCTTAGACTCTCTGCTTAGCTCTCTCCCTTTTTGGTCAGTGCCTTAGGGTATTTCCTCTACGGAACCTAGTCTGCCTTATATACTTTTTGGAGTAATTGACTCGGAGTGCTCCCTTATAGCTATTAAAACTGCCAGCATTAACTCATTAACATTTAACCCTAACAACTAAGCTAATACTACCGATCGGATTGGGTTTTTTTTGGTTTCCCCGAAATCCTGCAACAAATGTTGGTTCGGCTAATTTGTTAGTTCCAGTTTTATTTTATTTAATTAGTTTATAGTCGGACTAAGGTCAGTCGACTGTTTAAAAGTAAAAAAAACATTAATATTTATAATTAATAATTTTAATTTAAAATTAAAATCTTAACTGTGAGAAAAGAAAGAAAAAAATAAATTAATTAAATTGAGTTGACACTGGGATAAAAAAATGAAATTTAATTTGTTAAAATTTTACTGTTTAACGTAAATTCAAACTTTAATTTTACATATATATTTAATCGGTATTTTAACTTTTAATTCATATTTAATTTTAATATAAAATAGTGTAATATTAATTTGTTAGTCAGGCCCGTTTATTAAAATAATTTGTTTTTTAAATAAATTAATTAATTTATATATCTAATTTTTATATTGTTCTTACCCCGTACAGTCGACTGTTCTTAGTTGACTTTAAATAAATAAATAAATAAATATCAGTCGTTTAATCCCTTTGCCCTTGCTTAGCTTTCCCTCTCTCCCTCTCTCTCTCTCTATCTCTATCTCAACTGCTTACCCCTTATCTCCCCTACTCAGTCCTTCCTCCTTCTTTCCCTCCCACTCGTGCTCTGGCGACCTTCGGTAGCTGTCGCTGTCGCTGCTGCTGCAGTGTGTGACCGCGGCCCATTTGCTGCGTTCCCATGACACCTGCCACACTCAGGTGCCGTTAGACGACACACACTCGCACACACTCGCACACACACACCCCCGCACAACTATTCGGGCTGTGGCTGACATTCATCAATCAGCTGCGGCTGATGTTCACACACAGTTTAACTGGTTCGCTCGTTCGACTGAGGCCAGTGAGTGCCAGGGCGAGTACTCATTCATGTTATTCATATCTCAGTTGCAGTTGCCTCTGCTCTTGCTGTTGGTGTTGCTGCACAATGGTTGTCAACGAGTCTCTTCCCTTTGCGCTGCCGTCCTCAGGTCTCAGGTCTCAGGTCCGTCCCCACAGAGTGTGGGGAATCTGTTACCCTTTCTCTCTGTGTCGAAACACAAACACACAAAAATACGAGAAATAACTTTGCCGTATACGAGTAGTGCCAGACAATGGCCCACAAACTGGGGCTGGCTCTGGCTCTGGCTCTCGCTGTGGCGACCAACCACAGTCGCTGTCGCTGTCGCTGTCGCCGTCGCAGTCACAGCTGAAGCCTGACTTGGACTTGCAAACACTTTCCAGTTACCAGCTTCAGATTCAGCTTCAGCTTCAGCTCCAGCTTCAGCTCCAGCTCCGTCTCCAGCTTCGTGTCAGGTGCATTCGCTATTGTCTTAGGCGCGCCCCCGCAGCAGCGCAGTCAACGTCAACGTCGACGTCGACGCCAACGGCAATGGCCCAAAAGGGTGAGCCAACATTTGGGTGAAGGTTGGCTGGGGCCAGCAAGGGGGGCAGGGGGGGGGGGGAGGAGCAACAGCGGGAGCTGCAGTTGAACGTGTTGTTCGGATTATCCGTGAGATAATTTCTTTTCGTCTGTCTTGGCTCGTCGTCTGCTGCTTCTCCTTCTATTTTCTCTGCTGCCTCCTCTGCTTGCTCTTCTTCTTCTGCTTCTTCTGCTTCTTTCTACTCTTCTACTTCTCTGCCTAGCTGTTTTTTGTTGTTGTTGTTTTTTTTGGCTCTATTGTGGCTACAAAACTGTCTTGTTCGCATTTGCTGCCTGTCAACGCTCGGACTCCCGCCCTCCCTCCCACTCTCTCTCTCTCCCTTTCCCTCTGCACTTGCTCTTAATACGTGTATGTGTGTGTGTGTGTGTGTGTGTGTCATGTGCAGGCCATTGCTATTATTCCTAATTTCGTTTTAAATCAGATCTCCCAGCAGCAGCAGCAGCAGCAGCAGCAGCAGTAACGACGTCGACGTCGACGTCAACCCAAACGCCAACGCCGCCTACTAAGAAGCTTGACATTCCTACTGCCTGCTTAGTTACCTGGCCTTACTTCCCCCTCTCCACCCCCCTCTCTCTCTCTCTCTCTCTCTCTTTATCGCTCTCTAGCGTTATCGCTTTTAGGCCAAGCGCCGGCAGCCTCAACTGAAGTTTTGGGCTAGCGGCTAAAAAGGCCAAAAGGGGTCCAAGCCAAAGCCAAAACCAGCGTGGCAGTGGCAGTGGCAGAGGCGGAGGCAGCGCCAAAGCTGGCGCAGATCAGGCCAGGGCAGGTTAGGGCCATTGTGTTGCTGGAGGATTTGCAGCAACTGCAGCAGCAACAGCAGCAGCAACAGCAGCGCCAACAATTGCCTTCATTTCGTTTTATTTTCTATTTGTTATGGCTTTTCTCTTAATTTGAGGTCGTGAGAATCATGGCTAATTAATTGACTCGCTGACTGACAGAAACATACACACACACACACACACACACACACAAGCGTTGCATTGCTGGACCATTTGACTGTGCCAACTGCAACAGTTGCTGCTCGGCAAGTCTCATTGAAAGAGAAATACTTATTCTCTAGCATTGCTTTATCTGTTTATATAGATCAGTGACATATATGTATGTACTTTATATAATAACATTATAGATTACATTGATTTAATATGATATATTGTTATATATACTGAGTAATCAGATCAATTGAGTATTATTTGTAACATTTTGAAGCTAACAAAGAATCGAAATAAAAGTTTTAAAATATTTTAAGAATGAAGATCATATCTAAAAGTTACTCCCATCTTTTGTTAACTCTCTATATTTATTTAATTACTATATAGTCGGACTAAGGTCAGTCGACTGTTTAAAAGTTGAAAAAAAAAAAAAATTAATAGTTATAATTAATAATTTTAAATTAAAAGTAATATCTTAACTGTGAGAAAAGAAAGAAAAAAAGGAATTAATTGAATTGAATTTGACACTGGGATAAAAAAATGATACTAAATACAATAAAAGTGTTTATTAATTTTATTTTTACTTATTTCTTTTTATTAATTTTCTTTCTTTTTTCTTTTCTTCTACAATATATAAGTTGATAATAGTTTTAGAAAACTGAGCTATGATATACCATGTATAATATATAGAAACAGTTTCAACAGTTTCTATAAAACTTCTCGAGAATTTCGCTTAATTCTTTGTGGCTTCCATTTGAAGACGAGTTCGGAACTTGTTTAATTACTTGCACTGGCAACTGTTGTTATTGCTATTGTTGGTTGTTGTTGTTGTTGCATGTGTTTCAAATTATGTTAATATCAGTGGAAAATCCAATGGCAAAACAATTGGGCTAAAAATTGGTTGAGTTCTCAGATTGTTGAGACGAGCCGAGTGAAATGAAGAAAGCGGCAAGTTGCTGTTGCTGCTGTTGTTGCCCTTTCGTGTTGCTGCTTCCGCATCGATTTTCACATTGGCCACTGCTGCTGCAAGTTGATGTTGCTGAGACTGCTGTTGAGACTGTTGCTGCTGCTGTTGCTATTGCTGTTGCTGTTGTTGTCTCTTCCTTAAGTTCATTACAATTTATTTTTATGTGTAATGCAATTATTGCTGTTGTTGTTGTTGCTGCTGTTGTTGCAGTTGCAGTTGCCGTTGCTTTTGTTTTTGTGTTTAATGTTTATTCGCGCTACTTGGCGGGGGCGTTTGCAGCAACAGCAGCAACAGCAGCAGCAGCAGCAGGAGGGTTGTGGGAAAGGGGAGATGGCAGGGGTCCACTGGGTTGGCGTTGGGTTATTCAGCGAGGTCTTTGTTACACTCTCGGACATGACAACGGAGGCACGACCACGACACGTTGCGAATTTGCCACGAACGTTTGGCTGTTGCTCTGGGGCAGGCAGAAGTGGCAACAGCAGCAGCAGCAGCAGCAGCGCTTTGCTGGCGGGCAGTGGGCGGTGGGTTGACCTGCCGTTGCACCAAATACAAACACACACACACACACACACACACACACACACACAGTCACACATCTGGCGCTGCAGATCGCGCGATTTCTTAATATGAGAATATTCCCACCATTGTCTTGGCCTGCTCTGCTCAGCTCCGCTCTGCTCCACTCTGGTCTGGCCTGGCCTGGCTCGGGAGTCGGGCCTGGCCTGCCCTGGCGCTGCTGGGGTGAGTGACTCGACGAGAAGTGACGGCGACAAACCGACGACGTCAATGTCCACTCCAGCCCATCCTCAGGCTCTGCTGCTGCTGCTGCTGCTGCTGTTTGCTCCCACTGCCCAGCGGATTCGATTGCATGCGAGCTGGCCATGCCTCCACTCGTTGCCCCATTTAGCACTCGCGCTACCCACGAGCGCCGTTTTGAATGTGCCTGCCAGTTGCAGTTGCAGTTGCTGCCGATGTTGTTGCTGTTGCTGCTGCTGTTGCTGTTGCTGCTGATGTTGGTGTGTGGTTTGGCGCTGCTTTAATTCCAGTTATGCGAACTTCACTTCTTTTTGTTTTTGTACTCGTAAACATTGCAAATTCCCGAGCGCATTCACATGAATGCAGCAACAGCAGCAGCAACAGCAGCAACAGCACAACAACAGCAACAACAACAGCAGCAGCAACAGCAACTGCAACGGTGGCCCTTTTTGCTGGGGCCTCCAGGGGTCATTACTGGTCACTGGCAGCTGCCACCTGGTGAACGGTTCCCGTTTCTCCAACTCGCGTGCAACTCCACAACTGCAACGCCAGCAACACCAGCACAACACGTGGCCAACAGTCAACGGATCCGAGCGTCAGGTTGTTCTCACCATTTGCCGCTTGTCGCTTGGCTAATTTATTTGCATTCGCCTCTTTCTTTTGTACTTTATTTTCCCTCTCCGCCTTTCTTAATTAATAATTTATGCTAACACCCCTCTCTCTCTCTCTCTCTGTCTCTCATCTCTTTCCATTTGCAGGTGAGTCTAACGGTTAACGGGACCGCAATGTGCGTTTTGGGAGCAGGCATTAAGCAGTGAAGTGAAGTCTCCCACCAGATGCAATTATACGCCTAGTTGGGTCTATGCTAATTCTCGTAGACCGATCGCAGCAGTTTGGGGAAGGGGCCCGCTACACCTGATCGTCGATCGGTCGGAGCAAGTATAATGAAAGAAATACGATATATATAAACTGATCAAGGAACAACTTTTGCGATCTGTTTGTGCTAGTGAGGATCACTTCGATAGTGATCGCTACAGCAAAGACTGCGATCATCGAAGTACAAGTTGCGTTCTGCATATTCATGCCCTTTGTCTCTATCTTTCGCGATCAGTGATCAGTCTAGAGATCGGTGGTTTGGTAGTATATATATATATGTATATATACATACGTACATCATATCGTAAGTTCTTCTCTCGCTTTATGTTCGATCGATTCCTTACTTCTGCTTCTTTCTACGATCGCTCGCAATTGGCTGCGATCGTTCAATTCCCTAAAAATAGTCCAAACTCACGCACACACACAAACACATACGCACACTTGCAGTGCTACCTTATTACATACAATGGACACCTGCAGATCGATCGAACAATTGATCAGTCGAGGATTAACATAGATTTTCCCACAATTTTCTAACAAAGTACCAACAAAATGCCCAACATTTGTTGCTCTTTGCCGGAACCAGTTTACAATTTCATTATCGCGTATTCCTCTCTCTCTCAATGTGTGTGTGTGCGAATTTGAGTGCCCCCCACTCCTCGACAGAAACGATCGCTGCTTATCCCATTACACTAAGCGCATATGCAGCCGCCGAGGGGTCAGCGAGGATCGTCCGCTGCTACTGCAGGCACTTGTTGGGTCGCCTCATGTTTCACACAGTGAGGCACACAGACAAAGGCCCTCAGCGAGGACATTGTCCTGGTGCTGTGCTGTTGCTGTACTACGTGCTACTTGAGGCTGCCCGCTGCAGTACAGGCATACAGGTGCCTCCTTGCCTCCCTCGATCGTCTTCCTGCTCACGATTAGCTGCCGCCCGCGAAAAACTGCAACGAGTGAGAAGGATAATTGGAGAGTGAGACAGAGTGAGAGAGAGGGGAGAGATATGTGCAAAAGGAAATTTCATGTGTCATGGGAAAAGCGAGCAGGTGCTGTCGGTACTGCTGAGTTGAGCTGGGCTGGGGTCCGCGGCCTCTGCATATGAGGAACGCTTGCTGCACTAGATCGCTCGGGGAGTAATTGAATTGATCGTGATTTGCCATTGTTGCCTCGCTGCGCTCCGTTTCTGCATCAGGATGAGGATGAGGATGAGGATGCAGATGCAGTCTGGCAACTGGCAACTGATGTTGTTGTTGTTGTTGCCATTGCGATTTTCCTACCTGAAACGCAGCTAACGGGAGCTGCTCTCTCGCCAAAGGACAATGACAATGCGCATTTTCTGCTCATATTTGCAACGTGTCACCCGGAAAGATGCTTGAGAACATTTCTCAACCCAGTGGATCTTTCTTCTCTCCCCCCCCCACCCTCTCTTCAGCGCACATTCTGCTCTTTCTTTTTTACTTTTATTGCCAGCGAATGTTTTTTGGTGCGTGAGAAAAAGGATTAAGGATTGTCGCCTGAGGAGTACGAACAAAGAAGCAGCCGAAAGAGGTGTGCAAATTTCTGTGTGTGTGTGTGTGTGTGTGTGTGTGTCTGATAGGGGCAGCTGAACTTATTGCCAAATGAGCGATCAATAAAATGAAATAAATATTTGCAGAAGGGATTCCAAGTTCGTGCTGGAAGAGAGAGAAATAAGAATTAATAATTAAAACTATTTTATAAAGAATATAGGAGAGTTCTAGAAATATATATGAAGTCTTCATATATAAGAAGCACCCTTACTTTAAATTGAATAATGACAATCCTTTGCTATAGCTAAAGAACTTCTTTAATAGAGGATTAGTTAGTAAAGATCTGGATAATGCAACTAAATACATATTTAAATACATATTTGCAGAAGGGATTCCAAGTTTGTTTTGGAAGAGAGAGAAATAAGAATTAAAAAGTAAAATTATTTAATAAAGAATATACAAGAATTATAGAAATATAGTACGTCTTCATATATTTAAATTTAAATTGAATAATGACAATTCTTTGCTATAGCTAAAGAATTTCTTTAATAGAGAGTTAGTTAGAAAGTCTTTAAGAGAGATTGCTAAGTAAAGATCTGGATAATGCAACTAAGTTATTATAGATAGGAAATCTTTTTTAAATCTGTTGCATGGTAACACTGCTTCCCCCTCTCTCTCTCTCTCTCTCACGTGTCTGCGTGGCATTCGATTGTTAATCAAGGAGAATCAATTGGCAAAATGTCAACCGTACGGGGAGGGGGAGAGAGGGCGACTGCCACTGCCCACTCTCGGAGTCTGCCAACTCTGGCTGCCCCGCGATAAGCATCGAGTTCTCACGAACTCTTATTGTCGTCTCGAGTCAAGAAGAAGCACAGGGCAGCAGGACAGCGCTGCACTGGGAACTGGGAACTGCAATTGCAATGCAGATGCAGTTGGAGCTACTTTACTTTATTGGGCGCCGCGCAGTCACGTGAGCTACGTGGGCTGCCCCGGGATGGAGAAATTAATGTGCTCTGCCCCACTCTGGCTGACAATTTGATGAAAACTGAACACAGTCTTCGTTTTGGTGTTCGATCACAAATCGAGCGTGAAATATGAGCGGAGGGCACGCCCCAACTAGAAATGGAAAAGTACCCTGTGGAAATAGTGGAAGTTGTTGTTGTAGCTGGGCACCTTGAAGATCCAAATACAGTTGGGCCGCTGACCCAATTAGCCAACTGCGACGACGACGACGACGCGGCAGATAAGCCGCCGCGATGAGTCGCAGTTGGCGGTACTGAGTTTCTGTTGCTGTCAGTCTGTTTTTGAATTCAAGGCGCATGCGCAACCCGTGGATAAAGATAGATGCGGGACATGTGGAAATCCCCCGAAAGTCTAATTAAATTGTTAAATGAAATTAGCTAAATATAACCCCGCTCCCCTCCCCCCTTGGCACCAGTTTAACCCTTTTCCGTCATCGCCCGCATCGAGGGCTGCGTGACATAATCATAATGCAGACCAGGGAAGCCGATCAGGGTGTGCTGCATGCATCGCGATTTGCTGCGCTGGTGATGCAGTTCGATAAATCGAATTGAATATCGAAATTTGATTAATGAGTTCAGCCAATTTTATGTCAGCAATCTGATACCGTTCCCAGGGGCATGTGGCAAGTTGTCCAGCATAGTTATGCAGGTCTATCGACTATCGATAAATGCTGTATGCATAACAATTGAATGTTTTCTTAGTAAGATCCTTTAGCAGGCTATCGACTATCGATAAATGCTGATGCATAACAATGAATGTTTTCCTTAGCATAAGTACGTATTCTGGAGCCACGAGTTCCATTTCGTCAGCATATTTCATATTTTCTAGATATGCAGGTCTATCGACTATCGATAAATGTTGAATGCATAACAATTGAATGTTTTCCTTAGCATAAGTACATATTCTGAGCCACGAGTTCTATTTCGTCAGCATATTTCATATTTTCTAGATATGCAGGTCTATCGACTATCGATAAATGTTGAATGCATAACAGATATAAGTTTTCCTTAGCCTAAGTACATATTCTGAGCCACGAGTTCCATTTCCTCAGCATATTTCATATTTTCTCGACATTTTGTCTTTGATCTGCTGCGCCGATAACTTATCGATAACTGAATTTGCCTAATTTATGGCTATGACCCACACAGCTGGCACGCTTTACCTTTAACTGGACCACCAACACATGCTGCAGCCACTGCTGCCACGCCTCCACATGCTTTGGCGGCATCTGTGGACACTTGTTCGATTGCGATTGCCATCAACTAAATGAAGAGTAGGAGAAGGAGGAGGAGGAGGAGCAGTTTACCCGATCGCAATTAATATTTATGATCGCCATCAAAACATAGTTTCTTTATATGTCTGTCTCTCTCTCTTCCCCACTCTCCCTCACCCTCTCTTTTGTTGTGACTAGTCGCCCTCACCCTCAAAACTGGCCTCGCCCTCGTCCTCATCATAAAGAGAACTCGCCGCTTCGGCTGCTTGTGGGCGTACGCATTGTTTGCTGGCATGTCCTCAATGTCAGCGCCGTTGTCCCTTGGCCACTGGTCAGCAACAACAACAGCAATAACAAGAACAACATCAACAACAACAATAACAATAAGACAACATTAACAACAGTTTGTCCTGCTGTTTGTTTTGCTTCTCTTGTTGTTTGTTTTATTGCGTGTAAATCACAGTTGGATAGAGGCACCTTAAGTGCAGCCCAATTCGTTTGCCATCATTGCAGGTAGAGGGAAACATTTTCACGAGATAAACGTTGATTCAGAATGTCATAAAAGTAAAACTTTTTGTATGTTTTTCTTAAGTTGTTTGGCATCATTTGCAGATACTGAAACTTTAGCAATAATTGCGTTGCATTTCACATGTTTCAATTGTCAAATTGTGGTTTGTCAGATGTAACTGATTCGTAGCTGTAAACGCATATTTAATATGCAATACAGAGTGTTTCATTCGACTTGTTCCACTGCCAACTACTCATCGAAAATGCAACCCACGTACTGTCGCCACATTGAGGCTGCGCCCCAAAGCTGAACTACGTAAGCCAATTCTGCCGCCAAGCGACCACGTCCAGCAGATGAAAAAGATGAAGATGTGTCACTTGAGTAATTGTTGCTCTACGCCGCAGTCCCCCGGGTGACCCCCCTCCTTCCCTCCCTCTCTCTCTCTGCCTTCTCTTTGACTTGGCTTATTTTCCCATTTCTATTTTCATTTTCATTCAAAAGTTTTGTTTGTGTTTTGTTACTTCTTCTTCTTCTTCTGCTGCCTGCCGCCTCCTACGCTAGGGGAGCATTGACAACGGGGGGAGCGGAGCGGGGGCGTGGCTGGCTCGGACATGTGTGTGCGCAGCTTGTGTCGCTTTGTTGCCACGTCCAGTTGCACAATCTGCGTGTCAATGCGTCGCCTGATCCCATCACAGCGACGCTCCCAAGAGACCCAATTTGAGTATACTATGTAAGAGTTTGTGACTGTATGTGTGAGTGTGTGTGCGTCTGTGTGTGTGAGTGTGTGTGAGTGTGTGTGATCGTTTGGCATGTCCAAAACGCTGGACGCTGTCACAACGTGCAGCTATTTGGGCACTTTGTCTTCATCGTTGAGGTCTCCTTCCCCCTCCCCCCCCTCTCCCTCTCTCTCTCTCTCTCTGTATCTTTCTCCCTGGCGGTATCTGGGCTCGCATCTTTGTATCTTGTTGTATTTTGTACACTGTATCTGCATCTGTATCGGTGCGTGTTTTGTATCTGATTGTTTAGCTCGTCTTCGTCAGTTTTCGTCTCAGCTTCTTCACGGTGTCTCCGTCTACTTTCGCATACGTGATCCACAGTTGTCCGAGCCGAGACCTGTGTCCACGTCCAATGACAACATTTCATCATCATCATCATCATCATGATGATCGTCTTCATTATCGCGATCGTTTTTGGTGCGGCACACATAAAGCAAAAGGAGCACCTTAACAATAATTGTCAAAAACGCATTTGACGAGGCCTCAATGGACGACAGACTCCCTCGCCCTGCCCTGCCATGCCCTGCCCTGGTCTGGTCTGCCCTCACTCTGTCTGGCCTCGGTTATTATGCATGAGACTCGGTTACGACTATGACACGTTTATTTCATTGTCGTTATAGCCAAAGATCTTTGTTGCTGGGAATTAGCAAAGTAAGCAGCACCACTCTCAGACAGTGAGAGAGTGAGAGAATGAGAGAGAAAGATGGAAAAGAAACTGATTGATACGCTTCTTTATGACAGCCGCAGCTCGAATTAGTTTTCCTTGAGTCCCGCATGGGTCAAGCAGGTTGCGATTTGTAGAAAATCCATGGAACTGAAACAGAACAACGCACTTTATACGACAAAGAGCGTTATTTCATTTAATATAATACGATTCAATGGAAAACCCGAATATAGTTGTGAACAGTTTTTGGTTTTTTATATACATTTCACTGTGCTAAGTTCAATATCTTAACGATTTTGCCGTTTTTATTATAAAGAGAAATATATAGAATATATTTTCATTAAATATCTAGACATTTTTGCTGAAGACTCTTCTTTATCTAAATAGAAGACTCTCTTGCCTACTTTCTTGATGACTTCCTTGTATTTTCATAAAGTTTACTATCTTAACTTCTTAACTGTGCTTTTGTTTTAATAAAAACTATTTATTTCTATAAAATATCTACACTTTTTTCTTATAATATCAATATGTAATGAATATATAATACATATTTCTTCCTCTTTCCTTTTTCGATTGTTTTTTCATCATTTGAATATCTTTGCAATGGAAATCTCCTCTAAATATTTCCTCAGTTCGGAAAAACGTTACCAGTCTTAGCGCCAGTTTCCTTCGGAATAGTAAACCGTTACATTCCATCACATATCATTCTAATTAAGATTGGTTTTTTTTCCCTGACTGTTTCTAGTTTTTCTTCGCATAGCTATCGAATTTCCATAGTCGTTTTGGCTGTTTTCTTTTCTGGATTCTGTTCCCGTTCTGTGATTCGTTAAAGTGCGCAGTATCTACAGGATTGGGATCTTCAACACGCAACGGTAAACCAAACTTCCCGAACCAGAAGAATTATGCAAAAATCAAAGAAAAAAGCGTTGGTAACTGGAAGGGGGTACCCGAACTGGCAACTGCGGGTAACCCGTTCAAGGACTCATAAATTTTCTGTTAAAAACAAATGCATTCTCAGTTTTTTTCTGTATCTTCCTGGGGATTTGCTCATTTAAACGAAAACTGCCGAAATAAAATTGAATATCAACCGAAAATTATCGTCGGGAACGGAGAAAAAAAAAAAAGAAATGAAGACAGAAGAATGAACCGGAGACGACAATTGCCTGTCTTGGTGCAGGCTACCCTACTGTGCCAGGGTGTGTCGTCTTCGTTTTTTTTTATCATGCACCCAGTCAACTTTCTGCATCTTGTGCCTGCTTTGCTTGGGGTGGGGTGAGGTGAGGTTGGGTGAGGTTTTTTTTCTTATATCATTGTTGAATTGAATTAAAAAAAGCGACGGTAATCAATGCGCAAGGGAGGGAGGGAGAAGGAGAAGGACGCACAGCCGGCGCGAGGGTCCTGGTACTGTTCACGGTATGCTGCCTAAATCAAATGCAAAATCTTGTCTGCTTCACATGTGACAACGGCTACCCCGAACCACAGCCAGACCCAGACCCAGGCCTGCCCTGTCCTGCCCTGCCGTGGTCCACCCCAAGCGCCGTGCAACGCTTCATATCTTGGGAAAATCTTGGCCACCACCCAAAAGAAACGCCGCGACTGACAGTTAGAAAACAACTCACAAAAAAAAACACACACACAAGAAGAAGAAGAAGGAGAACAAGAAGGAAAACAATAAGAGCAAAAAACAAAAACAACACAAGGACGCACACACACACACACGGACGCAGGACACGCACGAGGGGCATAAAAAATTAATAAAAAAAATTTGCATAGAAAAAAAAATGCCGTTACACACACACACACGCACGCACGCAACACGGTTGGTCAGGGGGGTGGGGGCATTGCGCCTACCTGAGCAGGCAGAGGAAACGACGAAAAAAAACAACGTCGATCCACAGCGCGGCACCCTCCGGGCCTGGGCACCGTTTTTTGCAGGGTTGCAAAATCTACGCGAAAAAATTAAAAGAAGATAAAAGAAAAGAAAACGAAACTGAAATCGTTGGGAAAACTTGAAGAAGAAAACGCCGAGCAGGAAGCAGCAGTAAGAGGGGGATGGGGAGGAGGAGGGAAGAAAAAAACGTCGATCGCTCGATTGGTAAATTGCATAAAAAATTGCAAGGCTGCAGGCGGCGCTGCCTGGTGCGATACTATTGCACAGTTCCTGCCCCCTTTTCCTTCCTTCTTTCTTTGGTGACATTTCCCCTTCCCCCTGCCTCTTCCCATGCCCCTGCCTTGACGCATTTCCATGCGTTGTCGTTGATTAAGCGCACAAAGGCGGCACACACGGGTTCTTTTTTACGGCATTGTTGCCTGGCGGGCACTGGGGGAGGGGAACGGGGATAGGGACAGGGACAGGGACAGGACATTAGCAGCATCCTTTCTCGGCTCGGCGACTGCGCAGCCGTCGCTGCCAGGGTAAGGCGATTGCAAGAAATGCGCGCGCAAAAAAAACTCAGCTACCCCCGAGAAAAGGATTAAGCTGTATAAGAAAAAAAACACTCGCACACACACACACACACACACAGTCGAAGAGAAAAGGAAGAAATCTCAATTGAAAGAAAAACTATTACGGCATCCGCTGGCTATCTTGCAGCTCACTCTCCCGCTCTCTCTCTCTCTCCCTCTCTCTTACACTGCCTGGCAGCATTTTCTATTCTTAGCTCAGTCAAAGGAGTTGCATCAGTGGATGGGAAGGGAATGGAAAGGCAAGGGAAGGGGGGGCAGCAACGACCGCCACGCTTATTGCGCAGCTTCCACATGGACCAAAGGATCCGTGCTCTGTTACTGATGATGCTCCTGATCTCTCCACGACTGCGCACATGCGCCTCTCGCGCTGTTGCGCAGAGGGCAACAAACCTTTCAATGGATGCGCAATGTAGGATTATGAGCGACAGTGAGAGAGACACTGAGAGAGAGAGAGGGAGAGAGTGGGAATGATAGAGTTATAAAGGGGGATATGGCAGAGGGGGAGATCTCTATTCAGCTACTTCACATTGCGATTTGGGAGAACTAGTAACTGCCATGAACCAGAATCGAAAGAGATACAACATGCATACCAACTTCATAGAGTGAGAGAGGAATGTTGAGCAGTTGCTTGGTGAATGTATCTCTATAGATGTGTTAAGCTACAAAGCTGACATACTTAGATGACAAACTTGTGTTATGTTTAGTTTTGTTACTTTCTTTAAGTTGGTATTGATTAGGTTAGATTTGTTGAGTGAACCTAATGAACTCACTTTCTATCTAAACATCTAAATAAATTTGTTTAAAAACGACAGAAAACTAACTGCATCCCAATGGCAATAACCCTTTATAATATACATTTGGTCTTCTATAATATGAAATACCATACCAAAAGCGCAAGTTAATACAATTTAAAGTTTTCTTTCCAACACGTTGCAGATCTTGTTACATCACTCTTTGGTTAACGATTATTTAATCTATAAAATGACAACCAATAACTTGAAAGACTTGTTTCCAATAAGGATTTAACTAGATTTGCTAAGATCTTCTAATCATTCTAATCATTATTCAATTAGATACTTACTATCCATATGGTCTGTCCGTCCGTCCGTATGAAAGCCTAGATCTCAGAGATTATAGTAACTAGGGCTTTTAAATTTGCTGTTAATATATGTTACTGTCGCGCGCAGATAGAGTTTATTTTAGATTTTGACCACACCCTCTCCCGCCCTCGTAAATCCATAAAAACCGAGCTGGAAGTGTAATTTAAATGCAGTTTTGTTCATATTTGGTAAACATAAAAGCTATCAATGTTTGAATGAATTCTGAAAATATGGTTGCGATTGGATCATTAACATAGAAATTATTAAAGAAATCTTTATTTTGAAGACGATCATGAATTAGTTGCCCAAAGTATGCAACACAAAATACCCTGAACATAGAAGTTAGTCTAGCACACTCGACTGTGGCTTTTGTGCTTGCTTTAGATCGTTTTAAAAGATATTTAGAGAGAGAGGGAGAGAGAAGAGAGAGTTACTATAACCTTATGCGAAGAGTGTTATAATGATGCTATAAAACAACTAAGCAAAAACTATAAAAAAGAGTTTATATACTAAATATTTCCTTCGTTGCACTCAAACCAATATTGATAAAGATGTTCACAATAACTGAAGTTCACTCACTTAATTAGGGAAACTAGCTGCCTTTCTTATACTATATATTCTATATAAATATATACTATATAATTATGCTAAATCAATATATATTCTACATTTATAGTAAGTATTTAAATAACAGTTGCAAACTGTTTGATTCAAGTTACCCTTGTCCCACACTCCCCTTCCTCTCCCCCCCTTCCCTGTTGCTTTGCTTTAGTTGCAGGCTGCGCTCAGCCTGTTGCCCGAAGATCTTCAGCTATTATTATCTCAGGCATGTTGTTGTTCTGTTGTTGTTGTTGTTGTTGTTCGCGTTGTTGTTGCTGCTGTTGGAACAGCTCAATTTGGTGGCAGGGCACGCATGTGCAACAAGGGGCGCGGGTGCGGGAGAGCGGGAGAGCACAACATGGCAGGAGCGCCAACAAAAAAAAAAAAAGAAACCAAAACCAAAATGCTGCGTTGACGTTGACGCAGCGCAGCGCAGTCGACGCTGGCAGCGCCGCTGGCCAAGGGAGCAGAGCTGGAGAGTCCAAAAGATGTTTTCATCCCCCTTTTTCTTAGCGACGTCCACTAGCTGCACGCACACACACGCACACATGGGCGCAGACACATGTGTGTGTGTAGTGCGAGCGACAGGACAGGGAGAGGGAGAGAGGGAGAAAGAGCGCAAGCAGCAACTACCCCGCGTGTGTGTGACGTACACACGTTTTTTTTTTGGTCGATGCTCTGTCGCTGCACGGACCGAGGGCGACCGCCGGCGAGCAACGCTGCGTCAGCGTCAGCGTCAACGTAAGCAGCGACAGCACAGCCTCAGCCACAGCCACAGCACATGGACGAGCGTGTGAGCGAGAGGCAGAGGCAGAGGCAGCGACTGAGACTGAGACTGAGGCAGGACCGTCGACCGTCGAACCGAGACCGAGGCCGGCAACGACCGTCACAGGAAGACTTTCGATTGTCAGTCCACGTGAAGCCTCTGTGGGGTCAACAACACACGCGCTCTGCCACGCATCAAGGACGCGCTCAAGATCCTCTTCTCAGTGTGGCTTGACGAGCTAAACTAAAGACGAGTATTACGAGAATCGATCGAGTTCGAGTTCGAGTTCCAAGTGAATCAAATACTTTTTTTTTTTTTTTGAAATCTCGCGGACCTCGCACACCACGCAGGACAATTGGATTACCTACGATCGTGTGTGCGTCTTCGGTCCACGAGAAACTACAAGAACAACAACAAAAACAAAGAAACAATATTTTTTTTTGAGAAAATCAGCAATTTTGTGATGTGCTAAAGAAACGATAAAAAGTTAAAAACTGATTGAAACAAAACGAAACAATTTTTTTTTTAATGCTAAAGTGAAATTGAAACGCCAAGAAAAATGTACAACAAAATGTTATCGATCAGTGAGGATCATGGATTCCGTTCGCTGAGCCGTAAGTGTTGCCAAAATGAAATGTGGGGGGAGCACTCAGGGGAGTCTCTTGGAGTCATTTCTTATCAACGAACTCTCTCTCTCTCTCTCTCTCTCTCTGTCGGGGGCGATTGACGATCTACGCATCATTTCTTGGAATTCACCTCACCTTACCTTTCCGGTTGTTCTTCTGCTGTTTCGGTCTTTAATCATTTGCCGTCCCCTCCTCCCCCACATCACAATTGGGGGGAGCACATTCGTTTTTTTCTTCTGCTGCTCTCGCTTTTTTTTTCAAGCTGCCTTTTTTCATTTTCTGTCTAAATTTTGTTTTCTGTTATTTTGATAAGCGCCGCGTACCAAGAAGGCAACAACAATAACAACAATGGGAACAACACAGCAACAGCAACAACAGCAGCAACAGCAACAATTATAAGCCCAACGCACCCGCACCCACACACAGAGCACAGACAATCTGAGATACATTCAGTGTACATATGCTTATATGGCAGACCTACCTTCCTATATCTATGGCAGCTATATAGATCGCGGCTATTTACATATGCCATGTCCGTTGTCGTTCTCGTTCCCCCTCCTCCTCCTCCTCCTACACCTCCTCCTACCTTCTCATTCTCATTCTCGTTGACTTTTCGGGGAAATAAAACAAACTGCGCGCCGTCGCACCACAAAATGCAAACACAAATACAAATACAAATATTTTAGCAACAACAAGAACAACAACAAAGCGACCTGGAAAATATGTGAAAAGAAAATTAAAACATTACAACATGTCAACAACAACAACAGCAAGAAACAGCAACAACCTTATCATAGGCCTCACTGGGCAAACAGTTGGCGGCCCTTTTTGAAACTGGGCGACAGCAGAAAGACGTGTCTGCAGTTATCGATAAAAGTTATCGAGGTGCAGTTTTTTGGGGAGCTATACTTGTTTAAGCTTCTCTGTGTAGAGCTTCTTCATCTAGTTGTGGTTTCCAATTGGCCATGTCGATAGTAAATACACAAATATATCGATAACCAATTACTGCTACTTTGATGACTTTCTTCAACTTGCATAAGTTGCTCAACACTTGCCACATAAACTTGACACATTCTCATGCATTCTCATTTCTTCACTCATCGATATGTGTTATCGATAACTGTGTGAGTTGGCATTCAATCAAATTGTAACCGCAAGTTTCTATTGCCTTGTACCCATTTCCTTTTCACAAACTTATCAGCCGCGCGTCGCGCTAGTGTTGGCTGTACTCGCACACACACATACTCGGGCAGACAACACTCCCGCGCACACACACTAGGCACACACACACACTATGCACACACAGGCGGCATGTGTGTGTCCAGCTTTGGCTTGACACGGCGGCATTTTGCAGCTTTGCTCGCTGCAGAACATTGCTTAATTTGTTGTTGTTGTTTTTATTGTTGCTAGGCATATATCATATATGGAGCACATGTAGGCGTGAGTGTGAGTGTGTGTGTCAGCCAGCGTGAGTGTGTGTGAGTGTATGGGCACATTTAATACTCGCTTCCAGGCCGACTATATTTGCATATGGCTCATTCACTCAACCTCAACCTGGCGGACTGTTTGTTTGTCCAGATACACGCACACACACACATATCTGTGTGTGTGTGTGTGCAGGCACATGCGGGTGTTATCAGCAGTCGGCGTTGGCTTTTGCCTGCGCCACCCTCATTGGAGCACACGCGATACCAAGCCAGGGGCACCTGGCCAGGCATAGCCACAGTCTGCCAGCCAGGAACGGGGGGCAGGCAGGGGTGGGAGAAGGGCTGCAGGGGGCAGGGGGGGCACTGCAACGGCCACCAGGTAAAAACAACGTAGGCAAATAAAACCAAATTTGTATGCTAAAACACTTTGCGACAGCGACGCTGGCGTTGATAACAGCACAGACCAAGAGAAAGAGAAAGAGACACCCACACCAGGCCAAGGGGCGAGGGGCTAGGGGGGAGGCGTGGCATGCATGTGTGTGTGTGGCGTTGTAGTTTCAGCTGCCACGCAACACCTTTTGCCCGCGCTGTTGTTGGTTATCCACGTACATAATTTGTTTAAACAAATTAAGCGACCGCGAGCGACGCGACTCAGTCGACGCTTCTTGCTGCCAGCTGCCTGACGTCGCTTTGTCACTGTCGCTGTCCCTGTGTCGCTGTGTCTCTGGGTGTGTATTGGTAGTGGACACACACACACACACACACACGCACCGCACACACCAACACTGTGTCCTTATCGCAACAAAATTTCGAATTTGTTTAACCTTTTTTTTTCCACATTTTTTGTTAACTTTTGAAATGAGCCAAAAAAACGAGAACAACAACAATAACAACAACCTAGAGGCAGCGCAAACAAAATGTGGCTCAGTGTCTTTTTACATTTTTGTATTTTCTTTTCTTTTTTCAATATTTACACAGCATTTCTTCTCCACAACAACAACAGCAACAACAATAAGAACGATAAATGCGCCTTGTTTTTTCGGTACATAATTTATTTGTCTATAGACAACGAAATGGAGCACTTGGTGTCATAATAATAATAACAATAATAATAATGTTAATATAATGATGATGTTCTTCTTTTTGTTCTGATTGTTGTTGTGTTGTTGTTGTTGTTCTTCCGCTTCTGTCTCACTTTGTGTTCCGCCTGAAGCTGAGCACATTTTCAAATTGAGCTGGAGATGTTTTAGAATTTATTTAATTGCTTGACAAATAATTTATATTGATTAAATAGAAGCATAATATATATCATATATCAATATATATGTGCATATTTATTGTATGTCTGTATATATAATATGTACATATATCTTCTTGTTCATTTCAAGTCTGAGACTTTCTTTCTTTCCAAGCTCAAACTCGCTAGAAATTGCAGTCAGAAAGCAAAACTTAAAGTAGCAACGACTTCAAGCTAATTGTGACTGTATGTATATGTGTGTGTATATGTTCAGGTCTGTGTGTGTGTGTGTGTGTGTGTGTGTGTGTGTTGGGGCTGACCTTCCGCTGGCCGCACATCAAAGCTGCAGATGGCACATTTGCTCCTCCATTGTGTTTTGTGCGGCTTTTCGACAATTTTCCGTTGTTTTTCAGTCGCCATTTTTCATTTGACGACTGCCTGCACTCGGCTGGAGTGTGTGCCAGTGTGTGCTGGTGTGTGGCTTGTGCTGGTGTGTGTGTGTGGCACCTAAAAACAGTCGACCGTGTGGCGCTCTTGCCTGGTTTTTATGACCAGCCTTGCCCAGTCGAGCACCCAATCAGGCTGGCAACCCCCTTACCAAGCACACTCCACAGCCCTCGCACACTGCCCCTGCCCCTGCCACATGCCACTGCCCCTGCCACCTTCACTGCTGCTTCCTCAGCGAGCCACAAGCTCAGCCAACTCGACTGGCCCATAACCTTTTTGGCCATAAAGCGCGCGTCCTTTGCGCACATGTGTATGCCTCTGTGTGTGTGTGTGTGTGGGAGTGGGGCATAAATTAGCACAATCAACGTATTGTTTTCTGCCTGTGCCACGCCTGCAAGCACAGCAACCAGGCGCGGAGTGCGGGCAAGTAGTGGCCCAAGCAAGGGAGGCAGGGGGGAATAGCAACGTGCAGTCAATAACATGAAAATGTTATAAATAACAAAAATACGAGCCAGCACAGGCACACACACTCACTCTCTCACACAGATACACACAGACACACTTGTGTATCTGTATCTGTATCTTTGTATCTCTGGCTGTAACTGTATCTGTATCTTTGCTTGAATTTCATATTTGTGCCTTGATAATTTGCGCAAAAGTCCTATTAATATGTTAATTCTTAATTGTCCTACTTTGCCCACTCACACACCCACATAACACACACCCACACTTACACTCAATACACATACACTCACATACACACACACTCACACAAACACACTTATGTGCATATTAATAGCCGCAGGATTGTTTCATTTCTCTCGAAGCTCGTAAATTTTCTTAAGCTGCCGCGCTCCACAAATCGACGCACTTCAATTTATTTGTTGTGCGTTGTGTGTGTGTGTGTGTGGATGTATGTGTGGGTGGGTGGGGGTGTGTGTGGAATTAATTACACATGTGCAGAGCTGTCGCTGCCTCGCGATGACATCACAAATTCATCGCCATTTTTGATGAAATTCTAGCGAGATTTTTGGCGAATGTTTTCTACTGTCAGCTCAGCTGGTCTGGTCAGGAGGGGACTGGGCAGGGGGGGGTAGGGTAGGGTAGATATATATTGAGTGTATTGTTAGCACATTGGTTCTGGCTGCTTAGCACTGTGCGTGTGTGTGTGTGTGTGTGTGTGAACCCTTTTGTTGTGCGTGTTGCGCGTTTGTCCTTTTGCCCTTTCTGAGCTGATAATTCAATTTATGAGCTGACTTTATGAAATATTTGCCAAATACACGTGAACCCGCACACACACACACATACTGAGACACACACATACGCACATACACCTACCTTCTGTTGACACTTGTCAGGTGACTGTCAGCGTTTGTCTGACATTTGACAGTTTCGGGCACTTTGAACACCCTTTCGAATTTACCTTTTGGCCAGCAGCAGTAGCAGTAGCAGAAGCAGCTGCTGCCGATGCTGCCCCCTCCCCCTCTCCCTGCCACTGGTGCTGCAGCAACCCTGGGCGCAATATTGCAGCAGACTTTGTGGAGCTGTCAATAAGTTTGTTGGCATTATTTGTATTTGCTTAGCTTTTCTCAGCGCTAATCTGCCCCCCGCCTCCCCTCTCCCTCAGTAAACTACGCCTCTGCACTGTTCCACTGAAGTTCCTCCATTCCCTCTGCCTTCTCTCTATCCCTCTCCCTCTCACGCTAATCTAATCGCTTAGTCAAATAGCCGGCAACGCCTCCTGCCCTTTCCCTTTACCTTTCCCTCTTTTCCCTCTTTCCCTCTCCTAACTCTGCCTCGCCTACGCGCTGAGCAGGTAAGCAGGCGGCTACCTGCGGCCACTTTTTCCACTGGCCAATCGCACAGCGGCAACGGGCAGCAGCAGCAGCAGCAACAACAGCAACAACAACTGGCAACACATGTTTAATTCATCGGGGCATGGAGTCAAACAGGCGGCTAATTGCGTCCTGTGTCGATTTCACGCCGATTGATCGCCAATCAATAAATAAAATACCCAAAAAACGACACAAAAAATAGCCAAAAAATAAAGGGGAAAGGAGCGGGGGAGAGGGGGAGAGTCAACTGAGGGCGGGCATGTTTAGCAAATGGCATAAAAAGCGAAAACATATTGAAACAGAAAGCGACAACGAGGCGAGAAACACCCAAACAATCAGAAATATTAGAGAGAAAACGATATATGTAATAATGATATGATATAAATAAATGCATGTGTGTGTGTGTGCGAGTGTGTGTGTGTGTGAGGGCAGCATGTAGTAGTCACCCCGTGGCAGGACAATCAATTGATAAAAAAAGCATAGAGGGCGAGAGCACAAAGGCAAAAAAAAGGACGTGGATCAAGTTGAGCAACGCTTCGGGGCGCATTAGTTGTGCGTGTCAGCATGTGTGTGTGTGTGTGTGTGTGTGTGTGCGTGTGTGGGCAACCGCAAATTGTTGAAACTGGACAAGGACAACAACAAGAACAACAACAACAGAAGTTGACAAGTGGCAACCGACAGCGCGTCGATAATTTTTTGATGCTTACTTTTTTATGGATGTTGCGACAGCTAATTGACACAGCCAGACAGGCAGGAGGAGGTGGAGAGGAAGAGGAGGAGAAAGAAGTTTAGTCAGCGCGTGTAATAAAGAAGAAACAATTAGCTAAAGCCAAAGCTTAAAGTAATTGCAAGCGAGGGAGAGATTAAGAGAGAAAAGTATGAAGAAAAACATATAATAAAAGGTACAGTAAGAGACAAGGAAAGAGATAAAGTTAAGAGACAAAGTAAGAGCTAATGTTATATTTATAATAATAGACAGATAATATACATAATAAAGATACACAAATAAAAGAGATTGAAGAAGAAGAAAGAAACATTTTACTTATTTTATTTTACATATCAAAATATCACAAATAGGTCAATCAGCTTTTAACCTATTTCATTTTACTTATAAAAATATTACAATGCAAAATATACATATTTTTATTTACAAAGTTTGCCAAATCATGAAATAGAAAAAAACCAGGAAATCAGAAATAGAAAAACAGGAAAATGGGAAAACATTTTCTTATTGTTCTTGCCCCAAAGTTTTGGTCACTGTTGATTGACCAATTTGTGCGGCATATTTCTGATTGATTCGGTTTGCCATTGCCATATCCCTTGGCAATACACACACACATATGCCTGTGTGGGAGTGTGCTTGTGTGTGTGTGGGTGGGGGAGTGTGTGTGGGTGGGTGTTGTCGCCTTGGGCAGTGCCTCCTTCTTGTTGTTATTGCGGATTTTCATTTGTTTTGCCGCCTGCTTCCTTTTTCTTTTTTTTCTGTTTCATTCTCTTCGTTTGCGGTCAATCAAAATTCATCGATAAATTGACAAAAGTTGTCACGCCGCGGGGCAAATGTTGCCAGTTGTTGTTGTTGCTCTCTTTCTCTTTGTCGTTGTTGTTGTTGTTGATTCGAATTAATTGCAGAGCTGGCGAATTTAGCACGAGGGGCTAGTGTGGAATTTATGTTCGCCTTTCTATCGCATGCAAATAGCAAACAGCACAGGGGCGTGAGCAGCAGCAGCATGGGAAGGGGAAATGGGAAGGGGGGAGGGGGTTGGCTTAGATTACACCACTTTTGGCCGTCTGTGCGGTTTTTCGGGGTTGTGCTTTGTTGCTTTCGGTTTGTCGGGCGCGCGCACAAAATACATAAATTAAAGTGCAGCCAAATCGATACCCTGCCCCCCCCCTTTCTACTCCGCCCCCTGGGCTGCCTATGCCATCGTCTGTTATCAGCATGTCCATATGTAAATACAAAGTGAGCTGCCAGGGTTGTCATAGCGCTGCTGGTTGTTGGTCATGCCTCATGGCCGTAAAAACCCAAGCGTAAATCGTTGTTCTTGTTGTTGTTTCGCCAAATCAATTGTGACACATCACTAGCGAGTGTGTGTGCGTGTGTGTCTGTCTGCGTGAGTGTGCGAGTGTGTGTGTGGGTGCTTTGTCTACTTAGCTAAGCTCGCGTAATGAACACCACGGCAAATGCAAATTGACAATTGCGTGTCAACTCAGCACAGCTTGTTAATTATTTAATCGATATGCTTATCGATAACTGCGTGAGATGAGTTGACAGTTTTCACTGTTCAATAGTTTCGAATGAGCAGAGTTGCATGCTGTATCGATAACTGTTATCGATAAACATAGTAGTGCATAGTATGCTCTGCAAGTTCTAACTGAACCTTGCAGAGAAGGCGTCGCTTTCATTCGCAGTTTACTCACCTTCAAGTTTATCGATAGGCAGTCTGTCCCCCCCCTTAGCACCCCTTACCCCCTTTTGGGGCAATCTTCACTGTAGCAGGGCAAATTATTCATGGCTGTCGGCCGCCAATTGCTGCCATAAAAGTGACAACAACAAGAGCAAGTGAGCTCGCTAAATTAGACAATCGGCAGCAGCAGAGGAGAGGAGAGTAGAAAGAGTGAGTGGAGGGAGGGAGCAGGGGGAACCACTTGAACCACTGCGCAGTTCATGTGGTTAACTGCGGCACAGCCAAACAGCCACACAGCCTTAATGGCTGAAATTGATGGCCAACGATGGCCCATAAAAGCGACAAGTCGCAGGCAAATTTATGAACTGCAAGTGCAAAGGGGCAAGAGGAGAGCAAGAGAAAGAGAGGGAGAGTGGGGGGAAGGGGCAGTAGAGATTAAAGAGAGTGAACTAACGCAGGCTCTTCTACTTCATCATCTTGTTTGCAGATTCCGATTCCACAGAGAACGATGCGGTCGCCGCACAGGACATTCTCACATGCGGCGCCTGCCAGAAGACGTTCGCACTGTCGGACATTGTCCGCTTCATCCAGCACAAGGTGCTGCAGTGCAACAAGGAGAACTATGGCCAGTGCACCACGCAGGCGCCCAGCATGGATCGCGATGCGGACGAGGGTCGTCCGTTGAGCCTGGTCAATCGTCGTCCCTCCATATCGGCACCCATCACAGGCCGCAAATCGGCACCAGTTGGCAGCGCCTCCACAACAGCAACATCAGCAACAGCGACAGCAGCAACAACAGCCACAGCAACAACGACAGCCACAGCAACCAGTGCAGCAGCAACAGCAGCAGCAGCAGCAGCAGCGGCAGCAGCAGCAACGGCAGCAGCAGCAGCAGCAGCGGCTGCAGTGGCAAACAGCGCAGCCAGCAGCGGTTCACGGATTCACACACCGCCGCCGAGTCCCGCGGATCTGTTGGCCGACGGAGCCAGCAGCACACCCAAGCGATTGGTGGACGGTAAGTGCAGACAGAGAGAGAGAGTGCCCTAATCCCAGCTAGAATATGTCTTGACCCCCCCTTCCTTTCCTCCCGCAGAGAACGACAATACAACGCCGAAGGCGGACAGCGCTGATGGGTTGAGCACGGCGCACAGTCCCAGTCAGCAGCAGGAGGCGCACATTGGGCGCGACTTGGAGGCAGATGAGGAGGAAGCGACTCTCGCTGATAGGTCAAAGGTCAAGAAGGAGCCATTTGCCGACGAGGAGGAGCACCAGCAGCAGCAGCTGGATGAGCAGCAGGAGCACTCCGAGCTGGAGTTGCTGGCGAGGGATGAGTGCCAACAGCCGCTGGCCAAGCGGCCCAAAATGGAGCTTGTCGATGCGGAGGCCAACACGGTGCACACAGGTGAGCAAGCTAGCCAGTCTATACCCCTTTCCCCCCTCCCCTTCCCTGATCCTTGTGGTATTTAATTGTCGCATAGCTGCGTCATAATGGAAATTAAATGCCAAAGTTCACCCAGGGCCGGGATTGACCAGCGCGACATCAAAAGCGGCGGCGGTGGTAAGAAATGTGTGTGCTAAAAAATGTGTTTGATATGCGAGGGGGAAGGGCAGAGGGAGGAGCAGGACAGAGAGTGTGTGCTGCACTGTCTGTCTGTCCATAATTCGCCGCTGATCGGCCCGGCGGGTTTGGCAGCCGCGATAAGCTGCAGCTGCGCCTGCATGCCCCCTACCCCGTCTCTCTTCTGACCAATTGCGCTGTAAAAAACTGCAAAAAAAGAGCGAGAGAGAGAGGAGGGGGAGCGCAATACGACATCAAAGCGTGACTGTTGATAAACTGAAGTGCAGCAAACACAGAGGCAAAAAGGACACTCGGACAGCAGCAGAGCAGAGCAGGGGGGAGGGGGGAGAGAGGAGTCACTTCGATTGTCATGCGGTGGCTGCGCTGCCCTTTGACTTTGACATTTTTCAATGCAAATGATGACGAGATGTGAAGCTGAAGCCAAAGCCAAAGCCAAAGCCAAAGCTAAAGAAGACAACAATAAAAACAATAAGAGAGAAGAAGAGGGAGAGAGAGGGGGGAGAGGGAAGGCAGGAAGCCAACAGGACAGAGAACAAAGCAAAGGCAAAGCTGAACCAACGCTGAAGCTGAGGTCGAGCCCCTCAAGGGTAACTCGCAAGAGGAAGCAAAGGAATGCCAGAGAGGGAGGGAGAGATGGAGAGAGGAGAGGAGGGGGGGCAACCACTTGACTGGACAAAAGGGAAATGTGAATGCGATTGCGAATGGACATTGAAATGGACACTGAGAGAGGGAGAGAGAGAGAAAGAGGGAGAGAGGGTTAAGGGGGAAGGACTAAGGGAGTAGGGGAAGAGGGTTGAGGCGATAACTGAACTTGACACACGCACAAAAGACGAAGCTGATGAAGAGGCAGCAAGAAAGAAGCGTATGCAAAGCACAGCAGGCAGCAGGCAGCGGGGGGTAGAGGGGTAGAGGGGTAGAGGGCAGAGGGGGAAGCGGTCAGTTCTATGTGAGTTGACCGACACGTGCCGTGCGCTGTGCCACAAGGGGTCAAAGTTCGCGGCTGGGCGATCGCGTGGCGGCGATTGACGGCGCAAATTGACGGGCGACGAGTGACTGAAAGTGAGTGCATTTGTGAGTGTTTTGTGAATGGGTGCAGTCAACACCTGTTGGTGCAACTGGTGCAAAGCAAGTGTGATTTGTTTGAGTGCACTCATGAATACACTCATGAACAAATGAATACACTCATGAATACACTCATGAATACATTTGTGCATATATTTATGTTTTGCCAGCTAACTAGTTTCTCATGTGAGTGCACTCATGAATACACTCATGAATACATCCATGAATACATGTGCACAGCAGATCCTTGTCATCACTTGTTTTGTCACTCTATCACTCTGATTGCTGAGATCCGCTAGTTACACCCACACACACTCACACACGACACACCAATTTAACCCTTGAACTTTGAGCTTTTGACACGATGCCAACACAGTTGTTTGACTCCTGCTGACAATGCAAAGCTGTCACAGTTACATTTGTATCTCGTAGCTGTAGCTGGTGATATATTCCATCTGTATCTATACGTGCTGTATCTGTATCTGCTGTAGCTGTATCTGCATCTGCTGTATCTGTATTTGTATCTGTATCTCTAGCTTTGTCTGTGGCTGTTGCTATCACTGTCGCGTTAATTACGCATTGTTTCGCTTTCTTCTGCTGCTGCTGCTGCTGCTGCCGCGCAACGCATTGCCAACTGTTGTTGCTGTTGTCCGTTGTTGTCTGTTGTTGTTGTTGTTCGTTGTTGTTGTTGTTCGTTGCTGTTGCTGTTGTCCTCGCATCGCAATTGTTGTCCATTTGGTAATTATAAATATGGAGCGACTGCTGCCATGACAACATCAACAGCCTCTGCCTCCCTGCCCAGCCACGCCTCCTGCCAGTCACCTGTCTGTGGAAAAACTGTCAACAAAATCGTTGGGAAAATCACCAAGAGAGAGAGTGGCCGGGGGGGAAAGTGGGGAGAGGGAAATGGAAATATTTGTTGCTCGTCACATTTTTATTTGACTTTTTTCGCTGTTGCCTGTCACAACATGTGAGTGCCAGGCTGAGTGTGTGTGCGTGTGTGCGTGTGTGGGTGTGTGTGCATGAATATATGGGTGTGTATGTGTGTGCATGTGTGTGTATGTGTGTGCATGTGTGTGTGTCATGTTAATTATCAATTTGCTCTCAGCGTGGCGCGACCGCAGCGACAATGAAAGACCATCAGCAGTTAAGCCGAACAGGAGCGTAGCAGGGGGGGGGAAAGGGTTAAGGGGTTAAGGGGTTAAGGGTTAAGGTGTGCGGGAGTAAGAGGTCACACAGATAGAGAGTGAGGTAACTGAAGGAGCGAGGTCAGCTAAGGACAACGTCGCTTGAACCCATTTAGCACTCGCTCTATTCACTTTGAGCTATTCGACTCGCATTCAATTATTGACTCATGCTGGCACTAAGCCAGCATTAGCCTCCACCCTTCCCCTCCCCCTGCCCCTCTCCAGGATGGGCAAATCAATGGCTAATGCGCTCGGCTCATGCAATTTCACGTCCTTCTCGAGCAAAGGATTACGCGCGCCTTTCTTTGTGAGGCGGCATCAATAGACCAAAGCCAAATGGAGACAGGGCAAGGCGTTCGAAAGGGGGCTGAGGAGGAGGGGTGGAGGCACTGTCGCAAAAAAAGGGATACACTGCGGGTGCGGGCAGCCAAAGGCTTAAGCCAAACAAAAAGAGAGAAGAAGAAGAAGACGAGGGCAACATGCAAATTCGCCACAGGAGCCCGCAGGACACTCTGGCAACATGCGGCAGGAGCAGCAACAATTATCCCATTATGGCCATGCAACCCTTACAGTGAGCACTCTCTGCACTCTCTACACTGTCCTGCTGCTGGTCCAGTGCGCCTGCCGTACTTCCTGTGGCTGTGACTGCTCCACTTGGTGCGGCAGGCGGTCAATTTGCCGTTTCCGCGTTTTGTTTTTGTTTTGTTTCTCTCGCCTGCTTCCGTCTGAGCTGAGCTCAATGAGAGACGCCGGGTCACTTGAGATTGCCAGTGCAGTGAGTAGGAGATGGGAGTGCAAGCAGCAGCAGCTGGTAGTGGGAGCAGGAGGAGCTGAGGCAGTGACAAAGGCAGCAGGAAGAGCAGAAGCAAGAGCAGGCAATGTGGTATAAGCAGTAGAAGAAGCAGCAGCAGAGGCAGAAGTAGTGCAGGCACAGAGAGAAGGTAGTGGAAAGAAGGCGATGCCAGGAAGAGGAGAAGGAGGAAGAGAAGGAGCAGGAGAAGGGGACGGAGCAGGAGCAGGAGTAGAATGACTAACAAGAGCAGGAAGATCACAAGGCAGAGCAGGCACAGAAGCAGAAAAGTGAAGGCAGAAGAGGGCAATGGACACGAAGACAAAAGACAGTGGAAGCTGCAGTAGAAGCTAAAGCTGCAGCAGCAGAAGTAGCAACAGAAGAACGAGGAAGAGAGAGGGGAAGAGGTGGGGAGAAGGGCAAAGCATGTGTAAAAAAGGATTTGCAAGCTGGCAAAATCAGAACGTGCCTGGCGCACGCAAAGCCAAAGCGAGGGAGCAGGACAGACAGACAGGGAGAGAGGGAGACGCAAGACAGCAAGGCAGATGACAGCAAACAGGAGGCAGAGGCAGCAGGCAGAAGCAGCAGGCAGAGGCAGCAGTCAGAGACAGTAGACAAGAGGAGAGAGGCAGGGAGGCAGGAGGCAGGAGTCGGGAGGCAGTGCCAGCAGGCAGACTGAAGCACAATGAAAACTCGCTTGGCGCGTGCGCAACTCGCGCGCTCATAACCTTCATCCTTCGTCTCACCTTGCCCCCTTCCCCTCCCTCACCCCCTGCCACAGGGCCTCAGCTTGCCACGCAAATGTCGCACGTTTTTCGACAACTTTTGCCTCGTTTTGCTGATGGAGAAACGATGTTCGGCAGGATAATGCTTCGCTGACTGACGATTATGATAATGATCAGCAGAACAACCCTTGAACCCGTTGGTGCGACCTGGTGCGACCTTAACCCTTTGCCCCTCTGCCCCTCCCTGATGTATCTGTCAGATTCATTTGCATTTCCTGTGCCCGCATCCACGCGGATGCCAGTTGATCCTCTGCGCTGCGAGGATCCGTTCGTGATGAGCCTCAGCTCATGTTGAGCACGCTCCGGAAAAGGGTCACACAAACACGGGAGGCGGGGGAAGAGCGGAAGGGGGTAGGGAAGCTGCAGCAGCGTTAAAATGTAGAGAAAAAGCAGCGAGAAAAAAAAACATAAAATAAACACGAAAACGAGACAAAAGAAAAGCAAAAGTGTCGCTGGCTTTATGCCTGTCTGTGCGAGTGTGTGTGTGCCTGTGTGTGTGTGCCTGTGTGTGTGTGTCTTTCTGTGTGTGTGTGTGTGTGTGCATTTGTCCAGGACTCGTGCGCCGCATGCGTTTTCCCTCTCAACGCTTTTCTAAAAATGTTCTTCAATTTTTTAAGGCGTCATTTAAATGCAGAGTGCGTTGCCACAGCCAGGCAGGGATGGGGCACGGCGCAGTGGCAGGGGCAGAGGCAGAGACAGAGGCAGTGCCAAGGGGGGTAGTTCAATAGTTGCGCATTAACACCTTGTTGCCCGCATGGACAACTGGTGACATGTGGCAACGACGACCTGTGCCCGCAAAAGGGAAAGGGAAAGGAATCAGGCAGGAAGGGGGGTAGGGGTGGGGTAGGGCAACTGCAGTTATCTCTACGTGCGTAACTGGCTTCATAAAAGCAGCAACAATTTGTGGCCTTGTAGTGCAGTGTATTCTCTCTGCTCTCCTTCTTCCTCTTCTTCTCCTTCACCTTCTTCTTCTTCTCCTCCTTCTTGCTGTTGTTTTATTAATTTGTTCTTGTTGTTGTTGCTGTGGGTGAAGCGTAGCAAATTTTGCACACTTTGCACATTTCTCATTTTAAAATTCGCATGGGTTGCGCAACCCCCTCCCCCTCAAACCACCTCTGCCCTCGCCCGCCCCTGTCTGTGGCACATCATCAATAGTTGCGGACACACACATGTCTCTCTCTCCCCCTTCTCCTCTCCCTCTCTCTCTCTTCCACTCTCTCTCTCTCTCTATGTGAGCTTGTAATTTCCGCCGCAGGACACGTCGTGTGTGTAGTAACAGGGGGTGTAGGGTGGGGGAGGGAGGTAGGGCTGTGGCATGTGTCGCTTCGTTTTTGATTTTCGGTTTTCGGTTTCCGTGGCAAATTAACAAAACGTCGCGACAAAACCGCAACAAAAAAGAACTATAACGACAGCGCAGACAGGCTGTATCTGCCTCTCACTCTCTCCCCCACTTTCCCCCTTTCTCTCACTCTCACACTCCCACTCCCTCTCTCTGTCTTTCTCTGTGGCAATATCCTGGCGTCAGTTTGGAGCAGCTGCTGCGCATTTGTATGCAACGCACGCCAGACACACATGTGTATGTGTGCTGTGTGTGTGTGTGTATGAGAATCAATAAATAAATAGCTTTGCCTCCCGCTCTCCCCTCTGCCTCCTCCCTCTCCCCCCTCCACGCTCTGCCTGCCACATTTATTAATAATTAATAAGCCAAATTGCTGCTAGCCTCATTTCCTGCTGACAAAATGACTAACCTCTCTCTCTCTCTATCTCTCTCTCTCTCCGTCTCGCTCCCACACAGAGCCCAGCAACTACACCTGCTCGACCTGCAAGACCCGCTACACATCCGCCTGGCGGCTCATCCAGCACGTGCAGCACTCACACGGCGTCAAGATCTACGTGGAGACGAGCGGCGGCGCTGGCACCCTGACAGTGGCCACGCCCGCCGCCCTCAATGCAGCAGCAGCGGCAGCACACGCTCACTCCCACAGCAGCAGCCACACACACGCCCACATCAACAGCAGTAGCAGCTGCCGCTCACCCAGCCCCAATCGCAGTCTCAGCCCCACCGCAACCAGCACCGCAGCAGCCAGCAGCAGCAGCCGCCGCCGCAGCAGCCGCAGCAGTTGGTGTACCGCTGCCGTTGCATGCTGCGCTGATGGCGCAGGCCAAGCGCAGCAGCAGCAGCAACAACAGCAGCAGCAACAACAGCAGCAGCAACAGCAGCAGCGCCACAGCAGCAGCAGCAGCAGCAAGTGGCGCCTGTTCGGCCAACACCAGCACTGGCAGCAACAGCAGCAGCAGCGGTGGCAATGCAAGCAACGCCAGTTCCCCCACACAGCAGCTGTTGCAGCAGCAGCAACGTGCAGCAGCAGCAACAGCAACAGCAACAACAGCAGCAGCAGCAGCAACAGGCAGCAGCGCAGCAACAGCAGCAGCAGCAGGCGGCGCAGCAGAGCCTGGCAATGGCCGCCGCTTCATCGATGCGTCATCATCCGCTGCTGGCGCCACCGGAGGCTATGCATGCGAATCCCTTCCAACTGCTCCGCATGCCACTGCCACCAGCACTGGCCCAGGGCAATGTAGTTCCTAGCGTGGCGCCCCTCTTCGGCCGTCCCTCGCCCGCCGATCACTATCGCATGGAGCAACTGGTCAGCGAGCAGTTCCGGCATCACGGCTTCAACTTGGCCGCCGCCGCTGCCGCTGCCCAGGCGCAGTTCAACGCCAGCAACCAGCAGCAGCAGCAGCAGCAACAGCTGCCCAGTCCGACTGTGGCTGTCAACGTTCCTAATCCCGTCGAGCAGCGTCCGCCCTCGAGCAACAGCAGCCAGCGTGGCTCAGTGCCGCCAGCAGCGCTGCCGCCGCCGTCTCTCAGCTCGCAGCAGCAACAGCAACAGCAGCAGCAGCAACAGCAGCAGCAACAACAGCAGGCAGCAGCAGCAGCAGCACAGCAGCAGCAGCATCAGGTGGCTGCTGCAGTGAGTCCAGCTAGCGTGGTGAGCCTGGAACCGCAGCAGCAGATGGATTTTTACTCGCAGCGATTGCGTCAGCTTGCGGGCACAACAAGCCCTGGAGCTGGCAACATTGTTAACTCGAGCTCGCCGAGTCCACGACAGAAGCAATCGCCGCGCTTTGCGAGCCCCTCGCCCAGCTCCCAGATCGGTGGCGGGCCATCACGTACTCCCCCGAGAAGTGCACAGAGCTCAATGGAGCAGCTGGTGCAGCAGCAGCAGCAGCAGCCGGAGTCGCAGCAGCAACAGTTGCTGGCACACCACGCTCGGCCAGCACGCCTCCTGGCAAGTGCTCTGGCGAGGATGCGGAGCGCGTGGCCAGCTCCAGCTGCGAACTGGACACCTCCTCCTATGCCTGCGGCTACTGCGACAAGAAGTTCCGTTTCGAGAACAATCTGATCATCCACCAGCGGACGCACACGGGCGAGAAGCCCTACAAGTGCACGGCCTGCGACTTCGAGTGCTCGCACATCCAGAAGCTGATGAAGCACATGCGGGTGCATCGCAGTCCAGCGGGCAGCAGCAGCAACGGGGGCGGAGGCAACCAGGATGGCCACGACGGAGGCAGCAATGCGGACTCGCTGGAGACAAACGAGGCGGACGATGATCCCAATCCGGATGAGTCCGATGAGGAGTTGAACGACGAGGATGTCGATGCCGAGGGCGAGGGCGAGGGCGAGGACGAGGATGAGGACGAGCTCGACGATTGCGATGATGTTGACTACGAGGCGGAGGATCTCAGTGTGAACAACCGCATCGATGGCAAGAGCCAGAGTCCCAAGACCACGAGCTCCGGTGCCACCTCGCTGGTGGGCGAGCTGATGGACAAGTTCGGGCTGTCCAACATAGCGCAGTATTCGGAGGCCTACAAGCAGGCCCTGCAGGAGTCGGGACGCAAGGAGGCCGCTGCCGTGGCAGCTGCCGCCGCTGCCGCTGCTGCCAATGTGGACAACAACAATCGCGGCGCAGCTGGCGCCGGAGCAGGCGGCAATGGGGGATCGGGTGACAAGCTGAATGGCTTGCCCGTTGCTGCACTGCGTCTGCGGGATGAGTTCGCCAAGAATTGCAACATGTTCCAGCCGCAGCAGGCACAGGATGCCGCCGCAGCAGCAGCTGCTGCTCAGGTGCCGCTCTTCAATCCCTTCCCCAATCCCTTTGAGCTCTCGAAGCGCATCAAGATCGACAGCGGCGACTGGTGGGGCATGTCCGCACTGCACCGCAACGAGGCGCTCTTCGAGAACCTCAAGCTGAAGCCGTTGGGCCTGGGCGGCGCCAACTCGCTGCTGCAGGGTCCGCTGCTGAAGAAGGAGAGTCGGCAGCGCAACGACACCTGCGAGTTCTGCGGCAAGGTGTTCAAGAACTGCTCCAACCTGACCGTGCATCGGCGCAGCCACACCGGCGAGAAGCCGTACAAGTGCGAGCTCTGCTCCTACGCCTGCGCCCAGAGCTCCAAGCTGACGCGGCACATGAAGACCCACGGACGCACTGGCAAGGATGTGTATCGTTGCCGCTTCTGCGACATGCCCTTCTCGGTGCCCTCGACGCTGGAGAAGCACATGCGCAAGTGTGTCGTCAATCAGGGCAAGGCGGCAGCGGCGGCAGCGAATGCAGCCAATGCGGTCGCTGCTGCGCAGGCCGCAGCTGCAGCGCAGCAACTGCAGGCGGCGGCACAGCACCAACACCAGCAGCAGCACGCACAGGCTCAGGCACAGGCACAGCAGCAACAGCAACAGCAACAGCAGCAGCAGCAGCAGGCACAGCAGCAGCAACAGTTGCCCGTGCAGTCGCAACTGTCGCCGCCCTGCCCCATGGGCGTGTCCGTTGTTGGCTTCCCCCCCAATTCGGACACAATCTGTCGCTGCCGGGCAGCGTAAGTGGCGACAACGACTCCAATGCCTCATCCAGCCTGCCAGCGCACTCGATCTCGCTCAAGGAGGAGGCATGACTTTTTACTAACTGGAGCAACAGTGGCCCGCATCCGCATCCGCATTCGCATTCGCATCCGCATGCGTTGGCCCATCATCCGCATTCGCATCTGCAGCCACATCCGCTGCAGTTGCTGTCGCAGCAGCCGACGCAGCAACAGTTGCAGCAACAGCAGCAGCAGCAGCAGCATCCGTCGAAGCAGCATCGCCTCATGTCGCGCATCTTCTAAAGATGCTGCCACGCTAGAGAATACCCTGTAAATACGACACCTCTAACTTGCAGTCCAGTATACCCAACTACGTGCAGTCTATACCCCTCTCACCACCCTCCCCCCATCCTTTGCCCTGCCCCTGCAACTTTCTAAAAGATTGCCACGACGAAAACGACGACGACGACGACGACGACGACGACGACGACGACAAGACGACAATGACGACGAGGACGAAGACCAGAGGCATTTAATACCAAAGCAATAACCGTTATGTAATATAATTTTAAAGTACTTTTTTTTTTTTGAGAGCCCCCATGTGTGTGTCCGTGTGCGTGTGCCTGTGTCTGTGTGCGTATGTGTGTGTGAATGAAACCCCAAAGAAAACCACAAAACAAAAAAAAACAACAAAAAAAACTTTTTTCAATAATTTTTCAACACATTTTTTTTTTCATTATTTTTACGTAATTTATAAAAAAATACTTAGCAGAAAGTACAGTTATTCCGGCTGAACAGCGACACACATTTTCCAGTGTATTTATAGCAACTAAGTGAAACTTTGTATAGCAAGTGAAACTAAGACAAAAAAAAAAAAAAAAAAAAAAAAAACGAAAAAAAAAAAAACTAAAACTAAAATCGTAAGAACTACGTGAAAAGACCCACTGAGCTGATTATATGCTACAGTTTACTATATATACTATATACAGACATATATATAAACAGACAGACATACATAGAAATATCTTTTTTTTGTGTGTATTAAGCGTATTTGTTAAACATCGATGTACATTTTAGTAAATCTAGACTTAGGCACTAAAAAGGCAACACCTGTAAAAATCTTATTACCGATAACTATTATAACTATATATATATATATATTATAAATGATTATCATTATCTTTTTTGTGCGCATTTGCATTGAGAACTTTTTGATTTTGGAAACCGTTTTTTGTCGCATAGAAAATAATTCTATTATTAAATGTAATTAAAAAAAAAAAGAAAAGAAAACACAAAAAAAAAACACGAAAACGAAAATAATCAAATTTTTTACATACATAAATAAATCGATAAATGTAAACACATTTTTTTTTTAAAAACAAGAAACCTTAGCCTAAGAAAAAACGAAAAGATAAACAAAAGTACAGTGAAAGAAATTTCGAACGAAGTCGAGAAATAAAAATAAAATTGGAAATAAATCTAAATGAAATTTGTACGTAAAACTTCAAGAAGAAAGCAATTAACAATTATAGAAAGACAACAACAACAACAACAACTACAACTAGATTTAGAAGACTGAGGAACTTAACGTTGCATGTATTTTGTTTAATTCTCGCCAAAACAGGAAGACGAAGAAAGAGCAGGACGAGAAGAAGAAACGAGAAAACGAAATGCATTTTAATTTTTTTTTTGAGAAATGTTTTTGCTGTTGATTTTCGTTATTTGATTGAGAAACTTTGAAATTGAAATTTATCCGAAATCCGTTTTCGATTAATGTTTAACAATTGTTTTTAGTACAAATTTATTTCGGCGAGCAAAATTCAAATCGAAATCGTAATCGTCAAATCGAAATCGAAATCGAATTACGCAAAATGGCAACAAAAAGCGACAAGTGAAAATAGCGATAAATTAGTTTAAACTTTGTTTGTTTTTTGTTCATCCTTTTTGCGTTGCATTGATTTCAGTACCTAAGATCGTAATTGCCTCTGTCATTGCAGCAGCCGACCCTAGCAGAGCCTGCAACCCCTCAACCCCTCACCCCTCACCCCTTGAGTCTTAAGTTCACCCACCCAACCACAGCTGCTGATGCTGCTGCAATAGCACAGGCAATTTCCATGCTGCACACACACACACACAAACACACATACACACACACAAACACACATCTATGAAGTTTATCGTGCATAATTTATTAAGCAAGAAAGAGACAGATGGAGGAAGAGAGAGAGAGAGAGAGAGATGCTAGTAGAGTTGGCATAAGAAATGTGTGGAAAGGTTCTTCAATGAAATTCATAAAAACTGATTGAATTGTGTTTCAGACAAGACATACGATACGATAAATATATGCATATATATACAGTTTGTATCTATATACCTATATATACTATATAGTTCATATATCAAATTATGAAAACTGAATAAAAAAGCAAATATGAAAAATCATACAACATTTATGTTTTATTTCCTTGTGTTTTCCATTCTTCTTTCTCTTCTTTTTTTGCAGTTATGATTTAAGTTATTCCTTCTCGAACAGCAACAAATTGAAGGCGCCAAGAATTTCAGATTGAAAACGAAACATAAATCGAGAAAAGACAAGCGAACAAGAAAATCGGGCAGAAAGCAAACTAAAACTATCATACAAATTTAGAAAATCTAATGTAGCCATTATATAAAATGAATGAAAAAGGCAACTTTATACTAAATACAAAACAAAAAAACCAAGCACAAAAACAAAATGGAAAAAACACTAAATAAATTGTTGTAAATTGGCCGTAAAATAGCTAAAAACAAAAACAAAACAAAACGAAGGAATGAAATACAAAACAAAATAAAAAGCGAATTACAAGCAACCAAAAAAAAACAAAAAATATTTTTCAAGTGTGTGTAATTTTTTTGAACATAAACAATAAACAAAAAAACAAAGCGTAAATTAATAATTAAAATAGTTGTCTGTGTTACAAAATACAAATACATGCAAATTGCGAAAAGTGTAAAACGAACAAATGCATTTTATTCTACCTACCCCCTTGCGAAGATCGCGTGCTATAAACTTTATGGCAACGCACAAAAGTATGCTGTGGAAAAGAAGCTGCAAGCGATCGTGCGTTTGAAAAGTGTTGCATACTTTGCAGCGCATACAAAAAAATCGCTAGGTGTCGCCAGCAGCTCGGCCTCACAGAAGGTTCACACATCACATATGCGCAAGTAAAAAGAGACTTGAGAGTGCTTCCACACATGTGTGTGAGAAAGAGAGTGTAAGTGACGTTGTGAGAGCGAGAGCGTCTAGCCCCCCCCCCCACACCCGACTGGCGACTGCCCAGCGGACGCCATTGGCCATTCGCCACTGGCCATGTGAGCGCCACTTGCCGGACCCCCGTTACTCCCCCACTAAGTGTGCACGCAACTCAGTCAGCACTGACCAATCCCGCCCAACTGGCCGCCCCAGTTGGCAGGCAGAAACTTCAATTGGATTTGGACTCGGCCTCGGACTGTGCGACGACCCTCACACATGTGGCCGGCGCATGTGTGGGCAGGCAATCGCCAACGTCGACGCCAGCGTCGAGGCCAGCGCAGTCGTCACTCGCTGTCGACGTCAACTGCGCGGTTGGCGTCGCTGTCGCAGCCAACGCAGCGACATTGCCACCCCCCTGGCCAAGGTTGAGCGACGCCTTGTGGCCGGTTCGAACTTGTTTGCCAACCACCGGTGCAACATCGAACATGTTCGATTTGTAAGTTCGTTGTTGTTATTGTTTCTGGTACGAATTCCTCTCTTTCAATCTCTCTCTCTTCTCTCCTTTCACAAATTATCCTCGCAGACGTCATAACTAATATTTGTCAAGCGATTTAATGCTGCCCCTTTAAGAGGACTATAAGCCAAGTCGCCAATTGTGTGCGCGGATTCTGTTGGAAAGGAAATTCTGATTGAAAATAAAACGAGAACAACGAACTGACTGGCCATCTGGGAATCCTTTCCTTGGGTAACACCTTGTTCGTTTTGAGAACTGCAAATATACAGGAAATACAAAAGAAAATAATCAAGGGTATGAGACAGACTAAGTGTATTAGTTACAACAAATACAACAAAAGAACCTGAAATTATAATAAATAAACCTACATATAGCAAGAGTACTTTAGTGTGTTCCTGTTCATTAACAATGTCCAGGCTAATGTTCAGTGTGTTTTGAAATGCTAACTATTAAGATTCAGATAGAGCGTACTCAAATTGTTACCATTTCATTATACTTCCTCTGTGATGTATTCTAGCTAGCTATACGCCTCTCTGCACGTCTGTCCATCTTTTGTAACACAATCTATTTTATTTGATTTGGAGTAACCATAGTGAAGTAACTATGTTCACAAGTATTTTACTGCTACCCGATATAAATATACATTGCATAGCTACCATAAAAGCTTTGGCTAATTTCTATAAAATTTCAAGATATGCCAAACAAACGGACTTACTTAAATTATAATGAATACTTTTACGCATATATTGTACTATGTTGTCCGAATATCATTGAAATAGGACTGCTATAATTTATATTTTTGAAGTTTTCTGTATGAAAACCAGTATTGTTTTTCAACGTCCTTGCAAGTGTTCAACCTTCAGATCAGCATAGTAACGTTTAGTTCAACTTTTTATTTCCGCTACTTTTTTATTTCCGTTAGGGTAGAAGGGTAATATGACTTTGTGCCAAATGTTTCTCCGTCCATATTATAGCCAAGATCGCAGAGACTATTACAGTTAGAGCTACCAAATTTAACGTAAATCTGTGTTAATTTTGCACGCGGATCGTGTTCGCTTCAGAATTTGACTACGCCCCTTTCCGCCGCCGTAAATTAACAAAAATGAATTTCAAGCGTAATTTTAATAATACTATCTGTATTTTTGCTAAACATAATAACTATCAACACTGTTATAATTTGGTTGCGATTGAATAAATAACATAGGAGTAACTGAAGAAATAATTTTAAGAGCAAGGGTTTGATACTCAAAACATTTACGTTATACATATATGCAACAAAACATTTTGGTCATTCACGAACACTGTAGTTTTCGTTTGTTTTAATTCAATATAATCTCATATTTGAGAAAAGATGTCAGCTCGTAAGGACTGAATTATGGCTAGGATTTTGAATAGAAACTAATGGAATAAAGAAGAAACCGAGAGGCAAATAGACAAAGAGTAGGGCTTCTAAAAATATTGTAGTAAAATCATCGAATGTGTATCGAAGACAGAGAGTAGTACTTAATATATACATAATATAAGTATAATATCGATAGGGACTTCTAACCCAAATGTCTATTCATATTTTCAAGTAAGATCTCAGTTAATCTGTGGGCAACTAGCAACGGCTCTCCTGTTCCCCTTTCCTTGTTCCGAATCGCCTCAAACGTTTGCAGTCGTCCAGATTACACCGCCAGTTTCCAATTGCCAATTTAAGACGTAAGAGGGGGTTGGGGTCGGGGCAGGAGCAAGGAGCTAATGGGGCTGGGGTGACAGAGCAAGAGAAAGAGGAGACTAGGGTAGGGTGCAGCAGTGCGAGCAATTCGAGTGTATGTGCCTGAAACTCGTATATAACGTGTAACCTACGCTCTGGCTCTGGCTCTGTCTATGTGTGTGTGTGTGTGTGTGCGAGTGTGTGTGTGCCCATAAGGGTGAAACTTTTACTGCTTGCTTACTGAGATTCTTTTCTGATGATAAATTAATTTATTATGTTCGAATTGAAGCACTCACAGCCAGAACGAGAATCCGAAACGGAGTCGGACTCAGACACGGACGACGAAGAGGACGAGGACCAGAACTGAGCCAATGCTGTTGCGAGCGGATGTAACAGCCATTGCCATGCACACACATGCATACAACATACACACGCACACACACACATACACACACACACGACACACACACGACGCATTTGTAAGCTGCCTTAAGTTCGGACTCGGATGCAAATTCAAAAGGCAGTCGGCAAGTTACGTGCCCGTGTATATGTATAAGTGTGTGTGTGGCTTTGTGTGTGTGTGTATGTGTCTGTGTGTGTATGTGAGTATACGCGTTTCAACCCCATCGCAAGTGTGTGTAAGCAATTACAGCAACAACAACTACAGAAATAATGAACAACACCATTTGACCACTTGAATAATTTCAGCTCTGTGGGTGGAGAAGCAGCAGCATGCGTTGAGGGCGAGAGAGAGTGGTGGCAGACGGGGGGAGGGGGGGAGGTAGAAGGTTAAGGCGAACCCTCGGCCGGGTGATGTTTTAATTGAAAGCATCGCAAGCATGGCCGCCCTGCCCAGCTCGCAATGTGACAAGGACAGCACCCACCCGGGCCCAGCTCGTGCCGGGTCTGTCCGCCCGTTCCTCTGTCCGCCTGTCCGTCTGTCCGTTCAGCCAGTTAGCCAAATATGGCGGCGTCCTGGGAACATGCGTTGATTACAGCACGCAGAGCGCAACGCGCGAATTCCCTTCGTGCACGGTCAGAGTCGAGGGACGTGTGTGTGTGGGAAGTGGAGCTCAAACTGCTGCTGCAGGCAACGGATCGAGGGACTGGCCAAGTTAAAAGCAAACAACAAATAAAGAGAGGCGAAGAAAGAGAGCGAGTAAGAGACAGAGAGAGACAAAGAGAGAGAGAAAGAGAGAGAGTAAGAATGAAAGAAACTTGTTCACTTTTATCAAGCCGCGAAGCGAAACAATAAAAACCGAAAATAAAATGGACAAAACCAAACTCCAACGTTGAATTGGATTCAGCCATGGCCAAGTTCTGCACTCGCACACCCACACACACTCCCTGCACGACAGGGGAAAGGGAGACGGGGTTGGGGAAACCCGGAAAGCAAAGAAAGTCAAAGAACAAATGTCTACGGCTCCAACTCCAACTGGAACTGCGACTCCAATGGCTGCGTCGCCATTGCCATCACCCACATGGACACACAAAACATTTGTAAAAGCAAACAGCGAAGCAAGTCGGCATTGAACGACTGCGCAATACCCTGTCTGACAATAGAATTTGAATTGAATTTGCTTAAATTGGGCTGAAACCCTGTAGAGCATAAGCATGTGTTCCTCTTGACTACGAAATACCCTGTAAGGAGTAAAATATGTATAACGAATATTGCTTGTGTATATTAAAGTAACACGAAGAGCGAATACCCTGTATTAGGAGGGTGGCTAATGGAAAGTTGTAACTACAAAAGTACAATATAATAGATAACACAAATTTAAGCAGCCCGACCGTATAATACCCTGTAGGAGTTCTTAGTGAACACTATGCGTAGATAGATAATACAACTGAGAAGATAAGCAGAAGCTAGACACATAGATAGTTGGTTAAAACTAACGATACTCATCTAGATGAATGGAAACTCTTTTGGCCGGACACTTACCATTGCCTTGTCCGCCCAAGGGAGTTGCCTGGCCAAGGGAGGTGCTTGGCAAATGTAAGTGGCCGCCCAAGGGAAGTTTCCGTCCAAGCAAAATAAAATATTCTAGAAAACTACACGAAAAAGTGTCCGCTTAAGAGAGGTGTGTGTTATGAGGGTATCCGTTTTATAATATGTAGAAAGATAGACAATTTCATTTAGCAGAACATGCAATTGCAGCACGTAAAATACCCTGTAATAGTTGCAACCCCTTTATTGTTTCCCCGAGAGTTATTCGACTCACTTTCACAGGGTATCCATGCAGATCCATTTGGCCATGCAGGGTACACATGCCACAAGGATGCACGCGCATTGCCACCGCAAGGCAACCCGACAATACCAAACCGAGCTCAGCCAAACCCAACGAAACCAAACCAGACCAAACCAAACCAAAGCGGAGCGATGCGACCCGGAGCCAACGCTTGCTCCGCTGCTGCTCCCGTTATGTGGCACATCGAACATGTGTGTGTATGTGGGTATGTGTGTGGAGGGTTGTATGTGCGTGTGTGTGGAGTGGGTGTGCTGCGTCCTAGCGCGGGATATCGTGCTCTAGAGACCAAATGGAAACTTAAGCCTTTCTTTTGTGCCTGCCTAAGGACTCTCATACTGTCCATGAACCTTTGTGGCGTTTTGGCTTTGGCTCCGTGTGCCACTCTGCGCAGCCAGTGGGAGAAAGAGGGCAAGTGGGAGAAAGAGAGGTAGAGTGAGAGGGAGAGGGAGAGGGAAGGAGCAGCGGTCGACAGCGCGTCCTTTTCAATGCATCCTTTTTGGCGCGCGCAAAATTCGTGTTGTTGTTCGTCTGCCCAGCGACCATGTGCGAGTGCGAGTGTGTGTGTGTGTTCCTGTATGTGTGCCCGTGTCTGTGTGTGTGTTTGAAAATGGCGTGTGGAGTGCACTGTCCTTACATTGTCTTCTGCTCGCACGAAGAGAGAGTCATACACACAAAGAGTTGGAGCAGGAGCGTGGAAGGGAACAGGAGGGGGGCGAGGAGGAAGCTGATGCGTGCCTCGTAGGTAGAGGTAGGTCGGCAGGGAAGGTAGGGGTCTGGACTGGGGTTAGGTGCTAGGACACACGGCAGGACTCACGCGCGCTCGCTGGCTCGTTAATAAGAGCCCCAAAGCCTCGTCGCATTCCGCCTGCAACCCGCCCTAACGGCGGGGATAAGTCGCCTCTCTTCTGGTTCCCCCTTCCCCTGCACCCCTGCACCTGCCCCTCTCTGGCTTCGTTCTGGCCAAATGCGCCGCTGTCCAAAGCACATGCACGATATATGCAAGTTCGTATAATGCGACTGAGAACACACAAAAAAGCAGGCAGAGCGAGTTGGAAAGAGAGTTGTAGAGAAAGAGTAAAAGGGGGAGAAGGGGAGGGAGAGATGGGAAGAGAGAGCAGGAAAATAATGAATAAAAGAATCATTAAGCTGGCGAATGTGTGCGACGGCGTTGCTGGTTGCGCTAGAATGTTGCCGGGACACGCGGTAGGATGCACGGCAACTCGGATACACAGAGGCTACTGTGGCGGCTATGGGGACACTCTCTCCACACCCGCGGCTCCCCGGGGAGGAGGGAGGGTACAGCGAGGGGGCGATGGGGCGAGGCTGCTGCCGTGTCCGAGGCTTGCTGCATGGCTGACATTCAATGACTTCTCTAACTTTGCGCCAAGCACAGCGGGTGGTGTGTGCAGGAGGGGTGTGCGTGTGAGTGTGTGTGGCAAGTATGTGTGGTAGATGTGTGTGTGTGTGTGTGGTTGTGTATTTGTGTGTGTTCTTGTTGTTCTTTGGACTTTTTTAAACAAATGCGAATGCGAATGCAATTCTTGCTAGCTCTCCTTTATTCCTTCCACTCTAACCGGTCTATCTCTCTCTCTCTCTCTCTCTTTCTATCTCTCTCTCTCTCTTTCCTACACTCTCTGGCAGCCATCCAACTCCGCTTATTTGGAAAATCCATTTGTCCACCTTGCCAAAGGATGCAACGTGGCCATCCGCGCCCTCGGCTTGGTCTGCTCTTCCGCTTCTAAATGTCAGACGGACTTTAGCTTTGTTGTTGCCCACGCCACCGTTTGCCACGTTTTGTTGCACAATTGCAGCCGGGGCAAGCTCCAGAATATTCCCAAGCAGAAGCAGCATCCCCCCCTTTCCCTACGCATTCTTTAATGACCCTCACTGCGATTGCGACAACAACAATGAAATCATCGTCATCTGGCTGCGACTTGACGCTGCGCTTAAAGCGATTACGCGATATGCAGCCAGGGCTGGTATGGTACGAGTACCCCCATTGACAGGGTACCAAGTGGGATTTGGAACGAAGGTAATATCTTGGGAACTCTATCGATAACACAGATATTCAACTGTAATCATTGCACCTTTCTAGCTTCGTGACTGTTAAACTCTTTCTTTCTTCTTCCTATCTTATCTTTTATTATCGTTTAAATATTTGTTTTCTTGTGAAAGATTCAATCAGTTATTCTTTGCCTTACTTAAAGGTACAAACATCATTGTATTATGGTGCAATTTCTTCTAATTCTTAGATTATTACTTTAATTTTAAGCTCTTCTTTATCTTTTTAAGCAACTTTATCTATAACTTAACTTTATAATCGTATCACTCTCAAGACATCATCAATGTATGCTCTTCTACAAGTTTATCTTTCACATTCTTAAGTAATTCTTCTTCTTATGGTCGCAGTACAGATCTTAACTTACTTCTGTCGTTAACTTAGCATAGCACTTAGTATGTTTCCCATCAGAATAAATAACAATATTGTAGTGCGACATAACTTTATTGCGATTCACTTTATTCCTATGATCAATCTCAATGGCAATCAGTGTTGCCACATCGTTAAGTTCGATGTTTATCTAACAGGGTTACCAGCTAATTATAATATCTTAGAATAATATATGTGTGTAACTTTAACTAATACTGTGACTACAATATAGCCCTATCCATAAAGCCAAAACTGAACTCTTTTTCTAGGGATCCCCTCAATTCTATTGCATTCTCTGTTTTAATTCTCTGCAAATAATTTCTAGAGTATATCGCATCTCCATAAATCTCATTGTCTCACTCAATGCACACCTTGCCAACTGCATACTCCATCTGCAACTTCAATCCTTCTACTAGTTCTGTGGCAAATTAAGGTTTTGTCCGGGAAAGTGTTCGCAATGTGTTCGGCTCAGCTCGGCAAAAGATGGCGGAGCGTGGGTTAATTTAATTTAATTAAACCTGAAATCGCAGTGCCGCCCATTTAATTTCGCTTTGCGCAAAATTTATGCGGGGCGTGCCGATTGCTCGGACAGCAAGTAACGTGGCAGATGCCCCCTCCTCCTTCAGCTTCTGCTCCTGCTCCTGCTCCTGCTGCTCCTGATGCTGGTCTTCGTCGTCCAGTGGTAATTGCAGCCTGGCAACGCACATGTTGTCATTTTAATGGCAATGAAGCGAAAGAGTTGCGCGGCATGTGACATTGTTGCACGTACCAAGTGGGGGTGGAGCGTTGGGGAAGGGGAGAGGGGGAGTAGGCAACTATGCAAGTGCCACCTGCGAGCGCAATTGACGCAGCTTGTCGAATTGTCGCGCTGTTTAATTAAATTCACCCTCAACTAATTGTTAACTAAAGTAAAAGAAGAGTAAACAAAAAACTGAAACAATTTAAGGGGCACCCTTTGCACAGGGTTCACAAGGGGTCAAGGGGTCAATAAGTTAACAAGAGATGTGACAACAGCCAAAAATAAAAGGCGCCGTTAAAAAACATGTTTTCCTCGGCAATTTGCCTAAGCACAGCATCCTCGCAGATTCCCGGCAGGATCAGCAGGCAAACAAAGGTTAATGAGGTCGATACACAGCCTCATTTGCCTGCAGCTCAACTGACCAATGGGCAGAGATCAACCTAGGCTAGGGGTAGGGGCAGGGGTAGGGGCAGACGCTGCTCACGGGGTGTGATGCTGAACTGAACTGAGCTGAACTGAGCTGAACTGATGCTGATGCTGCAAAAGTGTCTTTGAAATTTGCCCTTTTATGCCTGAAAATCAACAGCAGCCACCCCTGTGGGTTGACTGCGGTCTGAGGGGAGGGGCAGGGGGCCGTGGGTAGTGGGTAGTGGGTCGATCATCAACCGGTTCCACATGCTGCTGCGCTGTGGTTCGCTGTTCCGAGAGAGACTATTTATTAGCCTTAGGATTAATAAATCTATTTGGTCACCGGCCTAATGAAATCACCAAGGCGCCCCCATCCACTCCCCTCCCACCTTCCCACTACCACTGCGACTCCGTCAAGCTGCTCGCAATCAGCCCCGGGGGCAGCCAGTGGAGCACCAACTAAACCGCTGCCCACTCGTTCTCCCCCTCTCTCTCTCTTCCTTCTACTGCCGGAGGCGCAGGCTGACTCATGTGTGTGTGTGTTTGTGTGTGTGTTTGTTTGCTGATGTGGCCAACGCAACGCCAGCAGATATGTATCTTCACACACACACACTCGCACACACACACACACACACACACACAGCTGCTGCCCTTGCCCCCAAGTTAATCCAACACTCGACAAGGCAGCGGCCAGCAAATGAGCCCAGCCTGAAGAAGACTGTGGAAGGACAGGGGTAGGGGCAGGGTTGGGGACAGGGGCAGGGCTGGGGGCAGAGGGTAGAGGGTAGAGGGTAGCTCACAAGTTGCCAATTTGCCTTTTTGAATTTACGCATAGCTAAAAGTATCCTTTCGGAAACCACAAATATTTACCCAGCTCAAGGCTCAGGTCTGCGGTCGCCTCGAGTCCTACAGCCGTGCGTTGTCCCCCGTGCCCAGCCCCTTGCCTTGCATCCCCCTCGCGCTTGTGGCCCCCTTTCCCCTCAGTCCATGTCTGCCTTGCTATCCTGAAGCCACTTGCAACGTCTGCCTGGCGGCTGTCTGCCCTGTCCCAGTCCCTGTCGACTGGCAATTTTCAGAATCTGTCGGACCATCATTTTCAATTCCACACCCTTCCCCCTCCCCCTCCATCCTCGACCAGAACTTATTTTTCCATCTGACACTAGCCAAGTTGGACCAATACTCATATTTACACCACACACACATGTGGCGTGTGTGTGCCTGTGTGTGTGTGTGTGCGGCGCCTGGAAAGGACTTTTGAAATGAGATTAAAAACGGTAAATTCCTGCAAGGGTTACATCCTTCGGCTAAGAGTAATGAATGCGGTTTCTGCCCAAAGTCAAATTTTAGAAAGTGTTTTATTTGACTAGGTTAGAGCAGATCCATCCCCCCCCTCCTTCCTACAGCTCACACCCTTTCCAGTTGCCTGCCCAGGGCCATGCCCCAATCTGCCGCATCGCCTCGCTGGCACGGGACAGGGGCCGAACCACACACACATGCGGACGGCACATGGAAATGAATAATGGAGAGAGAGAGAATAAAGAGAGAGAGAGAGAGCAAGAGAGAAAGAGACGGGGGGTGGGGAATATATAGAACGATAAAGAGTGCAAGACTAAATAGTTGACTAAAATTCTGACAAAGTCTGCAAGAGTGTGGGGATAAAAAGTAACTTTAAACAGTGTTGTAAAATTGTTGGAAATCTCTTGAGACAATCGTCAACAATAATGCTTTACGATTTAAGGATTGCTTTATATAATTAATATATTATAATAATTAGATAGTCCCTAAAGCAAGTATATAATAAGATTTAATAATTTTTTAATTCATTTACATTCATCCTTTTAAAAAAAATGATTATTAATGTAATCAATTTTTATTCTTAATTTTTATTGTAATTCTTTTCCCAGTCGACTGCCATTAGTCGACATTAAATTAAATAATTAAATATAAATAATTTCGTAGCTGAAAGAAGTTGTTGACTCTTTTTCATCATTCAACATTATGATATCTAACATCTTAACTAAAACATCAATATATCTTTTATTTCTTCCAGTTACTATAAACATATAATAAGTAATATTAAAATAAGTAAGTAATTTTAGTTCTTGTTCCATACTTCTTAATTTATTATTTACGATTCACATACTATATGAACGTTTATTCGAGTTTTTCACATGAATTCAGCTTTAGTTATCCATTCCTACTTCCGAAACAGAGATTAATGATCTGCCAGACGTCACGTCTACTGTCGGTTGTCTCCTCGCTAATTACAGTGTTGTAAAATATACCAAGACAACCGAATGCCCCAATGAAAGTTGAGAGAACCGTTAAAACCTTTCATAATCAGCAGATTTGCATATCAACAACAAGTTTTAGGTGCTGCATCCCCTTTTCCTTCCCCCCATTGCATGCTCCTACTCCTCCTCACGGCGGCATCCCTTGGCACACGGCGGGAATGGTAGCTCCTTTTTGGCTAAATTGGCTGGTACAAATGTTTATTGCCCACTTGCGAATCCCGCGAATCTTTCAGGTCGCGGACTGCGTGTCGCGTAGGCCGCAAGATTCGAAAAACATTGAAACATTTTGTAGGCATTTATGCAACTCATTTGATTTACGATTCGCTTTAATGGGCTGTCCGGCTTACAGTGGCAACAACGAGCACGTACATGCCACAAGCTGCTTGCCAAGCTGCCGCACGACGTCCCAGTCGGAGTCGGAGTCGCAGTCGGAGCCGGCAAGGTCGCGAGTGCTAACCTTTAATCTCTTTCTCTCTCTCTCTCTCCCTCTCCCTCTTCCTCTCTTCGTGCGTGCCCAGTTGGCAGCTGAGCAGATGCAATGGCGATGGCTGCGTGTCCCGTTACCATTCCCCTTCCCCCTCCCCCTCAGGGGTTGCAAAAGCCTCGTACATACAACATATGGACAGCTTTGTATGCCTCATGTACCGCAGCCCAGCCCGAAGCTCAACAAATTACCAAAGGCCAACGCCGTCCGCTGACCGCTCGAGAGGACCCTGGTCCGTTTCTGGTCCGGTCTCGGGCTCGGCCTCGGCCTCGGCCCATTGTGTGTAAATATTTTGAGGCACGCGTGTGTTCCTTGCTCTCATTATAAAGTTTAGCAATCAACCCCCAGAGCGGCGCACACAGTCGCACATAATTGAAACTTATGTACATTTGAAATTAGAATTGAATATTTGCATATGTGTGTGTGTGTGCGTGTGTCCGCACTGGGTATGTGTCCGCGTACAGAGTATGCCGTGCTGCTGTCGCAGACAGCACATCAAAGCGCACTTTATCGGCCTACTTAGTATAATGACAGGTTTTCCCGGGCGTAAAAACCCTCGCATCGCATCTAACTCTTCATCTACTCTCTTTATACGTTGTCTGCTTCTTCACTCCTGCCACCGACTTGATTCCGGACTGAATTATGAAAGGCGCATCATAGAAAACCATATTGTCTAGCAGACAGCACCATAAGGCAGCCCTCAAAGGTCTGCTCTATGTCTCATTAGTTCACAGTCCGGTTAATCTGAGAACAGGAGAATTATGCAACGAAACGAACAATTTCCAACTGTAAAAGTTAAGATAATGTTAATTAAGAAGCTGAAATATAGGGAAAACAATCCGGAGAGTTGTCAATTAAAACGATTCAATAGATAAGTTATATTTTGCTTTAAATATGTAAAATTGTATGCCACTTTTTCGTGGTTTTTGATCAATTAAATCTCAAGGCAATAAATAAATTAAAGTTAAGTAAAGGTGTAATAAGGTAGTAATAAATCTGTTTTTAATTTCAGAACTTTACTGTCAATTCTGGCCTAGAGTTTATTGAAATTGTTCGAATATTATCGGAGCTTTCTGTTTGCTATTATAAAACAAGAAGTTAAGGTTACCTTGGAAAGAGCAAATCTTCAATATATCTGCAGATCTTAGTAAAACCTTTTCCAATCATTCCTACACCATATATTTATCCATCTATTTTGTATTTTCGAGGACATTAAAATGTTGTATTTAATTTTAATTTTCGACTGATTATTTCCATATAAACTCTGGCATCTACAATACTTCCAATTATTTTAGAATTTTTAATATGAATCTTAAAGCAATTAAATTTTAGACGTAAATTTATTTGATAGCTATACAATATATCTGTCTGATCTAGTTGCGACTTACTAGACATCGTTGACCACATCCCAACATTAAGATAAACTTTTTTCAATTTTCATAAACCATCACAAAAAAAAAGAATTCGTAACAATAAATTCAGAACAAGGTTTTGTTCCGGCAATTCCTTAATTACTGATTTGAGAGAACGCTGCACGTGACATGGAACATTTTTAATAAACTTTATCTGCGTATAACATACAGAATCCTGCATATCAAATTTAGTACCTCTAGCTGTTATAGTTGCTGGGTTTGGCGTGTTCATACAGACAGACCAAAATAAATATGTCATCTAAATAGGTTTAAACAGTCACTCTGCAAATCAGTTGATTTATCACAAGCAATGTTAGTCCAGAGAGAGTACCTTGCAGTGTGGAGGAGCTTTCTTAACTCGCTAAAATTAGATACCGCCTCCAGGGAATTCTCTTGGCTTACGCCCCAACTAATTGTTCATCGGAAGCTTGCAAGGCCGGACAGCTGTAACTAAAAATACAACTACAACTCGGACTAATGTGCCAGTGGCCAGAGGTTTCGACAACCATTGAATACATAAGCACACACACACACACACACACACACATGCACAGCATTTACAGTATTCACACTCAGAGAGAAGCATAAAACACGGAGCTGGTCGTCGGGAAATACAGTTACACCAGCAATGGCAATGGCAATGGATGCGCATCGTAATGGCGGCGACGATCACGACGACGACGACGGCGACGACGCCGGCAGCGGGTGGATTTACGGCTGGATGGTCCGCTAGCAGCCAAAGCCAGTCAGTTGGCAGTTGGTTGCTGCTTGCCTGCCTGGCTGCCTGCCTGCCTCGGCTGCTGTCCGCTGTCCGCTGTCCATACAATCCACAGTCCGTGGGTAGCCGGTGGTGTTTACTTGCCAGCAGCAGTAACCCTTTTCAGTGTTCACACACACACACACACACACATACACATACTCGCCCACTCTCACTGTGGGCCGAGCGCAGTGCGCCTGCCTGTCCGCCATCGCCAGAACCAGAAGCAACGCCATCGGCAGCCACAGCCTGTCGCAATCCACCGAGAACCCACCTCATTAAAAGATTCTGACCATTTGAAAGCGAATTTAACCTTTTGTTCTCCAGCCAGAGCTGAGGCAGTAGCTAAAGCTGCCAACGAGTGAGCAAGCGAGAGGGAATGAGAGAGAGAGAGAGAGAGAGAGGGACTGGGACTGAGAGTACTGCGAGTCAGCCATGTGAATCTACAGCCATTTCCTATGTAAAAAACAACTCAATGCTCCACACATGTGAAGGCACACACACACAAGCACATACATACAATCCACACACACACACACACACATACAGGCCCACGCTGGGGACCTTTTGTGCTCGTTGGCGACTTGGCTTCGTTTTTGGCTTCTAATTGTTGTTGTCTTCGTTGTTGTCACCCGATACCGCCCACGTGTGTCAGTGTCTCTGTGTGTGTGTGTGTGTGTGTATGTGTGTGCGAGTGTGTATTGGGTGTAAATTAATTTGAGACCATTCGAAAGATATTTTTAATGCGTCTCTGTATGCAAGTTTCCCCTCTCAGTGCTTGTGTGCGTGTGGTGTGTGTTTGGGTACCTTAGAAAAGTATTTCAAACAAATCACAAACAGATATTTGACATTCATTGTTTTAGGTCTAGACAAGACGACTTGACAAACTCTCCAATGCGAACTTCCTCCCCCCTCTTCTGTTTCCTTCCTTTGCCCACTTTCTCCTCACAATTATTTAGTTTACTTAGCTCCACACTCGCTCGACACATACGTTCTCGATTCATCAGACAAAGAATTTACCCATAATAAACATTCCCGAAACCATTTGCGACACTACAAACACTAGCTCCAAAAAGTAGGCAAGCATATTCTTGTATTCCGGGAAGAAGTGTTGGTAAAGCCCTAATGATTGAGTTAATATGGGAACTAATTTTGATTGGAATAATTTCCATACTTAACTATTCTATTACATGTTATGTAATTGCTGTATTACTTTTCTCTTCTTAAAGAGAGGAGAAAACAAAAATGAGTTTCAATTACTCCAATCGATACAATTAGTAGATAATAATACAATGTATTAATTTAAATTTTAAAGCGCTATTCAGCTAAGGCGAACCCTCTCAATAGCTTAACCAAGTGTAATACAATATATAATATAATACTTCAGTTTACTCAAGTGAACCCTTGTGCTGTACCCGGGGTAACATGAGTAAAGTTCCGCTATGCAAATACCGAATTCAGGTAAATTAAATCTCTGCTTCGCAACTCACACAACGTTCGCTCTCTTTCCCTCTCTCGCGCTATGCTAGTTTCCCTATTTAATTGCCATCTCTCTCACTGTTGTGCAAGCTGCGCCTGAGCTGAGGCAAACATCGGTTGCTCTTTAGGGGTTGATTCCTAGCTGAGATCACCAACTACCCCTTGCTCAGTGTCGCATCGTCCCGATTGGGTGATATGAAATTCTGATCAGATCGGGGAGTTGCCCATTTGTTGACCTTTAGCAATGCCGACGGACTCAATATTTTGAGACGCTACTGTAACGTGCCAAGCGGAAGAATCTACGATTCGCGGCGCGTGATTCAGTTACTGAAATTCCTTTGCCTGACTAGGTAGCATCCTCAACTTGAGCGTGAGTACTCCTGTGAATATTCATTTAATAGATCAAAGAAGAGCTCTAAGATGTAATAGGTTGTAATTGAGGGAGAAGTTTGATGACTAAAGAGATTGAATCGGAGAACGATGATTAATAAGCCAAGCAGAATGTTATGATGTTGTTGTAATATATATAAATAGATATTTACTCGATCTTACTATATACTAATGTGTATTGTTATTTGCTCATGTAATATAATACAAAGATAAATCTGAATATTATGAGAAATGTATTACGATACAAAAGATAAAGACAGAATGAACTGAATATCGAAAATGTTCTATACTTTTCCATAGTTTTTTTAATAAAAATCTCTATTACTGACTAACTGTTCCTCATTGGATATAGTTGGTAGTTTATGCACTCAAAAATGAGCTGAAGACCCTAAGTGCCATGCAAAGCTTCGTTTAGGGTTAAGTCTCTACATTAACTATACTATTATTGCTAAAATTAATAGTAATAATTGTGTAAATAGTGTTTAGGTTCGATTTTTAATAAACAGTAGAGAATTTCATCACGAATCTTTTTTTGACTGATAAATCATAGAGCTGATTGTGATACTGACTTAAAATATATAATCATAATAGTCTAATCCAAATATATATAATATACACAAACATGTAACACTTTATCAGATTATTCAATTCAAAGAGTTTTGATTTTTAATATATGTTCTTTTCTTAAATATTTCCTTCAAGATCGTATCGTGCTGGACTTATTATTCTTCTAATTGATCCTCCAGTTCATAATGAGCCAGCAACAAATGGGACCACATAATGATTCAACGGTCGAATCAATTTGAACTCTGCTGAAGTGTTGTGACTTCTGTGACTCGGAAAGGTAATCAAGATGCACAACATCATAGAAAGGTGATCGAGCAAATGCCAAAGGACCAAGGCCAGCCGCACAGCTGCCCGACACTCCTATCGTCCAGTCAGTTGTCCAGTTAAGATTTGTGCCTTGAATCAACCCCAAAATTGAAAAGAGGAACCGCTTGCGACCTTCTTAGGAAACTTGTTTGCTTGTGCCAATGCTGCACGCGAAGAAGGACCTCCTTGGCCAATGGTCAAATGTCCTGCGACTTGACGAAAAGTGCGGTCAGGCCAAATGGCACCACCCCAATTAGCTGCATGCTTCAGCATTTCCACGGAAAATCCTTTCAAACTCCCCGAAGGAAAATTGGGCAAATGATTGATATGCTTTTCCATATCGCCGAAAGACGAACGGAGCAGGACAACTGCGCTAAAATTGCATAAAAAATTAATCATTGTTTGTCCGTCAAAACTTACGGCCTTGCCGCATGAACAGGGAAGAGGTAACGTGATGAGGGAGGGGGTAGTATGAGTATTGGCAAGTATCGGTATCGGTTTCAACATCGGTGTCGCTGTCGGTGTTGGGTTACAGCGCCGGACGCAGCGCACGCCCAACTCCAAGTTCGGGACCAGTGCCAGCTATGGTCTGTCTGTGGCAACAGTAAAACATCGAGTCATCGTCGTCGCTCTTTGTTGTTGTTATTGGTTTTTTATAAGCCATAAAAATTGCAAATTTGGTCCGCAGTCCATTTGCCAGATAGGCCAATTGAAGTCTGTATGCACAGCGCGTCTACGAATTTCGAATTCCGCCGGGAACTGTGGCCAACCTTGGGCCATAACTCAGTCTCAGTCTCACTCTCAGTCTCCTCCTCGCTCTCTCTCTCCCTCTCTCTCTAACCCTCCCTGCCTGCCTTAGCAGTGTCTTCGCAAAAGTAATTGACAGATTGCAATTAGAAATAAATGCAAAAGTCCAGACGTGTCTCATCCTGTCAAAAAAGTATCGAATTACCGAAGTTAAAGTATTTTCCAACTGACCAAAGAGCAGACACAGAATCAGTTCCGATTTCGCTTGAAGCAGCTCAAACTAAGTTGAAACTTTGGGAAAACTTAAACTGCAACTACAATAACTTCTATATAAATAATGCAGCTTGGATCAATAGCAGACACAGAGCAAAGTCGAATGATTCTTCTTCAGCTCTCGGTTAGAGTATTCGTTAGTCTCTTGCCTTGACTACTCTCGCTCTGATTAGACTGTTTGCTGAAGGATGGTGGCTGGGTATGAGGGAAATTGGGTATTGGGTATTGAGGTCTCTAATGTATGGATGTGTACTATTCAAATGACGGCAGGTCGAGTGGCCTGGCTGGGGGAAGGGATCCAGGACCGGGTCCAACCGACCGTCGACCGTCGACCGATGTCAAAAAGGCGCAAGAAGGGAGAACTTTGTGTGGCCATAAAATACAGTGGCTCGAGCTGAACCCCCCAGGCCCTGACACCGACACCAATACACACCGACACGACACACGACACACACACACATGCATGCAAATAGCCCTTTTACGCAGGACGAAGGACATTTGACGCCTGGCAACGTCCCGAGTCCACAAAGTGACCGTCGAAATCGTAAAACGTAAGACGAAAACGAGCTGGAAAATAAAAACACATTAGACACAAGCAAATATCCTTTTGCCCAGCTCAGCATGTCCTTCGCTTTTCCTATGTGTATGTGACCACACACACACGAGTCGCGCACACACAAATTTATCTCCATTTGACCCTCTTCAAAGTGCTTTTTATAGTCATTTAGTGTTTTGGCCCTCCCGTCAAGTACTTTTATTATACACGTATAAATCCAATTCGGCATTCGGCGGAGCCGCAAGAACACACACACACACACGTATACACATATATGTGTGTGTGTGTGTAAATAGGGTATATATTTGTGGACATGCGTGTGGTATATGGTTGCTTTAAGGTAAGAGAAACGACAGTCCAACTAATGAAACGGAACCGGGCAACCGAACCGAAGCGAACTAAACTCCTGGACCCTGCCACCCAAAAGGACCGCAGCACACACACACAGACACACACACAGACACACACTCGCCGGGGCATGGACATATGTGTGTATATATAGCAGGGCAAACTTTTTGGCCCAATGCTCGTTGTCAAAACTACACCCGAAAGCACACCCACACCCACACACACACACACACACAGCACACAGCACACATATGTATGCAAAACAGCTGCCAAGGTCCTTGCTGGTCGCTGGTTGTGTCCTTTTAAAATTTTAAGACATGTAAATATAAAAGGTCCTGCGCTGTCCTGGTCCGTTCCATTTCGCTGCGAGCCACCCCCGCCAGAGTCCGAGCCAGAGCCAAGTCGAGCCAAGTCGTGCCCTGCGTTTTGGGATCTCGATGCTGTATCACTCCATTCGATCTCTGTCCCACTGTGCGAGTCTCTCTGTGTGTGTGTGTGTGTGTGTTTTGTGTGTCTACACGCGTGTCACTTTATGGCATACTGTATGTGTGTGTGTCTGTGTGTGTGTGTGGCTGGGACCCTCTGCGCGTCCTGACCGGTCCGTTTGGCCACATCGACCCCCCACCACCTCCTTGATGCTATGACTCTCCAGCCACTCCCCTTACCATACTTTCTCCCTCCCAGCGCCCACACAGAACCAAGAGAAATATCTGCAAATGTTGTTTTCCTTTGGGTTATTATTATTTTAAATTTTTTGCATATGCTTGTTATGCTGTCCTCCTCCTCTCTCTTCTCCTTCCAAAGCAGCGTTTTGTTTTTTCCCCAGACTTGAGCAGTGAATCTTACTTGTTTTTTTCCTCCATTTCGCTCACATTTTATCAGCTTTCGCGTCCCGTTAGACGCCGTAGCATTCAATTAACCTGCAGATAACAATTATCCCGGCAAAACCCCCTCGGCAAGAAAGCAGCGCACAGGAAAAACAGACACCAGCTCCATAAATGTCCCCACGAATCTGTGTGCCTTGAGGCATCTGAGGCATATCGCGACCTTTGCGCCAGCTTGCGGCAGGAATTAGCCCCATAAACACTTAAAGCGGCTCGCAAATCTTTCGGATGTTTATTACGAATCGCCATTTAATTACGCATAAAAGTTTAATATTTATAAATGGCTTTTAAAAGAATTATAACTGGAATATCATATTGATGAAAGATGGGGCTGCCACAGCTAAAATGGCGCAGAGAAACTTTAAAAACGAGAACGAAAGCTACTTTCGGTATGCCGAATGTTCTTTACCCTTGCAGTTTCTTATATCCTCTAATCATTCCCATGCTAGTTATATAATGGTGCAGAATTGAATGGTATGGGGTATATTTAATATGTATTGATTGGCGTTGTAAATTATTTCTTAAATCAGAACAAGTAATACGAAAACCTTAATTTCTATGTCAGCTTTATAATATAGTAATCCGATATTGATAAACTTGTATATATATATATATATATATATATATATATATTATATATACAGAATAAGTCCGATGTAGTGAATTTGGATGCAATATCTTGACAAACAAAAAATTCGGCCGATAGTTTATGTGAAAACTATATAATATATCGATCTGATACGGCTAGTTCCGACTTATATACAGCGTGCAGCAATAAGAAGCACGTGTACCAAGATTCATCAGGATACCTTTAAAACTTGGAGACAGACGGACACACGGACAGACTTTAAGGGGTCGGAAACTCCCCCGCAGGGTATAAAAAGATTATATTGACACATTGCTTAAAGTTATAGAAAGAAAAGGTGTGGTATCCAATTCACATTTTAAAAAGGGTTTATTGAAAGAAGTAAAACAGCTATAGTCGAGTATGCTAGACTGTGATATACCCGCTACCCGCAGTTGCATCTTTTTGTCCCACTTAAATTATAAATACTTGTATTTTCCTTCTCATTTGAATTTGGAACATTTCGGTCATTGTACACACCCAAAAAAAACTTTCTTATCTCGAAATTGCAATTGCTATTCATATATTTTTTGTATATTCAGGAAAATACTTATTCTCAACAAATTTGGAAGCCCTGGGACTGTTATTTTCTGAGATATAGGTGTTCATACGGACAAACAGACATACATATATGCTTAAATTGACGCTTTCAAAGAGTATATGCACCTTGTGCGGGTTGAGATGCCTTCTTTAAAGAATCCTAATACCCTTCTACCTCCATAGACTATGCATGCGTTTATCTGCATTCAAAATCGAGATGTCCTAGCCGAATCCCTCTACTCTCAACTGGACTCAACCAGAAATGCAGCGCCGTTCGACCATCCAATGGGAGGGCGGGAGTCTGTGGGTGAGGCACCGCGCCTGCTATCAGTCAGTGTGGAAATAAGAAAACATGTTAAGAGCACCAGTGAACCAAAAAAAAAAAAAAAAAAAAAAACCCTTTAAAAAACAAATACACGAGCCGTAACAGGGCCATTAATTTCCCAATTTACAGTCTATTCGCAAGCCGTTTCCGAAATTGTTTAAGGTTTTAAAACCCACATGGAGATAACCGCACACACAGGCGCATAAGCACACACTCACACTCACACATGGGCACTGATAAATGTGGGTCCTGGAGCTTGGGACAGGGACAGGGACAGGGACAGGGACCGGGGCATGCCAATGGCCATATGTCCATTTTGGAAAAGGAAAAAACAACACAGTTACCAAAAACAGCAGCGGCAACAACAGCAACAACATCAGCTTGAAGAATTTCAAACGAGCCAAAGGTGTGTGTGAGTGTGTGTGAGTGTGTGCCTGGGTGTATGTGGGTGGTTGTGCGCTGTCTTCGCAGCCTGTGAATGGGGTGGTAAATGCTGCCCAAGGGACTTGTAGCCGGATACCAACAAACTTTTCAAAATAAACGAAAACCAAGAAGAGGCAGCAGCAGCTCCATGAGCGAAAACGCGTTCGCAAAAAAAGAAAAGAGAAGAGGAAACCGTAAAGAAGCAAAAACGAAACAACAACAAAGCGTTTTCGTTTTCTTATGCTTCGCATGTCTCGCCCGGCTCTGGCCACATGGCCAAGTGCGCTATGCCGGCCCCGCTGTGGTTCGCAGCTGGCGGCGCAGCGCAACCGGCGGTCGTTGTGGCCGCCACGAATTGCCGCAGACGGAGCTGGAAACGGAGACGGAGACGTAGACGTAGACGGAGTTGGGGCCGATGCCGAAGCCGAAGCCGGCGCTTGGCCAGCGGCAGCTGAAACGCAAAAGGAACGTCACCGCATGGTTTTATTATATTGCGAATGTGATTACCTTAAGGATATGCAATAAGCACACACGCACACACATCCTCGTACATATGTGTGTGTGAGAGTGAACCACCCCCTGGACTGACAGACAGTCAGCCGGACAGTTGTTGCAAAATAAAAATGAAATGACGCAACATTGCCAAAAGCCGCACAGTTGCGACAGTTGCGAAAGTATCTCACGGATACGTTGTGCCTTTGCATTTTCAATTAGTGACAACGCCCACAGTTGTTGACCAACAGAGGCGCACGCTTCGCATGAGCGTAAACAATTGGTGGGCGTTAAAAATCCAAGTGAAAAAATAATTAAAAATGTTTATGCAAATTTGAAAGTATTTATTTTTAGATGTTATTTTTGGGGAATAATAAACAAGAAATAACATACCATGGGCATGGGATATCCTAATTAGTTCTTTATTAACTTCATGCTGCTTATTAACTGCAATTTTGTGAGACATTGTGCAAATCTATGGCTTTATGATATCATGTGTTCATGTAAAATAAGATTCAACTCTAGATAGATCAGTAGATAGAAGATAACCAACTTTTCATTGATTTGCTTTAAACAGTATTTATACTTCAACGATCAGGAAAGCTACAGTCGAGTGTACTTGACTCTTAATATATAACTTCTATGTTTTGCGTATTGTGTGTTGCATACTTTGGGGAGCTTATTCGGAGCGGCTTCGAAATAACAATTTCTTCAATAGCTTCCATGTTTGTGATCCGATCACAACCAAATTTATAGAAATCATTTGGGCGTTGATAGTTATTGGGTTTACCAAAAAAGAACTGTCCTGCATTTAAATTACGTTTGGAACTCGGGTTTTTGTCGATTTACGGAAGCAGAAGGGGGCGTGGCTAAAATTTAAAACAACCTTAATCTGCATGCAATATTTATACATTTATTTCTCATAGTCTTTGAGTTCAAGATTTTCATGGCCATATATCGACTTGACTGTTGATGCTGATTCACAATATACGAGTATAAAATTAATGAAGTCTGCCACGCCTTCTTCTGCCTGTTACATACACATTCGGTGGGCACAAAATTATAATACCCTTTCACCCTATGGGTAGCGGGTATAAAAAAGAGTTTCTTTATTAAAATTGTTTAATATTTGAAATAAATTAGATTATATTTATTCTTATCTCATGATAATTTTCAGTTAACAGTATTCATAGTGTTATTTTGGTTTATTTTCCAGCTAATAAAAAAAAACATATAGTCAAGAATCTCTTCTTCATCTCTCTTCTTCTTCACTTTTCAATGACAGAAAACAAATATTGTCTTAAATAATATTTCATTGATCTTCTCACGCAATATTATTTGCAGAACTCAACATTATCCCGAAGCATACAATCACCCACACTCTTTACCCTTCTCCCCCCTCCCTCTCTCTTTCTTTCTCTCCCTCTCTCTCTCTCTCTCCCTCTCTCTCTCTCTCTCTGCCATATGCAGATACTCTTGAACAGATGCAACGTCATGTAGGCCATGTGCAGCACGTGAGAACTGCTTGGCTTCTTCTGCATGCAGCCTACTTACGTGAGTGTTTGTCTGTGTCTCTATTTGTGTGTGTGTGCCTCTATGTGTGTGTACGAATCTTTGTGCAAAGTGACTAAAAGGGTAAAAACCAAAAATCGAGGATAAGAACGGATAATCTAATGTCGCCCTGAAGTAGGTAAAGTTAGTTCCACAGCGGCCGCTGCCGTCACTCAACCAGGCGGCGAGTCATCCACAGTGAATGAGAGAAACAGAGAGGGGAAGAGAGGGAGAGGGAGAGAGAACGAGAGCGAGAGGGCACTGACTGCTGCCTGGTTGAAGGCCTATAAATAACTGCAAATAAATCAAAATCTATCAATGCGAACAATTCGATGTGTTACAATTGACTTCACCGATCAAAGCCGTTGCTGCTGCTTCTGGTGTTGTTGTTGTTGCCGTTGTTGCTGCTGCTGCTGCTGCTGTTGCTGTTGTTGTTGCCGTATTTCATCCTCTTTTTTCATACCTTTTGTATGAAGTGCAGGACGACCAAAAAGTATCCTTTGTGTCAATATTATTAGCAGCAGCGCGCGGATATCGGCGAAAGGGTGAAACGGACACGGATGAGGCTCGTTCGGCCCCAGTTACAGCGACAGATACAGATACAGCGAAAGCTACAGCTACAGGAACAGCTACAGCTACCACGGTGTGTGTGCGTGAGTGTGCGAAATTTTACAGTAATTTAAAGGAGGATGAAAAAAGAGTTTCACCAATTTAATCAATATTATACAACCCATTCAAACGCACACGGACACACACACACACACACACACACACACAGGCATAGGGTAGCCCAAGAGATACAGATACAGATACATTTCCACACACACCAGGCGTATCTGATAGGACGCGCGTATCGATGTGCGCTGCCTAATGGACAGCGGCGGCAGCGCTGCCCTGCCCTGCCCTGCTCTAATTTTATTTACGATCTAATGCGCTCCTGCCGACGATGACGAGCGGACGACGGCGCTGAGGGGCGCTGATAACGCGGTGTGAAAGGGCATGTTTCTGCGGATTGATATCCCGTTGTCCTCTGCGACAACAGCAACAACAGTTGCATCATTGTTGCAGCTCCTATTCTCTCTCTCTCTCTATCTTCCTCTCTCTCTCTCTCTCTATTTTGGCACAATTTATGCGCTCCGTTTTGGCATTTGCTGTCGCATCCTCGCGCGCTCATCCTGACACAGTGGGCGATGGGCAATTTTTATTTGAAAATTTCCACAGGGCGTTTACCACAAAAGCATCACACGGCAAACAAACTCGAGCGAGTACAACAGCATCAATTAGAGACGGCGATGGCAAATGGGGGATGGGCCACAGGAGGAGAGGGAACTGTGCAAGAGAATGGGAATGGGAATGGGAATGGGAATAACACCAGCAAAAGGTCAAAGATATTAAATAATTCGAGGATTATTCGTTGTAGGTATAAAAGAAAAGGGGAATTGTTGAGAGAGAGAAAGAGAGAGCGAGAGGGAGAGAGAGAGAGAGAGGGAGAGAGGAATACAATATGTATTTAAATAATAAGTTCATAAGAAAGTTACATGTTTTGTCTACGTATTAATAAATGTAAAGAAGGCTCTTCTATTGGCAAGTATTCAACAGAACTATTTGCATTATTATAATACATGTATATACATCTATCCTGACTCTATTCACATTTATATAACATACTACAATATATAACATAGTAAGCTAACTATCCCTTTGGTTAATGCCGACAAAACGTAATTTTATTTCAAGCAGCCAAAAACCTTCTTCGAAATCCTCGTAAACCTCAAACAATTAATAAAGTTTCACGAACAAGTCGAAGCCCTACGAAACTCTTTCAGCACTTAAGAAGATAAATGATGAAGATGATGTTCGCTGTAGACATATCCATATACAAAGACTTTCAACGCAGTCTCTTACCCCATCGAAGGAAGAGACTCGTAATGCCGAGAAATCAAATTAAAGCATATCTCGAGAAAGTGACTAGACAAAGTGGTTGGCTTGACTCGTGAGTTGTCTTCGGCTCGCCGTGTGTACAGTTGACCACTCAGCTAACGTTCTAACTCTTTAATCAAAAGCCCACAGACGCCCTGGCAAGGATGGACCCAGCAGGGACGAGGACGAGCAGGGATGTCCCCCAAGGGCCGTTTTGCACTAATTAATAAGAGCAAATTCCCCAAACGAGCGTCGGACGAACGTAGTCAAATCATTCCGGGTGTGGTTCGCATACTCTAGCATCCGCGCACACACACACACACACACGTACACAATTAATACATATATAGTGGGATATGGAATGGGGCGAACAACTTCTGGCGAGTGCACAAAACTGACAGTTAAAAATGTTGCATAGTTTTTTTACGTCTTTACGAGTGTCAACCACCCAGTGGGACTCACGTGGCCAGCTGCTTCAGTTCCTTAAGGATGCGTTACAACATGTGCTGCCTGTGTGTGCGACTGTGTGTGTGTGTGCGAGTGTGCAGTGTGTGTACTTCCTTGGTCCACTGGCAGATACAATCGCAACGCTTCCCTTTTTGCTAAATTGGCAAAAATTCTTGTATATTCTTCCATTCAGAGTAAGTTGTCCTTTGCCTGACCCCAGCCACGAGTACCCGAAGCACTCGAAGCACCCGGAGCACCCGCAGCACCCACCCATGCCAAAATGCGGCCCATTTTGGACATTCAAATGCGAAACGATGCTAATTCATATTCAAATGAATGCGAAATAAACCCCAATCACAATTATTATGAGACATGTTAAATGGACCAAAAGTCCTGTATAGCGACAACAGCAACAACAAAGGATTCACATTCACACACTCACATATACATATACATATACATATATATATATATATATTCATATATACTGTTATACTCGAGTGCATACATACATACATACGAATACATATGTATTTGCTGCGCACATTCATATTCGGACGCAGCCAAGCAAGGGATAAGAGTTCATTCTCTCTGTGTGTGTGTGTGTGTGGTGTCTGTCAAGTTTAATATCGCGCATGTCCCAAAAGCGGACATATGGCGGACAGTCGAGTGAACGGGTGGACACCGATGTGGACATGTGAGTGACTCTCGTGAGTGTGCCCGGCTGCAGCACAGTCGAGTCCAGCAGCATAGAAACACTCGCTTCGCTGTGAGTGTTTGCGAATGTGTGTATTCATTTGAATATATCAGCAAATGTATTCACCTGACACTTGTGAGTGTACTCACAATGTATGAATGAATTCAATTGCGTATTCAGCTCATGCAAAGAACATGAAATTCCAATTTGTAAATTACACGTTTACTTCTGGCTATTCATGGAATTCATGAGTGTATTCATGTTACGCAAAGTATTCACTCTACTCATTTGCATATTGCCGTGATAAATGTATTAAATTATATTAATTAAATGTATTCATTTCTTTTTGGATATCCATTCATGTATTCACATACGTACAGAATAGGTTTAAGAGAAGTACTCAAATGCAATTATGTGAATGCAAATGAATACATGCATAGAGCTGGGCCATTAGGGTACTAAGCATATGAATACATCTATGTATTCACAGTGCACTCACTCACAGCCAACGTCTGCCGAGCGAATCATCAACAACTGGCCTCATAATGAGCCGAAAAACGAAGCTGGCCCAAAGTTGGACGCACAGATTGACAGTGGCTACACTCGGCACCAAAGGGACTGCCAGCCCTTGCTGCAGGGCTGGAGGGGGCGGGGGGCGGAGTGTGCTGCGGTCGCAGGGCGGCCCGAAAGCAGAGGAAAACAAATAAACATGCTGTCAACTGCCGTCTGACACCACACGTCACATCTCGCCGCTGCGTACCCCAGACGCGCCCATCTGCACACACACACACACACACACACATACAGAGGGAGCGCAGCCACATTTGCATACGTGCGGCCAATGTCCCAGGGTATTCGCACACACACACACGCACACACACACACACTCGCAAGCACACTCATTCGAGAGAGGCCAGCTCCGTGTGCGCTGTGCATGGAAAGCCGTAGGAAAAGTTTTCGGAAAGAACTTTCATTAAACAATGCGACCAACTCGGCCCATTCATCTCTCGTCCAGTCGGGTGTGAGTGTCTGTGTGTGTGTGTGTGGGTGTGTGTGGCGGGGTGTTTGCCCGTGTGTGAGTGCGTGATTGTTGGTTGTGTCTGTCGGCTGTATGGGAGTGTGGAGTGTGGTTTTTGGTGGCAGGAATGGGGAGAATGGGGTCCACGGGCTTTACAGCAGCCAACGCCATTCAGTCTGCAAAAAATGATTTTAATATAAGCTAATGGATAACGCGCCAACACAAACACACAGCGCAACACACACACACACACACACACACACACAGGCACACAGGGTACGTATCGCTTATGTAGATATCCCGAAAGGACCCATGTCCCGCATCATGGTATGATATTTCAAATGCTTAATAATAGCACTCAAAAATAAGAAATGACACAGCTATTTTATTCCATTTTATCTCCCTCTCTTACTCTCTCTCTCTCTCTCTCTCTCTCTCTCTCTCTTGGACTCTCACTCTTCTTCCTCTCGCCAGCTCGCATCATTTGTTCATGTTTTGTTTTCCCACAGTTTTGAGTACTCATATTCATATTCACATTAGTTACATGTTATTACTTATTTTTCATTTTCATATTTATGCGCCCCGCCCTACGCCGCCCCTCTACGGCTCCCCTGCCGGCAAATTGGCATCCCAATGTGGGCCAATTAGGTTGAAATTGTCTGCAAAATGTTAGCGTTTATTTTTAATGAGTGCGCGCCTCGTAATTCAGACATTCGCGAGTGGCTGAGTGGGTGGTCCCAGTCCGCCGCCAACTGCGAGTACGAGTATTCATTTATACTCATGTGTGAGTTTTTTATGTGTGTGTGCGCTCAATCGATGATGCAGCAGAGAGAATCCTTTAAGCGCTTTATTCGGTTGAATGTAATCAGTGTTGATAAACGTGCTGAAAGTAAAAAAGAATTACACAATTATTAATTTCAAATATTAATTTCAATGCCCACTCATAATATTCCTTTAATTATGGTACATACAAGTACATTCTCGCTTTACGTGGGCTGAATGGGGCGTGGCCAAGTACTAAGGTTGCAAGTTGCAAGTTGCAGTAACAAGACACATGGTCACCAATTTGGATAGTCCTAGCTCATATAGTTCCTGAGATATAAGTGTTCAAACAGACAGATGGACTTGGTCTTGCTATGATTCCTTCTGGCTATTATCTGCCTAATCTAATCTATAATTCAGCTCAAACTACGCCCTTAAATATGTTGACAGCAAACCAATATTTGCATTCTAGAACATCTTTTGGGCTAATGCAGACGACGACCCTCCCTGGATGAACTTTGACACCTGCACACTGACCCGCACACACAGACCCAACAAAGAGGTCCATTGTGCCGTGCCTAATCCGGAAAGTGTGCAAACCAATCGACCGTATGAATTATAGTCAGTTGGGTCACAGGCAGAGCAGACAATGCTGGGGGCTGTTGGGGAGCAAAGGAAGAGAGAGCTACGGGAGAGAGAGAGAGAGGAAGAAGGGGCTGGGCAAACACTCAATCATGGTCAAATCTTGACAAAAGTATTTACTCGCATGCCCGGAATCATATTTATCTGCATGCATATTTTATAAATTTAATGTTCGAGGGGTATCAGGTACGAATAGGACAAACAAAGCAGACGACACACACACACACAGGCACACGCACACGAAGGACATCGGATACAGGATATGGAGCCACAGGACAACGGGCGCAACTTATTTTGAATGCTAAATCGTTCGAATCCTTTTGCCGACACACTCGAGCGGCTCTGCCCTGGATTTGCCACGCCAGACAACACGGCGACTCGGCGACTCAAGGACTTCAACTGGCCTCAGGTCGCAGCCTTTCGACAGCTATCGGCATTTGAGGTAGCCTAAGCTCCGGCTAAAGTCCCTGGGCACATGTCCCATCCATCATCACACAATCACAAAATGAGTATCATGTGCGACCCCCCCTTAGCCACTAACCAGCCACCTCAGTAGCTGACTATGGCCATGGCCCAGTGAGGCATTCAGTCAGCCAGCCACACGTAGCATTCGAAAGGCATCAAACGTACTTATCAGCTTTTCGCTGGGAGCTCAGCCTAAGCGCAACCCCCCCCAAAACTAAACTAAACCGAACTCAGAACCAAGAACTGAGCAGCAAGAACTGCGAACTGTGAACTGGAACTGGGAACTGGGAATCGGGTGCAGAGTCCAACTTCAGCTTGAGCTGCTTAAAATACCAAACCAAAATCTCGAATGTCCATTAGCATACGTATCCAGGCAGTCGGGCTGCTGCTGTGCCTGTTCCTGTTCCATTTTGGCCACGTCTCTGGCATTTCGTTTTATTCTTTCAGCACACACACACACACATACACTGTCACACATACCCACTCGTACACACTCACACACAAACACACTCACACAATGGAAGCAACCACGCAGGACAAACGTTACGACTAACCTCTTACTCTTTGTTCCCAGACGCTCCTCTCGGCCAAGACACAGACGAGCACACACACACACGCGCGTAATACACACACACACACACACACACACACATGGCCCGACCAAAATCCACACCATCTGCTACACCTTACGCCTAACAATCCAATTCAGAGGCAACAATATGCTTGGAGGCGCACTCTCGAGCCCGATAGAGCCAGAAACACACTCAGAGAGAGAGAGACCAACATAGAGAGAGATAGAGATAGAGAGAGAGAAGGAGGGGTTCTCTGGCCAGCCGCATTGCAATGTATGACCAAGGCGCATGGAGCACGCATAGAGGACGTGATGCTCAAAGCTGCCTACTCTCTCCCATCTCCATTTGCGTTTCAAATTTAAATTTAACCTTTTGTCTTAATACGCCAATGGGGTTGCATGAGATGGCGACGACCACGACGACGTCGACGTCGAGATGGGGAGTAGCCCGAGCGTAGCATAAGCCAGAATATCCGTGTGTAGATATGTATTTGCGTATACAGATAGATAGCTAGTGCTGTGCCAGCTTATAGAGGAATCTCCCTCTCCATCCCTCCATCCCATGCCGAGTACATATGGAAGAGCATTCGATGCGTATAATGGATTTGCCATTCAAGAACGAAGACAAAATAGAGTCCCCACCTCACTCGGACAACGGCTTAGTTGGTGCTGTAACATGGCCTATTAGAGCTACACGTGTATGTGGCTAGCTAATTTAGGGACCGAACTGTGGCACAGCTGTCGATAAGTGCGATTTGTTGAGTTGTCATGTGAATTGACCCAAGGAATTTGTCAAATTAGTTTCCCACACAGATTTGCTAACAAGATTTGGGGAATATGGTGAATATACTCTGAATTGCGAGACTTAGTTGGCACTTTTGTAGTCTTATAGTTAAGAAAGGTAGAGTAACAAAGTTATAGTCTAGGCGCTTTCCTCTGTATGAACTCTAGTCATGATTTAAGGTTAGGTCTTAGTAGCCAGAACTCCCATGTAAAAAGTAGTTTACCCGCTTTCCTCTGTATGAACTCTAGTCATACTTCAAGATGAGGTCTAAGTTATCAATTTTCAGTCATGTAGTAGTTGATAAACTTGCATAGGAAAAGTAACTTTCCATTACGAGTATAGTTGCATCACTTTTTTGTCAAACCCCTTTGCAAAGTAGGATCTTTAAGAGCTTAATTATTGGATTCAGCTATAAAAGCATTCAGTAACTTTAGTAAGACGACTTGCAGGAAACTGTTTTCATGTCAGTGCTTTCAAATGATTCTGTTCAGTTACTAAAATCAATTTTTGTGCCACGGAAGGTGTATTTCAAAATTCAAAATGGCCACTTGAGGGGTGGGAAGCGGGAACTGCATAGTGGACAGACACACACACACACACCATCACACACACACACAGAGATACAAACAAACAAAGCATTGGTGAAGCACAAAGCTATCAACATAAAAGTCAATCTGTCCGAGGGGTTGAACGTGTACAGCAGCTCGAACACAGAACGGACCAGAGCTCTGCTATACGCATTGACCCTTTTGTTGGAGCGAGTATTGGACAACAGGACAAGACTGTGTTACACAGAGGGAAGGGAGAGAGGAAGGAGGCAGTCACAGTTAACCACCTCACCCACCCTCACGCAATGCTACTGTCCACGCTCTCGACTGTGCCATTGAGTCCGGGCCGGAGCTGGCTGCTCGTTAGCCCGAGTGATGGACGGCAGAGAGTCCAGAGACCTGAGTCCTGAGTCCAGAGTCGCAAGTCCTCAAGTGGCTTCTTGGACGCGGTGGTGAGAGCGTTGGCCAAGCTGAAGTGAATTGAAATTCGTACAATATTTGAGCTTGTCTCCCTGGTAAGCTCTCTCCCGCTCGCACTCCCACTCTTTGGCCATATTTTTATTGCAATTCGAATCGACGGAATCGAAAGTCCACCCCTAATGGCTAACGGACAGCGCAACCGGGCAGCGAGCGGCCATTACTTCAACCCTATGCCGGAGAGCTTCCATCGGCCTTAACCTCAATACACCAAGCGACCACCCTCCGCCCGTTCCGTCCCGTCCCGTCCCTCCCTCCCACCACTTCAGTCCCCTTTTCCCGTTTATTGGCATAAGCAGCCCATTTATACAATTACATTTATAAATGTTGCGCTCTGATATCAAACATACAAACAGACAGACAGACAGACAGACAGACAAACAGACGGTGGAATAGACCGTCAGACTGACAGACAAATACATTCGCCATATTATTAAACAAATACCCAGACCAGAGAACACAATTGAATTTCTCGAATGTCCTTTGACAGAAAGTTTTTTGGCGCCCGCCTTCGCCATCGTCCGCCTCCTTCCGTCCTTCCGTCTTCTCCTTCTGCAATGCAATGCTATCCCCCAATTTGAAACTGTATAAATTGCCCATAATCAGCTTGTATGCTCCCCATTCGACTAGGAAAAAGGTTTTCTTTGAGTTTAAAGCTGTTGAATCACCTTGACAAAACGGAAAGAAATTCCCCGCACTGTGGGTCCCATTCAGGGTGGCCAATTGCCAAAGCTTTCCCGGAAAGATTTCTTCTTGTAAGCAGATAATTATAATGTCGCCATTGCTCACACATTTTAGGTGCAATTAGACGTGTTTTCACGACATTTATTGTGTATTCAGACTTGACTGATTTTCTCTTGTCAACATGAAAAGTTTTGCGCTTAATTGGCTTGCAATTAGTTAATCCCAAGCTGATCTATATAACTATATGTACATATGTATAGACAAAAATACTCAAAGTATATGAAATGATTTAACAACGACAGTATGTACTTCGTAGACTTGTATGTAATACTAACAAATTCTTTTATTACGCAACTTATGCTTTCTGTTCCATCAAGTGATTTTGCATTTGATTGATTTGAAATAATAATTAGTTTGTATAACAATTATAATTATATAATAGAAAATTTAGCTGGTTAAATACGGAATTCGAATCAAAAGAAGTTTCTGAGTTAAAGTGCCGAATATATTTATTTTTCTTGCCAAAAATTAGGAAATTCATAAGAGGATGTGCTGATTATCTCAACGTTTTAGACTTTTGTTCAGTTTGAGAACCTTTTCTCCAATATCAATAACACCTTTGTCAAGTGGTCGACAATCTTTAGATCTGCACAGCGAAAAGCGCAGTCTTCGGCAGGAGCGGGAGCGAACAATGGAGATTTCCTAATTGAAGGCACTCTGTGGCGAGCACTTGACTTGATCGGAGCGTCCGATCGAATGGCGGAAGCTGTTCGGCCGTGAAACGAGTACCCGAGTGCACGCACTCGTACAGGCTGTGAAATGAGCACGATGCGATGGGGCTGATCGATAAGACGCCGAGTGCGATGCGAGTGTGAGTGCGAGTGATAATTGACGAGTGGCGATTAGAGAGCACAACCCGTTCGGCCGACAGACGTTCGATCTCTGTGGCAAATGCGATCGTGACGCTACACATTTGCCTATGATCGGATCGGATCGGGTCGAGTTGGGCTTGGGTTGGGATTGGGTTGGGTTGGTTTGAGTTTGCTCGCTCGTTCGCCAGGGTTAATTCGCTTTTAGCGTAATTTGTAAGAGTTTCTTCAGCTACCCCAGCAAAGGAGCTGCGCTTTGTGCACGCTCATTGCGCATTATTCATATTCCCAAACAGGATAGCGACAGAGAGACACAGCGGCTACCTGGGTTGGTGCTTGACAACGGCAACGGCAACGGCATAAGGGGTAGACCAAGGGGCGGGCAGACGACGAACGGTGACTGCAGCACATAAAACACTTTGGCACATTTTGTTGGGCATCGCTGGGATGCATGCGTAACCCTTTCGTAAATCGAGTTAATCCCGAAAACGCAATGCATACGCCGTTGCCGATCCCGATCCCGATCCCGAGCCTGAACCCAATCCCAGCGCCGTTACCTGGCGCACACAACGTTAATAATTGCGTCAATGGAAATTATCATTTTTCATTTTATTTCGCCTTTCGCATACTGTAGATTTTTTTTCTTTGGTTTCTGTTTTTCGGTTGTTTAGTGAGCGGAGCAGTTTTGGTTTTCGGGCTCTTCGGGGTTGAGCCCGGGTCGAGGTCGTTTGCGTCTTCGTCAAGATCGGCCGGCTTCCTGAAGTGCCTGTGACAAGTTGTCAAAAGACGGAACCAGGGGCGACCCACGGATCGCGAACAATAACCCGAAATGTCACCGCGAAGAGGAAATAAAAATGAAAATGTGAAATCCACTCACGGCCCGAGAAGAGGGTATAAAAGAAGGTGAGCATGTGAGTTCACAAATCAAATGAAATTAATTCAATAATAGATTCAAGAACAGGACGAAAGTCTTGAGATAATGTTGTATGCAAGCCAATTACAATAGATCAATCTGTCCACGCAGGGTATACGGATTTCGGTGCAATGCAAATAGCTTTCGTTGCTTGTGTTTTTATTAATTGAGCGCACAGAACGTGACTCGTTCTAAGAGCTTTTGTTGTTTGTCACCGGACATGCTTGCGAGGAGAGCACTCCCCTCTCGCCCTCTCTCCCTCTCTCTGCCTCTCGCTCATTTAATTGTTTTACGAGCCCCGGAATAAGGGGACAAAGCGCTTCGTGCCAATATTGGGAAGTACGGCCTGTCACATGTCACCAAAACAATGGGCCCACACCGGAGTACGATGGGAAGTGCTGTGTGCCCAGATGTTTAAACCAATGCGAGTGCTTTGAGTGTAATACAAAACACTTTGGACTGGGCAAGCTGGGAGTTCCACGTACAACGATTTCTATTTCAAATTCTCTGTGTCTATATAAAATTTGTTTTAATTCATAACACACACGATAAAATTTGCACTGATTTTTTTTATTTCAATTTCGAGATAATCAGACAAAAAAAATAAAAAAAAAAAGATTCAAAATTTTATCGTGTTTTATAACAATGTCGAAGAATCGCAAAGAGTACCCAAAGCTTCGCTTTGCCCTGATCACCGAGGAGGCGCTGAAGATGTTGCAGCCACAAACAGCGCATGAAATGAACAGTCCGTCGACCAGTCCGGCGAACATTCACAATATGTACGAGGTGATTAATACGACCGTGAACACCATACTGGAGCGTAAGATTCGCAATCTGCGACTGGACAAGCTGGAGCAGCTAGACAAGCTGGACGAAATCATTGAGAACAAGGTGTCCGAGATTCTGGAACGTCGACTTGGGGCAAAGAAGAATGTGCACGGAGTGCACGAAACGCTCTCTTCCAATCAAGAAATATCCATTGATACTCTATCGGACTTTGGGCAGAATATACTACGATCCGATAGTCAAATATTTAACCTAATCGATGCACTAATTGAAGAAGCCAAGTTGGCCCAAAAGCCATGGGCTAGCACGAGACACACACATCACCGGCAGCAGCCCCAGCCCCAGCTTCAGCCCCAGCCCCAGCCCCAGCCCCAGCCCCAGCCCCAGCCCCAGCCGCAGCCCGTCCCTACGCGCAAGTCCAAGATCAGGCAGGTGTCTGGTGCTGATCGCAAGAAGAACACGAAGGGCTCACAGACTCACAACTATGTGCAGCCGCCGCAGTCGCAACCTATCAAGAAGGCGTCCGATATTATAACAAAGTATTTGAGCCAGTTTGACAATCGATACCCTCAGCGAAAGTGAGAAGCGAGCAGAAGACTATTTCTACACGAGACACAACTACTTTGAATACTCTTACCGCAACCGCTACTTTCCCTTTTCCACATCTCTTAAATAGTCGGTGAAATAAAAAAATGTAAAATTGCAAAGAAAACTAAAGCATTGCAAATGAATTTGGCCCAGGGGGGAGAGCTGGGGACGTGACTGCTGCTACAGTCTTTGCGAGCTTATCAACAAGCTGCAGACAAGGGCAGAGCATCAATCAAGAGTTTCCAATGAATGGCTATCGAGTGAATTAGACGACCAATGCCATTTTTTTTCCTACCTCCCCCTCCCGTACCCTACCCCCTTTGAGATGTTCTGCGAATTTCACTTTTATATACAAAATATATACATATTTTTTTTTGGTCCACCACCAAACCCGGCAATATTTTTGCGGCTTAATATGTGCGCAGAGGAGGCTGGGCAAAGTCAACCGAAACGCAATGCTAAAAAATGTGTGACAACGTGGTGGAGGGGAGGGGAAGGGTGCTGCGGGACTGTAGCTGTACTGTACACTGGTTCGGGCTTATCGTCTCGACTGTAGCCAGTGACAGGACATAACATTACCCTCGGTATCTGCGCAGCGCCATGCGTGGGCATCGCCGACTGACGAACGGTCACCCCGGGCCACCTTCAAGGCGACTGCGGGGGTGGGAGTGAGAAGCAGAGCGGCAGTGAAAGAGGGAGATGGAGATGGAGATGGAGAGTGAGAGGGGCTGCTGCTGTCACGAAAGGAAAGGGTAAAAGATGCTGACTAAGTACTTTGCGAAATTGCTTACATGCGTTGCGCCTGTGCTCTATGCTTTGTATCTTGTGCTCTGTCCTGTGCCCTGTCCTGTACCCTGTTCTGTGCTCTGTTCTGTGCCCTGTTCTGTGCCCCGTTCTGTGCCCCGTACTGTGCGCTGTTCTGTGCTCTGTCCTGTGCTCTGTCCTGTATCCCGTGCGTCTTGTGTGCCGCTGTCTTTGGTTTGAGCGGGTTTCGAATTGAACGCCCGCCTCCGTTTAGTGGTAATACATTGTCATATGCAGCGACTGCCGTTCTGCCGGGCGTGTCATCCTTCTCCAGTGCTCATAACCAACCCTGCCCCTGCCCCTGCCCCTGCCCCCTGCCCCTGCCCCAGTGGCAGCTCCCACTCTCGAACAGTGGACGTTGCCAGGCAAAGGATAAACGACGTCGCAACGGACGGACACCAAAACAAGTGTTGGGTGCCATGTTTATGTTTTTGCTGTTGCTGTTGCTGTTGCTGCTGCTGCTGTTGCTGCTGTTGCTGCTGTTGTTGTTGTCTTTCATTTCATTTCGTTTCGTTACGTTACCCCCTCTTGCTCGCTCCCTGTTGTCGTTTCTTTTTGATGCCAAGTTCGTGTTTTTTCCCCTCCTCTCTTTCGCTTTAATCTTTCCCGTTGCTCTTGTTGTTGTGCACGTAATATAAAAATTCAACAACGCGCAAAACTTCACATATGACAACTCGCGCGAACAACAACAGCAACAACAACAACGGCACAACATGTCACCGAGGTAGCTGGCAACGCTGCCAAAGACTTGGCCATCATCATCAACAATATCATCAGCATCATATTCATCATCATCAGCATCGCCATCAGCCACGTCCAAGACGCTGGGACGCTGTGGTGTTTCTGATTTTCTGAAGCGGAAAATCAAACGTTTCTCGCTGTTTACACTGCGCTGTCGCAGCGATTGTTGCTGCTGCTGCTGCGACGCCAGCAACAGCCAAGCGATAACTAAAATCGTATATCGCAAACTGTTATACTGTTATACTCACTAGCCATTGATTTGTATAAAAGAGAGAGAGAGAGAGAGACAGATCCTCGCCTTGTCCAAGGCAGCTCCTGCTGCTGCTGCTGCTGCTGTAGTTCTTGCCCCCTACGATAGTCGTGAGTGTAGCTAATACGATAGTAGTACTTTCTACGATTATTGTGAGGAAGTTGCAGTTGTTGTTGCTGCTGCTCATCTTCGATATCGCTTGTCTTTCTTGCCCCAATTTTTTCCAGTGTAGATGGAACTCAAGCTGGCCCAATGCTTCAGTTTTCAAAGCAAGTGTATGTGCGTGTGAGTGTATGTGCGTGTGTATTTGTGTGTGTTGCTTGAATTTCAGAAAATTGCATTTTTTCATATCATTAGGTTTTATTGGTTTCTTCCTGTTAAATATTCCTGCCTCCGCTACCCCCTTGCCTACCCCTCCACCCCTTGCTACGACCACCTTCCGCCTCTTTCGCACATACATACATATGTGGCTCATGTATTTTCTTTTCTGCAGCATGGGGATGGGGCTCGATGGGGTTTGGTCGCATGTTGTCAAAACAACAACGCGTCGGTTGCGCTCCAAAAACAACCTGAAACACACACACATACAAACACACTCTCTCACACACACACACACACACAACTACACACGCGCGCCACGCATCATATCTTCGCATATTGTTTTGTCTTCGCGGAATGCCCCCTCCCTCCTGCCTCTTCCACTTTACTCGCCTTCTCTTCTCTTCCCTCTCAGCTCTTTATCGCCTTGCCTCCCCTGCCCCATTTGCCTCCTTTGGCTGTGCCAGTCGGCCAGTGTCAAGCTGAGCCCTGAGACAAGCGCTTGGCAGCAAAAGGAGTCTGGTCATGTCAGGCTGCATCGAGTTGACCCCCCACCCCATTGAGGGCCTCCTGAATATGAGGCGATAAATGCAAGTTGGCGATTTCCTTTGTTGTTCAGCGCAGAGAAACAACTTCGCTTTCACATTGAACTCCATTACGTACGCTTTACCTGACACGACTTGCCGGGATTGAAGTTGGAGTTGGTCTTGGATAGAGAGAGAATACTGAAAAAAATACTCAAAGAGGCCCACGAACAATGAACATCGATTCGCCTCCAATTAAATGCACGACGAATGGTTTAACAAAGCACTTGAAAGTGTTTGGATGATGACCAAAGTCTGCAGTATACATATGTATATCAAGAGATATTATATAACATGCGAGTGCTTATATCAAGAGATATGTTATTATACAACTTGCAAGGACTTCTATCAAGGAATATTATACAATATGCGAGTGCTTATGTCGATGGCTTACATCATCATCGTTTTTCATTCTACTGAAGATGTCTAATTTATCACCAATTCTTCTTGAGGATGCTATGAGTATTTTGCAACATAAATCAGTCATGTGCAGCACCTTTCTAGCTCTATCTATAAAATATCTGTGCAATCGAATTTCTTTTATTTTTTCTGTATTTCTATTTATATATCTTTCTGGAATAAACTTAAAGGGGTAAGTGAGCTACACTCGACTGTGCTCCACTGTGACACATCTACTACGATATGAATAGCTTCAACTACTTCATCAATAGCTTGCATGCTTATTATCCGATCAGAGCTTGTCAGAAATCATGTAAAGTATTATAAATATTGTATAATTGCAATCATAAGACATATTATCACTAAGTTTCGTAGTCCCAACTCTCATTGTTGTTGATATCGATGTGTTCATACGGACAGACAGACAGATATGGCCACATTGTGTCCAGTGTTGACGCTGATTGAGAATATATATACATATATGTTATCTTTTTGAGCAGATATGCCTTTTTCTACCAGATACATATGTATGTTATGTATTGTTGGCAGCCACAAAGTTATAATCCTCTTCTACCCTATGGTTACGAGTATACGAGCTCTATTCTACTATCCTCCTTAGCAATGGGAAACTCTTACAATTGTAGCTTGAGCTCTGTTTGCCATGTTTGCAACTACATTTAACTGCTTATGCTATGCAAATTTCGTAATCTAATCGATTTGTATCTGCCTGTGATTTCAATTTCGGTCTATCCAATCATTTCTGTTGACCAAGCACGCCAAAACTTTGCACACATTATTATCGAAAGGGGATTTCGTTTAGGCCGACTAATGCACTGACATCCATCTATAGCAACCCCATAAAGTGCGAGTGTGTGTGTGCGACTGTGTGTGTGTGCTGTCCTGCCCACAACAATACAAACACACCCACAGAAACGAGTCGACTTGACGTTACCTGCGTAAATCAGGAAATGTGGCAAAGAGCGTAGTAACTTCTGATTGACTGGCTGACGTATGGATGGATGCTTGAATGGAATGAGGGAGGATGGAGGATGAAGGGCATGAGGGGGAATGTCTGCTGCCGCTCCTGCTCCTGCTGCTGTTGCCGCTCCTGCTCCTGCTGCTGTTGCTGTTGCTGGTCAAGGGAAAGTCTCAAGGGCCTGTGCAAATGGAAAACTGAAAACCGAAAGCTTGCACACATAATTTCAATATAACTCAACTTCCCCATTACCCCCCTCCCCCGACTACAGTTGGGCCACCTGCAGTGAGTCGAGCGGACTCGCCCGGAGTCGTTTTGCGTACGCCCTTGTGTTGTTGCGACTCCATTCCTCATGTGCTCGGGCGCACTCTCCCTCTCTCTCTTTCTCTCGACTATGGATACCCTTCCCTGCGTTGCTTGATCCGCTTCGTTGGTCGCCGTCGCCCGCCGACGGAAAAGGAAATGAAAAAAGGCGAACCAGAGACGGCCTCCTTCTCGGACGGGGAAATTCAAGCTCTGCCTCAGTCAGCACCACCTCCCCCCCTCCGCCTTTGCCTGCCCGTGCTCATCCTTTGCCAATTCCGCTCGGTTGCCTTGCAAAATTTTTGAATTGGATACTCTGGCGACCAAAAACGCCCACGCGCGCTGGGCATGTCAACTGGCAACTGCCTAGCGGGCGTCCGTTTCTGCTCACCTTCCTCTCCCTCCTTCCCCTCCCCTCTTCTGCCACCCACCTGCCTGTCGTACTCCGTCCAATGTTCGTCCATAGTACACATGACCAGAAGAATCAACGAGTGTGTGTGTGTGCGTGTGTGTGTGGGGACTATTTCAAATTTTGCATATTAAAATATCGTCGTGCAGGCAAAAGGTCGCTCTTCCTTGTTCGAAGCAAAAGGTGGCCAGCTACGTCGCTGCCTGCTCTCTGCCGCCTATCGAAGCAGTTGAATATGTCGCACAGTGGGATGGAAACGAAATTGACTAGCTCATATGTATTTGACAGCTGGCAGTGACTGCAAACACAGATTAAGAAACATAAGCTTATCTAAATAACATATAGTGTGTTATCGATAATATATCGATATGTTATCGACAGCATATGCTATTGTGCAGATCATTTACCTTTTCAACGTATACAAAATGGGCATCGTATTGTGCCAACTACACCCACTTACTTCGATAAATTATCGATAGCACTGCAACTTTTTGGACAATCAATTTTAAGTGACTGCAAATACAGATCAAGAGACATAAGTTTATCTTAATAACATATAGTGTGTTATCGATAATATATCGATATGTTATCGACAGCATATGCTATTGTGCAGATCATTTACCTTTTCAACGTACACAAAATGGGCATCGTATTGTGCCAACTACACCCACTTACTTCGATAACTTATCGATAACACTGCATCTTTTCGGACAATCAATTCTAAGTCACTGTAAATACAGATTAAGAAACATAAGATTATCTTAATAACATATAGTGTGTTATCGATAATATATCGATATGTTATCGATAACATATGCTATTTTGCAGATCACCTTACCTTTTCAACGTATACAAAATTGGCATCCTATTGTGTCAACTAGACCCAATTACTTCGATAACTTATCGATAACACTGCAACTTTTTGGACAATCAATTCTAAATAAAATAAAAAATAAAAAATGCAAGATATTTTATACATATAAAACCATGTATCGATAATAGATAGATCGATAAGTAATCGGTAGAATATCAGAGCTGAAAAGAATCGATATGTTAATCATCGTCTTCGCCCACTGTGCCTTGCCTGTCGACTTGTGTTTGCTGTTGTTGCCATGTTGGACTCGCGCTAACTGCGAATGTGGCCGAAGATGCGGACGAGGATGTCGTCGTCGCCGTCGTCGTCGCCGTCGCGGCATCGCGCCGTCACTGGCAACATAACATCGGGACACAGACACATCGCCTGTGGTAACACAATAACGAATTTCCTTAGCAACTTCATCACCAGCTTGTCCTGTTGTTGCCGGCGACGTTGCTGCTGCTACTGTTGCTGTTGTTGTTGTTGTTTCTATTTCTGATGTTGTTGCTGTTGTTTTTTAATGCTGCTGTTGCTGCTGCTATTTGCTATTGATGTTGCTGCTGTATCTGTTGCTGCTGCTTTCCTTGCCTTCAGCCTGCAATGTTATCCACTTTACATGCGCTTTTTAGTCTGCCCTATTTGCTTGCCCAACGATTTTTCGATTTCTGCAGCGACTTTTCCCATTTTATTTTTAGAAAAAATAACAAAAAAGAGAAAAGATTTTTGGCAACGAACGCAAGGACAACTATAAATGAAATTATATACTTCTAAGGCATTCAGACAGACACAAGCAGCAAGCACGCATGCCAATAATAATAATAATAATAATATCGTAATAAGCGAAATAACGTAAATAGATACGACAAACAAACGGAAAGAAAATCTTAGACCGAAAAGTTGCAGGGCAAGACAAAAATCGCAGCGACAACTTCGAGGATTCCTTCGACCGATTGTCTGTCTGTCTGTCGCTCTGCCTGTCTGTCTATCTGTCTGTCTGCCCATCTCTCTGTCTGTCTTTGTCTTTGTCTACCCCTTGCCACTGGACGTAACATTTGCTCAGCTGTTGTTGGGCTTGCAATTTTCCAACTTTCTCACAAGATGTACAAGACGAAAAAGCGGATAAGAGAATAAAATGAGGCAGAGAACAGATCAACCCACTTTGGGTTCGAGAACCCTTTTCATAAATATTTTGAAACTCTTAAGCATCCTGCGTCGCATCCCCCCTGTCTGCTGTCAGGACAAACAATTAAACTTAATCAGTTTTCCAACTGACGCACCCAAGGAAACACTTTTCCCCCTTCGATTGCGTTCGATTTGTCGATCTGTCGAACCTTCGATCCGTTGCCGATCGCCGTTGATCCAGTTGAAACACGGAAACCCGTTGGATGCTAAAAAGAGAGAATACAAAAAAAAAAAGAAAAGGTGCTCGAGGGGCGAAGAAGGTACCCAGAGATGGGATGAATTATTGCACACAAGGCTTTTGCGTTTTCCCTTTTCTAGATCGTGAGAAAGTCTTAACCCCTTCACAGCCGAAGATGACGCGCGATGGCCCATTGCCACATAATTTATAATGATTAGGTACCGTTCGAGACAAAGGAAACAGTTGCCAAAGGGCACCTTCTCAAGGCGCAGCGAAAAGAACACACACTCGCTTAGGCCGAGGGTGACGCAGCGACGGGTCGGGACAACCGCGACGGTACAGAGCCGTCATCCCTCAGCGAGGGGTCTTAGGCGTCTTGGGGTGCCCAGCCTGACACATCGCACCAGCTGTGCGAATCGAACCTGAAAAATTTGCCGATCAAGCATTACATAAGCAAAGACGAGGATATTCGCATTAGTCAATATTATTATTGACCGAAATTGATGATCTTCAGCGTTTTATATTAATAATGAGTGACGCATTAAAACTGTTATATATACGCTAAACATAATTATATCTGGCATTGGGATAGTCTAGACTGCAGTTATGATGAAGATGTACAAGCAACTTTGCAGGACTGAAAGCCTTACAGTTTCTGCTCAATAACTTCTTGTAAGATCTGCAAGCATTATAAATACATAAATTATAACATCCCGAACACAATCTAATCGATTGGACCCACATCGACCACAATCGACCTCCCTCTGCCAACTAGGAACACCCACATCCAACTCATTGATCATCCCCGCTGACCCCTCGCTGACCTCAGATCAAATGACCGCCCATTAATCAGGCAATTAGTCAACATCGATTGGATACACTCACAACACTCGTATAGTATATCGCATCAAAGTATAAATATCAATTTGATCTGTCAAATATTGACACATCAAACCCTAAACAAACCAATGACAGGCTCAGCCCCTGGTCCCCTTCCCCGGACCATTTAGTGGCAATTTACGAGCAACAAAACACCAAAAAAAAAAAAAAAAGGCGAGCACAAAAAACGTGGAAAATGGGAGAAATAATAAATGAAAACAAAAAGGCAGCAACAGGGGGAGGAGGGAGTGGAGAGAGGAGAGAGGGAAAAAAGGGATTCTGTGTGTTTTTTCCTCTTTTTTTCAGATCATTTCAAGGGTCCTTGACTTTTGTGACGCCAATGAGCCAATTGAGCGATGCTGCCGGGCCGGGCAGGGCCGAACAATTACGAGTATTATTATATTATATGACGACGGCGACGGCGACGGCGATGATGATGCGGATGAAGCGGATGATGAGGATGATGACGATGATATTGCCAGGTATCGCTGCAATTGTTGGCACTTTGATGCCGAAAACCAAGTTTTTTACACCAAAACATTAGATCATGCTTAGGGACGTTGGCTATGGCTCGATTAGGGGATGCTGGCTGGACCTCTATGGGACCCCTGCGACCTCGAGGCGAGAGAGATAGAGAGAGAGAATGAAACTGAAGCTGAACGAATGCCGAATATGCTGTCGGACGAGGTTCAAAGTTCGTGTGAAAATGAGCATGTTTGTTGTCCTCTTTCCCGTTGTTATCCCATTTCATTTGGGATGCTGGCTAAAGTTTTGCGGTGCTCGTGAGGTGTCGAGCCTGTTGCTGGACAATTATGAGTGCGTGTAATGCGATAAGGCGCCAAGAGGATTTCCCGTTCCCCGTTCCCCGTTTCCACAATTATCCACATGATCTCGTCGCATTGTTGAACTGTCAACTGTCGAGCGAGTTGCGTTGTCTATTTTCCTCCTTTTTGCTTTTTGTTTTCTGTTTTTTTTTTTTTTTTTGGGTCAAAAGGTGGCAGTTTTTTGTTGGATGCTTCTTCTTGATGCTTCCTCTTGCCCCGTCGCCTCGTCGACATGTCGTGCGGGGCAATTAGTCAAGTGCTTAATGAGTTGAATCGAAATCGGATAAGGCTCTGCGGCAGAGCTGGCACAGCTTGCTGGGGCTGACTGTACGCGGGATTTGTGCACTTTGGCGAAATGCAATTGGAAAATCGGTAAAGAAGGGTTAAGGCGGCTTAGAGGGTTGCCGGCGCAGGGATCTGCGGCTGCAGTTGTTGTTGCTGCTGCTGCTGGTGCTGCTGCTGGAAAATGTCCGCGAAAAACCAACAGGCAAATTTATTTGCCATCCTACTGAAAGGGTTGCTGCGGGGAGGGCTAGGGGAGGAGATGCGAATGGAAAACACGGTTGCGCTATTGAAAAATGTTTTCAAAATAATTGAACTGACGCCGCCGATGTCGCTGCACAATTTGCACTCATTACACTGCGAGAAACGGGTGAGCAATCGAACTGCTGTTATAAAATTGAAAGGGAAATAATTTCATACGAGTTTTCATGTGTAAAAAAATACTTTTATTATATTAAATACAATTAATATTAAAATTAATTACTTAACTTTTAATATATATACTTTCATTATATTATATATATATATCTATCCCAAGTCATTTAATTAGCTAGACTTTAATAGAATTAAAGTTTGAAATATATAAATAAAAAATAAAACAAAGTAAATGTTCGAAAAGATAGAAAAAAAATAGAATAAAAACATTTCTTCAACGTTTACTCAAATAATAGAATACTCTTTAATTCTTTTCAGATGATTACAATGTTTACTATAATTTTGAAAGAATCTTTTGTCAAAGCAAATCAGCTAATATTTTTAAGCAGTTTCTTATTAAACAACAAATTTCAATCCCAAATATCAATCCCAGCTTGGTGTTGATTCTATTTAGCTATTGTTCAAAATGTTCCTTCAATACTTCAAATAAAAGAGAGAGAAAAAAAAGAAGAACAAATAGAGTTTTCCAAATATCTACATCGAATAGGTTTCCCATAAAACTAACCTCATCAAATTAAAATACTTTATTCATGAATTGTATTTAACATATGATTGGAAAACTCTTTCCTTTGTAAAAGTTTCAATATCTAAACAAAGTAACCTAATCATGACGCAAATCATCTAATAATTTCTAGCAATTCTTTATTAAAATACAAAAATTAGAATTCCAAAATTTCCATTGAATTCGACGTTGCTTCCATATTCTCATTGTTTAGAATTTTCCGTCAGTTTTCGGGTGACTGCGTCGTCGTTTGAATATTCAATTTGGCATCGTTTAAAGTTGCGAATCGAATCGAATCGAATCGAATGGGATCGCCTGTGATGGCGTTGTTCAATGTTCAATGTTATTCAATGTTGGCCAGGTGTTGCTTTGATGTTGCAAAATGCGCTGCGTGCCACCCTGCGTGGCCTCTGAGCGCTGTCTCCTGCCCCTTTCCCCCTCCTCCGGCACATCCTGTTGCCATATGCGGGCTCTGCATTTGCATGGCCTCCTTTTTTTCTGCATAGCATAATTTCAAATTGCGAGCAAATTTTCCAGCACACACACACACACGCACGGAAGGGGGAGAGAGCGAGACAGACAGCCACGTGGGCCTGGCATAGTTTTTCCACACGGAAAGGATTATTTATTTATTACGAAATTTTCGTCATTCGATGCGCGGCTGGCGCGTGGAAAGCTGCGAGCACGAGGTGGAAAGGCGGAAAGGTGGAAGGTAGACGAGGCCGGGCACAACAGCCGGCAGAGAGACAGACAGCCAGCCGGGGAGGAGAGAGGGAGAGAGACAGAGAGACAGAGAGAGAGAGTCGGGACGCGTCCAGGCAGGCCGCAAATGTCGAATTATTCAAATGATGATTCCAACCCCTCCCTGCAGCTCTCCCATCCCCGTGTGTCCCCGTTGTCCCTTGTCCCGTGCAGGCATGTGATATGCAAAAAATAGAGTTAAAAAATTGTGCGAGGCAGCCGGGAAGAGCAGGAAATACGCACAGGAGGCGCACAGGACACACGCCACAGAGAGATACAACGGGAATGCGAGAGGGGGAGGGGGGGCAAGGCGAAAGGATATGGGGGGAGGGCAAAGCGGCGAGGCGCGACGCCGCGTTGATTTTCTCTTTGCACTTTTTACCTTGCGGCAATCTGGCGGTGCACACACTCACTCGTACACACACACACACACACACATACATACACACACACAGACACACACACAGACACACGTAGTGGCCTTTGTTGTTGTTGGTCCTTTTGTAGTTTGCATGTCCCGTTGCGTCATTTGAGATCGCGCGGCGCGCTTACGAATTTTTCATATAATTTGAAAATAAAAAGTAAACGCACCAGGACGAGAACGAGAACGAGAACGAGGACCAGGGCAGAACAGGACCAGGGCCAGCACCAGGACGAGGACGAGGACGAGGACGAGGACGAGGACATGACGCGTCCAGAGGCCTAGCGACCGCCTGCCTGCATGTGTGAGTGTTATGAGTGTGTGTGCGTGTGTTAATAAAAAGTCGCATTTAAGGACATCTGCGTGTTTTCCCTATCCATTTGGCGAACCCCCTTTCCCCTCTCCCTCTGTCTCACTCTGGCGTGACCACAGCTTGGCATTTGAATTTGAATTCATTTAATTTGCACCTTGTTCTCCAGTTCGGTAATACTTGATTCCCAGTGTGTGCCAAAGGAATTATGCTGGTACGTACAGCTGTCTCTCTCTCTGCCTCAGCCTCACCTCTGCCCTCTCTCTCTCTCGGTCTCTGTCTCTGTTCCGATCATACTGTGCATATTATACTGGTGATATCGATGTCAATTATGGCAGCACCTGGTGTGGGTGGAAAGCTATCGAATGGCATTATGAATGTATTTTGGGGATGGCAATAATTGGATAGCCACAAAACACAATAAGAAAATATATATAAAATATTATTATGATATTATTATGATATTATAATTATGATATTATATTATTGATGATTTTGAATGGTAGTTAATTACTTATTAAAAAGATTTACAACTTTTGGTTAAGAAATTTCAAAACTTAATGATAGTTTTGTCACAAACTTAAACTATAACTCTTAAACTTAAACTCTCAAACTTAAACTTAAACTCTTAAACTATTGTCACCTACTATTGTATTATTATTATTGTATAACAATAACCAGCTCTTTTGTTTATATGTATTACTATAGTATTTTAAAAGGTCTTACTGTAGCAAAGCAAAGAGCTCGTATAAAAAATATACAAGAATAAGGATATGCATATATATTAATCACTTAACTCGATTCCATTCATAATAAAATTTATCATAATCAGCACTTAATAAGGTTGCATCTTTCTCAGATTTGTCTCGTATTAAAGTTATCTTCTCTAACCCAGGACTCGACTCCTTACCAGCAACTAACTAACCAAGAGAATGCACATCTCACATGCGATTCGACTTCATTTCTATTATTCAGTTTCGTCCCCAGTTTCGATACTTCCGCCATATGCAAATAGAAAGCAAACTTGGGTGCCCCACACAGTATATATGTAGCTTAGGTAGTGTGTGTTTGTATGTACATGTGTAGAGGGTCCAGCTGAGCCCAGTCCAGTGTCGCATTTCACATTCCTCATTCCGAATTCGGGATTCGCTTTCGGCTTCCCACAACGAAAAGTTTGCATAAAATGTCCGCAAACATGTGTTCCAGTACCCAGTTTCCCCTTCTGCCACGCCCCCTTACACAGTAGCCAACCTCAAGTATCCAGTTTGGGGTCTCCAATTGCGCAGAGTCCCAGCACAGAAGGGCTGGGGCGGGAGGAGGCCTTTCTCATTGGCGTTGTCGTCGTCGTCGTCGGCGACTTTATAAAAATGTTTGCCCTTCGGTTTTGTTTGTTTGTTTGTTTGTTTGTCTATGTGTCGATTTGCTTGTTTGTTTGTTTGTTTGCCCGACTGCGTTTTGTGTCGTAAATTTAATGGACCCAACAACAACAACATCAACAACTACAACAACAAAATCGAAAGGGAATCGAATCGAAACGAATCGCATGGCAGCGAATGGGAACGGGGAATGGCAAATGGGAGCCATGCATAAAAAATTGTCAAAGCCAGCCAAGGGTTAACTTCGATTAGCCCGAAATGTTGTCATGCCCTGTGGTCGCACATATGTGCGGGACTCTCCCCCACTTGGGGGTGGTGTGTGTGTGTGTGTGTGTGTGTATGTGTGGTCATAAGGCCAAAGCACAAATAATAACAGTCACGCGTCGAGGAAAAGCAGCGAACGCGGCAAAAATAAATAATAAAATAAACATGAAAAGATAAAAAAAGGGAAAAACAAATAAAAACTACAAGAAGTTTCATCGAACAGCAGATACTCTACCCTAACTAGGAGGTACATTTCGTATATATATTACAATTACTATATACTTATATACATATATACCTCTTCATTTTATTAACTGCATATAGTTTAATCGAACAGCAGATACTCTAGACTAAGTTTTAACTATAATTTCGAAATATTAGAGATATTTTTAAAGTGAAGAGAATAAAGGTTGTAAGGTTCATTAGTATTATTTTATATATTACATTAAAATTTAAAAATAAATACCGTATGCATTTTTAATATATTTTATAAATTAATAGTAATTCCTCATTAAAAATTTAGCATATTTTAAAAGGTCTTAATATGTTTTTAAGCTGTTTTTATAGCCAACAAATTTATGTACATAATATTGACTATTGTTTAACTGTTTAAGATATGTCCAATACATTTTCAGTATTTTCTTCAACTCTTTAAGATATTTCCAATACATTTTTAGTATTTTCATCAACTGTTAAAGATATTTTCCCGATAAAGCATGAAGGTAAAGTAAAGGAAATGAAATCAGTTAATAAACAGTTGAAGAACACTCTGTAGTATACAACATGGAAGCAGTTTCTATATTTTTAAAAGCTAGCCACGCAGTCAGCATAGCCTACTTCTTGTAGGGTATCAGGCTTCGCTAAAAAAGGACAAAGGACATTGCCCAAAAACGCCAAAACATGCGAATGAATATGAGAGAGAGCTACGCTTCTAGCCGGAGGATTGGCAATGGGTACGGCTTGGGTCGGTTATGGCTTGGGGTCGGACAAGGGACGGACGGACGGTGGTCGGGCTGCGGGTGGGGTTTGTTTTGGGTTTGCTTGGATTCGAATTGGTATTGGTATTGGTATCGGGGATTGGGTATTGGGTATAGTTGGCTCGTTTGGCGGACAGCGGACCAAATAGGGCCATTGATCAAAATTGTTACAATAATGGCGAAAAATCCACCCCCTGTACGAGCCGAACGCCCACCAAAGTGGCAAAGTTGACCGAACGGGGGTGGTGGCAGGGAGGGGAGGTGGCTGTGGGTAAGGGATGCGGCATGTGGCAGCGCAGCGCAGGGCAAGGCAGGGGAGGGCTGGGCAGGCAGCGAGGCAAAGCGATTCAAAGGCAAATGCGAGCTTCGCCATTGCGGACACGGGCCACAGCCCACGGGTCCACACTGTGGACAACACGACAGAGCAACGGACTGAAGGACTGTCGGACTGTTGCAGCATTGGACCCTGTTGGACCCTGTTGCTGTTGTCGTTGTTGTTGTCGTTGTCGTTGTTGTTGAGACTGTCGCAACGAGGACGGCGGTCCAAAGTCTGCGTCTGCCATTGAAAGCCTTTTGATGGCAAATGGCGGCGTTGGTGGTGGCAGTGTTGCTCTTGCTGCTGCTTGTTGTTGTTGTTGCTTGTTGTTGTTGCTACATGTTGTTGATGTTGATGTTGTTGCTGTTGATGGTGGGTCTACTTGGCCTGCGAATGTGGATTGGTCTCGCAAGGTAGCAAACGTAGCTACGACTGTCCAAAAGGACCAAGGCGCCAGGGCACGTGTGTGTGTGTGTGAGTGAGTGCGTGTTCGATGTGTATGTCTGTGTAAGACGTGTGTGTGTGTGTGTTTGTGCCTCACATGCGCTCGCCTCGTAATGGCCACAGATGTTGTTATGGCAAAAGTTCGTACGTGAGGGTCGCCGTGCCGAGTGCGGCATCCTTTGCCGAGGTCCTTTTGCTGGCCGTTGTTGTTGTTGTTGTTGTTTTTGTCTTCATTGTTGTTGTTGTTACTTCATTGTTGTTGTTGTTGTTGCTACTGTTGGCCGGGTCGTTTGTACATATTGCATCAAAGAAAAGTTGTGCCAGCAAAAATAAAGCACGAAAGTCCTGCAGAAGGACAAGCAACAAACACACACACACACACACACACACACACACACACACACACACGCACACACACACACACTACACGCACACACACATACACACTCTAGCACACACACTGACACATAAACATGACCACACGCAGTCGCAATGCAAATAATAATAATAAAAACTGAGCTGACAAAATCGTTTCCTTGACTATACGAAAAGCGCCATGGACAACGCACAAGCATCTAACACAGATACACTCACACGCACACACACGTACACGCACTCTCTCATACACTCTCTCACACACTCTCACACATACTCTCGCACACACATGCCAGACACGACTACACAGTAAACAGAGTCCTCTCCACGTGCTCGCTGCACAGACTACTTGCCCCAAAACTGACATGAATATTCTCACTCTACAAACTCTTCTAGCACCCTGCACCACATTCCCTTCCCCTCCTACTGCGTCCCCCTGTCTTCTTGCCCCACTGCCCCCACTCCAGTTCGTTGCGCTTAGGCATCGGCGTTTATCAAGTCAAGGCGCGGAAATTGACTGCCATTTCGATCTGGCTCGCAGTGTCCTTTTGCCTCAACGATGTACCAATTCTGGCACACACGCATACACACACACACACACACACACACACACACGCCACACTCAGGGCATAAAGTGCGCTTAGCATAACTGATTGCCTCTAGTCAGAGGCGTCGTACAAGGTCGCTCCTCTTTTTCTTTATTTGGATGAACTGAAATTCCCAAACAATTTATATATTAATCTAGCTGCATCCAAAGAAATGCAAATACAGGGCGATAAAGATGGAGACAAACTTGTATAAGATGTGATAATAATATCTAGGGTGTATTACAGCTATACGATAAATCGATATGAACCAGAGACTTGCATGCGGTGGCTTCTTGCACCGCAAACACCGCATTCATAATGCAAATAATAAAGTATGAAGGAATAAACGATCCCCCTTTTTGTTATTTAGAGTGAGGCGGGACTATCAACAAAGGTCCCAAGCTGACGAGATTACGTTTTTACATTTACGTTTTTACGTTTTTCATTAAACAGTCCATGCGGTGTTTGCGGTGCTAGGAACCACCGCATGCAGTTCTCTGATATGAACCGGTTCGTTCTCACTTATTTACAGAGTGCAGCAAAAATATTATTAATTTTAACTAACTAGTTTACTTTGCAACAGACGGACACACGGACAGACGGACAGTGCTAGTTCGTCCTGACTCAGTTGGCCCTGACTCAGAATATATGTATATACCGTATAGGGTCGGAGATGCCTTGACTTCTGGCCAACATGAATCAACCCTCTGCAAGATTATAAGCATAAAGTCTGTTCAAAGAGGTTAATATTGATAATTTTTGATGCAAACCTATTTCATTGGCCATGAGTGTATGATGCATTCATACAAATAACTAATGCAGTTCTCTCAACTTAAGAATATTCTGCATAAAACGCAATATGGAACAGTTCTCGAGACTATATTTCGCTGACTATAAGTGACCTCAAAATACAGAAACAAGTTGCATTTCGAAGGGAAATAATGCAAATATAGCTGCAGTTGTGTTCCAGTTGCAAAACAGAGTTACCTTCTGGCACGTCTAGGGTTGCCATCAACCAATCAGATTTGACCGATGGCCTGGCTTGAGGGGGGGGTGGGGGGCAACCGCAATCTCAGTCCGCAATGGAAGACGCAGGAGTTGGAGACGATGGAAAGGGAGCCGAGGCCGCAGTCGGGGGGTCGCTCTGGACCTGCCTGCCTGGGCCACCACATCAACGGCAGGCTGATCTCTGTAGAAATATTAGTTCTGTCAAAATAAATTTCCTTGAGTAATGTAATCCCATTTTGCGGTCTTGACACACACATACGCAGGCAATTCTTTAAAAAATTGTACCCCACACAAGCCCGGCTGAAGTAATTCGAGCGCCCTCCACCCTCAAGCCGGGACGGGCCCTCAGCCACGCCTATTCATTCTTCTTCCCCACAAACACACACTCACACACACTCTCACACACACAAACACACATGTTCCTCGTGTATGGTCACATATCGCATCAGACTGAATATGAATGCGATAAATCTGTTCGTGATTGTTTTTGCCGTCGCACATGCTTCGCTCTGCCCACTCTCTCTTCACTCTCCGCTCTCCGCTCTATCCACACTCCCAACTGGCGTCTGCCGTTGAGCACAAGGTGTCCACCACTGTTCGACCTCGTGTAGTGCGTAAAAATGCCAACGGAATTCGCTAATCCAGCCAAGCAGTCGATGATGGAGTCAGGCAGGAGCAGCAGCAGGCAGAAGCGAAAGGGGAAGGGGGCTCAGCTGTCCTTTATTACACTATTCCCCGGCTAGGCTCGAGCTGCGGGTAACGATTACGCACACATGTACATGCCGCACGTGGCGAGCCTATGTGGCCATGTGGCAGAAAGGGGAGAGGGGGCAGGGACGGGGCTGCTGGTCGTCCAATGATGACAATGTGCTCTGACAGCTTTTGCGGCTGTGATTGCAAAAAAATGAGACACGATGACGAGAAAAGAACAAGAAATTGCAAATTTTTGACACAGACACACACACCCACACAGAGAGAGAGACAGCTGTGCATGTGTGTGTGTTCGTGTGTGTGGCGTAAGAAGCGTGTAATGTAATATAGTCAAAGTCAAAGTCAAAGTCGGAGTCGGATTCGCTCGGAACGTGTCACCGTCAATGTCGTGTATGATGTGTGCGTGCAATGGCATCTCAAGGGGTGTACGTGTGTGTGTGCGTGTATTTGAGTGTTAGTGGGGGTGGCAGCGAGGTGGGCGAAAGTTGAGTTGTGATTCGAGAACAAACATTGATGAGGCCAAATTTCTGTGATTCGTCATCTAAATAGGTTTTATTCAAAGCACTCACTGCCACAAGCGTGTGTGTAAGCACACACACTCACTCACTCACACACACACAATCACACTGGTTTAAAATGACAACGCATTACATGCAAAGTCACACACACACACGCACACAGACAGACAGGGAAACCGATTGCAATTTGCAGCAGCTGCCACATTAAATTAGCAGGGAAAAAACGAAACACAAATTCTTCCACTGGGAACAGAATTTAAAAAACATTTGCTGCAAATAGTTTTCAAGTTGCATTTTAAAGGAAACTCATAATTGAAGAGGTACAAGAGTATCGAGGACTTTGACGACACATGCGAGGATTAGAATACTCTTGAAATATTCTGAAAGATTTAGGAAAGACTAAACATAATTGAGTAGAGTCACGTGCCAAGCTGACCAAAGAAGTTAGAAGTTAGTTAGTCGAAACATATGAAGTGATAGGATGTCTTTTTTTTATCAATAAAACAATAATTGAATCTGATGGATATTTTCCTTTCTTTGCCTTGAGCCTTTCTTTGAAAACAGCTAGGAACAGCTAACAAATTTTGTTGGAATCTAAAACTAAAACGATAGAATAGTCAAATTATCCCTTCGACCATTGATTTCATGGATTGAATCCAGTATTTTTGAAAATTTCTTAAGTTCGTCACACATATTGTCTTCTAAGTATTCTAGTATTATAGTTTTCGCATTGAATCGGAGACTAGAGAGACCTTATTGAAAACGGTCGCTGTTATTCTCACCACACAGCTTCTCTTTGAAGTGGTGAGTAAACGATATACGTTATTTAGTAACTCTCTCTCTCTCCGATCCGTTATCAGTTTTGTAGTTGGGTCAGCAACCATAGTTATTTTTGTTCAGCTGAGACGCAAGCAGCTGTTCAAACGGTGTGTGTACTGGCTAAAAGCGACTTTAAAGCTAAAGTCAATGCATGACCCCTTAGCTAAGTTCCTAACGAAAGCTCAACTTGATAAAACTTAGGTTGTGAACTTGACTAAAACCAATTTTAGCAATTTCTAACACCTTACACGCTTAATAGCTGAGACGCCAACCTGGAGTGCTGAACTCAGCTGCAATGTGTTGAAGACACGATCCCATTTGTGTGTTGTATAAGCTAATGCATGCTACACCCAACGGGGCTACGCGACCAGTCTGGCCAGAATATGTGAGCGAAGAAAAGCTAAATTAGATTAAATAAAATTGATTGTATTGAGTTTCCGGTATTAAAATCCCGCTGTTAGACTTTGAAAATAGCGGGATTTGACGAGTAAAAACCTGACCTGGCAACACTGCTAACAACATATATACGAGTATCTCCACCAATAAATCAACGTCATAATTCGGCGCGGAGATTTCTTGTCGAAATTTATTAGTTCTTTACTTTAAGAAGTTTAAAATTACTGCAAGAAGACTAATGGTTTTTGTTGTTCAACTTATTCAATTCGATGAAACTTAACAAAAACATTCAGCAGGGGGGACCATACAGACGCGTTATTCCTCTTCTTCATGCAGTAAAACTCTGAGTAGAATTAATGAGGGATGTCAACTGAGCACATAACAAAATACCAAGTTACATTTGATTTTCTTGTCTGACACTTAGTACGGAGTCGATGGATATTCGAAGAACGGTTCACCATTGTATAGCCTGAGACAGAATATTTGCTAATACATAAGTCGATAGGATTAAGCTAGGTAACAGTTACCGATGGGAGTCCATTGAGTCAAGAACCCGTCCCATAGCCGCCGTGTTTAGAATATGGCAATAAAACATCCAGTCACAAGAGATTTTCAGTTCAGATGAGAAATATAGAAATTTAAACAATTTCATGTGGCGAAAACGTTTCTATATAATATATTATTCTGTCTGTTTGTACAGCGACCACACCATATTTCCATTTGCTATTTCTTCCTCCCACTGTCGCAGTCTCTTTCTCTGTGTCGCTCTTCCTCCAGTTGTGTTAAAAGTACTCACAATTTAGAATTCGTTTCCAATGAATATCAATAAAGGGGAATAAGTGAAGTACACGACAACTTTGATATCTATATTATGTATGAGATGTGGCAACTCTGGTGCCAACTGTTAACTGCTAACGGTAGTCTACACAAAGAATATGGTTATAAAGAGAGTTTTGTGTTTGGAAGGTATCGAATGACAAAGAAGAGGAAAGAGGAAAGAGCTCACGCGGACAACACTCCGAACTGTAGAGTATATTAATTTACATACAACAATCAAGAGTATGCTCGACTGTTACGTACCCGGTTCCCACATGATAGATGAAGAGATATTATTGTAATTTTAAATTGTGAAATATATTATCAGCTAAATATTTGGAGTTATCAAGGAGGTTAACGTGAACTTTTGAGGGTTAAATCAAAATTTGCAAAGTGGCTAAAGCAACTCAGTAGCGATATAAATTTAAGGTTTACATTGAGCCGAATGGAAACTAAGATATTAAATAAACGATTCACCAAGGCTACATGTTGTCTAAGCGCTGTGTCTTGAACATGTGCTTAAGATTAGCGACGTCCGTATAAATGTTTGCGAGTGCTTTGAATGCCTCCAAGGCCGCAATGATGAGCACCTTGTCTATGGCGGTAGCGCACACATTGCTGAGATGTATGACGAACTCTTGGCGCCGCTTTAAGTTGTTCTTCACCATGTGGCACTTGCTCAGGCAGAAGATAAGCTGTTCATGCGCTGGCAGTGAACAGAACAGCGTGCGGCCATAAAGTCTGGGCAGACAATTCATCAGCAAGTCCACCATGTACGGCAGCTGGACATCGAGAAATTTCACAAGCGGTCCCACGAAGAACAGAGCCATCTCCAAGTCCGACTCAGATGACAGTGTGTCGCAAATTTGGTTCAACATATCCGGCATAATGGCATTCAATCCAAGTAGATCTGCGAATTTGGGCACCAATTCCTGCAACTGGTTGCGTAAGGAGCTTATCAGCTCCTTCTTGACATCCGACGGGTGGGTCAGACGACACCTTGGGTAGAGGTCCAAAACCAACGTCTTCACCAGCGGCTGATAGAGATAGTAGAGCTCCAGCTCATAACGATGCCTCAGCTGCCAGGCCAGCTGGTGCCACAGGTGCAGGCTTTCCAGCAGGGCGATCATGCTGCACTTCTTCACCACATGCAGCTGCAGCTGAAAGCAGATCGGTCCGAAATGGATCAGAGAGTCGTTGGTGATATCTTTATCATTGATGCCGGCATACACTTTGGTCAGCTTGTTAAGGATCTCGGCACAGTAATCTTTTTCCTTACGCTCAAGCCGGTTGAAGCTCCCAGTAATTCCGTGGACAATGGCAAATATGTTTTTTCTCATCTTCTTCATTACAGCAGGGTCGCTGCCGATCGGATGATTGCCCAAACAGTTGATAACGCCAACAAAGCATTTGCAGGCATCGGCATAGAGCTGCCGTTGCATCAGCTCGGGTTGCTGCAGCAGAGCGATTGCGTGCAGCACCACCGTGTTTTCCAGCATCGTTTCGACCGGAAACAGCCCCTTGTAAGCCCAGGCCCCATAGCAGAGAAAACAACCCCGCCAAATGCTGATTAAGTCCAAGTCCATGCGATTGAGAAGGTTGGTGAGCAACTGCAGCACTGTATCACACTGATTGCGTAGCAGTTGCTGCTGCTGCTGCAACTCCAACTCGTTTCCCTTTGGCTGCTCGGGCAGCAGTTGGATGATCTCAAACAGGGCCTGCGGAGCATGGTACCACAGATCGGTGATCATGTTTCTCACAATGAATGGGCGGTCATAGATACGCATTCCGATGTCGGCAATGATCAGCGCTATTAGGCGCATAATAGACTCGATACCTTCGCGATCTGAATGGGCTGCGTATTTTATTTGCCCCAACAGAGTGTCTCGGAGATGGTCCTGCGCCTCGTCGGTCAGCAAGTTGAGCTGGGTACGGATTTTCTGGCGCAGCATGGTGCCGCACATGAAGAGCACGTTAATCCGGTGCATCCTCAGCTCCCAAAGCATGCCACTGCAAATGCTCCAGGCCTGTGTGGACATCTGGAACGCCTCGAGGTATTGGCATACATGGTTCACTTTCTTTGCTGACTCTACCTCGAAGGACCGTATGGCACGCAGCACCTCTGCCCGTTCGGAAGCCAGGTTGTCTTGTTTTATGTTCATCTTAAATAACTTTTTCAATGTCTCTTAGCTATTTGGATATTTTTCTTCTATGTTTTTTTTACAATTGTCGTCTACAGTTCTCGAAATTTAAATTGAAGTGAACTGAAGGATGACACGTAGTTAGCTCGATAGCTTGGTGGAGGGGGAGGCATACTATGATTTCAGTTAAATTTCAACTGAGAAAAACAGAGTGTCGAATGAATCTTCTTTCTAGGAGGTAAACATTCATGATGGACGTGAAACATGACATTGACTACCCAAAGGTTGCAACCATCAATTGGCCTTAGCATATTTGAGTCCATTACCGTTCAATGTACCAAAACATATATGGTATGTAGTGATGTGCCGAAACCAGCAAGATCCCTGGAGAATTGTATTGTAGACTCTATAGATCTAGACTCATTTACATGTGATGTTGAGTCTAAATCGTCTTGCAATCTCAAACTAAAGTAGCCTTAGGAACATGTATCAGATAAAGTTAAGTTACGCCTGTTTAAAGAGACTTGTCCGCCTAATAAAGGGGTCATCTTTGAAGAGTCTCTTCCGCCCAAGAGGGGTATCTGTTTAAAGAGACTCGTTAAGGGACCTACGCTGTATATAGTATATTTAATTCTAGTTAATTAAAGGCGTACCTAGCAGTCGTAATACCCGAAACACGAAGCCTATTCCATGTGACAATTATTGATTGCAGGCAATCGTTGCAATTAATTTTACCCTACAAATAAGCTTAAAGGGGGTGTAGGGGTTAGGGTGCCTCGTAGGGCAATGTGACAATAATGCGCGGCGTGCAGAGATTAAATGACAATCCCAAAAATAATAACAGCAGCAGCAGAACGCGGCAGAAAGCCAAAAACAAAACGGCAAATGGATAATGAAGCGAACAATGAACCGCAACAGCAGCCGAAGCCACAAGAGAGACGAGGGCGGAAGAAGGAGGAGGGAGAAGGCAGGGGAAGCGCTGGGATAACAGGAAGCGAATCATCTCGTCCATTGACAGCGGCATCCTGCGTAAGTCCGGCTGCGGCTGCGGCTGCGGCCGAGGATTGTTTGTTTTGCGGGAATTTGGAGCGCATTCACTTTGGAATGCTCCATTTGAGTTGGACAACCCCAACAACAAGACAGAGAGAGACATAAAAACAGAGAGAGAGAGAGAGAGAGAGAGAGAAATAGGGGGGACAAAGGATGACGCGAACAAGAGACACACAGCGGGGACTTTTGATTAAAAGCGCGCTTGATTTGAAAATGATTTCATTAATTAAACACGGCCACCTTTTGTCCTGCCCCGCTTGCTTGCCACTTGCCACATGCCGCATGCCGCGTGCCACTTGGCGTGCATTTTTTGAACATTTAATTATGAAATTCTGTTTCGACCCGCAATTCGCTTTGTCTGCGAAGCGAGGTGCCTCAGGCAAATTGTTGCACTATTCCTGCACTATACCCTGTAATTGGAAACATGAGTGAGAGAGTATGCTAGCTGCAGTGCCAGCTCAATTACTCTACAATTCTTCGCTGCATTAAACTGAGAAAATAGAAGTAAATGCTGCCATTACAGGGTACCTGTCTGTCGCTTACTCCAGTCTCTAAGCTCATCTTTTTTGCAGGCTTTACAACTGTCTTCTGATTGAAATCGATTTCATTTCGAACCACCGCTAATTGAACTTCGCCAGGGCCCCATTAAAGAGTCCCTCTTCTACAGGGTCTCGCCTCAAGGGCACGTTATACGGTTATCAGGGATATATTTCGTGTATGCATTTTTTGTAACATATTCCAACATTCTAAACAGATTCAGGGTCGATACTGCAAACGTCTTCCTTATAAGTTGGAACTATGTTCGTGTGTGGTGTTTCCATATATAATTCTTGTTCCTTATCAGATTCACCAACTACCGCAATAGAAACAAATCTAAAAGAGGCTTTTAAGTACTATTTGTATTGGAAGTAGGGCATTTATTAAAGCGGGTATTCATCATTATCAAACCACAAAAGATTCGAAAGATTTTAGGTTAGGAACTAGCAGAGCGTGTCACAGATGAATTTTAAAATGAATTACATTGAAAACTTTCTTCAAGGACACCTCTTTTAAACGCACCACTCCCTTTAGCGGGTACTCCTCTTAAGCGGACTGCCATTGTAATCGAAAACACATATAAAGGGCACACTTTCTTAGGTTGACATCCTCAAAAGCGGATGTGCCGCTTAAGCGGACACCCTTCCTTACCGGATATCTCTTTTTAGAAGAGAGAGAGAGAGTTTCCTACTGTATTTTCCATTAAGGAATAGATAAGAACTAATGCTACGAGGGCTGCTATATATATTTCTGGCCTAATAGTGAAAATACGAATATTTATCAACGAAAATGGTTTTATTGTTTTTCAACATATTCTCTATCAAGATTTATACACTTTTGGATGCGCTCAAACCAATTTTGGAAGCACTTTTTCCACTCCGATTGAGACACCTCCAAAACATGGTTTTTGAATGCTTCAACAGCATCTTCTGGCGGCGAAAATCGTTGACCATGCATTATTTTCTTAATGTGTGGGAAAAAAAGGAGTGATTGGGTACCAAGTCAGGGCTGACCTAGGGATGACCCATCAATTCGACGTTTTGGCCAGTCAAAAAGGCGCTGGTTTGAGCCGGTGTGTGAGATTGTCGCATTGTCATGGTGCACAAGGATTCGTCTTCTCTTGTTCGATTTTCGAATTTCTCCGAAGACTTCAGGCATACAAATGGTGGTGTACCACTCAGAATTGACCGTCCTACGTTGCTCAAGCGGAACAGTCGCCACATGACCAGTTTTGCCGAAGAAAGAGGCGACCATTTGCTTCGAAGTGCTTCTGCCACGAACAACTTTCGTTGGATTTGGCTCGTCTTGGAAGACCCACACGGTCGATTGCTGTTTTGTTTCGCGCTCATACGCATAGATTCATGATTCGTCACCTGTGACGATCTTATGAACGTCTTTTTAAAGCACCGCGATCGTATTTTTTCAGCATTTCTTTACACCAATCCACACGAGCCTTTTTTTGAGCGATTGTCAAATTGTGAGGGATCCAACGAGAACAAACATTTTTAACGGCCAGGTTTTCATGCAATATCGAATGTATGCTGGTGGGAGAATTGCATAGGCTTGCCTCTATCTGATGGTATGTTACATGACGGTCTTGCATTATCAGTTCACGTACGGCATCGATGTTTTCTGGCACAACGGATGTTTTTGGAGGACCTCACGGAATTCGTCCTTGAGCAAGCGTCGGCCACGATTGAATTTGTTGTACCAGTTTTTCACAGTGCTATAGGATGGTGCTTCATACCCATACAAAGATTTTAGTTCATCGATGCAGTCTTGTCGTGATAATCCACGTCGAAAGTTGTGAAAAATGATCCCACGAAAATGTTCACGAGTTAATTCCATTTTTGGCCGAGATGAATTTTTTAATTCCCAGTAAATAAAACAATTCACGATTAAATGACAAAACGTTCTGAGTGATGTTAAGCTAAAAAATGTCAAACTTTCCAATGGAAATGTCAGATTGCACCTGGCAACACTTAGTGTTCCCTAGGCCAGAAATATATATAGCAGCCCTCGTATTATAGCTTGCTTTAAAGTACACTTTCATGTTATTACTGACCAGAAAAAGGAATGCAGGGCAAGCTGGTGAGAGGAAGAGAGAGAGCAAGAGTGAGAGTGAGAGAGAATTGAGACAAAAGAAGTTCGTCTGCCTTGATTTACATGGCTGGAGCTGCTCGTTTAAGATCATAATCACTGGAGACTCTGGACCTCCCACGCACACACTCACATATATGTATGTATGTACATCCAGTCCACCCTTACCCAGTGGCACTTAAATTGGGAGCACGTTTGCAGGCTCACCCCACTGGCGGAGGTGGCAGCCATTTTTGGAGCTGCCAACGCGACTGGCAACGTGGCTAATTAATTTGCCGCTGCGTGACTCGCATGACCCAAGCCAATGGGTGTTGTGGGTGTGTAAGTGAGTGTGTGAGAGTGTGGTTGCCATGCACTCACACACACTGGCGCTGATGATTGAATGCTCGTTTCGGCAGCTCAAGGTCACACTCACTGATTGCATTGCGCGCCCATCCGCGCCAGCTGCTCAGATTGATCAAATCGACTTTGCAACTGGCTTAGTGCGAATGTGCAGTGCGAGAGCGAAAGAGAAAGCCACATGAATGCACGCATGTGTGTGTGTATGTGTGTGAGAGAGTGAGAGAATGTATAAGTTCAAGGTCTTGCCGAGTTAAGCCAGTGGCAACTTAATCTTTATCTAACTAACACACTCACCACACTCACTCACACACACACACATTACACACATAATGGGGGTTGCTGTTTAAACTGCCTGCTTTGGGTGGAGGGGTGTGGAAAGGGGGAGAAGGGGGCCCATAAAATGCACTAAGATATGGCGCAGTTCATTAGCTTAATAATAATATGCACACCCACACACACACACAAAGTAACGGCACTTGCCACCGCCTTGGGGCAACATCAGTTACAACAACAACAACAAGAAACCAAGCCGTAACAATAACATAAATAAACAAGCTTAAAATCAACGCTCGGGCAAAGCCAGAAAAACTTCATCAACTGCCAACAAAAGTGACAACACCAGCAACAACAACAACAACTTGGGGGAGTGCAAATAGAAACTCAAGGTGAATAAAGTACACAGGTGGAAAACTTACATGAGTGTGCGGGTGTAAAAGAGGGACAGGGAAAGCCACTTGGGAGCAAGTGCAAATTTTCCAGCCAACAAAGGAGCAGACGTCGCGTCACCAGGCTAACCGACCCCTTCCCCCTTACCCGCACAGAGTTGCCTAGGAAACCGGCAGCCACATGGCAGAGTAAAAGAGACAGAAGGTATTTTGCATTACATTTTATTTGATACCACAAAAAAAAACTTTTAATTAATGCTAAAGTTGGTTTAAAGCGTTTGACAAATGTATAAAGAGAGGCTTGTGAGAGAGAGCAACCAACTGGACTCCTTCTCTTCGCCACCTTCTCTCCGACTCCTTCTCTTCGACACCTTCTCTCCGACTCGTTCTCTTTGACACCTTCTCTCCGACTCCTTCTTTTTGGCACGTTCACTTCGACTCCTTTGTCTTGACACGTGCACTTTAATTCCTTCTCTTCGACTTCTTCGTTTGGAGTTTTTCTTTTGGAGTCCTTTTGTTCGACATCATGTTTTTCGAATCCTTCACTTCGACACCTTCTCTTCAACGCTTCCATGTCGATACCTTCTCTTCGACTGCTTCCCCCTGACTCCGTCTCTTCGATACCATCTCTTTGACACCTTTACTTCGACTCATTCTCTTCGGTTCCTTCTCTTAGACTGCTTCTCTTCGACACCTTTACTGCAACACCTTCTCTTCGACACCTTTACTTCGACACCCTCTTTTCAACACCTTTCTTTCGACTCCTTCTCTTGGACTCCTTCACTTCGATTCTTTCTTCCCGACTCCTTCTCTTCGACTCCTTCACTAGCACTGGTTCTGCCCCGCTCTCAGTTGCGCGCATTCTGCAGCTGTCTCGCTCTTCCTCTTCAGCTTCTGTTGGTAGTTCACACATCGCAAACAGCAGAGTTGATCTCCCCTCTCTCTCTACCTCCTCCTCTCTTCTCTTTATGATATAATAATATTGACACAATAACGGGCTGACCGGGCTGCCTTTGTGCTGCTGTTGCCTATCCCTCTCTTGCGCTCTCTATCACTCTTGATAGATAACCCGCATGGCTGACCGACTTGTGGTTGTCATTCACAGTGTCGTGTTGCCTTTTTTATCGACTTGTTTGATAAGTTAATCGGGCAACTGTCAGCGGCTGCCCCAACTATTGTTGTTGTGACTTTTGGCTTAACTAGCAGACTCAGACTTTATACAACTAACACTCGCACTCACTCACTCATTCACTCATTCACTCATTCAGTCACTCTTTGGCGACTAAGACTTAGAGTAGTAATGGCTTCTAGACCGTTTGGGTGGCCACATCGCGCTGGCGACTGCGTCGATAGCTTCCGTAGGCCTCCAGGGCATTGATGCTGAATATCGTCAGGCCAAAGAACTGTGCATGAGAGCGAGAGAGAGAGTGAGTTTCAATAAAAACAATACGGAGCATCTTGTTTCGAACTCACCGCTGCCGCTGTGTAGCTGGCAATGTCAAGGGAGAGCACCAGGCCGGAGGCAATGAAGTGGCTCAGCGCCAGCGTTGCCTGCACGAAGAGCGACCAGCGCGAGGGATTGCAACTCCAGTTCTGGCCAAGACGCAACAGGCGGGAGAGCAGCAACAGCAGCGTCAGCACGAAGCCAATCACAGCGACGACGATGTAGAAGCAGCCCCGAAAATTGCTCAGCCTCACCGAACTGCACACGATGCACAAGAAACCGATGAAGGCGCACAGCTGCCCGGGAGGGGGGAGAACAAGTTGTTATTGGCTTTGTGCTCTGTTGTTATGACTGACTGAACTTACCAGGCAGGTGATCTTGGAGAGACCATCGATGCTGCGCAAATACTTGCGATCGCAGTCATGGTTAACAGACATCTCCGACAGCGACAATAAAATACCTCTGCCTCGGCCGAAATAACAAAGCAAACGGCAACAATAACAACAGCACAGCAACAACTGCGGCTAACGACAAACACAGTAAGTGGCAACAGTAATAACAACAACAAAAACGTTAAAGGGGGAACCGTTCACAATGCGCACGCGAGAGCGAGAGAACAAACACAAACTGCCACTGGCGGCGGCGAAGGCGACGCAAAGACTGAACGACCGAAAGCTTAGAACATTGAAAACGGCACGAATGCGTGCAAGAGAGCAACAGGGAGAGACAGAGAGAGAGAGAGAGGCAGGCAGGCACGTAACCAGTGTTGCCAACTTTTTGGATCATAAGAAAGCTAAACTGGCCCTCGAAAATTGCTAGAAATAGTCAGAAAGCGTAAAAAAACTGCTAACAGTGCCACGTTTTGATTGAAACTAGCCAGAAATTATAAGAAAATAGCTGATTATTAAATACCTCGTTAGTGATGGTATATAACTCAATTCAATTGCTTTATTCGTTTGATTTTATCGATGTTTTGTTGCCAAATAAAATACATAAGGATGCCTGATTTCATCTGGTTTTAAAAAGCTAAAATGATGCCAAACATAGCTATAATTCCCGCTAGCCGCTATTTAACAATTTATTACGCGTATGTTCATTACAACATGAGAGATCTAGTGGGAAATAAGCTAATTCGGCAGCACTGCACGTAACTCTCACAGCCGCGAGAGCGGTCACTACAGTTGCTGGCTATCGTGTATGTACAGCTCTACTCACACTTGCTGACTGCACGAACTGACCTCGCTTGGAGAGTGAGAGAGAGCGCCACTCACAGCTGGCCTCTCTCAGAGCACACTGACTGGACAGTCGTCGTGTTGTTGTTCTTCTTCTTTGGGTGTGTGAGTGTTGGTGCGATTCGGGTCTGTTTAGTGTCTGTTTGCGCAGCTATCGCCTTCTGATAAATTGGATGAGCGCACAACTTGAATGAGCGGCGCGACCTTATCAGCTGCTCTTGTGTGCTCGTGCTCGTGCTCTGCTCTGCTCTGCTGGTGCTCTGCCTTTGCCTCTGCCGCCGATCCGTTTCTCTTCACTCAATTTAGCGCTGAGTGTGGCCTTCATTTCGTAGCATAAACAACGAATTATTACTTAAATTGTGTGTACGACAAACGTGTGTACACACTTGCGCTAAAGGTGACCCCTCTCTCTCTCTCACTCTCACTCTCTTGAGCAAAAGTTTAAGCTATTGCGGCTGCTCAGGGTGTGGTAGGGGGAAGGGGCAAGGATGGGGGTTAACTGTGAGTCATTTGAATGTGGAAATGCAGCGCTGAGATTGTGACTCATTCTGTGGCATAAGCAAACAGAAAATCGTCGAAATGATGAAAAGTAAAAATGATGCCCTAATAAAATAAACGGCGGGCATATTGTTTGAGTAATGTATACACTTTAAGTGGGGTGTGCTCGACTAGCGAACACCCTATGGAAGGTAACTCTGTGAACAAGTGAGGAAGCCAAACAACAGCTACCCTACTTGTTATTTATTATCTGATCACAGATATAATTAGCATTGTTGTGTTAATTAAAGTGCACTTGAAATTTATTATTTATTTTTCATTTACAGAGCCAGAAGGGGGCGTGGCGAAATTCTAAATCAAACCTTAGGTACGTTCAATAATAAGACATGTTGTGACCAACTTGGGTAATCCTAGCTCTAACAGTCTCTAAGAACTTAGTGTTCATATGGACGGACAAGTCGGTATCGACTCTAAAGTTGACACTGAGAAGGAATATTTTTTATTTATTTATTTTACGAATAAATGCTCTACAAATATATAAATATATAATATAATAATATAATGTAATAATATACTTCTTCTATATATATATATGTATATATACTCTTCCACCCAGTGAGTATTGAGGTAACAACATTAATTGAAAGATTGAAAGTACCCTGCGATTGGTAGGGTATGCTGGATCCCCATACACGCCACCAATTCAACCACAGAGGAGTATTTATTTTAATTGATTCAGATTCAGGGCGAGTGTGCGCGCTCTGCTTGAGTGTGAAAGAGTTGGTGGTGGGGCTGAAAAGGCGGGTGTGGGAAGCCTTCAGTCGTTCGCCCACTTTTCCAAGGTCAGTGCAGGCACTTCTCTTCAAACTGGGACGGAAACATTTGGCGCAATCGGATCGAGTGGGGGAGTGAAGGATGGGGAAGGGCGTTCACATGCAAGTATGCGAGAGACGGGTGTTCTCTAGCAGCAGTTGTACCGCTATCTAACTGGGCCACGCCCCGCTGCAGCAGCTACGGAAACGGACAACGAACTCAACAGGCCGGAAGCGACAAATGCAGCAAAACAAATACAAATGCGAAGCATTCTAGAAGACAGAACTCACGATATGCCATATTTGATATGCGATGTACGATATTCGATGTACTATGTACGGCCATATGTGACAACATACGTATGCAATAGATGGGAACATGTATGTGGGAAAGACGAAAGCAAATCAAATGCGATTTAAATCTGAACTGAGGCAAAGATGATGCACAGCTAACGGAATGCATTGCGCAATCGACGAATGGGGAATGGAAACAGTCACGGCATCTCGAGAAGGTACTCAACCCACAAAAATAAATATAATATGTGGCATATAGTAATATTATATACTCGTATGTAGCTAGTGCTTATCGTTTGTGTTTATTACAAAATAAAGAGTATAAATAAACCTATACTTAATATTATAGTTCTTGAAATGCAATCAGTAAAAGAAATAGTAGTGATGGTAGTTGATCATTCGATGGTATCGGAAGCAAAACATAATTAGGTTATATACGTAAACTAAGTCAATCTAAGGCTGAGCTATCTACCCCATTCGCCACAGCTTATGGGGTATACGACTATTATTGCACCGGAACGAGCAGCTTGTGGGCAAACAAACAAATATCGACTAATTTATGCACAGTCTGGCGATAATAATTCAATTTGCATTTCTCGATTTAGCTCGACACGATTGAATAAATCATTCAACGAGTCGAATCGATTGAAAGTGAGTTTAAATAGGGTTAAGCACACAAGCGCCAGTATCCGATATCCCTTTGAATCGGGACTCCTCTCAATTAGCTAATGGCCTCGCGCTCAATTTGACCGCTGGCGAGGAGTATCGGGTGCGTATATCCGATTTCCGATTTCCAAATAATTTCCCCTCGGCATTAAAGTGCCATTTTTGTGCGTGGGTACGGTGCGTGTGTCTGTCTCTGTCTGTGTGTGTGTGTGTGTGTGTGTGTGTTGTATTAGCTGTTGGCATTGTGGTCCACTTGCTCTGTCCGTTGCCCCCTCCCATTGTCTGTCTGTTTGTCCGTCCGGCTGCCTGTTTATTTTGGCCGAGTTGAGTGCACTTCACAAATCCGTTTTCCGAGTGCCATTTGTGCTGAGCAATTTGACATGGTGCAACGTTGCATGCAACAGCGCGTGGCAAAGAGCACCCCAAGCGCTTTGCAACAACATCAACTGCAACAACAGCTACAACAACAGCAATTCACATGATTCACCTGACCCGCAGCCAGTGCAGACCAAGCCGCAGCTGCTCGCAAAAATTAGCTATGCAACAAACGTGTGCATTCTCCAGCTACCTCTGTCCATCTCTCTCTTTCTCTCTCACTCACTCCTTCACTGTCTCTCTCTCTCTCTCTCCCTCTCATTCTTGTTGGCATTTTGCAATTCGCTTAAATATAATTTTTATGATTTATGCACATGGCTGAGCTTTCATCTAGCTCCCAACAGGCAGCACACACACACACACGCGCACTCTATCCCCCTCTCTCTCTCTCTCTCCTTCATTCATTCTCTCTCTTTGCTTTCTTCCCCCTCTCACTGCTAATTTCTTTTGTGCTCTTTCACTTTATCGCCTGCCCGGCTGCTGTCAGACGCGTCGTATACGCAACGCACTCAACACATACACGCACAAAGAAGCAAATGCTTTCATGAGTGTGTGTGTGTGTGTGTGTGTGTGTGTATGTGTGCACGCGTGTGTGCTGGTACGCACGCATCTAATTAGAAATGCAGTTGCCGTAATTGGCAGCTGCAGCGACAGCACTTTTATTTTTCGTTTAGCTTGCCAACGGCACAAACCACGATTTGGCGGAAAAATGGCTTGTAAAAGGAGCTTTAACAGCTTTAGCGATAGTTGAGAGCAACATAGTAAGGGATAGAAAGAGGAGGTAGACGCAGAGCTAGAAGTAGAGATAGGGGTTGGGGTAGAGGTAGAGGTAGATGTAGAGGTAGAGGTAGAGGTAGAGCTAGAGCTAGAGCTAGAGCTAGAGCTAGAGCTAGAGCTAGAGCTAGAGCTAGAGCTAGAGCTAGAGCTAGAGCTAGAGCTAGAGCTAGAGCTAGAGCTAGAGCTAGAGCTAGAGCTAGAGCTAGAGCTAGAGCTAGAGCAGAGCCAGAGCTAGAGCTAGAGCCAGAGCTAGCTGGAGCTAGAGCTAGAGCTAGAGCCAGAGCTAGAGCTAGAGCTGGAGCTAGAGCTAGAGCTAGAGCTAGAGCTAGAGCTAGAGCCAGAGCTAGAGCTGGAGCTGGAGCTAGAGCTAGAGCTAGAGCTAGAGCTGGAGCTGGAGCTGGAGCTAGAGCTAGAGCTAGAGCCAGAGCTAGGCTAGAGCTAGAGCTAGAGCTAGAGCTAGAGCTAGAGCTGAGCTAGAGCTAGAGCTAGAGCTGGCTAGAGCTAGAGCTAGAGCAGAGCTAGAGCCAGAGCTAGAGCTAGAGCTAGAGCTAGAGCTAGAGCTAGAGCTAGAGCTAGAGCTAGAGCTAGAGCTAGAGCTGGAGCTGAGCTGGAGCAGAGAGCTAGAGCTAGAGCTAGAGCTAGAGCTAGAGCTAGAGCTAGAGCTAGAGCTAGAGCTAGAGCTAGAGCTAGAGCTAGAAATAGTTTGCGCTGGAGCTACAGGTAAAGGTAGACCTGGAAGTAGATTTAAAGGTAGAACTAAGGAGAGAGCTCTGATTGATGAAACAATCGAGAATTAAGGACCCCTGAAAAAGTGGGAGAAAAGATCGAGTTAATGAGAGAAAAAGAAAATATGAAATGGACTAACAGATAAGGAATGGAAATGGTTATAAGAATAGATAAAACAATAGATAAATTCATAAAAAAAAAAAAAAATTATTATATTTATTAAGTGAAGAATCCATACATCATCACAGGGTGGGGAATGTTCTTAAGAATTACCAAACACTATATTTTGATATATTGAAGTAGGAACAATTGTCTTGGCAAGCCTTGCCGTTTAAAAAACCATGCTCTCCCCCGGGATTCGCGCCCGGAACCCGATAAATTCATTGCATGAACGACTTTTAGGGACTCTTCTTTTCTTTATCATTTCAAGCATGTGCATATGGCAAGTTTCTTTTCCCCAGTGTGTGCGATAACATCAAGAATAGTTAAGAGTTTAGTCTAGCGAAAGTACGAAGTTATTTATTAATGACAAGCTTGTCTTTTAAATAAGTTTTTGTTACCTTGAATGTTCAAAGTTTTCAGTTTTGTGGAAAATGCTAGGGAGATTCTTTTGTATAAGAACGTCTGGTTATCCCCATCATATACTATAAATACGGGTATGGAAAGTTGTAGTTGAAACTCTGCCCAACTTATATACTTCAAGTGAAACAGGAATGGTTATCTGACTATGTCATCATAAATATCTCTTTGTTCCACTCTTTAAGCTAATGGAGGGCTTTAAGGGTAGCAGGAACCTTGCCCAAGTTGACTTCAAGTGTAAATCGAGAGAGTTTTCCAAATGAAAATGTCCCTTTTTATAGTTTCTAAGCGAGTGAGTTGCCGTTTTGCGAGTTGCGTTCGTGCCGGCAGTTCTCAGTTTTATGGCACTTTTCTAGTATTTAATAGGTCGCCGAGATGGACAGACAGACAGTGAACAGGAGCGGGCAGAGAAGGGCGAGGGGACAAACGGAGAGAGAGACGTAGCTTGGGGTATATAAAGCGTCATATGCCAAATACACACGCACTTGCACGACCAACGCAAGCCCAATTCCAATGCAAATTCGGCGAGGGCACGCGCTGACAGGGCCAGACGCGGACGACGACGCTGCAACTGACAGGCCGCAACTGTTACCCCAACCCCCCCCCGAATTTCCTGCTTCTCCCCAACTGCGCGCCATCATGGCAAGACAACCCCCAGCGTTGTCATAATTCCAACGACCTCGACGCAACTGGCAAAGCGCGTCAGATGCTGAATCTAAATCGGAATCTGAATCTGATTCCAAGTCCGGAATCTGTGCGGATTGTGACGACAACTCGTGGCTTGAGTGAGTAGTTGCCCCCCTCCGTCCGGTCTGGCAGTGCGTGTCCTGTGTCCAGGATCGAAGCAAACATTTATGCGCCTTATAAATGATTATCTTGCGCACTCAAGTACCATAATCATCAATCAAATGCGAGTGCAACAGGGTTGTGTATCTTTGAGTCGAGTGGCGCAGCATCTTGGTATCTTCTTGTTGATTATCTTTGTATCTTTTCGTTGAGTATCTTTCTATCTGTCGGCTGAGTATCTTGTATCTTTGTTCCTTAGTATCCACCATCTTGTTATCTGCATGCAGAGCGAGTGCAGTTTGTCAAACGGAAACGGAAGCAACGACGGAGACAGAGATAGAGGCAGCGTAGCAGACGAGGATGAAGTCTCGATTTGCCCAGCCCAGTTGGGATCCGTTTTGGACTCCGATTCCGGTCTCCGATTTCGCAATTGCTTGCGGGTAATTTATGCTAATCAATTGCCAACGGCATCGGCTCTATCTCTGTCTCTGTCTCTGTCTCTGTCTCTGTCTCTGTGTCTGCTCTGTCTCTGCTCTGTCTCTGTTTCTGCTCTGTCTCTGCTCTGGCTCGATTCCGATTACATTTCAGCATCAATCAATCAATCAATTTTGCCGCTGTCTCAAGCGCTTCCACGGCAGCGGGCAGCTCATTAATGCCACAATGCCCGCAGCCCAGAGAGAGTGCCACGCCTCCCTCTCTGGGGCTATAAGATATGATATCTGTCAGCAGCAGGCCAGAAATGCAAAAAATTGAAAATAATAAGCTGACTGAGGAGAAAAGCGGCGCAAAGCAATGTGAAATGCGAATGCGAATTTCCAACAAGTTTAATTGGCGTCTGCTGGCGTCGGCCACGCCCCAATAGACGCAGTGCCCCCAGGCAAATCATTCTATCCCTCCCTGCTCTCTGCTCGATCTCCCCTCTCCCAATGTCTTGTCGAACTGGCTGCGTTAGCATATTTTAAAGCAATTTCCTCAACGTGATTTCTGATCAATTTACCGTATCCTGCACAGCTCCGCGCTCCTCTCAACTCCTCTCCCCCTCTCCCCCTCCCCCCATTGCCCCCTCGAGGGGGTCCCGCACAATTTACGACTTCGGTTCGTCCCGTCGTTATTTGCTCACTTACGTAAGTGGCCCCTCGCCTGGGCGAAGTTCTTTTCCAGCAAGAGGGTGAAGGCAGGAGCAGGGATAAAAGCATCTGCCCCTCAAGGTATGCACCACTGGCCATCAATTGTTTTCAGGTTGAAATCACACTCAGCTGTGAATACCACTGCGAATACTGCTGTGAATACACCTGCTTGCGTATGCGAATGCATTCGAATCTGTCGTGCATTCAGTTTCAATTTCAATTGCAGGCGAGGCAACCTCCTGCGGCATGTAGACCACATGTCCAGGGCCAGGTGAGCGGCAATATCTCCAAAAAAGAAACCAGCCAACGAGGGCAGATTGATGAGTTATTGAAAATAGAAACAGCTTAAACTAAGAGAATTTATCCAGGACTATAGAATAATTGCATGGCAGATGCCACAAATGATGTACGTATTTTCTTAAGCGGCATAAATTGCCGACTGTATATCTGTCTGTATGAACGCAAGGATCTGGGCAAATATAAGAGCTATAGTCACCAAATTCAGCATTAAGGTTGCTGCATGTCATGTGAATAATAACGAGGGGTGAGAGCATCACTGAAAGCATAAAGTGTATCGTGTAAGAAAAAGACTGTAGTGATAAATAAATTATTGAAAAATGTTTAAAATGTCAGGCTGGCAACTTATCAGACAGCCCTCGTCAATATATCCTCAGTCTCAGCTTAATTTAATTAATTTCTTTTTTCTTTCTTTTCGCACAGTTAAGATTTTACTTTTAAATTAAAATTATTAATTATAACTATTAATGTTTTTTTTAATTTTAAACAGTCGACTGACCTTAGTCCGACTATAAACTAATTAAATAAATAATCCAGCCATAAACGCAAGACTAATTCAGGTCTGTGTCAGACTCTTAATATGTAATTTTTTTAATATTTTCATACCTTTCTTTCTACCCTCGCAGCTGCACTTGCGAGCTCCTTTAGAGCTGGGCAACGAATGACTTGAGTTGTATGAAATTTATTCATGTTGTCAATTTTGATGCAGTTTTTTGATTACAGTTCGTGGGTGTTTGCCGCCAAAAGCTGCATGAAATGATGCTGCCCAGAGTGTGCTATATAGATAAGTTATAAGGTTATCGAAGCATTGCTCGTGTTGCAAATAAGGTAGTAAGTTCTCACCTGTTTCTCATCAACTTGATGAATAGACTAAGGTAATAAAGGCAATGGAGGCAGGAGGGAGGGAGGTCCTGCGTAACTGGGACTTGCCACCGACTTGCATCTACATGCCACGCCTACCTGGGCAGTCCTTGCATGCATTATAATCGAATAATAATATTATTATCGCTGCCTTTCAGAGATGAGTTTCAGCTTTACGCCTGCTCGATCTGTGGCTTTGCTGCGCTGCTCTGTGGGGATTTGGCTATAATCACAAGCTGGCAGGCGGGTGGTGGTGTGGATTGGTGTTGGTTGGCTGCCGACGAACGTGTTCTTATCGCGCATCAGCCTGGCCCGGCCTGGCCTGCCCGAAGGTCCATGGCAGCAGCTCGAGTAGTTGCCTTCTCTGGTAATCAGCATTTGCATTCGCTCTGCTTGCTGCAATTTGCAGCAGGTGCTGCACACTCTGCGATAGGGACGATTGAGTGAGGCATAAAGAAGGAGAGAGGGTTGTGTGGTTTGCTGTAGGAGTGTCCTGTCTGAGGATGCAGCAGATTTAACTGGCGGAGAAAATCAAAGGCGCCTCATCAGCGTCATTAATTTGATTTGTCCTGATTCAGAAGCATCAGCAGAGAAACAGCAGGGAAACTTTTGCTAAATCAACTTCATGAATAATGCAGCAAGGACAGACTAATACACACGCAGGCACACCAGCACACCAGCACACACACACACATACACATACACACACTCGCACCCGCACACACACGCAGTGCAGATGGCGCCCTGAGTTAGAGGCGACTATTGAGTTTTGTAGCTTATTACCTACCACTTGACTAGCTCTCGCCATCTCACTTGCTCTCTGTCTCCCTCTATCCCTCTAGCATCTCACTCTTTCTCGCTTTATCTTTCTGACGCTGCCTTTCTCTGGCTCTGTCTTTGATGCGTTCCTTTTGCTTTTGCTCCTTCGGCTCCTGCCCCAATGCAATTACGCAATTTATGAAATTACAAAAGCAAAGTGACTTTAGCAACAATTTGCGATACACACACACGCGGACACACGCACGTCCACACACACGTCCACACACACACACACATGCAGCATGCACATAACGGAAATTGCTAGCAAAATATCTATGGCCCCCAGCGCAGAAATATTGAAAGCGAAGCTGCGGCACAGCAACCGATGATGATGATGATGCTGCTGCTTTTTGTGATAAGACTTCTCTCCCTCCCTCTCTCTCTCTCTCTCTCTCCCTTTATACTGCACGTTCCCTTTCTCACTCGCTCGCATCTATAGCTGTGTTACTTTCCCGCACTTTACAGCAAAATAGTCGTAACAAACCCATTGGCAGTTATGAAAACTTCAAAGTTCTCGTATCGGGAAACCAAATCGCATTAACAGTTATCAATTTGCAGTGCATCCTCATGCGTTGCCACCTCCCATATCCACCTCCCCTCTTCGCCCACTCAACTTACTCGACCTGCTCAACACGTTTGCAATTTCGTTTGAAAGGGAAAGGGTGCGGAAAGAGCAGAGTGCTATGTCGCGTTTGTCATTTACCATACCTGCATGTCATACACCATCTATATATAAGAACCTCTCTTCTCCCTCCTCCCTCCTCCTCCTACTTTCGCTTAGCTGCTTAAATAAGCAGCCACAGCTGACGCATTCTCAGCCATAAAAGTTTGTCATATTACGGTGACATATCGAGAATTTTCGTAAGTCATAGTCGAATTTCTAAGGAAGCTTTGATTGCCAACTTAAAGTTGTGTTGCAGTTACGTCAAATTGGAAACTACTTGGTAGAGCTATGGAATTTAATCAGCTCTGTTTAACATTTATGTTAGGCCCAGTTTGAAATCAGAACTTTTTATGACTCTTTATATGGTATGAGTCGACATTCATATGACACAAGTAGAACATAGCAGTGCCACAGATATGACACAGAATATATCTAAATATAATACAAATGAATATAATACTGATTTGGCAAAGATATAAAATAAATAGGATAGACTTTGCTTATATATATATTACACAGATATGATGTTAATATGACAGTTATATAACACATATACCTTATAACGAAGACAAAGATTTAACAAGTAGAAGTAAATGTTATGAAAAACATTTGACAGATCTGACAAGTAAATAACACTTGATATGACACTGAAAATAACATACAATATAACGCAAGAAATTATCCTGATATGACTTTGATATGACTAAGATATGACACTGATTTGATGCTTGTAGAATGGTTTATTAAAATGATACTTAATATGACACAGGACTCTTTACATTTGATTTGACACCTGATATGGCACTTGATGTGACATTGATATAATACTGATTTTCTGCTAGTAAATTGAAATGATTTGCAAAGGGAAAGGAATATAAAATGCTGTACATTTTTAGAATTACTTTAAGCCCAGAACCATCATTGGCTTTGATTTTTGAAGCAGTTACATCTCTTTATTAAGACCTAAACTTTTTCATTGCAATACTCAAATTCTTTTACACAGAAAGTGTTTGTAGCAGATGCTCATCAACTGCTTTGCTTTGTTGAAAAAAGGCAACACACAACACTAGGGCATATCATATCAATTTGATATAGGAAGAACAAATGATTCTTTGTGCCTCGCGCACGGTTAAACAAATACGCCAAGGCAGAGAGCAATCGCCGAGGCGTAGCTGTGGCTGTTGTTGCTGCTGCATCAAGGACACATTAAATAGTTGACAAGGACATTGTTGTTGATGTTTGATACGCTCATAAAATAAGAGAGCGAAAATAGCAGCATGCATCGCAATGGCAAGGCAGCGCTGCAGCAGCAGCAGCCATAACGCGAAACAAAGTAACACAACATTTTGTAGCATACTTTTCAGGGCACGCGCAGCCGTCGAGATTGGAAACGAGAAACAGGAGACGGGAGGCAAAACCGACACGTGCTCCGTGCTGATCTTGGTCGAGAGCAGATATAGAGAGAGAAAGAGAGTGGAAGAGAGCGGGAGAGAGAGAGAGAGTGGGAGAGAGGGAGAGAGCGGGCACCGTAACTGGCTTTCGTCATAATCATAAAAAAGCTGCTTAGCTGCGATTTTACTCGGGCAGCGACTCGATTCAACACGCGCGTCTCGTCGCGCCGTGCGGGAGCTGGAAGCGCAATTTTTATTACCGCAAGCACATTAAGAGAATAAGCAGATTTCGATGTCTCGACTTATTCCTTTTATTGTCCGCCCAGACAGCGTGTCCAGTCGCGCCGGTGTCCATTGGTCGATTGGTCAGAGCAGGAAGGGGGGATGGGCACACTCAGACAAGTATGTATGTATGTATGTATGTATGTTAGTGTGTGTGTGTGTGATTCTTTGATTGCAGCTAAACGAGATCGTTAAATCAAAAGACGAACTCGGAGCACGTGTTGGCCTATTACCATGATAAATGGGCAAGGCCAAGGACAAGGCAGACCAGGGCAGCACAGGCCAGAGCAGGCCAGCGGCGCGCCATGCTTATGGTAGTCCAGTTGTAGTCCAGTGCGGCTTAGCCGGCCTGCATTTGATTGGCATTTGGCATAATTGTATGTTAATATCGAGGCGTCCAAGTGGCTCAACAGCTGGCGGCGGCGATTGAGCCGGGCGACGGCAGAGAAGGGCGACGGCAGACGGACGGCGGCTAATATCGAATTTATTTGTGATGCACACGCACACTCGCACTAAGCTAATGACAATAGAATAGTAGACACGCACACACACACACACACACACTGGCACACAGACACACAGTGAGAGCTTAGTGCTGTTGTCATACGCGCTTATGAGCTTGACCTTGACATTGTCAGTGAAAACGCCGATAAACTAAGCCCTAATCCACTGGCATTATGTACATTCGGCACTTTGCCAGACGGCCACTACACACACACATACACACACAGACATTTACAGAGACACAGTGGAACACGCGCGCACTCATACACAGAGACAGAGACAGTCAGACAGACAGATAAAGTGAAACAATGGCGAAAGCCAGCAACACCAACCCCATCGAGCAAGTGAATAGTGCGAGACTGGCAATACCCTGCAAATAGTTGTAGAGTATATTAGCTATGCATATTAATTAACCAGTTCGTATAATGTGTCTATCGCTGCCTTGAATTGTGGGACATCCGTTAGGACTACGTACACACTCTCAACTCTCTTTACCCCTCACTGTGCCTGCCCAGCTTATCATACCCCATGCGATGCATTTCCCATGCAAAGGATATACGAGGAATGTGAAACAAACCAAAACCAGCGTGGAATGCGAAATAAAATCAATTTTCATTGTAATTGGCATCTTAAAGGTTTAAGCGGTGTCCATTTCTATTATTGAGCAGGCCAAGTAACGCGCCCGACCGAGCAGCACTTGCGCACAGTGGGTCGAAGGCGCTGAAAAATATGGTACATGAAAATTAAACTTAGAAAATATAATAAAGAGATTACATTCCAAACGAAGCTTAATAGCTCAGGTTGAACATTATTAAATTTAATATAAATTCCATATACGACACATTTGCAAGAAAAACTGCTTGGAAATGGGTAGCTGAAATATATTTAAAAAATATATATTATACATATAACAATGTATAGTAACATAAATAATATATTAAAAGTATTAACTGAGTTAAAACATAATCAGAATGACAATTTAAATGGAAATTGATAGACTTTTAAATTAAATTTAGATTATATAGCAAACATTATTTATGTATTCCTTGTTGTCAAAGAGTAACTGATGATTTTATGAAGTTAGAAGACCATGAACTGATGCCTGACATGTTAAGGAGAGGATCATACTTGGTTGGTAGAAAGCAATGCAATCAAGCATGAAACAAACAGAAAATTATGAAGCCCAATCTCAAAATCTGAATTAAATTGAGCCCTATAAGGTCAAGTTATATTTATAATCTGTAAATATTAAGTAGTATTCCCTTTTATTGTAGTCTCTTTGCTATTGTTCTATAAGACGCAAGCATTTATTCACAAAAGTATAGGCCAAATTCTTTCTAAAATACTTTCAAACGAACAAACCTTTCATTTCATTTTGTTTGCTTTACCAATCGCAATGGGCACACTGTGCAGCTGCGCTTTGAGCTGCTGCTGTCCAGCTTTGCACAGAATAAATGTCTTTGGCACGCTTCACAAGTCCAGCTGCACTTTGAATGCATCGCAGCGCGTAACAGAGTAGGCTTTGAGGCTACTTTCGAGATTGGCTTGGGACTCAGGTGGAGGTTGACCTGAGCTAAGCGGGGAAGGGAGGGGGGGGGGGAGTGGAAAGTGGTTGTGGCTGCTCTATTAGTGTCTTGGCCGGCAGTTTATTTTAAGCGCACTCGCTTTCGGCTGGCTGACTGACATCAATTGCCATTGTTGGTGGGGCCAGTCTGACCCCGGTCTTTCCGGACTACGGACTACGGTCCCCACTCCCGCATCCGAGCTCCATTGCAGGCATTATCCACGCTTATTGTCGTATATCAAATTTAATGGCTCCACTCGCCGTCGACTTCCTGGCCAGCATTGCCTGTGTGCGTGAGCGTTAAGCTTTAATGGTGGCAGCCTTTAAAAGCGCCTTAAAGGGTAGTACAACTCTGGCCTAGAAACTCCTCTAGGCACCGCCTTCTCCGCTCCCCCTTCTGCTCGCTGCTTCAACTTTGTGTTGACAACCAGACAGAGCCCATATGTCGCGACGAGACGCGCAGCATCAGAATAGGTATACCCTTCTATGTTGTGTGTGTGTGTGTGCTTGTGTGTATGCTGCAGGTTGTGTCATGTCTCCTCATCCGTTCATCAATCAACATTCAAATTGAGAGCTGACGTACCAAGAAAACACTCGCTTTGTAGATCGAGACATGCATTTTAAAGGGTCGTTCCACAAAACATATTCTCTGCAGGCTCTCACAAAGAGTTGAAATAAAAGCAACCAGCTTGCCATAAATTGATGTAAAGAATATTCAAGATTTCTTCAAAACCATCAAACCTTATCAGGCCTTCACTCCCATCAGATCTTTTCTCAATAAACTCACTCAATGCCTTCTTTATAAATGTCGTTTTTCTATATCCTCTTCATATTTAAGTTGATTATTTTTCCCGGGAAATTCTAACCCCCACCCCCCAAGTAAAGAACTGTCCCAAAACGCTTTGTTTAATAACGGGGGAAAAGCGTTAGGAAATTGACTTCACTGCGAGAAATGAAATGCAAAAAGCAATTGATGTAATTGTCAATTGTCAATCAATGGAAGAACTTTTGGTATTACATTGAGCTCTCTCTCTCTCAGGACTCCCCAATCGCAACTGCACGTTGCAACAGCCCCAGCCTCACTCCCCAGGGAGAGTGGGGAGTGGGGCCCGAGGCCGAGCCCGAGCCCGGTTGTTGTGGGGTCAGAGGGCATCAGTTCATTGCCGTACATACCTTTTGATATTCAAGTAATTTCTGTTTGGCTGCTCAGCTGTCAGCTCTCTCCCCCCTCCGGCACATCAGACAACGACAACGACAACGGCAACAACAAAGTGAAATGAAATGAGAAAACGAAGGGAAAAAACGAATCTTGAAATGAAGTTGTCGCGTGTCGCAGAATGAAGCGCGCTGCTGATGATGACATGTCTCCTCCGTGGTTGATTCAAAATTTAGTTGAAAATCGAACAATTTTCTGCCAAAATCTCAGTGTGTGGGTGTGTGAATTTGTGTGTGCGGGTGTGTGTGTGTGTGTGTGAGGTTTGTTTTCACTTGTCGCACTCGTCCTTGGCACAGGCCACGCGCCGAGCTGCTCACACGTCAAATTATGCTAATCAGGCAGCTGTCAAAGGGGCTGGCAGCCTGGCGTGGTGGAGGGGTAGAGAAAATGGAGGGAGTCAGCGTAATCGATTGCTGCTCAGCCGAAATTCAAAAGCCGCATGAAAAGCGCATAGAAAAGCGAATTTAAACTGGCAGTGAAGATGAGGGAGCGAAGCCACGAGCACGGACGAATGCATTGAAAGGGGACACCCCAGCGAAAGGGAAAGCTTTATGCGGCCAATGCCTAAAAGTAGGCAACGGAAAATGAACTGTGAGATTAAGAGAGATTCAAGTAGGAACGGGGAAGAGACAGATAGAGACGGAGAGAGAGTAAGATATAGATAATGAGAGAGAGAGAGAGAGAGAGAAAGACAGGAAGAGGGGAGAGAAAGAAAGACTGGGAGAGGGGAAGAGGGCTGGGGATAGTCCGTTTAATATATGTTTAAATTGAATTAATTTTCTTTAATAAGTAAAAAATGAAATAAATTTAAATTGAAATATGCTGAGGCAGTAAGAACGATAACATAGACCATCGATAGTATATCGATTTTATCACAAATATAACCAATATAATGTGTTTAAGTCGCTATCAAGTTGCGTGCAAGTTCTATCTTTACACTCTTCTCAATTTATCAACTCAAGCACGCAAGTCGAAACTGCACCAGCTTCAGTTTAACCTCAATGTGAACTTCCCGCACTCTATATCTGATTTATGCTCTGTTAACTCTTTTCTTTAATATTAGGAAAACAATAAAATACTCAGCACAGACCCTAAAATGAAATACAGCATGTAAATACAAATTATTAATTATAAATTACAGGATATCTGCTAGTCGATAAGCAATAGTCAGAATGAAAGTCTACAATATGTACTCAAAATATACTCAAATATAAATTGAAACATAGGAAATTGCACTTTACAGGGCATCTGCTGGTCGAGCAGCTTTTCAATTCTGCTATTTTCTCTTTTATGCTTTTTTGCCAAGTGGCGCGAAGCGGGTGTCGATGATGCACAAGCTGCGAAAGTTGCATAAACAATACGAACAAGTGTAATAAAAGCGAAATTTGTCAAGGGAATCAACTGCATTTCTATGCAGCAACAACAACAATAGAGGGAGGAGGAGAATGTGAGAGTGAGAGAGTGAGATAGGACGAGACAAGCAGCTCAAACACATCAATTTGTGCGAGGCCAGACGCAGATAAAGCATGAAAACGTTTTTGCAATGTGTCAGTGAACAGGATGAGGCAGAGAGGAAGGGGCAGGGGCAGAGCGCAGGAAACGAGATTGGTCTAGGGCGTTGTCTAGTTAGTGCGCGTGGCCAAACACACAACTAGGATCAACTAAATTGACAGTGTCATCAGTTTTGAAGTGTTGCAACAAAGAAAGCATCCGAGTTGCATGTTGCATGGCAAGAAGGCGGTTAGGAGAAGAAACGGGGCAGGCAGAGGGGAAGAAGACCGTGAAATAAACGCCAATTTGTAAATACATTGAACTACAAAACTTTGATTACACAATGTCTAACAGTTTTAACAAGGCTCAGCCAGCAGATACCCTGTAAGCCCAGTTGCTGTAAGACACATGTTTATGACCTTCAATTATCTGATTGGTTTCGCTTTAAACTCACTAAAGTCTATCTATAAAGTTGAGCCCAAGTTTATGCATAAAGTGGAGTCTGCAGTCAACTTGCTGCTCCTTTCTCTCCCTCTCTCTCTCTCTCTCTCTCTCTCTCTTTCTATCTCCGGTTTTCTGTCGCATTGCAAAGGCAGACAAAGTCAACTTTAAGTAATTGGGTTAAAGCTCTCTCGAAAAGGTGATACACTTGAAAAAAAAGAAGAAGTTGTGCTGAGCAATATTTATATACGTATCTTTGTTAAATTAAGTATTCTTAAGTTTATTGAGGGTTTATTTGCGATCTAGATACAAATTAAACGCAGTTATATATGTGCCAATATATCATAGAAATAGTTGCTTTATCCTTAAGTTTAATTGTTCATTATCTTTTTCAACTTGGAATAATATTTCAGGCAGAATTTGAAATAAACTTGATCTGCGCATAAGAAGCTTACAGCAACCTTCATGTCTCTAGCTCATATAATAGCTGAAGTCTTCACATTCAAAAAGACGGACAGATGAACAGACAAACGGACAAAGCTTAATCGAATGTGCTAGTCATCCTGTACATGAATTTATATATATTTTATGGCGTCTGACACGCCTCCTTCTGCCTGTTACATACACTTGTACAAAGTAAGTATACCCTTTTTGACCAAAGATCGAAGGCTATAAAAAAACTGACAAATTTCAGTGAGGAACATTTGAATTGAGTTTCGCAACTAAAATCTTGATTACAAGGGACAAAATTGCATTTTTTTGACATATATGCAGTGTCACCCATTTCTCTCAGTGTACTTTAGTGTGCTGTGCTTTAAACTCAAGTGGCTTCAAGTTGTCGTCTGCACTCGCTACCTGAATTGGACACAAATTCCAACTAGTTACTTATCTCCCTCCACCGTCTGTGACTCCTCTTCCCCCTCCTCCCCTCCACCTGCTCTTCCTCCTTCATGCCGTGCTTAGACTCATTTCCCACCTCGCGCTCCTTCTCCTCCGTTTCTCTGCCAGACGAAATTGTCGTGTAGCAGCGCCTGCAGCTTTGCAGCAGTTTAAATAGCTTTTGCTGGCAATGATAGAGGGGGCGGGGTGGGGGCGGGGTCACTTACAGCCGGGGGGGCGTTGTTTAAAGTTTGCACTTCAGGTAATTATTTAATGTAAATAGAAAACCCCCTTGGGGTGCGGGCAAAAACAAATGCCCGACGCGTTTTCCCATTTAGGGCGACAACTTTGCGGGAGTGGCAGTGGTGGCACAGAGCAGCCAAGGGCTAATAGCCTCAGAGTTGGTGGCCAAAAGCCAAGAGGAGGAAGGGCAGAGAGGAGTAAGGAGTGGGAAGGAAGGAAGGGGGGGGACGTGCGACGTGGCCAAGTTTGTTACCAAACTGGGCCAATGAATGGCAATAATCACAGCAAACTATTTGATAGAAGAACCTCTGCATTCCCCTCTCCCGTGCAACTACCCTCTCTCCCGCCCTCCTCCTGCTCTCTGCCTGCCTGCAGGGGATGCTGAGTAATGATGCAGGCAGAAAGAAATCACGCACGCATATTGCAAAAACAAAAGCCCACACTTAATAATGCGCATGAGAAGGGTACGCGCAGGGGAGGAGGAGGGCAGGGACGGGGAGGGGGGGCGTGTCGGAGTTTGAGTAAGTGTCTGGCAGCTAATGGGCGGTACATGGGCTGCCCCATAAGCTAGGTCCTAGCCTAGGCCGCCTTTGGGCCCGCCACTCACGTTATGCGACACGTCAGCGGCAGCGTCTCGTGCCCCATTTGCGGGCATTTATATGTGTCACCATGTCAGGGGCGTCATCAATCACTTTTGAGTTATTTGTCAGTTGAGTTTTCTGTTCTGTTTTCCTTTTTATTTTTGCTGTTTTTATTTCGGGTTTTTCTTCTGCTTCGTCTGCTTCTCCTTCTCCTTCTCCTTCTCCTCCTCCTTCTTCTTGTGGCACTCAAAACGTTGCGCGGTAGATTCGCATCGAGGCAACTGACATTTATGAGCTGCCACTGGCCGCAGCTCATGTGGGCGAACCCTCCGCCCCCCCCTCACATCATACTGTGCCTGTGGCACACCCTGCACACACACACACACACACACAGTGGCAGGTGGTGCAGCTGGCTGCAAGCTTGTGCCCCACATTTGTCTGGCTTAAGGGAAGTGCCAGCATATTTGAGCCATCTAACTGCCACGCCTACAGCAACGTCTCCTGCTCCTGCCACGCCCCCAGCTGGACTCTGCCTGGGCAGCAATTGCCATCGATTGCCACCAGCAGCAGCAACAGCAGTGGCAGCAGTGGCAGCAACGGCAGCAACGACAGACCTCAGCGTGTATTTTTAGCCCGAGCGGGTAAATTAAAAAATTATGCAATATTTGTGGACTTTACTTTGTGCGTGTGCGTGCTTGAGAGGGACAGGGAGCGACAGAGGAAGAGAGAGAAAGACAGGGAAGAACACAGCGTATGGTTCCGCCGTTGACACAAGGACAGCAAAGATAAACACAACGAGGATAAATAAATAAAGAAATGTGTAAAACTTTTAAATATATGCAGATACACGCACGCACACCCACACACACTCACATACACTGACACACACTGACACACACACACACACTCATACACTCACACACACACACAAAGGGTAGGCCCTACACACAGCAGGCCGTTCTTTGCATATGAAAATGAGTTTCGTTTTTCAAACATTTTTTTCTTATTTTCATTTAAGTTTTTTTTATGTTAGTCGTGTTTTTGTTGCTATTGCTTTGCTTTGAATGGGCTGAGCAAATCCAATTAACGAAGTCAAATCGAAAAACTATCAGAACGCATTAGTGTTACGGGGCAACATCATCTGACATATTGATGGGCAGTGGTCATATTATGTTGGAAAATACAAAAAAGGAAATTTGTAATTGTGGCGTAAAGAACCTACGAGATATACCCTGAGAACCATTTGAATGAGTATATTGTAGAAGCTCCAACTGTCTACTATATATATATATATATATATATATATATATATATATATATGTATAGTATATTTATTATACTTGTATATAGTAATTATATTTAGTATGTATAGTAATGTGAAACTATACAATAGATAGAATACTCCCCAAAGTAGTTCTGCATTGTGTGTTTCGCTTCTCAAATATTCCCCTTAGCTGACCTCTTAGTCGTTCACTTCTTATGCAACTCGTTTAAGGGGTATTTGCAATTAATTTCCACAATTTATAATTACTTTCCGAAAATTGCAATTTCTGCTCTCGTGTTACATTTTTAGTCTGCTCAAAAGCATTCCCCACCCAGATAAAACACAGTCTCTCTAATCAAAGCCACATAAAGGGTATTCCATATGTGTTCCTATTATATAACCTTGCAAAACGTTTCGTATTACGCAATCCTTGACGCCTGTCGAGTTTTTCCGTATTTACTTTTGTTGATGTACAAATTAAAATGGCAACCCACGCAAATGATATGCAATATTTAAAGAGCGAAAAAGGCGTAAAAAGTAGTTAAAATATTTAAATAAACTCTCTATTATCATCGAGTAGAATAACAATTGTTTTGCCATCTGCATGTGTTTTCGAGAGCATAAGCAACATGCAAATTAATCAGCAAAAACAATAAACCTTAAATACCATAATAAGCGAATTATAATCAAACATGAAAAACAAATAATCAAAGTTTTAAAGCGCTATTATTATTTAATGATCCCACAGAGATAGAACCTTAATGTGAATTCAATTTTTCAATGTTCTTAAGTATTTAATTTGTGGAGAACGCATCATGGGACAAAGCTGAAAAGACAACTCGAAATAGAGTTCGATGGAAGGAAAAAAAAAAATTTATTTGATTTACGGTACAGTTAAGTACTCCAACATGTAACGAAAGCTACAGTTCTGTGTGCCCCACAGTAAGTTCTGAAGTAAGTTTGCTCTGTTCTGAAAGAATGTAACAAAACCTTCGACAGTCTTTTGCATTCTCACTCTCAACAACTTAAGGCTTAACAGCAAGATCATGAACTAGTAATGCACATTAGGAATATAAATATATTTTTTTGTAGGGTCCGCCACGCCTTCTTCTGCCTGCTACATACATTTGCACATGGCTAGAATACCCTTTCCTCGACTTTTTCAATAGTTGAAGGGTAAAAAGAGGCGACTTCATTTGAGTTTAATGTCGAAGTACATTGCAAATTGAAGGTGAGCTTGATTTTATAGTCAGCTAACTTTTTCGATGTTCAAACGAACGTATGTACACACCCAGCCTATACCATCCGGACTGTTGTACTGATCAAAAATATTTACTATCTGCCACACCTTCTTCTACAAAGCTTTAACGGATACAAGAACCCAAGGTTACTTTGGCTCTTGTCTCCTCCTCTTTGTGTGAAACCACAGGTGCATTCCCTACAGTATGAATAGCTCTGAATACAAATTGCATTCATGGCAAGTTAAATAGCTAATTGCGACGCTTCACTTACCTAATTTTCATTTTCTCTGCTTGCCTAGCGATGTGTGCGTCGTTTTACAACACAATTTAACATTGCATGGTGACGTGACACGACACGCCCTGTGCACATCCCTAGCGTCGTTTTCATATGTCATCGGTTGCCCCTTTGAAAGTGCTTTCAATTTCAAGCCACAGTTGGTTGTGCAAGGTCGAAGCAAGCGCGACAATGTTGGGTAATGCCCATTTAATTAGCCTAATGATGCTGCTGGCAGCAGTAACAGCAATAACAGCAGGAGCAGCAAAGTTCTCTTGGCATCTGCCTCGTGTTCACAACTCATTTGCAAGTAATTAAATTTTTGCAGCAATTTGTCAAGTCGGCAACGCGCAACGCGCAACTCGCAACTCGTAACGCGCCGCACGCCACACGCAACTTGCTTCAGTTTCTCCAGTCGGGTCACATAAACTTGGCAACTTTTCATTCGCAGCTCATTACGGGTTGATGCTGATTCCCAGCAACTTTCGAGGCAGTCTTTCTCAGCCTCTGCGCCTGCCCCTGCCCAGCCCCCTGTAACCTGTCCCACTCCTGGCTCATCTAATTTCATTTCCGCCAGCGTAGTTTTCGGCCGTTCTGCATTCGTAGCGCTTCTAGGAAATTAAATTGCAAACACTATCCGGCTAATACTCTAGGTTTTTCCCAGCTAGGGTCGCCAGCATCGTCGACGTTTTTGGCCTGTGACACTTGCCTCAATTTCCGTTATGGCGGCGGCGACGGGAGCATTTTATAATTATGTCCAGGGGCCAGTCGGAGCCAGGGCCGGGGCCAGGCGAGGGAGCTTCACCTAGACGCTCGTTATCTCGTGTTCACATGCAGCCCGACGCCTTCCTGTGTCCTTTTTTTTTGTGCTGTGTGAACTGCTCATGTCCTTTAGGCATCATTTAGTTAAATTTGCCATAAAGCCAAACGACAAGGGGATGGGGGCGGAGGCGGGGGGATGGACTCAACGTGACCTTCAGACAAACTAGTTGCAGAAGTTCATTAGCAAAGGTCGCACATGGCAGCAGAGTAGAGCTATTCGTATTCCGATTTAAAATTGGACTCTTAAATGATGTACATATCGAACTGGTCCCAAATCGCTTTGGCAATCAGCCCACAGCACCAATAACAGCGGATCTGTGGGAAACAGACAAACAGAGGGAGAGAGATGTTAAGGAATCCTTTTACATTTTAAACAACTTTTTATCTGCTAGTGAAACATACATTCCACATTCAATTACCTACAGAACTGAAATCATTTCACGCGCAGTGCCCTCAGTTAATTAATTTCCCGCAGTGCCGAAAACTATGCAACGTTTTTGTTGCGAACAGCAGCCTCTGTGCTTCGCCTAATGATGTCATTAGAAACGTGCCCCCACATGCCAGAAAGTACCGTTGCGACTTATTTGCAGCCACTTAAATAACGGTACACAGCTCGAAGACAACGTTTTCACCTGCAGAGCGACGACGAGCAACGTGCAATCTCAATCTGTTCGTGTCTATCGAAGCTTCCTCCACTGGCCACTTGACTCCGTTGGCTGTGCCTGGCACTGCAATCTGCTGGGATCGACTTGCTGCCGCGCATAGCTTTGCTTAAGCTTGCTCATAAAGCGGGCCAGCTGATGGGGGCTGCGGTGGAAGCAGAGGGGGGAGTGGCTCCGCTTGTGACTCGTCGTCTTCGTCGTCGTCGCTTGTTGTGGTCGCAGCGCTCTTATCCGCGCTTAAGTTGATGCCACGCGCATTGGCACAGCATAACGCGAGATGGCACAGATTACAATGTTTTCTTTGTGCCAAGTAGCCTGGGAGTGGGTGTGAGCTCTGAGTGTGCCTGTGAGTGTGGCTATGAGTGTACGAGTACATGAGTCGCTTTGCTGTTCGCTTCAATCTCGTTTGCCTCACTCACCTGATGCACTTGCCCCTCACTCTCTCTCTCTCTCTCTCTCTTGCTCTGCAGTTGGCAGCATGCGCTAAGCTTGACCAGAAACAATAACAGCAACCACAACCTTAATTAAATATGCACCTTCCAGTCTCTGCCAGACTGTCAGATACCCTGCAGTTGCACAAAAAGTTGCAAAGAAAACAAGATTGATCATTCAATTAAACTGTATTTCGCATGGTTTTTACTCCCTTTAGTATTATTTAAATACTGCAAACAGACGTGGTAAGCAGACACGCTTCTCGATTTAATACCGTTTCTAAAAATAACTGTTAGATCGATATCAATTTGATGCTGCCATCCCTCATTGCCTGCTAAGCTTGCAGGGTACAAGAGAACAGTGTTCCAGCTGCTGTTACTCCCACAATCTATTAGCACCGACAGCCACACCCCCTCTCCGCCTCCTTGCCAATACACTCTGTCTGCCCTGGCACTGGCAATATGAAAATTTCTGCAGCCACTTTGCGCAGAAATGCAAATTTTGTTTGCTCTGTCTGTGGCCCTGGCGAGGCTAGAGAGGTATAATTAAATTAGAAAACATTAGCAGCTAACTGGACTTTAACAGAATTATAGTGTTGCACAAAATATTTGCAACAGCAACACACGCATACACACAGGCACACACACAGATACGCAAACACACAGACAGAGTGTGTCGAGTGTGATGTGGATGGGACAAGGACACAAGGCCTCATCGTGGTTGGCAAGCGTGAAATTAAATGACGGCTACTGTGCACAGCGACCCACACACACACACACACTTGCCACCCAGATACACTCACATTAAGATAGACACACACACACTGCTCTAGGGAGATTAGTACACAGAATGGCACTTGACACATGCGCCGCGGGCCGCACAATGTGCGGCAAGTATGAAATTCTATGCAAAACTATGCAACATTTACGGCCTGACAATACAGGGGAGCAGTGCGAGGTTGGTTTGAGTAGTAGCTCTCAGTGAAGCGGAGCAAAAGAGTTGCTTGTGGGAGACATTAGTTTAAAGTTTTAAAGTTTTAAAGTTTTAAGTTTAAATTTAAAATTTTAATTTTTTAAATTTAATTTTAATTTAAATAAAATAAAATATTAATACATTTTTAATTCGCTTACATTTACATTTCATTACATTCATCCTTTTCAAAAATTATTACTATTGTAACAATTTTTATTCTTAATTTTTATTGTAACTCTTTTCCCAGTCGATTGCTATTAGTCGACTTTAAATAAATAAATAAATAAATAAATAAATCAACTGAATATTGCCAGCAATTCAATGCTGTAGCTTGTTTAGAAGTGTATTTTAAATATTATTTGCATGATTAATATTTAACAAGTGAGACAATAACGATAGTTTTGCAGCACAATGCGATAGTTTACGCACAGATGGTTATTTTAAGAATAAATAATAGTCAGTTATACAATATATTACAGCATACTTTCGAATCAACCCTCGCACAGGACAGTGAATGAGGCATCGTTACTGCGATCAGTTTTGCTGCGTTTTCGGCCCACTGTCCTGCGGTTGGGGGTCAGCGCGCCGGTTGATGGTACAGGGATTTGTTGCAAAGCCACAAGACCGCAGTCGCTTCATATGTATGTGACAAGCACACACACACATACACTCACGCACACGCAGACCCACACACGCACTGTCAGGGCGACAGCTACTCCTCAGTTTCAGTTTCAGGTCGGATACTCGCTCAAGAATCATCTTCGCATTCCTGTGGTTTTTGTGTCTTCCTCCTCTTCTCTCTTGCGGCTTTCATTGTTCCTCAAACTGCTTGGCAAGTTGTTTGTTTTGTGCGCTGTTATCGATTGACCTGTACCAATAATCGCACAATCGAAAAACAACGGACAAAACGAGGAATATTGCGAAAATACTCCAGTTACAATGACATTGGAAATTAGGACTCTGGCCAAGTAACTTTTAATGAAACCTTAATTAATTGATAAATGATATTGCCATGTTGTACACATATCACACACACACATACACACGCACACATTCAGACACGAGGCGAGACAGAATAACAGACAAACAGTCGTAAGTAAACGACAAATTGACTGAAATTGCATACATATTTTGTTCTCTCTACTGCCTGCCCCCAGGCCAAGGGGAGAGTAACACAGTCCGACAAGTGGACAGGCCGGCACTGGGACAGACCTAGGGCAGTGCAAGAGAAAGGACAAGGGAGGCAGAGGGTCGAGACAGACGGCAAGCGAGACAAACAATGGTACTCGAGAACATCCTGCTTGTAGCGGCATCTTCGTCTAGGTGCGGGGTTTTAGTTTTCATTTCGTCCACAAAGTTTATTGAATTACACACATTACACAGCACACACATATACACACACACATTGCACCACGTATGTTGTCCGGACAACAGGAAAAGGCAAAAGTTTTGCAAATTACTTGCAACATCTTCGCAACACTTGAAGCCCACAACAATTATTAGTATCTACTTTCGCATGCCGAAAGACGTCAACAAGAACACCCTTCTCCCTTTCCTTTCCCTTCCCTGCCTTCATGCTTGCTGCGTAATAAACTCCTGAAATATGCGAAGAAATTCCGCTTTAATTAAAACACTTTTTGCCATTTCAATTCAATAACATTTTATGAAAGTTAAGCAAAACAAGCACGTAAGCTGCAGTCGGGTGTGCTCGACTGTGATATACCCGATTTCCTTAATATTCAAATATTCAATTTCACTTGAAACAGTTTAAATGAATTTAAATAAATAAATTAAATACATTGTTGTCAATTCTTTCTATGTTAAATTTCTGGTGATTATATTTCGATTTATATTGATTTACGCAGCACAGGGAGCGGCCAGGAACTTAGGTAGGCAGACAGATTGATGCTGATCAAGAAAATATATACATTCTAAATATAGGTGGGATGATCAAGAAACTATTCTACTCAGATTATCCTTCTCCAACTTAGAATTCGAGTTGCTCGTAGCTTGCAGATTTGATTACAATATGTGCAGTAAAAGTATAAGGAATAAATTAATCAAAAACTGACAGATATCGATATTTATGAATCAATAACTAGACACGCAAATAGAGTTTTCATAAGGACCCTGATCTATTTTTGCAACAATTTAGAATTCCTACTCAATTTCAAGACTTTAACTTCAACTGCATGAAATTTCATAACGCTTCGACAGTCAAGAACAGATGTATAACTCATATATCTAACATAGTCGGATGTCAATCACAATTTCGTCGTCGTGTGACAAATGTCGCACATCTGCACGTTGAGTTAATGAATATGAATACCAAATATCCCGTTGCGGGCGAAACTTGCATGCTCACATTATAGTTTCGCTCCTTCCCCCTACTCTCTCCTCCTGGGTTGACTCACACCACGCATTCATATGTGTTGCTAATTTACGCTCTCCAGCTACGAACTATTATTAAAGCTAATTACGTTGATTCATAAATTAGAAACACCTTTTGATTGTGCACTCGTGACAAATGTCCGTCCCCAGTTCCTTGCGTGTGCCGCACTACAGGTGAGAGCTAATGGACGAGCACGCCCCCAACTCCCACTCTCCTTTCCAAAGTGAAGTTCAACTAATGTCGACCTAGTTGGAACGGAAGTGGAAACAGGAACCGGAAAAGAAATACCAGCTAGAAATAACAATAAAAACTGAAGATAACTTAGGATAGTCAGGGAATATAAATACGATATTATTATAGAGAAGTAAAAGCAGGGTATGCAAAGGCTGCTTTCAAGAAAGTGTGGGTGAGCAATATAATTCGCCACTCGAGGAACGACACTCGGTTTGTGACAGGGGGCCAGGGTGCGAGTCATGATTTAACACTTTCCGTTATTTTAGCCGATAGTCATGCTCGACAGTTAAGGGTGATAGATGATTGTAGAGCTGAGTAATGTTTGGGATTATGCTTGAAACAAAACTTAAATTGAATGGAGTGCAGGTTGAATAAGACTCACTGGCAAATGAATTTCACTTGGAATGCTTATCGCATTGAGTTGAATAGAGCAGCTGCTATTATTATATGTGGGTTCATCTTTTAACAGTAGAGTCCGCAGTAGAAATAGGAGAAGAAGAAACGAGTCCGAAGCAGAAGGTGGTCAAGCTGTCTGAGTTGCCGCAGATTGTCGGTTAGTTTGCTACAAAATGCCGCCCTGTTTATTTGTTGACCTTCCGACTATGTACAATTCTGGATAGGAGTCCGAGAACAATAGAGGGCGAAGGGCGAAGTCGCCGTAGGTCAGGTGGAGCCGGAGTCTGGGCTGTTTGCATCATTCACAGCTAATTATGTGCCAAGAGCTCATCTCGTGCACAACCGCATTTCGGAATTGATAGTTCCCTCTGTGTTTGGCATTGCGGTTTTATTTGTTCTTGTCGTTGTTGTTGTCGTTAGAGCTATTGTTGTCGGCGCTGGTTGTTTTGGCAGAGGACCTACGGACGCAATTAGGGACAACAACCCGTTTAGCTTAGTTCGTTTTGGTTCAGATTGGTTAGGTTCAACCCCGGACAGACAATACGGCCGCCTGGTGGGCAAATTTTTAATTTAAATGCATGCGCCAATTTTTTATAAATATTTTTCTGGCCTTTAGGATAGGATAGAAGGGGTTGCCTGGGGAACGGAAACTTTGCAATTTGTCTGCGGTTTGTCTGAGCGTTTTGGGGATTTCGGTTCTTTGGAGCCTGCTTTGGGTTTTGCGCTGTGCTTAATTGCAAAGGGAAATTTGGCATTTGGCATCTTTTGGCATCGTCGTTTCTACTATTTAATTTATGTTAACTCGTTCGCTTGCTCATTTTGTAATTCCGTAATTTGCGCTAATAGCCCGAGGCGAAAGTGTTAAAACCTATTAACATAGATGAAAGACTGAAAGGCAGAGATACAGGATAACAGACGGACAGACAGACGAGGACAGACAGACAGTCAACAGTTTCATTAGGCTGCGCATCCGATCGGCAATAGCAGCACAAAGCGATTGCTGTAATTGGCTTATTACCTGAGTCGAATCTGCAAATTGCTCGGGTAAGGTAAACTCATTGAAATGGAAAGCGATTTAATTGCACGTTTTGCATAAGTATACCTTATAATGGCTTCAGCTTGGGTTACTTTCCAGCAGAATTGGCCACAGATTTGTTTTACATGCTTAACATACTTATACTTGTATGGCATTGAATCGTCATATAAAACCTTGTGGTCCAGGTGACCAGTTCTGTTCCTATGTCATGATTATATAATGTTCCACGTTCTGTGTCATATAACAAATGCCACCATAAGCCACCATATGAATATTATTTATATGTCACTATATATTTAGGTGTATGGCACAGTATATGGTACTTCTAAATATTATTTATATGTCGAAATATGTATGTATGTGCCATAGTATATGTTACTTCTCAAAATTATTTATATGTCAACATATGTATTTGTATGACAGTGGAAATGATACTTCTATATGTTATTCATATGTCAACATATTTATGTGTCTAACTATATATTTAGGTGTATAGCAAAATATATGGTACTTCTAAATATTATTTATATGTCGAAATATATATGTATATGGCATAGTATATGTTACTTCTTAATATTATTGATATGTCAACATATGTATGTGTATGACAGTGGAAATGGTACTTCTATATATTATTCATATGTCAAGATATTTATGTGTCTGACAGACGATATGTTTTCTTAATAGTTTTATTTGTCAAGATATTTATGAGTCTGATAGTGTATATGGCACTTCTAATTGAGCTCACTTAATATTATTATTTTTATTTATTTGGTTGTTTCAATTAACATCATACGAAGCATCAAATTCCTGTCATATCACGCCATATCATTGCTATATTCAAACTCCATAAATACTGTAAGGTCATTTAATGTGTATGACGCATATTTGACCAACATTGACTCTGTTATGTGGCAATATATATTCCACTTCATTATGAGGCAGTTGTCAGAAATGTCTCTCCATAAAACTTAACTCTTTTCATGCTTTTCTACTGTAAAATATGACACTGCATGCCAAATATTTTCATACCCGAATGCCTGGTCGTTTACGCTTTAAATATTTATGTGGGCATGTAAATATTTAAATAAGGCACCAATGTTGAATTTAATGACGTCATCTGATGCCGGCAATGTCCACTTAAAAGCTCAATTAAAAGTTGTTTATGGCCTCACATGGGGCAAGCAGACAACGAGAAAGGGTAAAGTACTGTAAGAATAAGGTACACACGCCTAGTAGCTTAGATTCCTGGTACCAGAAAAAGGTATGTTCACTGGCATTCGTGAGCGTTGCAGGGGCGGGGGCAGGGGGGCGTGACTATATGATACTTATCCCTTCTGAAGCGTAAAAATTCAATAAAGGTTATTTTTATCTGTTCATGGTGTGTGGGTTATTGTTGTTGTGCTTCTGTTTCTGTGTGTGTGTGGCTCATAAATTGAATTGAAAATTAATTAGAGACCGCTGGCAGCTGCAACAACAAGAGGTATAACAACAGCAACAACAACAACAACAGCAACAACAACAATAGCAACAACTACAACAACAATGGGAATCCTCAAAAGCCTAATTGCCTTTGATTATATATGTGTTTATCGATACTCAAGCATTAGTAGCAGCTTAGTTACACACTAGCGCACACACACACTCACACACACACACCCGCAGACACAGCATTAAATTGGCATTAGGCAGTGGCAACAACAACAACAACAACAACAAATTGTGGGTCCAGCCTTGGACTCGACTTGCTTATTTTCGGTTCAGAGGCCAAAGGCGGTGGACAAAAGGGAAGGGGAAGGGGTAGGGGAAGGGAGCTAGACTCACTTTGGGTGTCTGCTCTTAGTGGTTGTGGCTGCACACACAACATGCCACATTGTCGCTTTGACTTTTATTTATTTTGTTAGACGCATTTTGAAAAGCCAATAAGCAGCTTCTGATTGATTATCTGTTGCCCGCTCGGTGTGCTGCGCTGCTGTTGCGCTGCTGGTGTTGTTGTTGCTATTGTGGCTGTTGTTTACTTTAATACGCAAGTTTACCACTCGCTCTTTGTCTGTGTGTGCGTGCGTGTGCCCGTGTGTGCGTGCGTGCGCCTCGACGTGGGCGTCAATCAATTTTGAGTGAAATAAATGAGGCTTGCGCCGCTGTTTTTGTTGCCTACATTTTGGGGCTGCGTGAAAAGGCTTAAAATTTATCAGCCATTGTCCCCTTTATTGTTGCTGTAACTGCTGCTGTTGCTGCCATATATTACATTCATTTTTTGGCCGGCTTACTGGCGAACTGGCTTACTGCAGCGTTCGTTATAAAAAGCTCACGTCTGGCAGCCCGACCTCGAGTCCGCGTCGCCTCAGCTGTGTGGCAGCGTCAGCACCACTACCAGCATCAGCATCGTCACTCGAACTGAAGTTGAGTGGCAGCTGCGTGGAAGGCGCAACAGCAGTGGCAGCTGCAACGCCAGCGCTGACGCAGCTGCACTTTGCCAGCATTTTCAACACTTTCTGAGGACATTTGCTCGCTACGCACTGAGACACCCACACGGACACGCATACGCACACAAGCCAACAAATCACACCCACACACACACTTGCACGCGCCTCTGCCCTCGCCTGCACACAAATGCCAAAAGCTAAAAACCAACAAAATCTCATGACTTTGATGAGAACTTTCAAGTGTAGCCCCGACAATGACAACCAACAGACCCCCCCGGCTGCCCTTCCCCCCCCCCCCCTGCCTTCCCCCCCCCTGCAGTGCACTATGGGGACTTTGGCCTGTTTTTCTTACATTAATTAATAACTCTTGATCTAAGTAAATTTTTTTGATGGAATTTCTTTTATATTATAATGAGAGCCCTTAGAAATATTTAAAAAAAAGTGGGCGTGGTCCAATCCTTCCTTTTTAGTCCAAAATCCATCATTTGTCCGTCATAAATAATTTGTATGGCAGCTATAAGTAATAGTAGTCCGATCTTGATGAAATTTCAAGATCATTTTAAGGACCAAAGACAAATAAGATGAGATAAGTTTGAAAGCCATATTTTGAAATATAACAAAAATCGGCCGATAGATTGTATGGCAGCTATACGATATATCGGCCCCATCCGCCTTGTTCCGACTTATTTATAAGTAATGAATAATGAAAAGTATGTATGCTAAGTTACATTTTGATATCTCTCTAGTGAAAGTGAATATTGGAAATTGTTTCTCACTAAAACACCATTGCATACGCCACAATCACCCATTTTTATTGAGGTGTTGCTTCCTTAAAAAATGAAATTTCTCAAAAACCCGCAAAAAACGCAGATAGGGACTAGATGTATGACTAGATGAATAAGGAATTAATAGCTCTACAATATGTATATAGGCACTCGCTGAACAAATTTGAACAATTTTTTATAGCTCTTTTCAAAGTTGAAATTTCTTTCCTAAAACTACATGTCAACACCACTCACTAAATGTACAAATTATTAGAAATACACGCACTAAATAATCAAAATATTTATAGCAACGCATAGTAAAAACCCTGAAAATTAATATCCATTTTAATTTTAAACGTTTTACATTGGCTCTTTGAAAACTGAAGAATTTAAAGTTCCACTTCAAAATTGTGCGCAATGACGCCAAGTTCTGTTCGCTTGCAAACGCTGACTTTAACAGCTGATATTTTAACATTGGACTGTTAAGTTAACATTTGCAGGATGTAAGATGATAGTTTGATCTATTCCTTATTCGTTAATATCCAAATACTGCAAATTTGCATACTTGTGAAAAACACATTATTGTACAAAAAACAGGTCAAAGTCCCCATAGTGCAGTGCCGGCAGGCAACACTCCACAGTGGCAAGTGCATTAAATCTTAATGCCAAGGCGCCGCAGCCTTTCACAAATTTCGTTGCATTTTTGTGTGTGCTGCAGTTTTATGAGCTCTGCGCTCGCTTCCACTCCCTCTTCTCCTTGTCTCTATCTCTCCATCTCCCTGTCTCTCTTTTCTGTCTCTCTCTCCCTCTCTGTGTTTCACTGGGAAAAGTTCATCGTAGTCAGCTCTGCGTATGTCTTACTTAGTAACGCAGTTTAGCCCCCTCTGGATGGGCATGTTGCCATAAAACTGTTTAATCAGCGGCAAAAGAGACAGCAAGATAGAAAGAGATAGTGCAAGAGGGAGGGTTAGAAAAAGAGAGAGAGAGAAAGAAGGAGCAAGCTCAATGCAAATTCTACTCAAATTTCTTTGACTACATGAGAACTTTAATTATCTTCATGATGCCCTTTGTTACTGTGTGATAGTTAAACAGCAGTATCAAAAGACAATGCAATAAATGCAATGCTCGTCGTCGACTGCAAGATACCCTGTCCATCACATTTAATGCAATTAATGACTCATATATTTATACCATTGAAAATGGTGAAAAAAGGGTATACTAATTTTGTGCAAATGTATGTAACAGGCAGAACAGGAGACCCCATAAAGTATATATATTCTTGCTCAGGATCACAAGCCGAGTCGATTGAGCCATGTCTGTCTGTCTGTCCGTCTGTCTGTGTGAACGCACAGATCTCAGCTATTATAAAAGCTACAGCTACCAAATTTGACAGGAAGACTAATGTGTACTATAAGCAGATCAAGTTTATTTCAAATGTTAGGTGCCACGCCCACCGCCCCCACAAATCAATAATTTAATTATACCCTTCGACCATTGAAAATGGTCAAAAAAGGGTATACTAACTTTGTGCAAACGTATGTAACAGGCAGGAGGCGTGGCAGACCCCACAAAGTATATATATTCTTGCTCAGGATCACTAGCCGAGTCGATTGAGCCTTGTCTGTCTGTCTGTCCGTCTGTCCGTCTGTGTGAACGCACAGATCTCAGCTATAATAAAAGGTAGAGTTACCAAATTTGGAATGAAGGTTCCTATGTACTCGGCGCAGATCAAGTTTATTTCAAATGTTAGGTGCCACGCCCACCGCCCCCAAAAATCAATAATTTAATTTTTGAACTCAATTTGTAAGCGCTGCATAAAAGATACAACTTTCTGACTTTAACATTAACTAAGCTGAATGAATTATCTACGTAGTTTTATTATTTAAGAAAGTATGAGCATAAAACCATGTGCTTGTGTCAGCTAACAAGGGAGGCGGGGACCGCGAAGCGCGAGCGCCATCTGTCGGGATTAATTTCAAAGCATGTGCATATGCATATGTGTATGAATTTAACAAATTAAACTACACAGGAACATAGGTCGAAGGGTATCCCACTGTCGCGTGCTGCGCGACTGTTGCTTTTCTTACTGGCTTTTTCTTTGGTTTCTGTTTTTCGGTTGTTTAGTGAGCGGAGCAGTTTTGGTTTTCGGGCTCTTCGGGGTTGAGCCCGGGTCGAGGTCGTTTGCGTCTTCGTCAAGATCGGCCGGCTTCCTGAAGTGCCTGTGACAAGTTGTCAAAAGACGGAACCAGGGGCGACCCGCGGATCGCGAACAATAACCCGAAATGTCACCGCGAAGAGGAAATGGAAATGAAAATGTGAAATCCACTCACGGCCTGAGAAGAGGGTATAGAAGAAGGTGAGCATGTGAGTTCACAAATCAAATGAAATTAATTCAATAATAGATTCAAGAACAGGACGAAAGTCTTGAGATAATGTTGTATGCAAGCCAATTACAATAGATCAATCTGTCCACGCAGGGTATACGGATTTCGGTGCAATGCAAATAGCTTTCGTTGCTTGTGTTTTTATTAATTGAGCGCACAGAACGTGACTCGTTCTAAGAGCTTTTGTTGTTTGTCACCGGACATGCTTGCGAGGAGAGCACTCCCCTCTCGCCCTCTCTCTGCCTCTCTCTGCCTCTCGCTCATTTTATTGTTTTACGAGCCCCGGAATAAGGGGACAAAGCGCTTCGTGCCAATATTGGGAAGTACGGCCTGTCACATGTCACCAAAACAATGGGCCCACACCGGAGTACGATGGGAAGTGCTGTGTGCCCAGATGTTTAAACCAATGCGAGTGCTTTGAGTGTAATACAAAACACTTTGGACTGGGCAAGCTGGGAGTTCCACGTACAACGATTTCTATTCCAAATTCTCTGTGTCTATATAAAATTTGTTTTAATTCATAACACACAACTATAAAATTTGCACTGAGTTTTTTTATTTCAATTTCGAGATAATCAGACAAAAAAATAAAAAAAAAAAAAGATTCAAAAATTTCATCGTGTTTTATAACAATGTCGAACAATCGCAAAGAGTACCCAAAGCTTCGCTTTGCCCTGATCACCGAGGAGGCGCTGAAGATGTTGCAGCCACAAACAGCGCATGAAATGAACAGTCCGTCGACCAGTCCGGCGAACATTCACAATATGTACGAGGTGATTAATACGACCGTGAACACCATACTGGAGCGTAAGATTCGCAATCTGCGACTGGACAAGCTGGAGCAGCTAGACAAGCTGGACGAAATCATTGAGAACAAGGTGTCCGAGATTCTGGAACGTCGACTTGGGGCAAGAAGAATGTGCACGGAGTGCACGAGACGCTCTCTTCTGATACTGTATCGGACTTTGGGCAGAATTTACTACGATCCGGTCAAATATTTAACCTAATCGATGCACGAATTGAAGAAGCCAAGGTGGCCCAAAAGCCATGGGATAGCCCGAGACACACACATCACCGGCAGCAGCCCCAGCCCCAGCCCCAGCCGCAGCCCGTCCCTACGCGCAAGTCCAAGATCAGGCAGGTGTCTGGTGCTGATCGCAAGAAGAACACGAAGGGCTCACTGACTCACAACTATGTGCAGCCGCCGCAGTCGCAACCTATCAAGAAGGCGTCCGATATTATAACAAAGTATTTTGACAATCAATACGAAGCCGATTACGTCTTCATCAAGATCGGCCGGCATTCTGAAGTGCCTGTGACAAATTCACAAAAGGTACGAAATGTCACTGCGAAGAGAAAAATTTATTAATTGAGCCCTCAATCCGACTCTCCCTCATTTTATTGTTTTGACGAGCCCCGGAATAAGGGGACAAAATATATTTATTTTTCATGCCAAAAGTTGGGAAATTCATAAGAGACTGTGCTGATTATCGCAACGTTTTAGAATTTTGTTCACTTTAAGATCCTTTTCTCCAATATCAATAACACCTTTGTCAAGTGGTCGACAATCTTTAGATATGCACAGCGAAAAGCGCAGTCTTCGGCAGGAGCGGGAGCGAACAATGGAGATTTCCTAATTGAAGGCACTCTGTGGAGAGCACTTGACTTGATCGGAGCGTCCGATCGAATGGCGGAAGCTGTTCGGCCGTGAAACGAGTACCCGAGTGCACGCACTCGTACAGGCTGTGAAATGAGCACGATGCGATGGGGCTGATCGATAAGACGCCGAGTGCGATGCGAGTGTGAGTGCGAGTGATAATTGACGAGTGGCGATTAGAGAGCACAACCCGTTGGGTCGACAGACGTTCGATCTCTGTGGCACATGCGATCGTGACGTTGCACATTTGCCTACGATCGGATCGGATCGGGTCGAGTTGGGCTTGGGTTGGGATTGGGTTGGGTTGGTTTGAGTTTGCTCGCTCGTTCGCCAGGGTTAATTCGCTTTTAGCGTAATTTGTAAGAGTTTCTTCAGCTACCCCAGCAAAGGAGCTGCGCTTTGTGCACGCTCATTGCGCATTATTCATATTCCCAAACAGGATAGCGACAGAGAGACACAGCGGCTACCTGGGCTGGTGCTTGACAACGGCAACGGCAACGGCATAAGGGGTAGACCAAGGGGCGGGCAGACGACGAACGGTGACTGCAGCACATAAAACACTTTGGCACATTTTGTTGGGCATCGCTGGGATGCATGCGTAACCCTTTCGTAAATCGAGTTAATCCCGAAAACGCAATGCATACGCCGTTGCCGATCCCGATCCCGATCCCGATCCCTAGCCTGAACCCAATCCCAGCGCCGTTACCTGGCGCACACAACGTTAATAATTGCGTCATTTTTCATTTTATTTCGCCTTTCGCATTCTGTAAATTTTTATACCCTTCGACCATTGAAAATGGTCAAAAAAGGGTATACTAACTTTGTGCAAATGTATGTAACAAGCAGAAGGAGGCGTGGCAGACCCCACAAAGTATATATATTCTTGCTCAGGATCACTAGCCGAGTCGATTGAGCTATTTCTGTCTGTCTGTCCGCATGTCCGGATGTCCGTCTGACCAGATGAACCCACAGATCTCAGCTATTATAAACGCTAGAGACACCAAATTTGGAATGACGGTTCCTATGTACTCGGCGCAGATCAAGTTTATTTCAAATGTTAGGTGCCACGCCCACCGCCCCCGGAAATCAATAATTTAATTTTTTAACTCAATTTGTAAGCGCTGTATAAACGATACAACTTTCTGACTTTAACATATACTAAGCTGAATGAAATATCTATGTAGTCTCCAAATTACAATCCGATCGAACAATAATCACAGAAGTTATTTAAGAAAGTATGAGCATAAAACCAAGTGCTTTTGTCAGCTAACAAGGGAGGCGGGCGAGCGCGAGCGCCATCTGTCGGGATTAATTTCAAAGCATGTGCATATGCATATGTGTATCAATTTAACAAATTAAACTATACGGGAACATAGGTCGAATGGTAACCCACTGTTGCTCTCGTTTTATTATGCGTTCGTCATTTACAAACATTCACTTACTCATTTCTCTATATATTTACTTGACTTAGTTATGAATTTGCTCGTTGCACACTTAGATTAGTAGAGGGTATGCGGCAGTCAAAAGCGTGCAGGGGAAATGCTTCTCACGTGTTTGCTGATTGCGACCGCAGTGAGAATCGCCGATAATGACAGCGACTCTATCGACGGGGTCATCGGTTGAGAATTTGCCGACAAATTGGCTGATTGATGCACTGGATTTGCGCAGTTCTCACGCGAATTCTACTGACACCGCATCATAATGCAAGGCATGTGGAAGCTGTCGTGGGTGCTGCTGATCTTCTGCGGCTTTGCCAAGACTCCAAGGCCACGTTACCTGAAGCGGCACATGAATGTAAGCGCGAATCCCTGCGAGGATTTCTATGCGTACGCCTGTGGGGGCTGGCCACAGGCGCACGATGGACGCGACTACAGCAGTCAGGTGGAACAACTGGATCACATGTACCATGGCCAGTTGAGTGCATTGCTGGAGCAGCAGGCGCCAGCGACAGAGCCGCGCTTTGTGCAGCTATTGCGCAACAATTACGCGGCCTGTCGGCAACTGCGAGTAAACTATCAACCTGCGCAGTTCGTGCGCATGCTGCGTGAATGGATGGACACCAACACAGCGAAGGTCGACCAGGAAGGAGGCTGGGAAAGTATGACACCCCTGCTACGACTGCTAGTGAAGTTTGGCTGGCTAAACTACTTTAAGTGGCGCAAAGAAGACGGAAACATGTTGGAACTTACTGAGGAGGAGCAGTGGCTGCAGAAGCTGCAACTGTTCTGGCCACGCATTGGCACGGACAGCGTGGAGTGGCAAGCTGATGAGGCTGACTTTCTGCCACTGACGCGTGCGCAGTTCAGACGTCTCTATCGTGCCCTGCAGCCGTTGGGCGAGCCACGAGAGGAGCTGTGGTCGGGGGTCAAGCAACTGGAGCAGTTGCTTTGGGATGCGGCTCAATATGATGATGAGGGAGACAGAGGAGCAAAGAGAGCAGCAGCTCGATGAGTCGCTCGAAGAGGAGCAAGACCAACTGGAGCAACTCTCAATGGCTCTCTATGAAAAATGGAATAGAGGCGCCTACCCAGGCTGGCTGCTGCCAGTGCCAGTTCCCTTACCACACTTGCGACAGTATCTGGCCGACTTGCCTTCTGTGCTGCTTATGCTGCCGCGGGATCTGCTGCAGCGGTACCTGCTGCTGCGCCTGTTGCACAAGCTGCAGCAGATGCCTCCACTCAACATAAGTCCACTGGAATGTGCGGCACAGACGCGCCTGCTGCTGCCGCACGCCACCGACTGGCTTTTGGAGCAGCAGCTGTCGCAGGCGCAACGCCTGCAGCGTCGCTACCATGTGAAGCGCCTGTTTGCTCTGCTGCGACAGCAGTTCAAGCAACTACTGCTGGCCAATCGCAACCACTTCGACAGGGCAACGCAACGCTTTCTGCTGTGCAAGCTGCGACGTATCCGCCTGCGGCTGGGCTTGCTGCCCACTGGCGAGCAGCAGCCTATGCAGGCGGACATCCAGCAGCAGCAGGCGGAGGAGCAGCAACTACTGGAGCAGCGCCACGCACCCCTGCAGCTCAACGCCAGCGACTACTTTGGAAATCTGCTGGCCATGTTCCGGCAATACCAGGTTTGGACACTGCAGCAGCAGAAGGTGGAGAGTCTGCACGATCGGCGTGCGCTGCTCTTGTTGCTCCCCCTGGACTTCGGTACCTATGCGTCGCCTTTCTTTATGCCTGTGGGCAATTTGCTGGTGCTGCCGCCGTCGCTGCTCGCCTCGCCCATCTACCGGGCACATCAGGGAGATCTTTATAGGCTCAGTTCGCTGGGCTTTCTCATGTCCCACGAGATGTCGCACTCGCTGGCGCCCACCGATGTGCTGTACGATGGGCGTGGCACTCAATTGACCTCGTTAGAGGACAACATGTTCGACAGCGCCCGCTTTGATGATCAACTGCGCTGCCTGCTGCGTCGCTACCATGAAAAGACCGACGAGAAGTTCGCCGATCTGAATGGGATTGCCTTGGCCTATAAGGCATACATGGCCACGTCTACAGCGAATCAGCAACAGCAGCAGCAGCGTTTCTTTATCAACTTTGCACAGTTCTTCTGCAGAGCCGAACAGCAGGAGCAGCTGGAGATCGACATACACGGCAGCAATCGACAGCGCGTCAACGAGGCTGTCTCCAGTCTCGAGGGCTTTGCAACTGCCTTCGGCTGTGCCCTTGACAAGGAAAACAGAAACTGTCAGTTGTACTGAATTAAAATAAAGAAAGAGATGGCGAATCTTTCTATGTCTTTCTCTGTTTTTACTGAAAATACTCGTATTTCATATCTGCTTCCCAGTGCATATAAGTAAGGTATGAGGCTTGTTGTAATCATGTCTGAATTCAAAACAATGACAAGTTATTTTCTTAGCGCACTAGTTTTTCACGCAACACTTTCAGCAGTGATGTAGTAATGATGCAGTAATGTCTAAAAACACATTATAAGTTAATTTTAAGTTATGTGTTAAAGATTTATACGTTGTTTACCTACAAATGATATTTAGTTATACCATAACTATGTTCAATTCCAACGGTACAGTGCATGGTTTGCTCTACTGTACATCTGTGTAATTGAAAAAAAAAGATTATAATTTATAAATGAATGTATATTATATATCGTACCTATGTATATGTATGTTACTTGACTCATGACAAGACTCATCTTTATTTCTATCAATTTTCGCAGCGAAGACTTTGTTCCATGAAGAAAAGTTAGTTTTGCTACACTCTGCACTATATACCATCGTATATGTATATGTAATCTGGCAACCCTGTCTGTACCGATCGAGTGGTCAGCCCTTTCTAAAACTAACACAATAATCGATAGTCATAGTTAACACACAAAGTAGTCAAGTAGTGCAGTTGTGAATAAAGTCGAAAGTTGAAGCCGCACACAGCAGCACAAATATTAAGTTGTTACATCTTACATCTTAAATCTTACATATATATGAATATATATATATATTTATCGTATATCGTGTATCGTATATCGTTTATATGCGGTCCTTATTTTCCTGTAGATTATTTTATATGCAAATATGATAACAATATTTCACCAGAATCATAATATCGCCTTGGTTTTTTTTTTTGTTGTCATTTATATAGTCATTCCATTGATTTAAATGTTATGATTTGCCAATTTTCCCAAAAAGCAGCAACTGAATTAAAAGTTTGTGAAGCACTTGTTCCACCAGCTTCATAAAACAACTTTTTAAAGAAGTTTTTGGCTGAAAGTTGATCATCTGCCGCCCTCAAGGCAATTGAGAACACATGGAATTCAGACAGAAAACTTGAAGTTTTGGTTTTATTCATATTTCCACTTAGTTTACATAAATTTACGAGTAAAACATTTAAACTGGAAACTTGTTTAAAATACTTGCACAGACATATCAACATTGAATCGTTTTATTTCCATTTATTCTTAACGCTTTACGACTTATGATTAATTCACAAAAAAAAACTCCCAAAAAAAAGAAACTATGACTAGGCAATATCATCCGTATATAGTACGTAGATATAGTGTAGACATACACATCTATACATATATATTTATATATATATATTCACTTTATTCAATATTATTTTATTTAGTAATTCGCAAACACCGAAGATTGAAACTCGAAATTCGCTCGAGCGAGAGACAGAGAGGGAGAGAATTGAAATTATTATTTGCCAGTCATTTAAATCCGTAAACTTTGGGGCTCAAAAGGTTTACAAATTCAAATGAGTTTGCTCACTTTCATTCCGTTTTGCCTCGCTGTGTTTCGTTTCCAGTTCGTTCTCCTCCCCCCCTCCCCCTCCATCGAATTAGTTTGTACTTAAACAAACTCAGCTTATTGTTCAAGTTGAATTAGTTTTCTTTCTTTTTTACGTCCACACAAAAATAAACTTTGGATTAGTGTCGGCTTCTCCGTATACGTTACAAATATGCATACACATATATCTGTTAATACTTTAGAACTATATTTGAATATATATATAATATATATTATATATATACTTTTTATGCCAGTTTGCTTAATTAACTATGCCGCTACAGATTCCCCTCCTTTAGTTTCCTGTAATTTGAATATTTTATCAAGCTTCGGTTTGACACACACACTCATACAATGATACATATATTATTCATGAAAGTTTTCCAATATACTATATATATATATCGTATATGCTATATAGTTTGCACGACTTGTGTAGTTACATGTAGCGTACGTATAAATTGAATGCTTTCTGCTCTCTGTTCATGTTTGTTTTTTTTTGTTTTATCACTTCAACTGCTTAAAGTTTAAACACTCAATTTCTTATATAAAATAATGAAAATCTGAAATGCGCTAAATATGGTATAGGTTATTCGATTACGAGTCTATTCCGGGCTGTTGTTCGCGGGGGTGGGGGTGTGGGCACACATTCAGAAACACACATAGTATTAAGTTGAATAATCGGCTTGCTTATCGCTTTGGTTTAGCGAGAATTGAACCTGTGAACTGGAACAAACATTGAACATCGAATGAATCATTAACGTAATTAGTTATTATATTCAGTATTCTCTTTTCCGTTGTATTCATGTGGTTTCTTTCGAATACTCATTTGGGGTATCCTACTGATACCATTTTGAATGATTTAACGGTTTGAAACCAAGTTTATTCGACGAGCGAGAGAGGGGGCGGGGGCGGGGACAGGGACATGGGAAACCTTAGACATTCCGCTCCTCATCGATGATGTCCATGTTGCTTGTCCGGCGTAGATGATGATGGTGGTGATGAGGATGGGAATGCGAATGCAGATGCTGATGCTGCGGCCCCGCCGCGCCGACTGGTCCGTCGGCTATGGCGGTACAGACGGCGGTGCTGCGATGATGATCGCTGCTGCCTCGCCGCGGCACCAACATCACCAATTACTAGAGGACCGTCTCGTTGGTGTTGGTGCATGTGCGGGGTCCATTCACAATCGAGTACTTCGACGAGCTGTCCTTCTTGCCGGCCATGCGACCCATGAAGATCTCCTTGAAGGTCTCCCGGAATTGTCGAGACATGCCACAATAGATGCCAAAGTTGATGGGGTAGCTCAGCACCAGAAAGAAGTTGGTCAACATGATGAAGATGTTGGCAATGCCATAGTCCAAAAACTCGATGATCAGCGAGCTAACAATGTGCATGACGGTGACCACGGCAATGGGTATTTCGGCAATGAGGAACACCGTCACGACTACGATCAGCATCAGTGTGGTGCAGTTCGAGTCACGCAACTTCTTGCACTCCTTCTTGCGATTCTCGCGGAACAACAACTTGCGCCGCTCCTGCGCCTGACGCAGGGCAGCAAAGAGCAGTATGTTCAGAGTGACTAGAATGATGCAGGGCAGCAGATTGACGAACAGCACGCGGAACAGGAAATAGCTGGTGTAATACACGTTCACGCCGATGTAGTCGTGCACCCAGTCCGAGGTCTCCAAGTGACACACCTCCGTCTCGTTTCCGTTCCACTCGATCTTCACGGGGATGTAGGTTCTGTCGAAGAAGCGTGGCAACTGGTGCAGGAAAGCCAGCAGCGCGATGTAGCAGGTGCAGCGACGCACACGAGGCATCGTGCACCAGGTGCGTGCCATGGGGGCGTGGCAAACGTAAATGTATCTGCAAAGAGAGAGAAGATAAAAGGAAAACCCCTCGTCAGTCTTGAGAGTAGTGTGAAGATTCGAAGGGAAACTTACTTAAACTTTAATAGGAAATAAAATATTTAAAGAAAGAATATTCCGTTATAAATGTTCCCAATAAACCTCAACTGATCCCAGCTTAAAGTAAAACACCCGAACTCAAACTCAGTGCAGAGCTAACGTGCTTAAGTCAGACTTTTAATGAACTTCTCCAACCCGCACCCCTAACACTGCAACCCCTCGTGGGAGGGCTACACAATAGAGTTTATGGCAAATGTGTTGATATGCCTTATGAGGTGGGAATTGGGGGGGAACTCTGCATGAGTTCTCCATTTAATGCGGGAATAAAACAAGCATATGAAAAACCTTATGGCTTCATCCTGGCATCGTCTATTTGTCGCCAGGTACATCCCTTTCTGTATGTCCGTATCTCGCCGCTGTTCGTGTGTGTGTGTCTTGAGAGCAGCGCGTCGTGCGTCACATGCATCAAGTCGGACTTTATCTGACGGCCATTAGAGTGTCTGGCAATGAATTTTATTCATTAAATGTAGAGCCGAGTTAAGGCATAAAAGCCACATTGGCAGTTGCGTAGGGTAGCATAGCGTACGTTTGTCTGTCTGTCTAAGCGTATTTGCCTAATATAATTTTATAGCATGCCAGGGCAACGAATATCCCAATTTCGCAGGTGCAAATTTATGATAGCAACGTGTTGACAACGTTGTCACCTCCAGATACCAATTCCCCTCCCATCTTTCTACTGCTTTCACCCTCATCCTGCTGCCTCCGCTCTAAATTCATTTGGCCACACGCAATCAAAGCCAATCTGAGGAGCAGCTAATCAACTTGGCGTTTGAAAATTTCATAATTTAAGTAATTTGTCTGAAGTGCTCGCATCACTCTCAGTCAGTCAGTCAGTCAGTGTCAGCTTAGCAGTCCAGGCAGTCCTCCTGCCATGCCACTGCTTTTCCATCTTCGAGCAAGCTGTCGCCACGGTCGCTGACAGGAAGTCGATGCGCGGAGCGTTATGAAAACTTTGCAAGCTTAATAGTTTCCACTTTCCCTTGTTCGATCTGCCTCTGCCCCTCCCCCAGTTACTTCTCTTACTAAATCCAATTCCTCCTCCTCTCGTAGACTCGGCAACTGGCCGCGTCTTAAGGCTCTCTCGCTGCCTTTGTCTAATTTATGCGCATAATTACAGCCACGCCCACTTCATGAGCTTGCCTTGTCCCTGGACTGCTTCTCTCCTTCCTCCTCTGTCCCTCTCTCTCTTTGCCCCCAACATGCACTTCAAAAATGGTGCTCAATCAATCTTCCATTGAACCTTTGTCAAGCGGGGATTTCATTAAAGTTGAAAGCAATCGCAAACAAAGCGCCAACGTTTAGTCTTAAATGGAATTGATATTAATAATTGAATGAATCACATTGCTCTCCCACTTTCCCCCCCCCTGCCTCTCTCTCTCCCCCCACTCTGTGTGGACCATAGCCGGTGAGCGAGTGCCTGCAAAAAGGTCGCAGAGCATTCATCAACCATGCGGAATAATAAATCAACGCAATATTCGCAGTTCATCCGGCCAAATAATTACTATGCGTAATTAGCATATTCTCCAGGAGGGAGGGGGGTGGTGGAGAATGCTGATAAGGGGTGATAAACCCCTTTGAAATCTAGTTAAGCCCTCGCTTTGCTTATATTCGAATTATCCCTTGCGCCACGTTCAATTATTCACGCAATTCAGCTGGCTAATTCAGCGCACTCGACTAGCTCGACTAGCATTCATATTTACTCAGTCATGCATCGATTCTCACTTGCTCACTTGCTGTATTCATCTCAGTTTGAATTCAACTTAATTTTAATAGGAGTTTTCAAATATTACCTTCTACAAAACTGATTGTCTGCAGTGCATGGAGTTACTTATTCATATCGTTCATAATATTCATTTACTCATACAATAGCAGACACAGAGAGAGAGAGAGAGAGAGAGAGCGGCGAGTGCAACAACTCCTGGCAACGTTCCATTCTTCTACTTGTGGCACATGGAATGCCAATAAAATCACTTGAAACACAATAAGTTGACAACAACGCAACATGACAGCAACAACAACAGCAACAACAACAACAACAACATCAGCAGGGCAATAATAACAATGAACGTTGAATGTTTTATCGTGCTATTTGTCCTCGGGCAATTTTCAACGCATTTTAGAAAATGCGAGCGAAGGGAAGGACGGTGGGCGAATGCGTCCCCAATGCCACAACATATTATTTAGCTATTTGCTGCACACACACTCTCCCACACACACACAGACACACACACAAAGAGAGTTCTCCACCCATTGTGTGACCACTCGAAGCGATCCAAGTCGCATAATGGCGCAAATATTTATGACTATTTTCATAGAACAATTTTCGTTCCTCGTGTTTTTTTTTTTTTTTCGTTTTTCATTTTTCATTTTCATTTTTCGCTTATATTTATTTATTTTTTTTTTTGGGTTGCAGAATTTATTCGCAAAGCTGTAAAATTTATGATCCCACACATGAGTTAATAGAACAATGCGCCGGCATTCGAGTGGTCCTTGCCATCCTACGCAGTCCGCGCTGACACCACACCCCCTTTTGCACGCTTCTTTCCACGTTTTCACTTGAAAATTTGTTGCTGTTGATTTAATACGTATTTTATATACATGTGCCACACAAACACACACACACACTCACACACTGGCACACTCGCACTCAGTCAGGATTTATGTTGCCAATTTTATATTAGTTTATTGTTTTTTTCCTGCGCTTCAGCTTGTTTTTTTAGTACGCATATCAAGTATACGCAGTGTTGACTGACCCACTAACTGGCTGCCCTTCTTGGCAGTATTTATGGCTCCGACAACGCAGGCAATTCCAGTGTAAAGAGCGTTGCCTATTGACACGGTTTAAGTAACCTCTTCCCTACCCTCGTCTCCCCCTTCGCCTTCGTCATTCTCGTTTCCCCCTTTCTCGCTCACTGCACGTGACGTTTTGATGCATGCGAACTACTTACGGCGAGCAAATAAAAACAACTTGCCGATATGCTTATGAATAAGTAATGCGAGGACCGATTGGCTGGAAAAAACGTGCACAGTACGAACAATTAATCAGTGCGGAAACCCTTCTGGCCATATTCGATATTCTCAATCAAGACTTGAGTAAGAAGAGGAAGTGGAAAGGGCAACCCCTTATGAATTTTATAGTGTGACATATGAATACGGTAGCACAGCAGAAAGGATTCTTCTTCAGCTGTTCATCTGCTGGCTCTTAATTATGTCTTTAATATGCCAGCGGACTGTGTGTCCGTTGCAGGCAGCTGTAAAGTCCTTGGCCAGCCCAAAAAAGTGTGCTACACAAATTGGTAAAACAAGATTGACGAAACAAATGGAACTGATTGAGCTGCAGTTTCCATCTCCCTCTTTCCCTCTCTCTCGCTCTCTTGACAGAGATCTTCTTGCCTCTGTCGCACAAACTAACACCTGGTTGCGCCTTGTACCTCCCCAAGACACATTACTCATACGCCGCATCGGTCACACGCAAGTCGCAGCTCAGCACTTTACTCGACACACACGCTTTCTCTCTGTCTCTCACATATTTACAGACACGCGCACAGACACACACACACACACTAGCCATAATTTGTACGACAAACTGCCAACTGAGAGCATTGACAACACAACGTCGCGACGTGAACAGCCGATTTTGATTTATTGTGTCATTGACAAGTCAACAACTCGCTTGTTCACTCACTCACTCACTCACTCGCTGAGGCAGTCAGTCGATCTGTCAGTCAGTCACTCAGTGAGTGACTCACTTAGCCAGTCATTCATGCCATGTTGGAGGCTTTAAAAGACAATGGAAAAACATGCATTTTCCACAGGAATAAAAAAGATTATAACAACTGAACATGTAATGCCCTCAATTGTTTGCTGACTAAGTTTAACTATCTATACTACTTATATATATCTTTTTTTGGATTTAATTAGACTGTTCATTATGACTAGTAGAAATAATATAACAATAATAATGATATATTATTCTAAATACAACTATTGTATGTATATAGTTTATGAGGTAGAAACTATCTCCATCATTGATAGTAAACTCTCTGCTAGAGTATAATTAAGACACAATGCATCAAGAGGTTTTAGAAGTGTGAACTACAGTGTGACTTGCCAATGAAGTATGCTTCAATGGGTGCCTGAGTAAAGGACTGATTGCATGTGTTGCTTGATAGTTTCGAATATTAATGGCAAATAAAGAAAGCCAAGCCAATGGAAAGGCAGCAAACAGACGCTCATCATATGTAGGTATCACTGTACTAAGGCCATAAGCTACATTTGCATATTTACCTTTGCACTGCAAGTGCCAACGTCAGCCACACGGAGATGGTATGGCACATGGCGGGCATTATCTAAAAGAGAAAGAGAGAGAGAGAGATGAGAGAATTAGAAGAACAGGAGTCAAATAAACGTGGTCAAAGAGAGAATACACTAGAGCATGTACCCGCCTTCACAGCACCTCTCCACCCCCTCGCTGGTATAACAAACTTTGTTACACGTAAAGTACTCGACTCTTCGCACTCCCTTTGCTCCTCTCGCCCTGCTCACCCGGCACTGTGCACTTGCAGCCCGGCCACAATTCTGGCCAACAAATCTGTCTACAATTCTCGTCGTGCTGTGGTTCTTTGTCCCTTTGTCAGTCCAACTGACTGACTGAGAGGCATTATGAGGCTCAGAGTGAAGTGTGCAGCGCAAAACTGAAGCCTAATCCGATTTATGAGCGAGCTCCAGGCTCGTCTGCAATTACAGGAAGCGTCAGTTGGCAGTGGTCCAGATTTGCCATGTATAACATGGAGTCGACAGTCTCTGCCTCCGTCTGCCTAATAGTCGCCCCCTCGGCATCCCTCTCGTGTCGCACTGGCACATTAACATCGCCATTAAACGCGTCGCCCGAGAGACTTCGGGACTTTCGAGGACATTGAGGAGCATATAAATTTTCCAGTCGAAATGAAACGAAATCTTCAACTTGAGCTGCAATGGCCGCCTGGTGGTTATTACAGCCTTTGTATGTGAGTTGAATTTTATGGCAGTCATACGCAGATAGCCAGAGTTGCCACCCCCTCCCCTTCCCCTCTCTCTCACTCTCACTTTTTCTGCTCTAACTAACCAGCCCCCGCTAGCGCTGTGGCCATTCCATTGTAACTGGGCCGAGAGGGTGCGGGGCACAGCATGGAATTTAGCTGCTACAAATCCCCTGGGAACTCGGTCACAGCACGTAGCAGTGCCAGAAGCAGGAGCAACAACAACAACAACAACAACGACAACAACGTTGGCAACAACAATGGTCTCGTTTTATCAGCTCGACACTACTCGTCAGTTGAAGTGAGTAAACAGTTTTGCTTTATGCCGCCATCTTTCGTCTGCGTTACTCCTGCTACCTGCAAACCACCCCCCTTCCCACCCAGGACCCACTCTGCACCCCCTTACCAGTCTGCACTGCCCTTAAGCGAGTGCCATAAATTGAAAATGTTGATTAATCAAGGCAAACGTGTGAAGAGCAGAAGAGGAGGAAGGAGAAGGAGCTGAAGCTGAAGAATGGAAGACAGAGAAAGTGGCTGAGGAGACAGTGGGGTGAGGAGAGTGGAGAGGGGACAGGGGATGGTGCAGGAGTTAGGAGAGGTGGAGCTCTTCGTCATGATAATGTAGAAAGCGCACGATTGAATAGATGTGAGTGAATCGCGTGAATGACTGAATCTGTGAATGAGTGAATGCGTGTTGTTGTCTCTGCTTGTGTGAAGTAGGAGGGGGAGGAGGACAGAGAGGAGAAGGAGGAGAAGAACGAAGGATGGCAGGCAGAAAGTGGCAACTAGCCCAGTTGCCTTGTCACAGTCATTTCGCCTCCGCCTTCCATTGTGTCGCCTTGTCAAACGTAACGTGGCGGAGCAAATGCGATAGCGATAACGACAGCGATAGCGATGACGATAACTGTGCGTCGTCGTCGTCGGCGGTGGATGCCACAATAACTGTACTGTGAAATGAGCGTGGCTCCCCCCATCCATCCCCTGCTTTCCTTTCCTCCCTCTTCACCCTCCTCTTGCACATACATCAAGGCAGAGACAAAGCTCACCCAACTTGCAGCCAAGCATTTTATTTAGGTCAATGAGCGACGGTGTGCCTCCCTCCCCACTCATCTCACCCTCTGCCATATCGTCGCTGTTTACCTACCCCCCCTCCCGCACCTTTCCACTTCACCATGCTGAACTTGGCTAAGCAATTAAGAAGCCTCGCGCAGCTTTCTGGCAATGCTCTGTTTGTTCTTCCTCTGCTCCAACTTCTTCTGCTTCTTCTGCTTATTCTTTTTGCTGCTTCTTCTTCTGCTTCTTGTTCTTCTTCTTGTGACTTTTGTTTGGGCATTTCTGTTGACTTACCTCATTGAAAATGCTGTAGGCCAGACACATGGATACCGGATGCATCGGCTTATAATGATTGCCGAACGTGTACATATACCATAGGCCAGGGGCGGGGAATAGAACCGTCAGCATATCGCAGATGGCCATGCCTGCAAATACAGAGAGAGAAAGATAGAAAGAAAGAGAGAGAGAGAGAGAGAGAGTGTAAGTGTGAGCAAGACAAATTGACAAATTGTATTAGAGCAGATGACCAACTCATTTTTGGCTTAAAAACTAGTTCGGCCGGGGTCAGCCTGTGTTAGTGGCCTCATTGCCAGTGGTTCATGCCGGCTAAGCCAACAATTTGCCCCATGTCAGGCAGTAAATATTCCCCAAACACACACACACACACACACATGCACATGAACAATATATTATATTATATGTACTCTATATGTACTTGAGTCAGCAGAATCAAAAGAATGAAAAGTGGAAAAGTGGAAAGGTTACACGTCGCTTCGTTGATTTCTCCAACAATTGCCACATTTATTGGGCAGAGAGAAAAAAGAAACAAAGCTGGTTGCCGCAGCGAGCATAATAAATACCAAGAAAAATACTGAAATTCAGCATGCAATAAAATGAAAATAATAAAAAATAACAAAAATTCCAAGCAACTCTAATCAAATAAATCCTGTGAGCAATCAGCAATGTGAGCTCAAGTGCCTATTGAGTGAGTTCAGTAGAGTTAGTTTCTATCCCACTAGAGTCGGGATTATAGTTTGGAAATATAAATAGCATAATAAATACAATACATATAAAATAAATAAAAGCTTAAGTCCCTGATTCTTAATACGAGCAAGTCTTGAGTAATAAAATGATTGTAAAAGTATTAAAAATGAAGGAAAGAAACGGAAATGAAAGTAAATTGTTTAAGCAAGTTTCACGAAATCTTTAATATAAAGTTTTTGTTCGTTCTTGCTTGGTTCTCTTTAGGTTGAAGTCTCTCTGGAAGTTCATTTCCTTTTGCCCATAGCAAGCTTTGACTGAGAAACCTTATCCGATCAGAATGAGACTAAGGATTCTTTACACAGCCAACTCGTATACTGAGTGAGCAGTAGAGGAAGAGTGTTGAGAGGGGGATGGGGGCAAAAACGAGACCTAAAGCGAGTGCGACTCGTAAGGTAGATCAAATTAAAAGCAGAGCACTGATTCAATCAGGCCATTAGACGCCCCGTTACAGAGCTGCCGTTCGCCTAAGAGAGCTAATTAAATTAATACCTTTAATTAGTTGCCGACTAAGTGGGCTGGCAACCGGAGACGGAGTCGGAGACGGAGCCAAAGCCAAAGCGAAAGCCAAAGCGAAAGCCAAAGGGGAAGCCAAAGCAGAAGCAAAAGCAACAGAAGCTAATCAACTTTGTGCCGTGTTTGTATTGCGCTGTGAGTGGCAGCTCGGCAGCTGCAAGCTGAAGTTCAAGTTCATCATACGCCCCGTGTGACGCCGCGACATCACTGACCCGACCTTTGCAGCCCAGCAGGGGACAACAGAGAGAGCGGGGGAGGGAATTGGGGAGGAGGAAACAGCAGGCAACCACTTGCTGTGGCGACTCTTGTTGCCGCTCTTGTTGTCACTGTTGTTGTCGCCGGTTCATTTCGTGTTTGGTCTGCTGTCATTTAACGTCGCTTAACGTCGTCCCGCCTCCACCACCACCAAATGCGATTAGCCAGTGTCCCCTCTTCTGTCCCCCCCCGAGCCAGTTGAATGCAATCGCATTGAATGAGCTTAACCCATTGACAGCTGGCAACGTGAAACAGCTGTCATTCGGCGGCTTATGGCATACTCTGCAGCTTACATTGTCGCACTTACAACTCCATATTTCTGTCGAGAGGGGAGGGCGACATGCTGTCTGAGGGGGAGGGGGGTTAAGTAATCTTCAACGACAAATTGCATTGACACGCAACTGAAATTGAATCGCCCGCTGTTTACCCCACGATCTCCTTGGGCTAAGCCACTTACAGCCAACAGCAGGAGTGTGGTAAGCTACCCATGCCATCCCCTACTGGGCAACATTGTGCCACAGAGTCAGCGACTTTTCATAAATCAGTTGCAAATACCAGCGCAGAGCTCTTCCCCATATCCCCCACTCCTTCCTGCTCCCTTCTGTGGCACACGGGCCGCGCTGTCAGCCATTAACATTACACACGCTATTAGAATATCTCGACATTACTTCGAGTTGCGGCACGTGGAATGCAGACAGAGACGGAATCGGAGACGGAGACGGAGACAGAGACACTGGCAGCGCAACGCGGCGTGCCACGCACATTGTCAGCTATTTTCAAATTTCGCAAAACTTCTGCCTGATTTAACAATGAGACGCATGAAAAGCAAGCAGGGGCAAGGGAAAGGGTCCAGGCGTGTTTATGAAGATGGCGAAGGCAGGAGAAAAGCGAGACCTTCATGTTGAAGGAGTACCAGAAAACAAGAGTAATACTAGAAGCAATGCACGTGTGGAATAATCGAAATACAGCAATGTGCCAGCGAGGTGGGCGTGGCAGCAACATTTGAAATATACTTTATCTGCGTCTGATATGCAGCAATGTTTCTGCTAAGTTTGGTGGCTCTAGCCTTTATAGTTGTTGGGATCGGCGTGCTCATACAGACATACGGGCAGACCTTATCTATATAAATATTGTACCCTTCTCTTTACCCTTCTGCCACTTACCCATAAGCACAAAGTTCGTGGGAGTGGCCATGCTCTTCTTGCTGAGCACAAGCACAATCAGGGAGTTGGAGATGATGGTCATGAATAGCAGAAAGGGCATGCAGTAGCCGTATAGAGGCTGCGCGTAGTTCAGGGGCGAATCGCAGGTCAGATTCCAGTAGCTGTTATTGCCTTCTAGTTGCCGGCACTCGTCGCTGCCCTCCTGCTGCTGCTGGTACGAGGCATAGTCGAGGCTATCGTTCGTGGCATTGGCATAGCCCACGCCCAAAAATTGTGTATCATTCAGAGCGATCGGCGTGGGGCGTGTCGCTGCCAGCAAAGAACCGACCAGGTCAGGCACGCGCTCCGATGCGGATACATCAAAGGATGCCGATGCGGAAGTCGCTGCTGCTGCTTCTGCTGTGGGCAGGGCATCGCTAGTGAGAGACTGAGCAATAAGACGTGCCCCACTGGCCGCTGCACTCCATTGATAAAGCACGTCCGCTGAGCTCATATCGTACGAGAAGACCGTATTATTATCCAGACTAGATGCCATGGCGACGGCCGCAGTGGCAACGGGGCCGGCGGCGGCGGCTTTGGTCAGCGTTTTCGTGACTGCCGTTGACATTTCCTGTAGTTCAATTAACCAACGACTTTGATCGACCGCCCTGACCAGGCAGGCAGGCGGCGGCCAACGCCAGTGCCGTCTCGCACTACTCCTCCTTCGACCTCGATGCTTTCGCCTGTTTGTGCAGTCAACTGTGCCGCCTTATGCTGTGCTCTGCTCGGGCTGCTGCTGCTGCTGCTTTAAAGTGGTTGCGGCTCCTACTGCATTCATCGAATCGCGCAAGGCTGCTTTCATCTTTCACTGTAAGCCACGCGGCTTCTTTTGCTTGGTCTGCGAAAGAAAGAAATCAATTTTAGTTCCAAATACTTTTCACAAATAAAACTCAAAGTGGAAAGTTTCTCCTGTATGTAGGTTGCTAGCTCGGTCTGTCTGTCTGTCTGTCTGTTCGTCCCTCCCACTGCCAGCACGTTCTACTGCTGCTTTAATGGCCCCTTCAAGCGAAACTTTTTCCATTGAGCCCCATTATAAATAGCCAGGGGCAAATATGCCCTAATGCCTCGGGGCCAGAACGGTTGATAAAAAAACTGATTGAGGGAGAAAAACAGGAACTGACATAAACCGCAGTGGGTTGCTTGGCGCATTAATTGTTGATGCTAATCTAGAGGGGGAAAATAAATCGGAAATTATGAGAGCAGTGAATTATTCCCTAATTACACATAAATTATTGAAGTTTTTTAAACCGATATAGTTCGATAAGCTGACTGCTGATTGATATGCCTGGCTGGAAGAAGAAGGTGGCATTTAATAGATGCCTTAAGATGTTGAAGCTCAGCTGATTTCGATTAAAACTTTAATATTCAAAGTATTCCTAATTAAAAGTTGATATATGCTAATCTTGGCAGATAACGATACACTCGATATAAATAGAACACTATCGATAGTAGTCAAGAGTAAATGGTTTTCTGGTCTACTAACAAATGTTGTCTTTGTGCTAATCTGGGCAGATATCGATACATTCAATACCTGTTCTGTCTCCAATTAGACTGTTTTGCTCCACAAAAATATAATATATATAAATATATAGTGAGTAATACTTGCATTTCTTATACTCGATAGATTGAACAATAATATTTAATAGACAAAATAAAAAGTTACTTGCTGACATAATAAATTGCACTTCTTTAAATATGCACCAAGGAAATTTTATATTAATAAGTACGATAGTTGAACTATCGTTTTAAAGACTTATTAATTTTCTATCGATACTGATATTTACTTTGTTTTGAAATAATATTTTCTGTACGTTATGTATTTTATATTTTTAATTTAATATAATGTATTTTCTATTTTAAAAGAAACTCAATTTATAAATTTATTGATCGACTTTCAACACTGTATATGATAACAAGTTGGCAGCTCTTTTCGCCAGCTGACATTCTAAATAGTAATTTCAATTCAATTGGCTAAAAAAAGTTAACATTTTACAAATTTAATCTTCGAAATGTCTCTGTTAACTGTAGAAACTCCTGAAGAATACCAAAAATATATATGTGCAGACAAAACAACTGTTGCACTATTCTCTGCCGATTGGGCCGAGCAATGTGGTCAGGTTATTGATGTGCTCAAGGAGCTGGTGTTCATTTTAGGAGATAAACTGCAATTTATTACGCTAAATGCCGAGAAATTCCCTGACATTTCTATGAAACATCAGGTAATGAGCACATGGCAAGGCAATATAAATGATGACGTATGGATGAGTACAAGGATGTGGTGCGTCGTGGAGATTGTAATCGTCATAATCGCAGTTAGACTAGATACTCATTTTTTATATACAAATTCAATTGTAAATACCAAATTAAAAGCGATAATAATATGTACATATCGATAACAATGTCTATTATTAAATAAATATCATAAGTTGGTCACATTGTAAAAGCGGGAAAAAAGGAAAGAACACGTAAATTGAGAGAGAGAAATTGAGAGATTATAAATCAGGTGTGGGGTTTGCCCAAAAAAAAAGACAATTATGGAACATATGAGTTGGAACATATATGTTGAATTGGCACAACCGTTAGCACAGCTTGCAATTGAAGGAGATGGTCGCATTGCGGAGGGACGGCAGCCAGGTCTGGTGGTACAGGATGACGCACATTCAATTTCGTCATCGGAGGCGACGGTGCCAAATATGATGACACCCTTTTATAGTCCTCCCAGGAGATTGTCGTTTTATGAAAGAGAAATTGTCTCGAAAACCATTAATGAATTATTAGCAGGATATGTAATAAGACCTAGTAACTCTCCTTTTGCGTCAACAGTAGTTCTAGTAAAGAAGAAGGATGGAAAAGTGCGAATGTGTGTAGATTATCGTGGTCTTAATAAGATGACAATCCGTGATAACTTTCCGTTGCCATTAATTGAAGATTTTTTAGAGTATTTAGAACAGTACTACTACTGAATCAGTATTTACCACTATTGATTTGAAGAATGGGTTTCACCATATTGGAATTGAGGAAGAGTCTGTAAAGTACTATATACAGCCTTTGTAACACCTGACGGGCAATTCGAGTATTTGAGAATGCCTTTTGGCCATAAGAATGGACCGGCTGTATTTCAGAGGTTTATTTCAGATGTATTGCAGGATATGGTTAGAGCTCGTCAGGTTATGGTATAAATGGACGACATTATTTTAGCTACTCGAACTGTGGAGGAGCATTATAATATTTTAGCAAAGTTGTTAGACAGGCTGGTTGAGTATAATCTTGAGGTCAATTTCAAAAAAAGTGAATTTATGCAAAGGCGCATCGAGTATTTAGGGTACGATGTTAGCAGTCAAGGTATTTCTCCGAGTGATCAACACTTAAAAGTTATAAAAAACTACCCAGAGCCGTATAATTGCAAGACTTTGCATTTATGTCTTGGATTGTTTTCGTATTTCCGGAAGTTCGTTCAAAATTTTTCACGTATTGCGAAGCCATTAACTCAGTTGTTAAAAAAGGGTGGTCCGTTTCCTTTGTCCGAACAAGAAAAATACGCTTTCAACACGCTGAAAGAAGCCCTATCGTCCGCCCCTGTATTGGCTATCTATAATCTTAGCTCTGAAACGGAGCTGCATACCGATGCTAGTTCACATGGATTTGGCGCTGTATTGATGCAGCGACAGTCTGACAATAAACTCCACCCCGTATTCTATTACTCTCGTAAAGCGACAGGTGCCGAGTCCCGATACCATAGTTTTGAGTTAGAAACCCTGGCCATTATTTATGCCTTGCGCCGATTTCGTGTTTACCTGGAACACCGTCCTTTCCTTATTGTAACCGACTGTAATTCTTTAGTGCAGACTCTGAACAAGAAAGCAATTAATCCTCGTATAGCCCGGTGGTCCCTAGAATTGGAAAGTTACAATTTTACGATTGCCCATAGACCCGGTTCGAGTATGTACCATGTAGATGCCCTTAGTAGACAGACCGAGTTGTTAGAAGATCTTACTGGCAAAACAGATGATCCGTGCGATTTTCGTGCAGAAAAAGAGGTAAATCGTGTTGAAAAACTATGTGATAGTGCGACCCTTTATAGACCCGTTAGACCCTATAGTGAACCGTTACCGTGTAGAAAGACAGAAGTTTTAGATGAACCCTTGTTGCTGAACGCCCCTGTAGTACCGTGTGAAGACACAAACCGAGTTCCGTCGCCTTCTACTATAGCCATGCCCGAATCAATAGTTGGAGTTGTATTAGCTACCCCTGGAGATATTGATTTGTTATTGCAGACCGAGCAGTCAAGGGATTCCGAAGTGCGTGCGTTGAGAGAAAACTTAGAGAAAAAGGAGGTCCCCGGATTTGAGCTAGTAGATGGAATCGTTTATAGGAGTGATCTTGATAGGAACTTGTACTTGTACGCCCCTAGTTGCATGCAGGAGGAGGTCATAAGAAAATGTCATGAAAAGTTAGGCCACCTTGCCGCAGATAAGTGTATTGGAAAGTTGAAGCAAAGTTATTGGTTTCCTCTTATGAGATCCTTCGTGTATCCTTCATTCCGTTCCGAGGGTAATACACAACAGGACACTACATAGTATACCAAAAAGCCCGACTCCCTTTGATACGGTTCATATAGATCACCTAGGAGCATTGCCGAGTATAAATTCGAAGAGAAAACATTTGTTAGTGACAATAGACGCCTTTACCAAGTTTGTTAAGTTGTACCCTGTGAATTCCACTAGCACGAGAGAGGTGAATGCAGCCTTAGAGAAGTACTTTGAGTATTATAGTCGACCGCGTAGAATCGTTTCCGATCGCGGAACGTGTTTTACGTCACTCGAGTTCAGTAATTTCGTAGAGAGCCGCAATATCGAACATATAAAGGTGGCAACGGCAGCACCCCAGGCCAATGGACAAGTTGAGAGGGTAAACCGTGTGTTAACTCCGATGTTAGGTAAATTATCTGAGCCTTTAAATCAGGCAGATTGGTATAAGTTAGTTTCCCGAGTAGAGTTTGCTCTAAATAATTCGATCCAGTGTAGTACCAAAAAGACACCATCAATTTTGCTGTTTGGATGTGAGCAGAGATGAATTGACCGAATATCTTGAGGAGAAGTTAGGACCAGATCAACCGGTAGTTTTAGAATCCAGGTGTCAGGCAAGAGATAATATCCGGAAGTCCCAGGAGTATAATGAAGCGCATTATTCCCTAAGACACAAGGCACCTCTGAAGTATGCGTTAGGTGATTTTATTGCGATCCGGAATGTGGATGTAACTTCTGGTGTATGTAAAAAGTTTGCGCCAAAATATCGTGGGCCCTATAAGGTTAGTCGAATTCTGCCTAATGACAGATATGAAATAGTAGATGTTGACAACTGTCAACTTACACAGTTGCCATACAAGGGCATTCTGGAACCAGCTAGGCTAAAACCGTGGATACAAGTGTGCAATAAAATAATAAAGTCTTGTTAGGAATAAAAATAAGATCGAGGCCGATCTATTGTCAGGATTGGCCGAATTTAAATACCAAATTAAAAGCGATAATAATATGTACATATCGATAACAATGTCTAGTATTAAATAAATATCATAAGTTGGTCACATTGTAAAAGCGGGAAAAAAGGAAAGAACACGTAAATCGTGGCGTGGTGAAATAAAAGAAAAGAATAAAATTAATTATATTATACAATTAAGCATTTGCTTTTTAACAAAAAATATATTTATTTATTTACATTAAGAACAATTAAATTATTCGAGTAATTTCTAATACTGCGCGCTTGGTAAGCAAGTATACTGTGAGAGTTTTAGTATTTTCAGGTATATTTTTTGGTATTTCTCAATAAATAGCTGTGGGGTCACACTTTCTGTCAAAAGAAATCATCAACCTCATAAGAAATAGTATAAAGGCAAGGCAGATCTTAAAATTAGCTTTTGTTTTAAGAGCACTAGCTGTCTGAGACGTTAATTAAATATTGAAATCACAATTATAATTAATTAACAATTGACGAATCGAACGCACAACTAGCTGTACTCGCTTGCGTAGCTATAATTGTAATTTGTATATTGGAAACATCGATACCATAGCAACCAGCACGAGCACCTCCACCATCCATGGATAATACAGCGACAACTACAACAAGCACAAACATGTCTGTCAGTGACTTTATGAAAGGGTTACTCATTCATGATCCGAAAAACTTTACCAACCTAAGCAAGAATCATGGCATACGAACATCGCAGAAACGTGCACCCGTTTATTTGCCCACCGAAGATATTCCCGAGCGTTCGCAACTTATTGTGATGGACAAGAGTGCGTTCCACTTGAATATCTAACACAAAAGAAGGGCAAAAAAGACGCTGCACCGAAAGCGTGAACATGGCAACGATGGCAGCAATAGAAACAGAAAAAGCGCCCACGTTCCGATGGCAACTAGCTCTTGTAGGAGAGAAGAATCAGAGCTATATAACCGGAGACCAGCAGCAGGAAACGGAAGACACAAATGCCTACTTACACACACACATACTGCAAAATACAAACACATGGCAGCAATAGAAGCAGAAAAAAAGCGCCCACGTTCCGATGGCAACGAGCTCTTGTAGGAGAGAAGAATCAGAACTATATAACCGGAGACCAGCAGCAGGAAACGGAAGACACAAATGCCTACTTACACACACACATACTGCAAAATACAAACACATCAGCAAAACCAACTACCATTATAAGCATAAGTTTTTTCCCATATTTGTTTGAATAAATTGAACAAGGTAAAAACTAAATTCAACGGCAATTTATTAAACAACAAACTGAATGATTATCCTCTTTAATTTTTCAATTCATTTATATTTTCACTTTAAGCTGCGCAATTTCGGAACTTTTCGAATTCATCTCGCTGCAAGGTAATGCTTTAACAATGTGGCAACTCTAGCGTTGAATTTGTAAACAATGCACAACAGCTGCCCATCACCCTTAAACTTGCAATTTATTAAACAAGTCCAGTTTGAGGATCATCATTTTCGAATTTCACTTTGATCAGCTGGGAAATTTCATAGTTTTTGAAATTTACCTCGCTGCAATAAGTAAGAAATAAAAAAAGTGTTGCTGCGTGCGAATTATTGCGAAAAGTGACGCTCTTCATTTCAGTGTTGCACAGCTCACATTTATCGATAATAACTTATGCATTTTAAATGATATTTTGTATGCGCCAAATTGAGCATGGTACGGAAAGGCTGGACAACTTTTATCGAACTCACAACAATACCAATAGAACACTATCGATAGTAGTCTAGAGTAAATGGTTTTCTAGGTTACTAAATATATGCCAATCTGGGCAGATATCGATACACTCGATACCAATAGTACACTATCGATAGTAGTCAAGAGTAAATAGCTTTTACAGCAATAATCAAATATCTATAAAGACTCTATCCACGACAATTTCATGTTGCATCATTGTAGACTGTTTTAAGTCTCTTTACCGCATACATAAACTCAAGGAACTGCATTTCAACGCTATCGGAAACGGTCGAAATTTCGGACAAAGCTTCTTGCTGTAAAAATAAAAGGGGCAGTAAACTGCAGGAAACTCTGCTTTGTTTCCGAAGGAATCAACATCCACAGTTCTCTTCTCTTTTCTTACTTTAGTTCGCTGCACGACCACGCTGCATGCAACAAGATAAAGCCAACTATCAAGCCCAGTTCCCGCAAATGTTTTGTGTAATGCCCAACTTAAATCGTAAACATTATTGCAGTCGCGAACTTCTCGTACATTAGCTCCATTATGAGCCCAGCATCAGGAGCATCATCCCTTCTCGTGCTGAATATCTAGCATGTTTATGCTTTTTTAATGGTCTTATTTTTTGCAATCGTTTATTGACAACTTTTGCCTGGGTCACATTAACACACATAAAGGAGACCCCAAACTGGCTGGCGGCAAGCGGAAATGGGCCAGCAGAAGGAGGGGCGAGTCGCGAACTTGAAAACAAAATTGAATATGCCCTGCAAGGGCCATGTACATACATATGTATGTATGTAGATATTCCTCCCTCCTTGCCTGGGGCATGTCGAACACGCCTAATGCGATTTAGTTGGCCATTGATAAGGCGATGAAATATATTACGCATACGCCACGCTGGACAAAGCAGAACATTTAATTGAGCACAATGAAAGAAGTGTTCGTACAACGATGAGATTGCAAATATGTGTAAGGGTATTTGAGGGTGTTAGCTTGGCTAATGGTCAGATTGAATCAACGACAATGAGGAGCAAGTTTCAATCATTTTGTTGTTCCCTCTAGTTGAAGTTTCAATCAATTTGAATACAAATTGAATTTACTTCAAGCAGTTGTCAGACAGAGCGAGAGACAAGCATGAGGCAATTGTTAGGTACAGACCTGGAAGAGCCTTGCTGACCACTTGTGGCGCCTCGCGGCACTGTGGCTCGTCAAGTGTCACGACACAAACCACGCCACACAAATATTCCAAATCCTGGTCACCTGCTCCCGGTCGTCGACATATTTGCGGACTCACCCGGACTGACAGACAGACAAACAGCCAGTCAAGCCAGTCCGCCTTAATTGGCCTTTTAAGGCGCCCGCAACGCGTGTGGCTGTTCAACTGTAATTACATTTCAAGCCAAGACGGTCTGACAAACTGACAGACATACTGACAGACAGTAAGACAGCTCGAAAAGTTGTCAGTTTGGTTCAACTCTATTCGCAAATGCAAATCGAATGGCAACGAATCGAATCGAATCGAATCGAATCGAATTACCAATTGGTCCACCTTGATGCATTCGACAGCGAATGAATGCAAATGAATATATAATTTGCATGATTCAATTCCAGCGAGCCCTATCGTCCGCCCCTGTATTGGCTATCTATAATCTTAGCTCTGAAACGGAGCTGCATACCGATGCTAGTTCACATGGATTTGGCGCTGTATTGATGCAGCGACAGTCTGACAATAAACTCCACCCCGTATTCTATTACTCTCGTAAAGCGACAGGTGCCGAGTCCCGATACCATAGTTTTGAGTTAGAAACCCTGGCCATTATTTATGCCTTGCGCCGATTTCGTGTTTACCTGGAACACCGTCCTTTCCTTATTGTAACCGACTGTAATTCTTTAGTGCAGACTCTGAACAAGAAAGCAATTAATCCTCGTATAGCCCGGTGGTCCCTAGAATTGGAAAGTTACAATTTTACGATTGCCCATAGACCCGGTTCGAGTATGTACCATGTAGATGCCCTTAATAGACAGACCGAGTTGTTAGAAGATCTTACTGGCAAAATAGATGATCCGTGCGATTTTCGTACAGAAAAAAGAGGTAAATCGTGTTGAAAAACTATGTGATAGTGCGACCCTTTATAGACCCGTTAGACCCTATAGTGAACCGTTACCGTGTAGAAAGACAGAAGTTTTAGATGAACCCTTGTTGCTGAACGCCCCTGTAGTACCGTGTGAAGACACAAACCGAGTTCCGTCGCCTTCTACTATAGCCATGCCCGAATCAATAGTTGGAGTTGTAGGAGCTACCCCTGGAGATATTGATTTGTTATTGCAGACCGAGCAGTCAAGGGATTCCGAAGTGCGTGCGTTGAGAGAAAACTTAGAGAAAAAGGAGGTCCCCGGATTTGAGCTAGTAGATGGAATCGTTTATAGGAGTGATCTTGATAGGAACTTGTACTTGTACGCCCCTAGTTGCATGCAGGAGGAGGTCATAAGAAAATGTCATGAAAAGTTAGGCCACCTTGCCGCAGATAAGTGTATTGGAAAGTTGAAGCAAAGTTATTGGTTTCCTCTTATGAGATCCTTCGTGTATCCTTCATTCCGTTCCGAGGGTAATACACAACAGGACACTACATAGTATACCAAAAAGCCCGACTCCCTTTGATACGGTTCATATAGATCACCTAGGAGCATTGCCGAGTATAAATTCGAAGAGAAAACATTTGTTAGTGACAATAGACGCCTTTACCAAGTTTGTTAAGTTGTACCCTGTGAATTCCACTAGCACGAGAGAGGTGAATGCAGCCTTAGAGAAGTACTTTGAGTATTATAGTCGACCGCGTAGAATCGTTTCCGATCGCGGAACGTGTTTTACGTCACTCGAGTTCAGTAATTTCGTAGAGAGCCGCAATATCGAACATATAAAGGTGGCAACGGCAGCACCCCAGGCCAATGGACAAGTTGAGAGGGTAAACCGTGTGTTAACTCCGATGTTAGGTAAATTATCTGAGCCTTTAAATCAGGCAGATTGGTATAAGTTAGTTTCCCGAGTAGAGTTTGCTCTAAATAATTCGATCCAGTGTAGTACCAAAAAGACACCATCAATTTTGCTGTTTGGATGTGAGCAGAGATGAATTGACCGAATATCTTGAGGAGAAGTTAGGACCAGATCAACCGGTAGTTTTAGAATCCAGGTGTCAGGCAAGAGATAATATCCGGAAGTCCCAGGAGTATAATGAAGCGCATTATTCCCTAAGACACAAGGCACCTCTGAAGTATGCGTTAGGTGATTTTATTGCGATCCGGAATGTGGATGTAACTTCTGGTGTATGTAAAAAGTTTGCGCCAAAATATCGTGGGCCCTATAAGGTTAGTCGAATTCTGCCTAATGACAGATATGAAATAGTAGATGTTGACAACTGTCAACTTACACAGTTGCCATACAAGGGCATTCTGGAACCAGCTAGGCTAAAACCGTGGATACAAGTGTGCAATAAAATAATAAAGTCTTGTTAGGAATAAAAATAAGATCGAGGCCGATCTATTGTCAGGATTGGCCGAATTTAAATACCAAATTAAAAGCGATAATAATATGTACATATCGATAACAATGTCTAGTATTAAATAAATATCATAAGTTGGTCACATTGTAAAAGCGGGAAAAAAGGAAAGAACACGTAAATCGTGGCGTGGTGAAATAAAAGAAAAGAATAAAATTAATTATATTATACAATTAAGCATTTGCTTTTTAACAAAAAATATATTTATTTATTTACATTAAGAACAATTAAATTATTCGAGTAATTTCTAATACTGCGCGCTTGGTAAGCAAGTATACTGTGAGAGTTTTTAGTATTTTCAGGTATATTTTTTGGTATTTCTCAATAAATAGCTGTGGGGTCACACTTTCTGTCAAAAGAAATCATCAACCTCATAAGAAATAGTATAAAGGCAAGGCAGATCTTAAAATTAGCTTTTGTTTTAAGAGCACTAGCTGTCTGAGACGTTAATTAAATATTGAAATCACAATTATAATTAATTAACAATTGACGAATCGAACGCACAACTAGCTGTACTCGCTTGCGTAGCTATAATTGTAATTTGTATATTGGAAACATCGATACCATAGCAACCAGCACGAGCACCTCCACCATCCATGGATAATACAGCGACAACTACAACAAGCACAAACATGTCTGTCAGTGACTTTATGAAAGGGTTACTCATTCATGATCCGAAAAACTTTACCAACCTAAGCAAGAATCATGGCATACGAACATCGCAGAAACGTGCACCCGTTTATTTGCCCACCGAAGATATTCCCGAGCGTTCGCAACTTATTGTGATGGACAAGAGATGCGTTCCACTTGAATATCTAACACAAAAGAAGGGCAAAAAGACGCTGCACCGAAAGCGTGAACATGGCAACGATGGCAGCAATAGAAACAGAAAAAAGCGCCCACGTTCCGATGGCAACTAGCTCTTGTAGGAGAGAAGAATCAGAGCTATATAACCGGAGACCAGCAGCAGGAAACGGAAGACACAAATGCCTACTTACACACACACATACTGCAAAATACAAACACATGGCAGCAATAGAAGCAGAAAAAAGCGCCCACGTTCCGATGGCAACGAGCTCTTGTAGGAGAGAAGAATCAGAACTATATAACCGGAGACCAGCAGCAGGAAACGGAAGACACAAATGCCTACTTACACACACACATACTGCAAAATACAAACACATCAGCAAAACCAACTACCATTATAAGCATAAGTTTTTTCCCATATTTGTTTGAATAAATTGAACAAGGTAAAAACTAAATTCAACGGCAATTTATTAAACAACAAACTGAATGATTATCCTCTTTAATTTTTCAATTCATTTATATTTTCACTTTAAGCTGCGCAATTTCGGAACTTTTCGAATTCATCTCGCTGCAAGGTAATGCTTTAACAATGTGGCAACTCTAGCGTTGAATTTGTAAACAATGCACAACAGCTGCCCATCACCCTTAAACTTGCAATTTATTAAACAAGTCCAGTTTGAGGATCATCATTTTCGAATTTCACTTTGATCAGCTGGGAAATTTCATAGTTTTTGAAATTTACCTCGCTGCAATAAGTAAGAAATAAAAAAGTGTTGCTGCGTGCGAATTATTGCGAAAAGTGACGCTCTTCATTTCAGTGTTGCACAGCTCACATTTATCGATAATAACTTATGCATTTTAAATGATATTTTGTATGCGCCAAATTGAGCATGGTACGGAAAGGCTGGACAACTTTTATCGAACTCACAACAATACCAATAGAACACTATCGATAGTAGTCTAGAGTAAATGGTTTTCTAGGTTACTAAATATATGCCAATCTGGGCAGATATCGATACACTCGATACCAATAGTACACTATCGATAGTAGTCAAGAGTAAATAGCTTTTACAGCAATAATCAAATATCTATAAAGACTCTATCCACGACAATTTCATGTTGCATCATTGTAGACTGTTTTAAGTCTCTTTACCGCATACATAAACTCAAGAAACTGCATTGTAACGCTATCGGAAACGGTCGAAATTTCGGACAAAGCTTCTTGCTGTAAAAATAAAAGGGGCAGTAAACTGCAGGAAACTCTGCTTTGTTTCCGCAGGAATCAACCTCCGGAGTTCGCTTCTCTTTCCTTTCTTCATTTCGCTGCACCACCACGCTGCATGCAACAAGATAAACCCAACTATCAAGCCCAGTTCCAGTAAATATTTTGTGTAATGCCCAACTTAAAGCGTAAACATTATTGCAGTCACGAACTTCTCGTACATTGGCTCCATTATGAGCCCAGAATCAGGAGCATCATCCCTTCTCGTGCTGAATATATCGCATGTTTATGCTTTTTAATGGTCTTATTTTTCGCAATCAAAAGAAGACAGCCAGATAAGGAGAAGCAGCGCCGCTCGTTTATTGACAAGTTTTGCCTGGGTCACATTAACCCACATAAAGGAGACCCCAAATTGGCTGGCGGCAAGCGGAAATGGGGCAGGAGAAGGAGCGGACGAGTCGCGAACTTGAAAACAAAATTGAATATGCCCTGCAAGGCATTGCCATATTGTACATCCATATGTATGTATGTAGATATTCCTCCCTCCTTGCCTGGGGCATGTTGAACACGCCTAATGCGATTTAGTTGGCCATTGATAAAGCGATGAAATATATTATGCATACGCCACGCTGGACAAAGCAGAACATTTAATTGAGCACAATGAAAGAAGTGTTCGTACAACGATGAGATTGCAAATATGTGTAAGGGTATTTGAGGGTGTTAGCTTGGCTAATGGTCAGATTGAATCAACGACAATGAGGAGCAAGTTTCAATCATTTTGTTGTTCCCTCTAGTTGAAGTTTCAATCAATTTGAATACAAATTGAATTTACTTCAAGCAGTTGTCAGACAGAGCGAGAGACAAGCATGAGGCAATTGTTAGGTACAGACCTGGAAGAGCCTTGCTGACCACTTGTGGCGCCTCGCGGCACTGTGGCTCGTCAAGTGTCACGACACAAACCACGCCACACAAATATTCCAAATCCTGGTCACCTGCTCCCGGTCGTCGACATATTTGCGGACTCACCCGGACTGACAGACAGACAAACAGCCAGTCAAGCCAGTCCGCCTTAATTGGCCTTTTAAGGCGCCCGCAACGCGTGTGGCTGTTCAACTGTAATTACATTTCAAGCCAAGACGGTCTGACAAACTGACAGACATACTGACAGACAGTAAGACAGCTCGAAAAGTTGTCAGTTTGGTTCAACTCTATTCGCAAATGCAAATCGAATGGCAACGAATCGAATCGAATCGAATCGAATCGAATTACCAATTGGTCCACCTTGATGCATTCGACAGCGAATGAATGCAAATGAATATACAATTTGCATGATTCAATTCCAGCGAGCATAGTGCATTCTATTTCAGTTCATTGCCATCCGAGGCTCCTGCTCCCTTGGCTACCTGGCTTACCTGTGCCTGCGATTAGTCATCGAGTAATTCTAATTTGTGGTCGACGATGACATTAACAATGCATCAGCATTTCCATTAGTTGTTGGCCTTGAATCACCAACAACAACAACCACAAAACGAGGAACCTGGTCTACCTTCATGTGAATTCTTCGAGTTGGCACACACAGCTGCGCGCTAGGCCACTAGACGGTCTCTAAGAGCCGCCCAAGAGCCGCACCACCTGCTCCACCATGTACACCATGCACACCTTGTACACCGTTAAGCAGAGACCATAAAAGCACGCACACATACAAACCTCTGGCACGGCAAAGACATCATCATAAAGCGATTAGTGAAACTAAAACTGCCATTAAAATGCTTTGGGTACTGCCTCGATAGCTTCGACCCGCCCACCTCCTCTGCCTCTGCCTCTGTCTATGCCGCTGCTGAAGGACATTCCGCATTCAGCTTGCAGCACGTTCGATTGAATTTCCAATACTTTGATTCGAGTGTTGCTGTAGCCTACTTAGTGGGGTATCTACCTACCTTCGAGCAATCTTCACGCACCTTCAAGGCTGTAAAGTTGTTCTCAGTTGTCTTTCCTTTTCTACAGGGTATCTTGCAGTCGTGTAGAGCACCTTGATCAACGCTTGACACTTGCTTCACACTGTAATTCGTTTGTTTTTATTCCCACGGAGCAAAAACAAGCGACAACAGCAACTAGATCAACTGGGACGAGGCCGACAACGAGGACAAGCGAATACAAGAGCACAAGACTGGTGTGAGTTACTAGCAAACACCCTGTAAATATATGTATCTGTAGCTCGACTGCTTCTCTGCGGTTGCTGCTGCTGCTCTTTAGGGGTCTCGGCGTGCCGACAAGTTGAGGTCCCTGCGGATGCGACAGCTACAAATTACTAGAAATCTGTTTTATTTCTACTCCCTCTATCCCTTTTTTACCAAGCCTCCCCCTGCCTTCGGTATACCCCTTTCTGGTGTAGGGTATTACCAAAGATGCCGAGAAACTTAATTGTTCGTTGCGCCTGAACCAAAAGCCGGCGATTTCAAACACTTCACAGACTTTGCTTGGGTAAGTGGAGAAACGGGGGGTTGGGGGTTGGAGGCACTGTCTGGCAAGTGCGAGCAGTGTCCGTCGACTGGCTTAAGTGCGCGTTATACGCCATTGTGGCCATTGTGAAGACTTTTGCCAAAAATTTGAATGTCTCCCGCTCTTGTGGTCCCAATGAATAAATTTCACAGCCAGCGGTCACAGCGGCGTGTATGTGCGAGAGGTGGGGGAGGCGGAGGGACTGAAGGAGCTGGGGACTGAACAGCTGAAAGACTGTTGGAGTTGCTATATGTCAGCCAGGGCACATAATTAATTCCCTAAATAATAAATGAGAATGAAGAAAATTTACTTGGCCCGCTTGGGGAATCGAGTGCGGTTAATTTTCATTCTGTTTGCATGCGGCCAGGTCGGGCAGCAGCAGGAAGTTAGCCAAGACGGGGAGGGGACGGGGGGAGAGGCAAGGAGGAGAGAAGGCCTTCTCAGTTGCAGATACGTTCGCGAAGATAAGCGCAAATTGCATTTAATGTCTGCAGATTCACAGAAGAGATACAAAAAAAGAGACAGACAAATTTTACGCCAACTTGCCGGCTTAATCATTTGTAATCGTTTAATGCCGCCTGCTTATGGCCATAGAGTCAGACAGAATGACAGACAGAGAGACAGACAGGGTCGAGACAGTTAGTCAGTTGGTCAGGCAGGCCACGCCTACTTAGAACGAACAAAGGGCCAAGCAATTCCCCCGCGCGGGCAATCGTTGTTTGGCATACGAAATGAGCTTGGACTTTAAGCATGGGGCATGTGGCACGGGGCACGGGAGAGAACTTACCAGACATGGCGAATTAGTAGTTCACATACGCAGCGACATGCCACGCCCAGCGCAGAGACAAAGAGAAAGTCGTCGCAGCGAGGGCCGCTCGAAGCGTTTAGTGTTTTTAGTGTAATCGCAATGGCAAACTTTTTCGATTTGGGAATTAAAATAAAAGCCAGCAACAACAACAACAACAATAAGTTGCTAGCTCAATCCTCTCCCCCCTCCTCACACTCCTTGCCTCTTCTATCCCTTTCCCTTTCTCATTCCCTTTCCCATTCGCCTCGCTTGCCACGAAAAAAGTTTCCACCACGCATCGCTGAAGCTTTTGCGCTTTCACTTTAATGGGCAAATCCGAAGCGTATCCTCCTCCCCCTTCCTGCTCATTCTGCACCCTCACCCTGTCACCCTCACCCAACTTTCGCCAGCGCAATCGGCCCATGTCCCTCGTGCCACGGCAGATAAGTGATAAGCCGCCATACAAATTGCTTGCGCCAGACGGCGTTCAAAAAGTGTTGCCTACTGCGCGGCGCATTCGCGTGTTCCAGCTTCATAAAAGGATTGACCAGGCTCGCCACTGCAATCCGCAGTAAGTAATCGAGGCACTTGAGTGAGTACATGCCGCCTTCCTCTCTGCTTCAGCCCTCCCTTCCTATCCCCAAAGATATACATTGCTTACTGCGCAGCTGGACTTGATTGCTTAGGTTGCTTCGCATTCAGCCATGAGGAGGAAGTTCATGGAATCGGGTTGAATTAAATGCTCACCGAAACTATAAGTGGCGAGGAGTCTGATAATAAGTAATATCGGTTTAATCAGAAAGGATCTTAGGGTCTTTTTTATGTGCGAACAACTTTAAAAATTCTTGTAAAACATGTAACTTTGTGTGTTAAAATACCCCAAGATATTGTTACTAGAGCATTATTAAACTTACTATTGTAATACTCTAGATGTAGATACCATAGCATGTAAGATAAACACATATTGTATCAACATAACTATCGTATCGAATAAAAGCTGTCTCAAATCGATCTATTGTTAATGAAATCAACCATGTATAATATCGCTATATGAAATGCAATTGACGATACATAAAAGGTATGGATGAAGAAGTTTAATCTCGAAGCGTCGGTACGAAGAAGAACTAAAAATAAAGATTTTATTACTTTCTACAAAAATATAAATATAAATAAGAATTAAAGTAAAGATTATATTGCCTACTACACTATGCAGACTTACAGAATTGCTAAAGCTTACTTTGCTTTCCTAGGAAGACAAACAAAAGTCTTGAAAGACCTTGTGCAAGTCAGCTCCTCAGAAGCCAAATGGATGCCAGACTTGGGTCGGAACAAGCTAGGTTACTCTGCAAGATATGGAGAGAGAGAGAGATTCCCTGCGCTTGCTTTCCAATTTAGCGGGTAGCAGATATTGCATTGTGAATCATTTAGGGTGCCGCAGCACGAGGCAGCTGCTGCTGTAAGTGCTGCAGATGCAGGTGCAGCTGCAACATTTAAGTAGCTGCAGTGTCATTCCACGCATTAGCAATTCAATTGCGACGCCAAGTTCGCGCAGAAAAAGCGACGAGGCAAGCCGTAGCCGGAAGAAGCGGAAGAAGAGGTGAGCGCGGTAAACGCGACGCCGGAAATGAAGTCCAACTTGTCCATTCTACCTGACGCGGTGGCGTCAAAAGGGTTCAACAATCCAAACGGGGGACAGGTGACATCTATTTGGAGTGCCTTGGAGAGTATCAGCGAATACGTCTGACTGTCTCTCTCTCTCTCTCTCTCTCTCTGTGTGTGTGCGTGTTTTAACGTGTCATTGCAGTGTAGTTTGTTATTTTGAATGGGGCGCAATTTACATGGCAAAGTTCGCGCCAGGGCGAACTTAAGCAGTTTACCATTAAGTTAGAGTTACAGTTACAGCTACAGTTAGTGCAGTTAAATATGCAAATAGCCGAGTGGCAGACAAAGCGACGCACAGACGGCAGGAGAGAGAGGGAGACAGACAGACAGACAGAGAGATAGAAAGAATCGATGGGGCAGCTTGAGTCGCACGTTTAATATTTAATGCGGCCTCGCATTAAACTCAATTCGGCCACAAAACGAAATTATAAATTGACAAAAAAGGGTGGTACCACTCTCCCAAGGGAGGGGGCAAGGCTGGGGGTGGGTAGGGTGTAATGCTGCTAAACGCAATTTGCCAGATTTATAAATCTATTTAGCTTGAGAAAAAATAAAATGCGGCAAAAACACGCATTGTTCGTGGCGAGGCACAGAGTTGGGGGAGTGGGGTCAGCAGGGTCTGTTGGAGCAATGCATATATGTATGTACACACGAGCACACGCACACACACGCGCATAGATAAGCAAGGAGATGCGAGAAATTTGAGCGCTGTGGCACTCACAAAAAGACAAGCATTTTGCCTCAGTCATGACTTGTGCCTGACGCGCAAAGCAGCACACAAACGTATCTTTATACAAAGTGAGTTCCGAAATAGATAGGAAAATAGTATATGCACTCTATTCAAATTAAAGTCTAAGTCACTCTCACTAGATTTATTTCTGAATCGACAAACTACTCGTATAATCTCTGCTCTGCTCCTTTTCGAAGCCAGTCAGATTTCACTTGAAGTTCGCCTCTTCCAATTACACTCAACATCAGTTTTCTTAAGTCCTGCTTTAAGCACACTTCACTACAACAAAATGAACTCTTTTTTTATTCTTTTTTCTTTAGTACATTTTCCTTTTTCATATCCATTCATTCTTTATCCGCAAAGAGGCTGCCAATTTCGGTGTTTGGCAGCGTTTTTCCGTCTATCGCCTTCATTTTATTTAACAGGACACTGCCACGCTGTCTTTGAGTGCGTGTGTGTGTGTGTGTGTCACCGTTACAGTAGCTGGCGGCACGTGCTGGCTGCGCTGCTGTCAAATAAGAAGCAGAGCAGCGCCAGCATGCGAAGGCGAACGCGTCGTTAACATATGCTGTATGCGAGTATGCATACACCATGTGTATGTGTGTGTACGTTGTGTGTGTGTGTGCAAGCTTTTTCTATAACAATTTGCCAAATGTTTGTAGAAAATATACGAGTTTTTCATACCTACACAGACAGCGCATAGAGAGACGAGAAGCGAGAGACGAGAGGCAGGCACTGAAGAAGGACCAGCCTAGACGCTTTGCTCGATTCAAAAGTGACTAAAGTGTTGGGCCCATGAGAAGCAGACACGCACACACACACACACGCACACCCACTAGACAAAACAATGAGCAAAGAAAAATAAAATAAAATACTTGCAAAACGAGGAGAAAGATAAGTCAATATTTTGAGAAAGACAAACTACATGATACCCTGTCGGGCAACAGTGCATGAAAATGTCTAACAAGTAAGCAAAGAACATAATGACTGTGCAAATTGTGGGTTATATACCCTACATCTCCGGCTACAGGGTATACAAGTACACCGAAAATACTCGTAATACAGAAATGCACAAGAGCTAAACAAATTTAAACAGCCTCAGCACATGGCTCAGCAACATCCATTCAGACACACAGACAGCAGTGCACACACACAGCAGTTCACACACACACACACTCACACATACGCACATAGAGAGGTGTACTTATGTTGGAGCAAAAATATGTTGGAAAACAATTTCATTTGCGGCGCGACGAGCAACAATTTTGAGGCAAAGATTTTCGGTCGAAATTTTGTGGCTTCAAAATCTGCACTCGAAAAGAGCTCGCAAATTGGCCAAGACTGAAGTGGGAACCACCATGAGCACCACCACCATCACCACAAACATTCGAGTGCTCCAGCTGCAAAGTAATGTGGTTAGCTTGCCGAGTGGTTGACCTCCTGGGGCAGCCGCCTCGTCCCGCCATCAATCACCAACCAGCTCCGATCGACTGATCAATAAATCAGAGCAGGCAAATCGCTTCGACATGTGGCTCAACTGCAGCACGAAACAGAGTGGAAACTTGCCGGCGCTGCTTATCTCGGTCAGGTCAAAAGTAGCTGGCAATCATGCAAACTTGCTCAAAACTTATTCAGTTCCTCCCACACTCGAGTCTCTCTGCTGCAACTCCTGCAATCCTTTCATGTGGAATCTGTCCTCGCTGCTCTCTGCGACTTTCGCTATATTCCCTTGAATAGCCATGTTAACGGGTATGCTGTTCATGGTATGCTATACAGGGTAAGGTAACAGGCAGAAGAAGGCGTGGCAGACTCCACAAACTTTAAATATTCTGAATCAGCATCAACAGTGCATCTATAATTGTGTAAATATGTGTTATTATTACACGCAGATTAAGTTTATTTTCGATTTAATCGAACCATGATGATTGTAAAATTAACGCTACAGCTTAGTCAGTATAAATACAGGGTGTCAAGTTGTTAATACTTTACTTCGATTACCTTGATAACATGGCTTTTTACAGGATATCAGCAAGTGCAGCGTACACCATCTAGGGTAAGCTCGTCCATTCTGCCCTATCTTTCTCCCTGCTGTATTTTAGTTTCCCGCGAGCTGTGCTGCCGACATTGTTGTAATATCATGTAACCGCTAACATTTCATTTCATTGAGTGCCATAAAAGGGTGAGTGAGAGAAAGGAGGAAAGAGAGAGGGGAAAAGAGTGAAGCAGAGAGACTGGGCAGGTACATAAAAGGAACATTCAGCATGTGGCAGCTGCAGGGCGGACGCAAAAAGCGTTGCCAATTTCGCTTTCACGTGCCAAAAATTTGGCTTGTATTATGAAATTCTTTTGTTGCAATACAGAATGGACAGGAACGGCAAAGGGAAAAGGAGACAGGGGAGGAAAGCAGAGTGTGTCAGGTAAAAGGGCAAGCTATGCTAGTTTATTTGACCACTGGCTTGGCTAGACAGTGTTTAATGTGCTGCAAACTTCTGTCTCTCCTGCCAAAAAGGAAATAGTTTTCCAAGCCAAAAACTTGACTTGCATTTCATTTCACGGTCCAAACGGCACTTGGCCAGGTTGCCAGTTTGCCAGTTTGCAGTCATAGCTGCTCTTACCTGTTCGATTTTACGCGAAATTTAACATTGCACGATGAGCGTGAGGGAGAAGGAGAGAGGGAGAGAGGGAGAGAGAGCACTACCAGCGGGCACGTCCAATTGATATTGAGTAATGCCCTGTGGCATCGCACATAATTGCGGCCATTTCTTAAATCGCTGTCTCTATTTATATTATGACTGTGTTCCCTCCCAGTCAAGAGCCACAGTGGGTGGGCTATATTAACACTTACGACGTCATTAGATGTACAGCTCGGCAAATTTAATAACAAATAGTGCTCATCAACGACATGTCGCAGCACATATAGTAGCTGTATCTGTATCTCTATCTGTACGAGTATCTATTTCTATCTAATGTGACAAGCTGCATGATATGAGCTGCTGTCAGCGTGCTTGTTGTTGTCCACTGTCCGTGGCTATTTATGACCCACAGTAATGTTCGCCTGAATTGCCTTATCACAGGGGATAACATAACAAGGCAACAAGAGAGTGCTGGGTGTAATTGCAGGTATTTATGGAAGGAGTTTAACAAGTTTCTGCATTACTGATCGGTCATAAGAATAAATTTAATGTCAATCGAAACAGGTTTCAATTAAATAACTTTTATAGTGTCAGATTAAAATTAAATTAAAATTATTAATTATAACTATTAAAGTTTTCTTTTTACTTTTAAACAGTCAACTGATCTTAGTCCGACTATAAACTTATTAAATAAATAAATAAATGATCCCAAAAAAAAGAACTCAAGAGTAAACAATTCAAAAAAATTGTGAATACATTTGAAAGTTTAATCAACTTTCTTAATTTGTACGTTTTTCAATTTTAAGTTGATTGAATCATTTGATGTGTATGAACTAATTTCCATACACTTAAAAAACATTAGTTGATTGCAACAAACTACGCACATAAGTAAAATTGGCAAAAGGTTTGCATTATAGATGACCGAAACTATCAACCTTGTGTTATGTTTTTATTTGAAAAGTGTTGAAATTGAAACAAATTGAAAAAATTACTCAACCTGCAAACCCACAACAATTCACTCAGCCGTGAGTTGTGGGTCCCAAAACATTTTTCAGGTCTCGAAATGTTTTAAACAAAGCTGAAAATTGAAAACTACCACACGAAGCAAACTTTAATAATAAATGCAGAAGCAGCGCAAACATAACACAAACATAGTTGCCACAAAGAGAAGGCAGGAACCGAGGGGAGCAGCGGGGACTGGTCCAAGTTGGAAGGGAGAGGGTCATCAGTTTTATTGTTTTGGTTGTCAAGCAACGAACCATAAACTGACCAAGAACAACAACAACAACAACAGTAACCACAACACAAATGTTTATAATGATGAAATATATCAAATTTCTCATTTTCATTGGTGACATTTGGCTCAGAGCGAAAGAAAATGACAAGGAAATGGCAAAGGGAGAGAGCAGGCAATGCTGTTCAACTTTAAAACTTCTGCTTTCTCTTCTTTATTGGTTTGCCAAGTGAAATCCAGCCCGTTCTGTTTCTGAAGCACCTCTTCAATCAGAGCAATCAGCTCCCCAGGCACTTCCGCTCTCACTTAAAACTAACATCGAGTATTACGTTAACCGCAGATGCCATTTTCAAGTTTGTCAACTACAAACACCAGTGTTTGCTCGGGGTATCTGAATGGCAGGGGGCGGAGGGAGGGATGGGGATACACTAACCCCTCTGCACTGGAGATGGCTGCGTGAATGAGCGAGGGTATCGGTTGCAGCTAAAGAGTTTGATTGATGACTGCACGGATTACTAGAATTTCATCGCTTAACTGTGACTTGAAAGTGAGAACCACAATTGCAGTTGCAGTTGCAGATACTTAAGGGATCTGGCAAATTTAAAGGTAGTCTAAGGATAAGCTGATTGAACAGATCAATTCAAATAAGTTCACTAGAAATGCAACTTTAATTGATGATTGAATAAAATACAAAAATCTGCTATTTATAAATGCAAATGTCGTGCGAAGTTTTAACTAAGTAGACAATTTCCAAAAGAGCCTCGACAATTAAATGGTTAGATTATATCAAGTTACCTATCGCACTCGTCCCATCGCTATAGTTTCCATCGATTGAGGGGACAGTTACTGTCATTGTATATCGTATTGATTACGTGGATAAATACTCGTCGAACAAGTTGTCGAGTGCTTCACACGGGACCGTCTCTTGTTTTTCGTTTTTGGGGTTTTCGAATGTCGATTTTGGTCTCCGACTAATTGAATTGCGAGTGCAGCTGGCTTGCGTCAATGAGCTCCATGCCGAAGCCAAATAGTAAACCAGTAAAACAGCAGCAATAGGAACTGAATGCGATTCAGACTGGGATGGGCAACGGGACTGATATAGAAGACAAAATGAACAGAGCGATGAGTAAACTATATGCGACGAGTAAACAAAATCAAACACTTTTTGCGCACAGATACGTGTAGATAAACGATACACATACACTGATATATATGGAATCATGCACATGTGTCTGTGAGCTATATATATCTGCTCTTATAAATAGACACGCTTGAGGCGCGTTTTCGCTTTGGTTCGGGATCAGCTGGTGGCCTTTGGGGCGCTAAGCGATTTACGATCTTGTCAGAGATATATGCGTTGGCGAAGTACATAATTGAATTTAATTAGTTTATGCTCTCTGCGCCTGCTGCCAATTAGTCTTCCTTCTTGGCGCTCCGTTTTGTTATTCTCTGCCTGGGCATGTCGGCATGGGGCCTCCTGACTTGAATTGAAGCGGGGACCTTCAGCATTTGATTGACATTGTGTAAGAATCCTCCCTTCCGCTCTAACTGCTGCCTACATCAATCTTCTCAAGCCACCACTTGCCGCAGACAAAAGCTTTAAGTTTTATGACAATTGTATTTAATTATGCGCTGCCAGTAGCTCGTCCTACCCATCCTCCTTCTCCTGCTCCTTCTCCTTCTCCTTCCGCTAATCCCTGCTTCTTTGTGGGCTGCCATAAGCACTTGCCTCAATTATGCACATTTGACAAGATTTCGCATCACAATGGACTCCCGAAATTGTTTTATGTGAAAACAAAAACGAGAATTAAAACCCCTAAAGAAAGCAAAAAACTTCTGCACAATGTCGTGTTATTTTCCATCAGAAACCATCAAGGAATGAGCAAAAAATAAAAACCGGGAAATAATCATAAAGCAAAACGTTCTTTGGGGACTGCTTAAAGACTTTTTAGCAGCAGCTGCTCGAAAGATCGTTGGATGTAATGAGCTGATTTGCAGGCAAGGTGAAAATGCCCTTGAATCTCCTTAGAGTCTCCTAAGAGTTTCCCACTTGCTGTTGGACATTATAAAACTTCATTCCTTGACATTCGTACGAGGAACGATATAAAAACCAAGACGGACCGAGACCCATCTCTCTCTCTTATTTGCGTGTGAGTCGATTTTGGATGCGCGTAGTCGTCTGATGGTATTCAGCACGTGTCTGACGCACTGAGACAGTCGGACGTTCTAATTCAGCAAGATGTAAACATGAAAAAGATGTTAAGACGTCAGCCAAATGGAATAGAGACGAATCAAATGGCAGTCGTACAATGAACCGAGTCGAGGGGTAGTGGCCGGGTACTCAGCACGGCAGGGTGGGTACGACTCCTCCTTGGATATATATTTGCTAATGCTGCCCTGTCGCCAGAGACATCGACTAGCTGTGACCCCCGACACTGAGCTGAATAATGTTTATGGAGCATTCATAAATACCTGGCAAAGAAAAGCGCCGCTCGCTTGAAATGGAAATGAAAACGAAAATAATAATAATAATAATAATAATCCAAAAACAGTTCAGCAGACACATCAAGCAAACGGCACGTCAAGCGACCAAAGACCAAAGAGAGATGAGGGACCACAGAGCGGGGACCAGAGACCTTCTGTCGATGATGCTGATGGTGCTGATGATGTTGCTAGTACTGCCACAGGTTCTGCTGCTGGTTTCTCTTTTGGTTTCTGTTTCAGTTGAGATCTGTCTGTCTGTCCGTCTGTCCGTCTGTCCGTCTGTCTGTCGTTGGGATGAGGCATCCGCGAGTGGCCCACTGGGGGAGTCGCTTGCTTATTGCGTATGAAATCACTTAAGTCTCGGTAAACAGCTCCCAGTGGCAACATAAATATGAACTTGAAACAGCTCCGAGAGCTCTGTGCTCTGTTCGAGACTGTCGGCCTAATAATAATAAGCCCTCGCTATGAGCTGCTCCAGTCGTCGGGTCTCGTAATGCGTCTCAAACTGAAGTCGCACTGGCAGCTGCCAAAGGAGATGAATATCGAGAAAGGAGAGTGAGATGTAGATGAAAATGAAAATGAAGATGGAAACGGAGCTGGATGGCAACGGAGATGAATGTCAATAGAGAAGGTGCCGCTGCCACAAACATAGCAAACAAGTGGCCAGTTCCCAGTTGGCCATTTCCCTTTGGTCGCCAGACAATCGCCTAATGAACGACCAACAGTCACCTCCGGGGAGATGTTCGCCTTGCAACTTCTCAAGAATTCGAATTACTTAAGCACCTGAGATACCATCGAGCTACACTACTCGTATACAAAACAAAAAGTCGAATTGCTCTATCTGCCGCGAAAAAGTTTTCTTTCCAAGGCCGTGTGACGTATGCAGATTTATTGCAAGCACTCTGTCAATTCGGACCAAGTTTAGAGCAAAGTTGCGAAGCCCTTGAAAGTTGGAAACACCAGTAGCAACAGCAGTAGAAGGTTTCGGGAACGGGTAGTTCCACGAGTATCCACATCGCTGTGCACAAGACGATTGTTCATATCTCGGTTCAGTATATTTTAAAATATTAATTTTTTCACCCTCCGCTCGGGGGTCAACAAAGTTGGCAAAGTTCTTGACGGGTTCAGCCGCCTATTAAGTGCTCTCCGGATGGGCATATGGTATATGAGCTGAGCTTACCAGATCTGAAGGGAATGTCGAGCATATGCTGTGATTACTTTTGAGGTCTACGGAATGAAGCCAAGGGCAACAGTCTAATGATGGCAGATTGAAAGAAAGAGATATTAATAATAACCTAAACACTCTCTCTCTTCCTCCTTCGTTTTCATTTGACTTTCTCTGTTAACTTCTCTATATCACTCTTCTCTCTCTCTCGCTAATGCAAATAAACGTCCTTCAGGCATTGGTACTATAAGTGCTAGTACTTTTTAAAGGTCTCTACAACAGACCATTGGCATATCATCTATCCTATAGCTACACACATTATAGTATCGATTGTTTGCTGGATGTCTATTTTATATTCCAGGCTTGTGCGTAACGAGCTAATTGTATTTATCCAGCTGCTCATTATGCGCCCTCTGGCCAACATCGTCGTAGTCGCCTTCGCCGCCGTCGTTGTTGTTGTTGTTTTCGTCCTAGTAGTCGTCTTGGCATCTGATGCCCCCCTTAATGAGCATTAAGTGCACTTCTAGGGAGTGTCTAGGGGTATCTAGGGGGAAGACGACCTGCCAAAATCAATCGAAGTAAATCAATTGTGGCATTTGGCGCTGAAGTTGTAGCTGCGATTGAGGCCGAGGCTGAGACTGAGACTGATGCTGATGGTGACGTTGTCTTGTCTCCTGGGGTCGTCGAACGTTTGCCCGGAGGAGCCTACACTTCTCTACTCGCATCGCACCTACTAGAAAACCATCATCCTCTGTCTCGCTGTCTCTCTGTCTCTCTGTCTCGCTGTCTCTCTGTCTGTCCTGCTGTCCTGCTTCTAATCGTAACAAATGCTGTTGACTGATGCGCACTTATATATACAAGGATTCCACTTCATTGAAGCTTCGCAAGTGTTGAATCTGTCGTCAAGTGGGGCATAATTACTGCATGTTGTGTGGGTCCATGAACTGTTAATTTCTATAGAAATGCCATTGGCTGTTTGGCCGCTACTTGTTTGTTGTCGTTTGTTGTTTCTCAATATCGTTGTTGCTGTTGCTGTTGTTGTTGCTGTTAGTGTTTGTCTTGTTGTTTCTCTGTTGTTGTTGAGTAAGTTTTGCAAGGGACTTCAGGAACTTAAATTTGAGGTCGGCAGCTCAATAGATTTGCATGGGCAAACTTAAAACGAATGCCCGAGAGCGAGATAGGGCGGCAGGCAGTAAGGCAACTAATTCGCCTGTCAAATACCCTCTAACTTGAAAGGAATTATGGGAGTTTTTAGCTTGAAGAGTTCGTCTGAAATCTGATAATAGACTTTAGTAAATGGAGACTGGGCTTTATGTAAGCGATTTGCACCTTTCTATCTTTAGTCAAGTCAATCCAATTCCACTTAGAGCAGTAGAGCTTATACATATTTAACTGGGTATCTCCCCAGTCTAGGCATGCCTTTCTATCTTTAGTCAAGTCAATCCAATTCCACTTAGAGCAGTAGAGCTTATACATATTTAACTGGGTATCTCCCCAGTCGAGCCATGCCTTTGCGCGCTTGTCTTTGCTGCGCTGCGCTGCACTGACTGTTGTTGACAGCCTCTCAACTTGGCCAACACAAAAGCCACACAAACTTGGCACCCATTAAATTGAGTTTTATATAGAGTCGACTGGCAGACCGGGTAACGGTTATTGAATTACATGTCCGTCTGTCAGTCCCTTTGTCTGACTGTGGTGTTTCTCCCCTGCCCTCTCGCTGTAGACGTTTCTTCTCCTTACTTTACAGCAATTAAATAAGCATTTGACAAATTTAATGCCTGCAAAAGAAGACGAGACTTTGGCAAGCATATGATATAAGAATTACTTATGCAACGTGCCCAGCAAGGAACAGGCATAGTCAGGCCTTGTCTGCCCAACACAAATACAGACAGCATGATAAAGGGAAGGTAGCAGGGAGAGAAAGATAGAGAGAGATAGAGACAGAGAGAGAGAGACAGATGGACTGATAGACAAATCTAACTCTTGTTAGCGGGGTTCGTTGACCAACGTCGGGTACTTCTACCTCCCTCTGTGTCACCCTCTTTCCTGCATAGCCTTGGGCTATTTTCGGTACATAATTGAGTAGCATTTGTCTCAAGAGCCATATAATTAACTATTTAAAAGCAGCGACGCAGCTCATTCATGTGACGAAGCGAATCTCAGAGACAGCCTGAAAGCCTGTTTAACCTAATTGAAATCGACATTTCATATGGGAAATGGCAAAGATATTATAATGAAATTAAAGAGTCTTTAATTTCTGCTCAACTGCAAAGTAAAATCAAAATAATAATCTTTTGCTGAGGACATGGGTTGACGTCTATCAAAGTATCCATCACCAGCTGTGCACTTCTTCGGACATCCCAAGAATAGCCCCAAATTAAAGCAAGTTTCCCTCCACCTTATTGCAAAGAGTCTTCTCCAACGCCATGGATTCCTCTGTCATTTGTTTGACCTAAAAATAAACCCAACCTCACACCCAGATACTATAACAATGGATAATTAAAAAGGTTACCAAGAAGAAGAGAATTTCTTGGAAAATTTAAATTGAATATTCAATCTTGCAAATTGTCATTGCATCGAACTCTCAATTAATTTTAGACTTGCCCCAAAGATTCTTCGAACTGTTGCTCGTGCTGCGAAAAGCGAATTATTAATGATGATTTCATATTCAAATTAAAAATGTATAAATACAAATTGATACGAATATTACGCATACGCCACGTGTGTCTAATTGTAGTACTATATCAAAAAGCACTAAAACAGTTTGTATACGAACTATTTATCGTCGATTATTTGCAGAGATTTCTTCAACAAAACAAGAGAGAGAGAGGGAAATGACCAATTTCGGCTCCTAAGAGACTTTTCTTTCGGGACTGGCGCATTGTTTAAAGGGTCAGACCGGACCTCTGTCGATGGTGGCCCCATTTCATACCCTATCGCAGGGCATAACACATAATTTGTTCGCGCTTTGTTTACGACCCTATAAAGTCGTGAGTTTATACATAGTATATGTATATTGTATGCCCAAGGCGCGAACTGCCAGATTACTTGATTTATAGCAACTAATTTGCGAGTTTCCTTTGTGTTCCACTCTGCTGTCGAAGTGAATTTCGGATGGGGCATTTTCAGCAGCTTATAATTGAAACGCTTCAAAGCGGGGAAGGAGCTGCGTGGAGGTGGAACGAGACTACTTTACTAATGGATATTTGGTTAGGGTATTCGGGTTGCGTTGTCGAGCGGCAAGCTGCTGCTAGTCATATGCAAGCTGTATGCCAAAGATAGCGAATGAAGGCGACCCCCGTCGGGTAATAGGGTAGAAGGGCACGGGGGGAATCTAGGGTTGAGTGAAGGAAGTAGAGCGCACGAGTGGGAGGGGTTGGTTAGGGTGTTGGCAAGGACACATAGCCGAGGGCAAAAAACAATAACGCAATATTGCACGAGGCTGGACAGGCATTGTCATCTATTGATGGTTCCCCAGTTATTGGTGTGCGTGTGTTTATATGTGTGTGTGTTGTGTGTGTGTGTGGTTGAGTATGGCTCTGTGTATGTATGTGAGTTGTGTGTTTAGTGAGATTTGGCTTAATTAAATTCCGGCATAAAAAGGATTCCTTCCTTTGCTGCGCTTTAAGCTGTCACATGCCAGAATATATTTGTGTGTGTGTGTGTGTTTGTGTTTGTGTGTGTGTGTGGGCGCCTTTTTATGCCTTTTGACAAAAGTCTTAACGGCTTATTTGTGGCGACACACACAAAGTAGCGCTGCCTTTGAAACTGCGCGTAGATTTTAATTACAACTATAAATCATAGTGCCACAGGCAAACCCTTCGCCCTCGCATATTTATGATAAGCAAGACCGACTTCAACTCCTCTTCTCCTTCACTCCCTCTCTCCCTCTTTTTTTCGCATACCCTCTCGCACATTGAGTGCACAAAACATACGTAAAACGCTCTTTTTCAATGCTGATTAGCGCGCATTGCAGTTCATTTGGCCAGCCTTGCCGCGTCCATTGTCCCAGTTCAGGGCCAAATGAAAAGACATCGAGTGCATAAAAGTTGCCTCTGCATTAAAAAGTTAAGACTTTTTCGACTAGTTTGCTGCATTCGCCGCTAGTGCTGGCAAACTGCCGAGCCCTGATTAAGGCATCCACAAGCCACAATCAAGAACAGCCAGCTTTGTCCAGACCTGACCTGGTTAGCTCTGGTCTGGTCTGTTCGGCTCTGGTCTGGTGTGGTCTGCTTTGGCCTGGCCCATATACAGAGCATTGATTTGAGGCCAGGTTAATGGAGCTGGCATGCTTTACGGTCTCATTGTGGAAAAACTATGATAATTGCCCGAAAGTTTGAAGCCATCATCGATTGTTGGATTACCTTGAGGGCAAACGAGTAGAGAAATGGAAAGGCGGGAGAAAGAACCTCATTAAATTGCGGGCTGCAAAATAAACTAATTCTAAAACTAATTTAAATGAGCTGCTCTAAACGGAACTTTGAAATACAGCTAGCGATAGTATAGACATTCTGAGACTATCGTCTTTACTATTGATAGCAACATAAAATGTATTATGTTGTATGAATTCTGATCCTTAATGAAATAAATAAATAAATTATGTTTAAAGTATGTTGTTTGACCAGTTCAAATGGTGTGTATTGACTTTTTGCAACTGATTCCGCTATCGAGAGTATCAGCTATCGATAGTATCCGCTATCAATGGTATACTTCAGCGAAATCATTCGCTATTGATATTATCCGCTAATGATATGATAACTATAATAACTATAGAAAACTAAGCCTATTTTCTCTTTTATTCATGATACAAATATACGTACAATGAATAAAAGAGGAAATCGGCTTAGTTTTCTATAGCTTAATTAGTTTTAGTTTTATTTTTCTATAAACTTAATTGAAACTATCTTAAATATTTCTTCTAAATTATTGATAAAATCGCCGATTGCCCAGAACATTCACTAACGTTTCTCAACTTATCTAGTTAGTTTGTTAGTTTTTATTAAGTTGCTCACATCACTCGCCCTTCTTTCCTTCGCTTCTTTTCCACTTATGTCAAAGTCAAAGCTCAGTTCTAACCTAATCGCACAACTTCATATGTTCAACATAACCTCAAACTTTTCAAAGTACTTTTGCGAGTGTTTCATGCTAAATCTGATTTGCCTTTTGCCAACTAACATAGCTGCCTCTTGCCCCTTCAACTTTATAATTATCATTAATGGGGCCTCACCTCAGCCAAAAGTCGTACGATTTGTCCCACGAGTTGTCGCCCTAGCGGGCAAAAGGGAAATGGCAAACGAGAGCAGCTACTTAAGGCTGCGCAACGAGTATTCCCCACTCGATACCGTGACTAAGTAAGCAAGCAAGTTTGTTAGTTAGTTACTTTGTTAGTTAGTTTTGCTTGTTTTTAATGGCTGCGCCCTCGAGGAGGATGTTCTCTCGATGTTCTCTCGATGTTCTCTCGATGTTCTTGGCCAGACTGGCGCGTGTGGCTCATAAATTTATTGCCATTGTTGTAGCTGGCATTCTTGTTGTTGTTGCTACTGTTGTTGTTGTGGTTTATTATTTGTGATTTGAGCATTTGCTACTTGTTTGTTAAGCATTTTAAAATCGAAAAGCAGAGCTCGTCAACAGCAGCAGCAGTACCAGCAGCAGCACCAGCATCAGCCAACAATGGAGGGAAAGGTCATGCCGTTCATTGTCCAGCAACCACATTGCTGTTGTTGCTGTTGTTGCTATTGTTGCTATTGTTGTGATTGCTGTTGTTGTTGTTGTAGCTTGTTGTCGCCCTGCCCATAACACGAAAAATGTACGCCCACATCAGTCGCTGCTTGTGGGAGACAAGCCAAGTGGCATTCAAAATGCCAATCAAGATACGAGTACGCAATTTACGATTGCCCGGCAAGCAGCCACACAACAACAGCAGCAACAACAGCAACAACAGCAACAAGAACATCAACAGTAACAACAAAAGATACACTGAGAACAACTACAACAACAACAACCACAAACATGGTAAAGTTCGAGTGCAGCTTAAGTTTGTTAATTTGGTGTCTTTTGCTCTGCTTACTCTCAAGTATTTGGCGCCCCACTCAGCTGTTGCAATTGAAAATGTTTGCCCCCCCCCCTCTCCCCCAACAACCCTCTCTATCACACTATCTGCCTCTCATTTCCACTCATGCAACATCTGTTTTCATTTGCAATTTATGTAGGAATTTCTTTGGTCAAAAATCAAATGAAATAAATGAGAAAAACTTTGATTTCCCTTACCTGTTACAGGGCAGGGGGGGGGGACATCAACTACATTGCTTGTCGGGAGTCTGCAAAGATAAAATGATATTGTGCACAGCAATTAGAAGAAGAAGAAGAAGAGCTTCGCGCATTGTCTCTGTATTGATTTGCACTTAATTAAGAGCGAGTGCGACTGTTTTCAACTGGCTCGTTTATTACGCATACGCCCTGCTGGCTGGCTGGCTGTTCGGTAGATCGTCTGGCAGCTGATAAGGAGCGGCCTTTATTCAAATCAAAGCAAGCATAACCCGAGTCGGGACCCTTTCGCAGCATTTAATTTCAGGCGCTGTTCCAGCTTGTTTCTTTCCTCTCCTTTTTTTCTCGCCTTTCCCATTTTGGGTGCATAATTTTGTCACTCGCTGACGATGACTAATGTGCCTGACTACCGCTCAGGGGTGGGGGTAAAAGCTATTGCTTGATATGTAATTTGTTTTTGGGGCATGCGGGACAGGGGTAAAGGGACAACGGGCTATTGTACAACAGACTGTTGGCAAATAAATTGCTGAAGCCGCGGCTCAGTTTCAGCTCGATGCGCGCTCGACTCATTAAATTTTAAGTAAGGTCAACAGTTTTGCAGGCCGCGTCTGCATTCCACCAACATCATTGGCTGTCTGTCCTTCCGTCCTTACGTCCCTTTGCCCGTCCGCTTTGCTGTCCCTCTGTTCGTCTGTCCGTCTGGCCTTCTATCGTGCTGTTTCTGTCGTTGTCGCTGCTGCTAATTGCTACAAGCTTTGCTGCGGCGATATGGCAATAAATATGCGCGACCCTTGCTTGAATGAGGGTCAATGTGAGAACATTTGGGCAAACATGCAACAAAAATAGAAGCCAACAACAGCAGCAGTAGCAGTAGAAGCAGCAGCAGCAGCAGCAAGAACAACAACATCACCAGCTACAAAGCAACCGCGCACAACCGTCGTGCGATCCCCACGCAAATGCCCATTGCCCTCTCCACTTGTCTGCCCCGCCCGAGGGCAGTGCAATGCACTGTGATTAGTGTTGTTGTCACAATTGTTGTTGTTCTAGTTGTTGTTGTTGTTGTAGTTGTTGCTTGTCGCGTTTCTTGTCACATTGCGACGACAATAACAGACAGAGAGCAAAGGCAGAGGCAGGCTGGCAAACAGGCCGTCAAGCAGCAGCCAAGCAGCAGCTGCAGCTTTAGGCAAATCTTTACCAGACAAAGCCCCGCCACGCCCACAATAGTTGCGAGAAAAAATACAAGAAAATACAAGAGAATATTATAATAAACAAGGGTCTGCTTGAGGGCCATTTCTAGCGTTAATTGCAATAATTTACAAACATTAACGTAATTGGACTAATTTTATTAATTTATCAGCGCAGCCTTTGTCCGCAGGCGGCAACTGGAGAAGTTGTTGCCACTACTACAAAGATGATGCGACGATAACTTAACACATAACTTAAGAAATATATAACAACCAAAGAACTGAAAGTTTCTTAATGGCTTGTCTTTGATACTATAGATGTCTTTAATATTATAGTATTAAATCTGTTAAACAAACTTATAAGGAGAACTTATAAGGAAAACGAAAGGCTAGCTTCGACATGGCAAAGGTTCTATATCCTTGCAGTTTCCCATATCCTCCGATCGATGCTATACTAGTGATATATAATGATGCAGAATGGAATGGTACTGTGTGTATTCAGTATTATAGCTAACTTTGAATGGAAGTGATAAGTTAAGTTACTTCTTAAATCAGAACTGGTCTTCATACAAAAATCTTATTTTTTGGAGAATTCTTTCTATGGCAACTATATGTTATAGTGGTCCGATTTTTATGAAATCTTGTATGCATATTATATATGTAGAAAAAGTCTGATGTAGTGAATTTGGTTGCAATATCTTCACAAATAACAGAAATCGGGCGATAGTTTGTACGACAGGTATACGATGTATCGGTCCGATCTGGCTCATTTCGACTTATATATAGCGTGCAGCAGTAAATAACATGTGAACTTATCTTCAACAGGATAGCTTTAAAACTGAGAGACATACAGACGGACGGACAGACAGACAGAGCTAGATCGACCACCCTGATAATGCTGATTAAGAATATATATATATATTATATAGAAAATATTATGTAAAGAAATATAAATAGGCAAAGTCTGAAATATTTTTTGCACAATTGAAACCTCTTGAAAACTTAGTATTATATATAGTTTGTAGAGTATCTACTGTATGTATGAGAAATACTAGAAGAAGATTTAGTATGCAGTGTGTACATATGAGATATATCTTTATCTGTATCAGAGGATTATCGTAAATTGGATATCAAAGGGGAACACTGTAAAAATATTAACAGATCTGTTACCTATGCCATTAATTATCGCCGTGGCATCTTACTAAGTCCAGCATGCCGCACTCTGGCCTCGCTATAAATCTCTTCTCACTTCGCTACTCGCATTACTGCAATTATTTATTGGCCGATTTTCTGGGCGTACATTAAAGCTAACTTATTGCAGGCAGTACGCATGCGGTTAAAATATGATTATTTATTCAATTTGGCTAATTATAAATGAACGATTAATTATCGATAAATTTGAGGGGAAACTGAAAATCGATGGAACACTTGAAGCTGCTGCTGCTGCCCCTGGCCACTAGCTATGGGCCACTTCAGGCTGAATTGTCTTGCCTCTTGACTTGCTCAAGCAGCGTAAGGGGATGACCGAGTAGAGAGGAGAGAGAGAGGTGAAGAGAGGAAGAGAGGGAGGGCCACTGTTAGCTATTATCAGCTCAGCTGGGATGGCAACTCTGGCCTGAAAGTAATTGCACTCTCGACCGACGACCGACGAGAGCGACGAGCGACGCTGCATAATATTGAGACTGTCAGTTGGACTGACAGACTGACAGACAAAGCGTGGCAGAAAGACAGACAGTCAGACGGATGGGCGTGCCTTGGAAGGGCACAGGGCAGGCACAGTGGGACGGACTGTCGCAATCTGTGTGCGGTGAAGATTAATATGCAGACGCTGCGATTTGATGGACAGTTGGGCAAACAGACGGACAGACGGACAGACGGAGAGACGAGTGCCCCGACGAGGCTGGCAAGTAAACACTTTCAATGAAAGCATATTAGGCGAATGCACGCACACACACACCCACACACACACACACACACACACGCACACATGGCACACACACTCGCACACGTCCGCCTGCAACTCGCATTAGCAACGTTTGACCAAACTTTGTCTGGCATTTCGAATGTGTTAATAATACAATTTTATTTATCTGCCTATCACACACCTCGCGCACACACACTCGCACACACTCACCCGCACACACACGCATGCAAAGCACATATGAAAATTGCAGCAAAAACGAGCCGAAAATTTACGATGCGTGCTCCGAGGAGGGCTGAGCATCGTGTGCTGTCCTGTCTGACTAGAGTTTTTGAAAAGGGTTTGACATTTAAAGCACACGTCCACTTGCCACGCCCCCCGCCTGCCACTGCTCATGACAAAGCAGCTGCTTGGATGGAGAAGGGAGGGAATGAGGGTTCGGCGCTGTAGCAAAATGACAAAATGATGTCTAAACGAGCGTTGAACGAGCAGCAAAGAAATTGACCAACAAAAGAAATATAAAAATAAAATAAAACAAAAATGCTTAAGTGTAGCTCAGCCGAGTGCGAGAGAGGGATGCATGGAGGGAGGAGCATGGGGGTTAAGGGTCCCCTACGGGGCGACCCTTTAGTTTAGTTGGTCAGTGCTCAAGGCGCACACACACACACACACGCTTCTGCATATGCATGAGCAGCGCATAGAAGATTGGGCACTAAAATGCAAAGAGAACCTTTTTTTTTTAGCAAAGTCATTGCACAGTGGACCAGTAACTGTTAAAATAATGCTGGCATGGCACTGTGATTAGTTTCCAGGCTTTGTACCACTGTGCCGGGGGGCCGCAAATAGTCGGTGAGCGTGTTAAACATTCATTACACACGCACAACAAAAACAAGAGCGCACAGAAAAAAAGGTAAATGCGCCTTTTGTTAAACGTCTCAATTGATGCACACACACACGGGGCGTTTGCTTAATGTTTTATGTGCTCAGCAAAAATGAGAAGAGCAAAAACGAACATGAAATGAAATGAAATGAAAGCAAATTCCTTTACAAATAATGCACTTAATTTATTCATATTAAATGCCGAACAACTGTCCAGCTGCCCCCCCCCCCTCTCTCTCCACACTCTAAATAAGGAAACCAGAGGGATGTGGGTGTGAGGGGAGTGTAGGGGAGTGTGATGGGAGTGTAAGTAGGTTGAGAATTCCTTTTTAGTTACGGCAGCGTGAAAGAGTTTCGCTCACGCAAGCATCAATAAGCCTGCTTGGGGGTGTGTATACCTTGTGGAGGGGAGTGAATGTGTGAAGGCGAGTGTGTGTGAATGAAGGGGGTGTGTGTAGTGAAAGGGTGTGTGTGAGTGAGTTGTGCGTGTGTGTGTGTGAGGTGTGGCAAATGTGACAGGCCGCATAACATGTCGGCACAATTTTGAATTGAGCAATTTGTATCACGACTACTCCCCCCTCTGCTGCTCCCTTTCTCTTTCACTATTTCCCCCTTTCTTTAATGCTCCCTCTTCCTCTCTCTTTTTCCCTCTCTCTCTATGTCTCTCCCTGTTTCTCTCACTCTAAGCGCCATCGTTTATTTCGCAATAATACCAATAATAACAATGGGCGCGGGTTTGTTTTCTTGCCACTTGATAAATGAGACGCCGATCGAGTTTACCTCCTCCCACCCCCTCTGCCTGCTCACCTCTTTCTCACTCTCCTGTCGCATAGGTGTGAAGTGTCGTGGTATTTTTTTGCCCCCCCTTCTAACCCCCTCAAGACTCTGCTTGTTTTCGACAGTGGGCCGCCTTTGATTAAGTTGCTGGGCGTGCCCCAGTTAGCATCTGTTTGCCCAGTGCAGACGAAGAGAGGTATATGGGGGTGTGGGGGCGGTGCCGCCACATCAGCCACACATACTCGATGTACTCAATGCGTATAAAGAATAGCACCACATAATACGGCCACACAGCCCTTGAGCATGCAGGGAAAAAACAAGTGAGAAAGCGGAAAATAGAAAACAGAAAACAGAAACAATGGAAAAGAGAAAAGGAGAGCCTCTTCGTCTCTGTTCTTCATCTCTCTCTTCTTATGGCTTTGAAGACGACACCAAGTGGCAACTCAAGAATCGCAATTTGTATGTTTCGCACTGAGCACAAGTTGAATAATGGCTGCACAAGATGAAGGACTTTACTTTTTGACCAGCTTAAAAGACGAGAGTTAGCTATGGCAGATTAATGCGATAATAAAAGTGAGTGAGAGAGCGAGAAAAAGGAAGAGAGATGAGAGAGAGAGAGAGAAGAAGAGAGATTTACCTCTTCATTGACTTGCGACTTTTATTGGAAATCAAAACGACTCAATTGAGCTTTGCACAATCATATCATTCTTATTGACCCAGCACATCATAAAAACCTCGACTATCGTTAGTACTATCGTTAAAGCACACTATGAATACGATGAATGCGATGAATATCAATGAGAAAAGCTTTGTATGCCCACAGTAACAACAACAACAACAATTTCACAACACAAACTATCATTAATCAAGATGGAATGTGTTTTGCTTACACGTCCTGTGCACATTCTACAGGGTATCTACTAGTGTATATGTGCTTTGCACTTGAATTTCAATTTACGAACTTAAACAATGTTTAGAGTGTGAGAAGAGTACATTATTTAAAGGGTATCTAACACCATATTTATGTGTATAGGTCTTGTGTAATGTTTAGATTTATTTTCTTGCTTAGCTCTTTCCATCACTTGTTCCCCTCGTCAATTATTCTCCTCTACTCTCATCAAACAGCGCAACTTTTAGTCGAGCACTCCCCACGCTTCGAGCACTCCCTACAGCTTCTTAGACACTGCGCTGCTTTCTTAGTCGCTCTCTAGCACATTTTAATGGCGACCTATGCCCGTTTTATTTTCGCCATAGTTGTTTGATGTTTTTGCTTAATGCTGTTGTTGTTGTTGTGGTTGTTGTGTTGTCGCTGTTTTTGCCTTTGCTATTTGTCGATTGTCAACGTGTCGCGTCATCAGTTTTACGCACCAATTGTTTCTGCGTGTGTACGTGTGTGTGTGTGTGTGTGTCTGAATCTCCATACATATGCGACATTTTATGCCACCGTTAGACACACTAAAAATTTACATATTTTGATGTTGTTCAATTTAACTAGAATTTGTTCAATTGCCAAAGGCAGAGACAGAGACAGAGAGACAGAGACAGAGACAGAGAGAGAGAGAAAGGGAGAAAGAGGAAAAGAGATGGCAGGTAGGAGGAGGCCGAGCAGTGAGGAGTGAGAAGCACGCGGCAAATGGACTACACGATGTTGTTATTGTCGCTCAGCGTTTTCGTCATTCCGCATGCGAATCAATTGATTTTTAGTGCTCACAGCTTTACTACATACTGTTTTAGACAAGAAACATAGGCGAAGCAGAAGCAGAAGAACAGGAGCAAAGTGGGGCAAGATAAAGCAGAGTAGAGACGGGGGAGGATAAGAGAGGAGAATACAAATCGTAGCATACCTTTGAGCGCGCAAGGAAATCAAGGGAAAATGTTCAACCGCTTGGCTTTATCTCTGCTGCCAATCAACTTGAATTGCTGCGGGGGCCAGGGAGAGAAAGCGAGAGAAAGGAGACAGAGGGGCAGCGGGGCAGCGGGTGCAGTGCAGTTGCACATTTATTTTGCTGTCATTGTTGTTGTCTTGTTGTTGTGGCAGTTGCGTTTAGTTTATTTTGCTGGCGGCCACACGCTCATTTAACAACGCTTTTCCCACCCGCTTCCCTCGAACCCCTGTGGGTTAGTTGTGCGTAATTTTTCAGCTGGTTTGCGCTCACTTCTATTGCTGCAAGTTACACGCTGCACGCTGCACGCACGAGGGTTGTACTCGGTGTTTTATGGGCGCCAGCCAACGCGGCCACTTAGATTAGCGTAATTCTCCTGCTCATCTGGCTTAAAGAACAAGCTTTCAGCTTCAGCAGCTACTCGTACAGATTGTCAGCGAGATGGGCCGATAGACTTGAGGGGGTGGTGGTGGCCGGGTGGGGGAGTGGGCGAAATGGTCCACTTGAAGTTCATTAATTTTTATGACACAACTTGAATGCTCAAGTTGAGTCATCTTCAGAATGCGCACTCTAATGCAAATCTCAGGTTCGAGTCGCCTCGTGTTGCCTCGTGTTGCCTCGCGCCGCTTTTGTTGCAACATAATAAAAAATTATTTTTCAAGAATTTCTCTCATATTTATGGATATTGCGAGTGCTCTCCCTCCTTCTCTCTCTCTCTCTCTCTCTCTCTCTCCGTCTCTTTCTTTTCTATTTGTTGTGCTTGGCGTAAACAAAATCTTGCGGCGCGTGTTGCCACTTCAACATTTTCTTGGCTATTCTCGGCTTGTCGTGCGTTTTCCCTGTGTGTGTGTGTGCGAATGGCAATTGGAATTGAAATCGGGCACAAAGAGCAAGTAAACAGAATGAACAACGCAATAAATAACACAAATATGCGAGTACCTGCAGCGCGACGTTGCGTATACGTAATGTATGCGTTACACTGGACCATGGGCACTGCAGCATACTGTGCTGGCTGCTAGCTGCTAGCTGCTCGGCCCGTAGGTGGTCTGCCATTAGAAAGCAAAGAATGGATCGCCATAACAATGAAATCTGCATACCAGACAACGACGACGACGACGACGACGCATCTTTTTAACAGGTCTTGCGGCCGGACGCAAAAAGCCAGAGATAAATTGTTTCGCCAACTTGACTTTTATAATGTGAAAAATGCAAAGAAATTCTCATTTTTGGGAATTCATCTAAACCGTCAGAAAAAAAGTTAGAAAATGTAATCAAAAGTGGAATGGAATAAATTAGTTATAAAACATATTTGCAATTTTGAGTGGCCCAAGCAGATCTGCTCGTAAGCCGCAGTGGCTATAAAAAGTCTGCAGACTTCTTAAGGGAGTACTGCGTCTATTTGGCGGCTTTAGCTACAGAATTTTACGGCTTATCTGGCATATTATGAAGCTAGGAACTTCTTCTTCTCCTTCTCTTGCAGAAGCAAAAAAAGTGTTGCCTACTTTTCCGCTGCAGCTTGCAGGGAACAGATGGAAAAGAAGCGAAGGCAGCTTTAAGCTGCAGCTGCGACAGGGGGACACGCCAAAAATGTCTCTCTCTCTCAATTGCAATAAAAGTAACAACAATAAACGGGCGAAACGAGCTGGAAAGAGAATGAGAAAGGGAAAGAGAAAGAGAAAGAGCGGGGGGACAGTCAGACAGACTGCCAGCAAGACCCACTGCCAGTCAGGTTAAACTGGCACAGTACACAAAAAAACACACACACACGCCGAATCACAGTCCTTTACAAGTGTTGTATATCGTTCATTACGCATACGCCATGTGTGCCGACAGAGAGAGAGAGAGAGAGAGAGAGAGAGAGAGAGTCGCACATGAAATTCGCATATGCAAATGTAGCTGACATGAAGCTGCTTTTAATAAGCTCGCCCGAGCCCAATGAGGCTTCTTGAAGTTGACAGCAAACCCACAGTCGAATGTGGACGTCTCTTTCCACGAATCTACCCCCATCTCCCCGTTCCCCCTGCTGCCATATCTGGCTGTGCCTGTCGCCCTTCTCTTTGTCGTGCCGAATAATTGTGGAAAAAAATAATGTTGCAACTAATTGGCGTGCCTAATTGTCAGTCGTGGCTTTATGCCATGGGAGTGGTCATAAAGAGCAACATTAAGTAAGAGAGAGGGAGGGGGCGTATAAATAAATAACTGTACTTGTGTAAGTAAAAATAAGCCGCGCTTCGCAGGCGACTACAAAAAAATAATTGAAGTCAGCCCCATAAAACTTTGCCAGGCCAAGCACAAGTTTGTCTGTGTGTGGGAGAGGGTGTGTGTGTGTGAATGTGTGTTCGTAAGGGAGTGTATTGGTGTGTGCTTGTCGAACGATTATGCCCATCGTTCAGGTAGCCCAATTGTTGTGCCATTACTTTCTGCTATTTGCGTCTTATTTCTTTTCTATTTTATTTTATTTACAAACAATTTTCGTTTATTTTTTTTTTGTTTTCTTTTCGTTTTTTTTGTTCTTCGGGTGTTGCCATTATTTTTATTAATTTATTCAGGCATTTAATGAGTTGTCAATGCCTTGACAACGCCTCTTCGCCAAGCACACGGTCTTCACTTCTTCGCCCCAATCTCCCCTGCCCCTTCTCCCGTCGGCAGCTTCTTCTGTTCACTTTCATTTCGATGGAAAATTTCAATGAACACGAGCTCAGCTGCTCGCTGGGCTTTTAGTTTGCACTGTTGCCGCATAAGGATGTCATAACTTTTGCAACATTATCAGCTACATCATCATGGCCTGCTGGTCTCATCATCATCCTCATCATCATCGGCAGCATCATCATCATCGGCAGCATCATCATCATCGTCGTAAAGATGATCAACTAAGTCTTAATCAAGCCTGGGCAAGTTTGTGCAGCAAGTTCTGGCTGTGCCTGACCAAAGTTTTTATGCTTTATAGCATTTTAGTTACAACCAACACGCACACACACACACAGATACCTGGCACACAAAACTTAGTTTTATGCGCGACTTAATAACTTTGATAAAAAGACAGACAAGTCGAGCTGGCACAGGTCTTGCTTTGTGCCACTTTGCGTGCCCCTAAACAAGGCATCTGCAGTCCCCCTCCCCCCTCCTCTCTCTCGTTCTGCATATTACGCATGTTTATCAAAACGAATTAAAATGGCCTCCTGAAATGCAACAAGGCGCGGAGTGAGGCCCATCAAGTGGGACGATAACTACAACTTGTACATTAACGCATAACAAGAGAGTCGTTTCGTTTCATTTCGTTGTTACCCCTCCCCCCCTCCTGCACGCCTCTTTTCCTCCTTTCGCCCCTGGTACGATCAGCCGTTGTTCTTTCGTTTGGGGTCATAAAGATGACAGACAACCTGAGCGCACAGTGCACAAAATCAATGGAAAGTTGACGCTGTGTGGCGCATTACGTATACGCAGCTGTGACAAGGATTTGTATGCAAGGTTGCCTGGCAGACAGAGGGGGCAGGGGCAGGGGCAGGCGGGGGGCAGAGATAAAACTTATGTAAGTTCCGTTTTGCATACGCATAGTCGCGACCCTCTAACGACCCGTTTGCCACTACTTTTTAATGAGTATTCATTACGCGTCGCAGCCAGGCGACAAAGCGACAAGCACACCAGGCCACGGCCAGAGTATGTCTGCGTGTCTGTGTGTGTGTTTTTGTGTGTGTGTGTGTGGGGGTGTCTGTGTGTATGATTGTAGCTGCCTTGCTTTGTTCTTCATTTAAAGAGCCCACAGACAGGCTAAAACATTCAGCGAAGCAAGCGACAAATGTTACACATACGCCATGTGCGCCCGCCTAGACACCAGCAGCAGCAGCAGCAGCAGCAGCAGCAGCCAGGCGCAGCCAGGCAGACAGCTTTGTGGCATGCAACAACAACAACAACAGCCATTGCAACAGCAACAATGGCAACTTGCTTATTGTTTACTGTCACAAGCTTTGCTTGAGCACTAAAAATGTGTTAAGTGCTGCCCGAACCGAGGTTGGCATGCTCAGCAGTCGATCTGTCTCTGTCTCTCTCTCCCTCTCTCTCTCTTTGTCTCCCTCCATCCCAAACCCTCTCTCTTCCTCTCTTCAAATTACACTTGCTGCACAATAATTCGCCAGTTGAGTGCGCTTTATATTCTAATCGGTCGTGCGTTTTGGTCAAAATTAATTAAGCTCGGTTTTTGGTGCTTTGCTGATAAATTGATGGTCTTTTGTTGGTTGCTCTATGTTGCCCTTTAGTTGCACATGCTCGACCAACCAATTCGGCAAATGTGTCGTATACCGAAAATACCAAATTATAATGTATTTATACCGAACTTATAACCGCAACTCGAGCAGCGGAACGAGCATTGAAATACTTAAGCCGTTTGCCTTAATGCATAAATCAAACACACAGAGAATGTCAATAAATCAAAGCTGATGACAAGTCATCACCAGCAGCTCCTGGCACTCCTTGCGCATTCACTCTGCACATTGGACTGCAGTCGTGCGAAGCAATCGCAACTCATTCGTATTTGCCCAACTGACAATTTAATTAGTATTTAATTAATTTATGTTTGTCTTGCACGAGCAAACCAGATTTAGGGTTCTTTGTCGCATTGTCGTTTTAAAGGCTCATTGAAAATCTTTATCACAACACGAGCACACACACACACACACACAGACACACACACACTTGCACAATAATCGAACGTGAAATGGCCGACAGCAAAAGACAAAAAATAAGACGAGTGAAGAAAAAGCAAAGCAAACGCTTCAATTCAAAGGATGTTTTGGGTGACGAAACAACTGTGGGCGATAAAGTTGCCGATAAAGGGTCGACGCAACACATGCAACAGTAACAACAACAACTACAACAATATCACTGTACTCATCGTTATCAGGAGAAAACCCAACAAAAAAAAAAACAAACCGACAACAACAACAAAAAAGTGTAGGGAAAACGAAACGAAAGGAAAAAAACTGAACAACAAGCAAGCACTTTATTATATTTGATTTGTGTGCGTGTGCCCAGCTGTGTGTGGGCGTTTATGGGCGTGTGACAGACACACACAAGCACAGATAGGCAGACTGCCGGACGGACCGACAGTGGCTGCCAAAAATGCGCATATCAATGTGCATAGACATATGATAACCTGATATGATACGATGTGAGATATGTCTATGAAGCATATTCTATCCATGCATAAGCAAGAGCTCTGCCTGTGTCTCTGTGTCTGTGTGTGTGTGTGTGTGTGTGTGCGTGCGTATATGTGTTTGCATAATCAGTAAATTTGATTAAATAATTGATTAAACCAGTGAAGTTTAATTTTAAACCTTTATTCGCCGGGATTCTTGTTCGCACAAACGGGCCCTAACAGAAAGGGCTGGGGCTGGCGTTCAGCGGACAGACGGCAGGGACAGACGACGAGACAGACAGACGCTCGGGGACCGAGCAAGAATAAAATGGCCCCTCCCCAACCCCTAAATTGATTGATACACGACCGCAATAAGAGCAAGCGGCATTGCAAGAGGACAACAACTTACCTAAGTATACCCTGTAAAATAAGCGCTGACCGTGCTCAGTTATTCTGTCTCCATTTCGAGTATTAACTTCATTCTTTCTCTTAATTCACGCATCGTGTCTGTGTACAGGGTATGCTGTATTCGAGCCTACCCCACTGTTGTGAATGTGTTGTTTACATGTGGTGACCAAATTGATTAATTCAATTGTTGATCTCATCAATTTGGCGCTGCAGTACAAACGTTGTCAGGCAGGCGGGCCGACAGTGCGTATGCGTATTCTTAATTCTCCCTCGGGAATTCACAGCGCCGCAAAAAAGCATTTTCGCATTTTCATTTTCAGTTGGCTGATTCAGCTTATTGTTCTGAGATCATTGCGGTTCTTCGAATCCATTGTGCCTTCTGCATTTGATTGAGTTGCAAAAGAAGAAAAGAAGAAGGAGAAGGGAAGAGAGGAAGGGAGAGCAGGCTCGATGCCTAATGATGTGTTAATTATGGACACAGCAATTATGAATTATATGTGCTATCTCATTCCCCCCACTCTCTCTCTTTCACTCGCTCGCAGCGAGTGTGCTAATTACGCACAGGTGTGTCGGGCAGGCATAAACTCGCGTTGGATATTCTCAAATTAATAGCCGACATTAGTCCCCACACGGCCCTGAACAACATCTATATATAACTCAATGTAGACATGTCTATTTACATTTCGCTCTTATCAATTAAAATTTAAACACCTGTCCATGACTAATGCAAACACATAAATAACACTCCAGCAACAGCAACAACAGCAAGGGAAATTCACGGCAAGTGACTGAAAGCGAATGCAAATCGAATCTGTTTGGATCTGTTCGAGGATTATTCTACCCACATTTGCATAATCATTGACAACTGTAACGAGTTTGCTCACTCAAATATTTGCATTAGTAATTCCATTCAAATATTGCGACACGGCACCCATATGAAAGTGTTGCCACTTATGCCAGTTATTCCTCTCTCTCTCGCTCTCTCCGACGGAAATTGCAATCAAATTGAAATTCATCGGAAATGCTCTGAAGACAAAGACTCCAAGATTTCAATAAGTCATCAAGGCATCTGAGCAAGGAATGTGACACAAACACGTGGAAACAACAAACTTGGAACTCGACGGAAGTATAACTATCGAAACGGAAAGGGTCGTTCGAGTAATACCTTACACCTTACTGAGGTCTAATACCTCAAAGTACTTTTGTTGTAATGATAATAAAACTAGGTACGTCTAGATTTTCATTAGAGGTACATAGGAGTATGTTACGTTTCCTATTTTGCACATAGATCTTCAACTTGTACCAGATAAAACAGATACATTAAGATTAGCATTAGCTCTCTTAGGAAGTCATTGTAAGAATAAAGCCTAAGAAAGCCATCAATTGGTTAGATTCTTATCAAAATCTAAAGATCTTTTGGGCTTATATTGCAGAGGGTATATTAACATTGAGTACAAGTTTGCAACTCACCGTAGGAGACTTCTCCGACTCTACTCGAAATACTCGTATATATACATATATATATATGTTCAGAATCAGCAGTTGATGCTGAAGTGGAATCAAATTAGTCCTGTCCGTCTGTCGTTGTATCCATCTGTTGTAAAGCAAACTTGTCTCTTGATTTAACTTAACACACATGCCTCTAATTATATATTGCTGTAAATAAGTCGCAACAAGCCAGATCGGCCCAATATATCGTATAGCTGATATACAAACTATCGCCGGATTTTTTCGTTACTTTTTGGCTTGTCAAAATTAACCTCTCCTTTTGGTGTTTCTACATATATCATATAAAAGTTGAAGTAAATAAATAAACAATACTTGCAACAATTAATTTATTCCATTTTAGACCAAATAGTTTAAAAACTCGACAACCCACAAAACATTCCACATAATCAATGTACCCCAGCAGCATCCACAACTCTATGCACTATGGGGAATTTTGCCTGTTTTTATGTTATTAATAACTCTTGTTTCAAGTAAAATTTTTTGATGGAGTTTCTTTTATATTATTATGTAAGCCCTAAGAAATATTTAAGAAAAGTGGGCGTGGCCCCATCCATTCTATGTAAATAAAAACCCGTCATTTGACAAGTAATTTGTATGGCAGTTACGCGTTAAAGTTGTCAGATTTTGATAAGATTTTGAGATTAAATATAGAAATTATTATAAATACACGCACTAAAAATTCAAAATTTGTATAACACATAGTTAAAACACTAAAAATGAATATTAATTTTAATTTTGAACGTTTTACATTGGCTCTTTAAAAAAGGGGGAATTTAAAGTTCCACTTTAAAAATTATTATCAATTATTATATTATAAATTCTGTTCGTTTGCAAACACTGTCTGTAACAGCAGACATTTTAACATTGGACTGTTAAGTTAATAGTTACAGGTTGTAAGATGATAGTTTGATATATTCCTTATGCGCTTATACTTAAATTCTGAAAATGTACATATATGTATGTAAAAAATACACTAATGTCAAAAATGAGGCTAAATTCCCCATAATGCTTTGTAGCAGCTCTTTCTATTCCTGTTAGAGTTTCTGTTAGTAAAAGAGGTGGAAAATTTTTCAAGTTGTGCTTGGTCTGCAACGGATTCCTTACATTTCACAAATATTTTGCTTTATAAGCACTTTTACATGGGGCGCTCGAAAGTATGCTACGCCTTCTTAAGCTGGCAAAAGTTGAGATTTTTGCACAGCGAAAACCACATGGCCATTAGGAGAGGCACAGTCACAGGCACTGGGGAATGGGTGGACTGAGGGGCTGCTCTGGCAACCTGTTGCACGACACAGACCGCAGCGTGGCCGCAGGCAGCAACAGATGAAGAATGACTGGCGATGCTGGAAATGCTTGAGCTGCCTGCTCGATATTTCAACTTGCCACTCGGCACTCGAGACTCACTGCGACTTGGCCAGTCCGTGGCAGTGGTTGTTGTTGCTTTCTTTTCATTATAGCAGGACGCATTAGCTGAGGCTGCAACGTGGCTTCGCCTGGTGATTATTGTTGTGCCTCACGTCGTAATTGTCTCACGCCGCCTGAATACATTTACATAAGTTGTCCAGCCCCGCCACCAGCAGTAGCAGTCGAGGTAGGTATGCGGGGAAAAGGGGAGGGGGGGGCTTGGCATCGGGGTGCCATCTCTCATTTGTTATCTTTTAATTTTTCGACCAAGCGATGTCAACGAACTGTAAGGCGAACGCTTGGCGCTTCCTTGCTGCGTGTGCTTCGCGTGTGTTTACATTCTCCTGCACAAGGACAAGCTGGCGGCTTTCCCCACCTGCTGACACGCCTTATCCTCATCCTCTTCCTCTTCCCCTCCCTTCGTTGCTGTGGTCTTCTTCCTGCTATGCGGCGACACTAAATCTAAATTCAATATGTTGTCGATTTAACATATTTCTTCGTTCGTTTGAGCGCTCGTGTGTGTGTGCCTGTTATTTCTTTTCTTGCCTGCTCTCTCTCCGCTCTCTATCTCTATCTCTCTCTCACTTCTCTCATCTCCTCTAGTCCCCTTCAGCCCCTCCCTTGGCCTGCTTGTGAGCGAGTAAACAAAGTGTTGTGCCAATATTGACAGAGCCCCCGGGCTGCGCTTACGTTGCCAACTACGTCATTTGGGCAACGAACAACACAAAACCAAAACCAAAAAACCAAAGACCAAAGAAGCAAAAAAAAAACGTAACCGAAACCAGGAGCTCAAAAAAAGAAAACAAAGTGGAAGACAAGAACTCACTCGGCCAATCTTCGAAGCGCGCCATCATCAAGCATCACAATGAAATTATTGAAATGAAATATTTCGTCTGTTTGTTGTGGTGTCGAATTCGGACGATTATATTACCCAAGGACAAGCGGCTTGGCCGGCTAGATGGCTGGATGACCCAAGGAATTCAATGTTTGACAATCACTGAGACAATCCAAGCATTGTCATACGATCCTATCGACTTTCCGGCCGCCTTCCTTCCCCAGTCAATATGTCCACCATATGCCGCTAGCCACGATAGATCCAAAACCAATGTGATTATGTTCAGAACCATCTAACTGAACTAACCATAACTGACCAATGTATGTTGGACAACTTGCATAGAGAACTGACAATACATTAATAAACTATGTAAATCAAATATGTAAATGAATATTAGAATAAAAAATGAATCACAAATACATTCGATCATCTATTTGATCTACTTTACTGCATTTCTCTACTTCTTGGCTAAAGATAAACAGACCTTGCTGAAACAATTTCAAATTAATTAAATTGCTTTCGGCCAAAATTTGCCTTTTGATTCATGAGATATTCAATTAAAATCAACAAAGTGAAATTTTTGCAATTTTCGCTCTAAAGTTCTGAGCAGTTTTCGCAATTTCATACTCTCTCCCTCTCTCTCCCTTTCTCTGCCTTGCTGAAATTAAGCTTAATTAAACATATAGAACTGTTGGCATATCGTAAATTCTCAAGTTGCAAAAATTGCGCTGCGCAATTTTGTTGCGAGGCGCCTCCGCCATGTGTCAAAGTAGCGCCAAACTCAAATGTGTGTTTAGCACTCAATCAAGGCCAGAAAAAGCCGACGGCTAAATTATGATTTCTTTGTTTGCCTACAGCTACAATAAGAACAACAATAACAACAACAACAACAACAACAGGTCAAGAACAACAACAAGTTGGCAACAAAATGAAACCGGGCGAGTTGTAAAGCATTTAAAAAATTAATTGCAACCTTGTCGGGGGCAGCTCGATAAACCTTTCAGCAGGGCTTACTGCGAGTTTACTCTCCCTCCATGCCTCCCACACACCCCCCCACTGCTGGACCAGTTAACTGAGGCGAGTCGAGGCCGAGCCAGTGCTGAAAGTCATTAAAATCATGATTAGCAGCAGCCACAGGTGCCATTAAACGCAACCCGCCGTCACCGTCGCCGACACCAGCAACAAAAACAGCAAACCCAAAAAAAAGGGGATCACATTGGGCCCAGACATGGCTTCGAGAACAAAAATAAAAATGGCCAAGAGCAAATAAGCCAACTGACCGCAAACAGGCAACAAAGTTATGAATGAATGCGGAGTCGGGGTTGCGGGATGGTTTGTGGCATTTCATCTTAATGTTTTTCTTTCAATAATTCGCGCATGAAAGTTGCCCGACGAACACAAGGGGGAAGAGGCGCAAGGTCAGCGCCAAAGGGTTACAGCGGGTTTTAGCGGGTTACAATGGGTTACAGTGGGTTACAGTGGGTTATGGCGGGTTACGGTTACGGTTAAGGTTACGTTTTGGTTTGGTTTACTCAGCTCGCGCTTCGAGTTGAGCTTTATCTTTGACTTTCGCTTGGTTCCGTTTGCTTTTGCTTACTGTTTCGACTTTTGACTTTTGCTTTTGTATGTTGCACCCCGAAAAATGTTTGCCAACGTTTTTTTTGTGAGTTTGTTTTGTTCTTTTTTTCGTGTGCCTTTAGGTCACAAATCAAATATTTCCATGCAGGCATTTCGTTTTCGGATTTTCACTCTGGTTTGCTTCAGGTTCGTGTGCATCAAATATTCAACATATGATGGAATTCAAAAGGATTTCACCAACAGATTCCGCATGTTTATAGGGTATGCGGCAAGTCAAGCATACAGCCGCAGGCGTTGGGGCAACTAACTTTTTGCCTACGCACCCAGAGGCTGTCACAAGGCTGTGGCCAAGCCAAGTTTAATGCCGCCTGGTTCATTAATGTTAATGACCATATTGATTTATATGTGCGGCACGTGTGGCACAGCCACATTGTGCTGCTGTTGCCTCATGTGACCAATTCCCATGGAATTCCTTTTTTAACTATTGCAACAACTGCTGCTGCTGCTTCTCCTCCCTTATGTTCCCCCCACAGCAACCGCAGCAACACTCGTTTGGCTAATCAGTTTTCACTTTCAAATTACCAGTTACTTTTTTATTACCATCATTCCACCGTAGCTGCTTCCCTCTCCTCTATTGCCCCTCCCTCTGTGAGGCAAATATACTTCGCTATCAGCCTAACTTAAGACAGGAGCTGTCCAGTTTCCTATCAAATAAAACAGTTCACAATTTCAACCGCTTCAACAGTTTCGACAGTTTTCACAGTTCCTTCCACAGACATGACATGAAAACCCAGTGAGTAAGCTGGGGAGAGGTGCAGCAGGAACAGCAAAAGACCTTTCAGTCGTAGCCTGCATGCTCTACATGAGCCCAGCAACAAGATGTTCTGATACATTTCTTTACAAATATATGAAGTTCGAGATAAGCTGTTCCCACTTCTGTTCCACTTTGTGCTGTAAAGTTCTTAACAGACCATTCTCACTTCTCACTTACAGTGAACAACGACACAGACTTGTTTTAGTTTGTGATTTGATACTGATAAGGAAATTCTGACTATAATATAATTTAATGTTTCCCACCTTTGCTCAAGAATAACTCAAACAATCGAATTCTGAAAAAGAACAGCATATGGAAAACTTCAAATTATCAATTCACAAATTACCCATAAAACATTTCAAAAGAATCGAATTTCCGCATTTCATTCCGCAACCAAATATGTTTTAAAATTGCTTTTACTTAGTTTATTTCCTAAGAGATTTTCAAAACAAATTTATTTTCACATATTTTCCTTTTAAATTGTTTTTAGGAATCGGAAATATACCATAAAAACTTAACACACATTTTCATATCGTATAAAGTTTGCCCCTTAAATATGCAAAACGAATCCATTTCCGCATAATTCATAATAAATATTGCACTCTATACAAAGCACTTGAGGTTTCCCGTTACAATATTCTCTCTGTGAACCCATCAAGATGCACTCGGCTTCCGTTGTTGTGGGACTGACTGAAGCGCCTGCTGCAGCTAATGTGCCCTGCTCGAAGAGCGGCCACAAATTGCTGCCCGACAAGTTTTGCAACTTAAGTTTTTTATTTTATTCCTTTCATTGCTGCCACAAACGAAGAACGAGGAACGTAAAAAAAAAACTATGAAATTTTTTTATTATTTTCTTGGCAGTTTTCAGTTTTGGCCTCTTGTTCTGACGCGACTTTTGACTTGGCGAAAGCATGAACAAAAAAGGGGGTACCGCCTGGACGAACTATGTGAGAAACTTGCAAGCATACTGGAGAAGAGCAGAAGAAGAAGACTGCAACTAAGATGCCGTTAATTATTCTCGGATCACTTGAGAAGTGCAGGAAAATTGTCCGAAATACTCAGAATTTTCCACTGAGGAAAACTTTACAAAGTTAAGGCAGAAATTGATGAGAAATTGATAAACGAATGTGAGATTGAGAGCGCTGCCATTGTGCCGGAATCATAACAAATTCCTTTCAATTCCTTTCAGCACAAAGCAGTCCAGGCAAGGTGGTGAGAGCAGGGGAGTGGGAGAGACGGGGGCAGCAGTCGAATAGTTCAGTCTATTCAGTGGATTCGAACATAATGGTATATGGTAATAAATAGCATTAATTTAAGATGATTTACTTGCCCAGCTTCGATACAATTGATAAATGCGCAGCCAGTGCAGGAAACGCAAAGGGAGTTGGTGGGGGAGAAGCCAAGAGGATTGAGGTACTGGGGGAACAACCGGTCACCTAATTCAATTTTGTGTGATTTTCAAGGAATGCCCCCATGCTTTTCCTGCTATCTTTAGGGCCCAGAGTCCGGCAACAATAAATTCTTGTGCCATTGTTGGGCCCTGTCAGCCAAATGGCCAAACAATTCGCAAACTTTCAGAAGAAAATCTTCAAACATTTCGTACATATATTCAATATTATGTGTGTTTTACGTTTATTTACCTGCTTCAGAATCGTACCGGGGAATGTTCAACACACTTTTTACACACTTCAACACACAAGGAAATTTCTAAAAAAAAAATTCAACAAAAAAAATTCACAAATTTTTCAAAAATTTTCTGGTTCTATTCGAGTTTTTAATTTATTGTTTTTTGGGCGAGCATTCTTTTGACACGTTTTCGTGAATGTTGAACAAATAAATAATTCGATTTGCACTTTTTACTGTTTTTTTGGTTTTTTGGAAATTCAAAATTATTTTAAAGTTTATTTGTTTAATGCCGAAATCACCACAAACTGATGGCACTGACTGACTGAATGACTGACTGACTGACTGACTGAGTAAGTGGAGGAGCTCGTCGCTGGCTGCGTCTGCTCGCCTTAAAAAACCCGCAACGACTGAATCAAAACAAACAAATTTCTTTGGTTATATTTCGAAAAAATTGTTCTATGCGTTGCCGCTGCTGCTGCTGCTGTTGCTGCCGCTTATGCTTATGCTGCGAGTGTTGCTGCTGCTGCTGCTGCGAGTGCTGCTGCTGCTGCTGCCGTCGCTCTGCTCTGCGCTCGCGCTCTCCCCTGCACCTTCTGTTGTACTGTTCCCATTGGCAATGTTATCCGCCACTGCCTTATCCGGCTTTATCCGTGCGCCTGCGCTCGGCTCTCGTCTTCGGTTTTGTTTACATCACCCCTGCCGACAACTGGCTGCCTGCTGTTCGTGTTCTCGTTCGTGTCTCGTTGTCGCTGTCACAGCTGTTATTGTTGTTGCTGCTGCTGGTGCTGCTCTTTGACTTGGCTGCCTAAACGTTTTTTATACATTTAACTCAGCGCTTTGTCTTGCCACAGCATCCGAGGCAAGGCGAACCATGCAACAGCAACAGCAGCAGACCAAAGTCTCCAGCGTTGAGGCTTTTGCTCAGCTGTTGCTGCGCTTCTGTTGTTGCTGCTGCTGTCTATGTTGTTGTTGCTGCTGCTGCTGCCGCTTGGGAACGTCGTCGACCTGCAGCATGCGTAGCTTTAGCTTAGGTGTTTGACACTTTTCCGCAACATCCACAATAAACTCATATTCATTCACTCACGCGCATTATGAATCGACGCGTTTGGCCGACGCTCGAATGCGCTTCATGTGAACTTTAGCAGTTTTAACCTCAGGTTATTCACTGTGCCAAGAAGTTTCAATTTAAGTTGAGTAAGCATTGCAGCACGTGTACGTAATTGTGACTTATAGCCACACTTAACTTAACTTTATTCAAAATATGTGCAGCCAACTCATTTCACCTGACAAACTGACAGTTGACTTTAACTGGAAGTTAAGAAGAGGAACCGAACTAAATTTAAATTTATCGTTAAACTTATTTCACTGAATATCAGCCACATGCCAAACTAACGGTTAACTTAAACTGGCAGTTGAAGAAAACAAGTAAGTAAACTACAGTGCAGTCTACTCGACTGTTATATACCCGTTACCCAACTGATTTCCTTAATAATTCCCAAGTTAACTATCCGTTCGCAACCAAATCTTCAGAAAACATTTGGAGAATAGGAACTCTAATGTACATTTAATCTTAACTTTCTAGCATTAAAAGTACGCTTGCAATTTTTGTTGATTTGCGAAGGCGGAAGGGAGTGTGGTTGCATTCTAAAGCAAACTTTAGTTGCATGCAATATCATGACATATCTTCAGCAAATTTGGTATTCCAGCTCTCAGAGTTCTAGGAGTTCTTACGGACAAGGCCATATCGACTCGGCTGTTGATGGTGTTTAAGAATATACTCGTATATACTTTCGGGTATAGGCAGCAAGCAACCCACGTTCCTAAGGTCACTTTTCGGATAACTTTTTCATATAATGTACGTGCACTCGTTCCATAGTCAAACAACCCGCTCAAAAACCGCATTGCATGGGAAATTTGTTTTATGATTTTAACTGTGCGGCTTGTTGCTGTTGTTGCTGTTGCTGTTGTTGTTGCTGTTGTGTTTTATGCTTTCGATTTAACTCCTACTCGTGCTGAGTTTTTGGCCATTGACTTGCGGCGAAAGATGTCAAAAGTCATTAACTTTTATGCGCGTTTCATGTGAAACCTAAGAAAGAATAAAAAATATATAAAAAAATATGGAAATGAAAATGAAATAAAACATTAGCGTGTCTAAGTATGGATAGGATATTTACTCGTATATAGACACATGCAGGTGACTGTGTGTATCCTTTGGCTGTGCAAATGTAATTTCCTTATCGGCTGCCTGGACTTTTTATGGGTTTTATTGTGGCGACTAATTCCTGACCCTCCCAACACCTTCCCCTCGTTCAGCGAAGGTTAGAGCTCGTGATTTCTATAGCGGCATTATTTGATTAGCAGCAGGTGGAACCGAATTGCGATTGATTCTTCGTCAGTGTCTGTCGTGCTTGTTGTCATCCCTCCCTCTCTCTCACTCTCTCCCTCTCTCTCTCTCCCAACCTTTGCCAGCCTGAAGAACAATTAGAAGTTCACTTCACATCACAGTTCGCTGGCAGCCCAAGTTGAATGACTTTTATTAGCGTCCTTATAGAAATCTCAGCTCAGTCCCTCAGTCTCCTCCACCCCCTCGAGATTTGCTTTGTTCAAAAATCAACAAAAATTGATTTCCTACTGTCCATTGAAGTCTATGTACTATTTATGTAATCCTCTTTCTGCCCCCAGTCTTGCCCCTGATCTGCGTCCAAGTTGCCGTTGCCCCTTTGCGCTGCCATAGCAATAAATCGCTTCCTTAAGTAAGTGATAAGCGATAAGCGATGCGTTCGCCAATTTGTCGATAGATTTCGAATGAAGGGCAAACAGTCCCCCCTCCCCATCCATCCACTTTTCGGCAAGAATATTTTCAAGTGCATTTTTAAAGGAATAACAAGTGGGTTACCTTAGGATTTACTTCAAACTTGACTTTCTCTTTAAACTTTACTCTGATTTGCAGCTAAAATTACATTTTTGTGTAATTCAGTTCTTGAATAAGTCGAGAAATTGAAAATTTACCAAAGCAATAAAACATTAGTTCTTTAATTGATTTACCTTAAAATTTACATACAAACTGGTTATATCTTTGACTCTAATTTGATTAAATGTAATCATTTACCCTTTCAGAGGGTATATTAATTTTGACCAGAAGCTTGCAACGCACCTCTGAAAACATATCCGACCACATACTCTACCCACACATATTCATATAGCCATGTCTGTTTGCAGAAACGCAAACTAGTCTCTCAGTATTAGAACTAACTTGGCACACATGCTTCTTGTTGCTGCACGGTATATGTATATAAATCAGAACGAGTCTGATGGGACCAATATATCGTTCAGCTGCCATACAAACTATCGACCGATTTTTATTATTTGCTAAGATATTGTAATTAAATTAACTACAGCGAACTTTTTCTATATAAATAATAATATGCATATAGTTTCATCAAAATCAGACAACTATAACATATAGCTGCCATAGGAACAATCGGTCGATATTAAGGTCTTTGTATAAAGAGTAGTTCTGTTTTGAATAGTAACTTAACTTATCAGTAGCAATCAAAAGTTAGATATAATATTGAATATACGCAATCCCACTCGATTCTGCACTAGTATTAGAACGATCTGAGGAGGTAAGAGGTATACAACTGTCGCCATGACGAAGGTGGGCTCTCTTCCTCGTTTTTTACTCTTTCTAGGCAAAACTTGGGCAATATTCTGCTCATGGATCATAGGATTTAATCGTAGCACATTGTTTGCATAATGTTGTTGAATTTCAGGCATTCCCTTGATATTCTCAACTAATGAGGGCTCTAATATGTTTCTACTCCTAATGTAAGTGATGAATTAGTATAAAGACAGTTTTAGGAATGTTCTAAGTACTCAAGACGCTAACCGTTTTGGTTTTTGGTTGCAGGATAAATATCAAACATATATAATGCATCATAGACATATATTAGGTATACTTTTCTTTCTTGGACTGTTATTTGTTTAGGCTTTTGGATGAGCTGGCACCTACTGCTACTGTGCAGGGCCTACTCCCAACTCTGGCTGGACATTCCCTGACCAGCTGGCTTAGTGCCTGCTAGACTGCAACTTGGGGAATGCAAAGCGAGGGGTTTTCAAAGCACTTGTTGGCAATATAATTGCATTTTTGTGCAGCGAGACGTGGCTGGAGCCAAAGCAGTCGGCCAGAATGACAAACTCAATTGCGTATTTGTCCAGTTTGCAGGAGGGAAGAGGGAGGAGGGGATGGGGAGCAGGATATTTGCCAAAACTGAATACCTGAAGTGATTTACAGCTGGCGTGGTGTGCATGCTTGAACTTGAACGGACTTGTAAGGACTTGCAGGTTGTACGTGTGCGCATCGAAAACTTTGAAACGCAGCCAAGACGCGACATATGAGAAGGAAATTCGAGAAAAGAAAACAATAACAAGAACATATGCTATGCCAGGGGAATTGTGTAAATTGCAATTCGAGTAGAGTTTGCTAGATGTTACGCATACGCCAGGTGTGGCCTCTGGGGCCATTCACATCGAATACTCGTTAGCAAGTTGAGGCGAGCGCAGCTCAGCTTGCTGCTTATTACAGCGTAAGCAGATAAAAGTCAAGTGGCCGCCACTTTGTCAGTTACAGTCACAGTTACAGTTACCGTTACCATTACAAGCATATCCGTTTCCGGTGCGATGCGCCGCCTGCTGCTGCTGGCACAGCTGTTCTGTTTCTTGCCCTTCCGCCTGCTTCCACTTCTGGTTATGCTGCGTATTCAAATTCTGCTGTAAATCACTCGAGGCAATAGCAAAACGCCAGCAGGCTGCACATACGCTAATTCAGCGTGAGGGGGCAAGGGGCGCAGGGGATGGGGCACTGCCTCATTTGGCTTAGCTCAGCAGAGAGTGAGAGCTGGCAGCATCCTTGACTCACATGTGTCGGGTTATCCCTTTTCAATGATTTGCCGCTGCCTTTGCCCTTCGTTTTACTTTTTTTTTCTTTTTTCTTTTTTTTTTTTTTCTAATGGCATTGGGTATGTTAGTTGCAAGGATAACTGTGTAACACAGAGAACGAATGCGTATAGAGTGTTGAAAACTGAATTGGTACATACAAGGTTTATTTACTTAAAATATTATTATGTAACATTTATGCATGTTTATTGAATTTGACGGCTTTCACAATTCCGTTATTCCATTAGCTTTGTTTTTGGTTTTAAACTTAAAAATAATTAATATAAACATAACATTTATTTTGTTATTCTAGATTTTAATTGTAACAGACACACACACTGTCTCTTAATTATTTAATAGATTGTAATAAATTTTCAATATAAATTCACTTGCGGAAAGAATTATTTGAATCTCTCTTGCAAGTCTTGTCTCGACTCTTGTGCCAACTCGTCACTTAACTTTTAGCCCTGCCAACCTATCTCCGGCCTACCTATCTAGATGGCAATTATTTATTTCCCATCCCTGACTTACTATTTGCCTGTCATATATGTACAATATATATTAATAGGTTGCATTTGTTTATATAAATGCACTTTTGGAGAATTAACTCCAACTAACTTTAATTGTATAACGTATGAGATACAGATAGATACATAACAAGAAAGACAAGTTGCCTGCACCATGCTAAAGGTTTCTTACCCTTGCAGCTATATAATAAGCTCTCTGTTCTTATGAAATGTAGACAATTTATAAAATAATAAAGTTTTATATATTATAATTATTATTGAATTAAAAGTTAAAATAGATTGGTTGTGTTACATAGAAAAACATCACTTTGGCGGATTGTTCCTATAGCAGGTGTGTAAATACATACATACATGCATGTATATATACATACATGATACATACATGAACACAGCATATATACATTCATACATATGTACATATGTATGTACATACATACATACATACGTAACATATTTTATAAAGATCAGGGTATGTGCCAATAGTTCCTTATTATTTTATCAAATCATGTTTGCAATTTTTTATTACTTCTGTAATCATGTTTTCTTTGGCATAGGTACTTTATTTTGTTTGGCATAGGTACCTTAATCTGTTTGCTATAGCTATCTTAAAGTTCATGTCCACTATACATAAAGAGGGATCAGTTAGTCTACTCATGGTATCAGCTTACACCATTTAATACGAAATACTTCTTCTCTTAAAGTAATTAATTATATTCTCAATACTTACAGGGTATGCTCGTGTGCGACTTCAATTGCACACTGTCGTCGCTTTCTTTCTTTTGTTGCCTTCTTCTTTGGGCTGCTCCCTTTGACTTGCCTATTTGGTAGCTTCAAAGATTTCGCCATGCTGCACGTAAATGGCTTTGTTGTTATGCCATACAGTTTCGCACGGCAATCCCCCGACAACATCCCAACCCCACCACGCCCCCTTTCCTCGACCTCATCTTGCGCTGCTCTACACATGTTGTTGTTGTTGTGCCGTAGTCAAGGAGGGGGGGGGGGGGAACTGGGAAATATCTATAGCAATGCGTGTATTTTGTTATTGGTATTTTGCTGCCTGCCCTCGGCTCCTTAACCCGCCATTGCTGGCAGTTAACCCCACCACAGGCACCCGCCGGTATGCGAATGTACTAGGGTGAGCCAGGGTGTGTGTGTGCATGTGCCTGAGTATGCATGTGTGTGTAAGAGTATTTTGTGTGTTGTGTGTTAGTTACAAATTGAATTTAACGTATTTACTTTAAACGTCTCGAAGCGCCGTTTTCCACTGAACACTCGAAGAGGCCGCGTTTGCCTGCATATTTAATATGCATTTTGTGGGCGTTGTGAGGCGTGGCAGGGGCATGGTGGCATGTAGTAAAGAGGATGAGGACGAGCCCCGCACTCAGCGAAAGAGCCAAGCAAAGACTCTTATGTGATTTACTTCAACTTCTCGCAGCACGTAGTACACGAGAATGGAGGAGGAGGACAAGCAGAAGGAGGACGAGGAGGAGGAGCAGGCAGAAGGAGTGGGAAGCAGAGGAAGGGGGACAGTAATGGATGCGAATTTTGTGGAGGGGAGCGAGAGAAACAAGTTACACGCACGAGAGTGTGAGGATGTAAGTGTAAAGCAGCTTAGCGCTTAAATCATGATTACCAAAGCAGTCGATGGGGGAAGCAGCACCAGCACCAGCAGCAGGAGGGGGAGGGGGAGGTGGAGAGCCTGGCAGGCGGAGCAAGCGCCGCATGAGTTTCTCCAGTAGTAATTAGGAGATACATATTTGCCGGAGCTGCGGCGTACGTGCAACCAGCCAACGAGCCGCAGGAGCAGCGGCAGCAACAACAGCAGCAGCAGCGAGCAACCACCAGCAACAGCTATAAATACTGGCAAAATTGCAGCCGGGTATCAACGCCATGGGGTCCAAATCGGAGCAGAAAGAGAGTTGTTGTGGGGGGAGGGAAGGGAGCAGTATAAGTCGAAGTTTTAGCTGGAGCTGATGCTGCGGTCTGCTGCGAACTGGAGTCAACAAGCGGAGACGCCAACAATTTGCTATTACTTATCTGGGGTTATTGTTGTGCGTGATGCTCTTCCTCTGCTGTTTGTTGTTGCTGTTGTTGCTGTTGTTGCTGTTTCATGTGCATTTGTTTATGCTGTTGGCGTGCCAATAACCCACTGTGCCAGGCAGCAAAGAGTGAGGGAGAGGGAAAGAGAGAGAGAGAGACAGGGGAACGATTCTTGCAAAACTGGAGCAAGTCAGACCAAGCAGGAAGGAAGAAAGGCAGGAAGGCTGCTCTGCCCCTACTCCCACTGGAATGTCACATTTCTCCGTGAGCTATCAACAATAACAACAAGCAGAGCTACAACAACAACAGCAACAACGATAACGGCAATAACAACAACTGTTGAAATACACGTATTTCCGCTTTTATATTTTAATTTCCCAATGCTTTATGCGCTGTCATCGACATGCGAATTCATCAAAGTCAAAGCGAGGCCCAGCGATAAACGAATTTTAAAATGTCAAAAGGTTGACGCCACGCCCACACCCACACCCACGCCCACGCCCATAACATACGCAATCACATGGTCTAGCCTAGCCAGGCATTCTATGGAACTTGCGCAACTGTCTTGTCTTTAAGCTATAGCTGTCCCATGCAATACCCAATAAATTGTTACAGTTCTAGCTATTTGTTGTTGTTGTAGTTGTTTATTGTTGTTGCTAGAACTATATTTAACACATATCTTTATATAGAAATACAGTGTAATACTTCTGTTCAATTTCCAGCATTTAAAGCATTCTGCTTTAGCCTTTTTCCTTTGTATTTCCAGCGAAATCTGTTTATTGCCAAGCATAATTGTCTTTAAATGCACGTTTCCCAGAATTCAAACTAAGTAAACAGTTAATCGCACACTTCACATTCTGGCAGGGTATACGATATGCGATTCCCGTGCTCTGCCAGCAGATAATAACAACTTATGATTTCCACAAAAATCCAAGCGAGTTTTCCATGCCAACAAATATTAATATGCAAATCTACCCCCGCCGCACTTCATCTCTTTCCCCCACCCCCGTTCTGCTCTCTCAGACTTGCTCTCTCTCTCTCACTTTCTCTCTTTCCGTTTCTCCTGCTTCTTGTATCTGTCTCTTTCTGCCGTGAAATACATTTTGCAACTTGCATTATTCATTCACTCAACTTGCAAATTGCAACTCGAAAATATTTTCATTACATTAACGTTGCGAATGGTTCTTTATACCTCGCACCCCGCAGCAGGGTATAATGTGCTAGCTAGATATTATGATATTGGAGATATTATGATTGTATTATATTAGATATGATTACTTATGTGTTTCAAGGTTAAGAGCATGGTTTGCCTTCTTATACATCAGTCTTTTCAAACTGTCTTGTGCGTCTGTCTTTGCACTTGTGAACTTCTGCACTTAATGACATTTTAATATATATATATTATATAGATATAATTGACATTATAAAATGAAGACTACGTACAGTAAAGTTTAGTACCTTAACATAGCAAGGAAAGAGGGTTATACAGATACTATAGAACTGATATTCATCTCAATGCAGTTCGACACAAAACTAATCAGATCTGCATCAGCAATTTGTCATCTATCCCACCCCAAGGCAGAGCTTTATTGGCACAAGTATCTTATCATATCTCATCTTAACTAAAGCTGCTTCACCTGCGTGTCTGTAGGGTATCATTCTCCTCTCCTCCCTTCCCCTCACCACTCCCACCCAGCTTACCCACGTCTTTTCCACTTTTATTTTTTTGTACGTTGATATTTTCTGTTGTATTTTCTTTTTTGTTCATTATTTTGTATTTCCATGTAAAAACTAATTTTGCTTGGATTCGGTTGCAGAGCGCGTAAGTTGGGGCAACTTAAATGCAATTACCGGAGAGTTAATTAAAATGGCAGCTGCAGAAACGGAATTGCAAATGGTGCTGCTAAATGCAGGCAAAGGTCGAGAATGTGAGCACATAACAATATATATGAAAAAAAGAAGAGAACAGAACAAAAACGATAACGAAAACGCGATACGAGACGAGAAGAAACATTCAACATGCGCCAAGTCAAAGGTCAGATGTGAGTTTGGCAATTTGCTGAGAATCTAAAGCGCACAAATATGCAGCTTATTGCAAAGGAGACAGAGAGTGACAGCCAAAGGGGAGGTAGGGATAAGAGAAGCAGAGAGGGAGGTGGGGGTAACCGTCGCACGGAGTTCGCTTTATGCGCACAACGAGCTAAATTAAAAGCATTAAGCTCGAGATTATATCAATATTAGCGACACATAATTGTCTGATTAAGTTGATGCTGGGCCGCACACACACACATACACACGCACATACACACCAAGGCACACGCGCTGGCTTCCCCCTTCCCCCTGTCTGGCTGGCAGTAAATGTCTGCGGCAGGCTTTGCGTGACGATGCGCCGGCAACGTGTCGTATGCGTAATGTAATTGCCAGCTTTTCGATTTGCCTGTTGAACAGCAGACAAGGTAGACGCCGGTAGGTGGTGCCCTATAGTGTAAGTACGATATGGACAGACAGACGGATAGACGGACAGACAGCCTGGCAGACGGACAGACAAAATGACAGTCAGTCTGGCAAGGATTTGCCCTGTAAGTCGGCGCATGCTGGCAATTAGCACGTGGCTACTGCTCGTGCCAGGCCACAACGCAGTTGCAAGGCAGATGACAAGAAGCCTGAAGGTGAGTCTGTGTGGGAGGATACATTTATAGCTGCATGTGTGTGTGGGTGTCAGAGTGACATGAGTGGGAATCCATCTTGAATTGGACAGCAAAACTTAAGAAACCGAATAGGTCGAAACGGTCGCAGTTAACTGATTAGCTAAGTGAAAGTGGGAGTACAAGTATGTATGTATGTGTGTGTGTACTGTGTGTATGTGTGTGTGTGCAGAAGTGTAAATCCATCTCGATATGTATTTGGAATTGAACGAGAAAACTTCATTAACTGAATAGGTCGAATGGGTTGCAGGCAAACTGATTTGTTCACACACACACACACTTAGGCACACGCACACACACACACACACACAGGAAGGCACACAGACCAACACACACTGTGAGGCACACATGCTCGCAGGCAAAACGCAGTATCTATGAACATAATGAGTATGTCGCCTCAATTATAACTTCAAACATTTGCCTAGTCTAATGGACAAGCCCGTCGCAGACTTGCGCACATAATTGAAAGCAATTTTGCAACGAGCCAAAGGAGAAAAGCAAAGGAGAGAGTGAGAGGGAGAGTGGGAGTATAACAAAAAAAATGTGAGGCAAATAATAAGTTAACGTTTTAAGCGGCTTGCCAGTCTTGGCTTGCCTCGCCTTGCCAGCCAGTCCCAACGCGACCTTGTCCTTTGCCAGCAGGCAAAAATGGGAAATTACTCGCTGTGCGACGCGGCCTCATTACAATTTAATGCGCTTTGTTTCGACTCCCTCCCCCTCCTTCCTGCCCTACCCCCTCGACTTTCCCCTGTCCCCTCCTGCGCTCACGCATTACCGGCTTAGTCAAGATTTAAATTAAATTACTTAAAATGACATGTTCAAACTCGCACGCTGCCGCCCCTGGCCCACCCCAAGCTACCCACACATCGCACGTCTGCTTACTCGCCTCCTGCTTCTGGGTTAATTAAAATGCCAAGCAAGCTGACACCATATCCTCATTTCCATCGTGGATTAGAAGGCAACTCATCGATTGGCCTTGAAAGCGACGCGTCGCATCCATCTGTCCGCCTCACGCGGCGTATGAGTAATCTTTCAGTTGTTCTTTTTGTGGCGCCCACCACTGTTTGCCTTTTATTGGCCCCAGACGAAGACGGAGACGGTGACGGAGACGGGGACCGAGTTCAGTGACAGAGCATAAGCCTGGGCCAGCGCTTTATTGTCGCACTGCACTTCGTTGCGGCTCTAACTGCCTCATGAAAACCTAACAAAGTGGCAAGCCCGCTTCCCCTCTCTATCTCTCTCTCTCTCTTTCGCACCTGCTCAATTGCCCGCCTGACTGTCTGTCGAGGCACTCGCACAGGGTAATTTATGCATGGCATAAAGAACCGTTGCACTTGGCAGCCATTGGCAAATGTAATCAGAGCCAGCATCGCCCCTTCCTCCCTAACTGCCAGCTGTGCCTTGCAGCTGCAGGTCAAATGTTAAGCATTCATCACGTTGTCTGCCAGGGACAGAGAGATAGAGACACCCACAGAGAAAGAGACAGAGAGAGAGAGCGACGGAAAGATGTGCGCACTCTCTATGTGCGGTGAAATAAATCGCAATTTGTATTGTAATTGAAAGCTCATTGCGTATCTGCAACTGTATCTACGACTGTATCTGCAACTATAACTGTAGCTAACTTCATAAACGTATCTCTCGTTCACTCCCCTGTCTCCTTCTCATTCCCTCTGGCTCTATCTCTATCTTTATCTACATCTGCATCAGCCATAAGTTTCTGGCCAAGTTATTACTCGAACTGTGCATTAATTAAGCTGAGCATTGACTGTACTTGGCACTCAGTTCGACCTGGCAACTGCTTTTAATAACCCAATGGTAGAGTGCGCTCAACTGGGGCTCCTTGGACCAAATGGGAAAGAGTAGAGAGAGAGAAGTAATGAAAATTGTATGCTTTATGAGGGCAACAGATAGAAAAATCATATTCGTTTTCAATGACAGCAATAAACAAGTAACGAAAGCTCCATTCGAGTGTGTTCAATCCAACTTTTCGCTTTGACAACGTTTTGTAAAGACCAAAGGTAAAAAAATAAGGATAGTAAAGATTTGTTTATTAAATTTTCATATTTATATATTTTAATTAAAGCCAGCAGTTGTATAAATAAATAATAAATAATATGTAAAGTTATATTACATTATGTTAAGTATTATATTATTAAGTGTGACTTTAATCCACTCACTATCGTAAGTTCATTAAATTAACGATAACACTGTCGATATCCCTATCGATAGAATAGTGTTGAATAACTCTATAAGAGCGGTTAAGCGTCACTCTCGTTAAAGAGAGCCAAGAAAACTTATTTAATTTATTTATTTATTTAAAGTCGACTATATTAGTCGACTATTTAACAATCACAATTAAAATTAAAATTTTAATAATTAAAAAATTTATAATTAAATTTAGGCAAATTTTATTTTTACATTTCAATTAATTCAAATTTAAACTGGGGTAAGAAAAAATTAATTGATGCAGCATTTGCTGCCAGGGATTGAGGAAAACTCAGAAAACCTCAATCAGATCAGGAAAGTTAGGTATTAGTAGAGTTAAAGAATATTTAAAATTAAACGGCTAGGAATTTAAATAAACTAAATGAAAAAACATTAAAGGATTGTTTCCACAAATAATAGTAAATAAACAGTATTATTTTATTGGTAGACGGAAAACTTTATAGAAACTTTACAGTTACTAGGATCGTGGTGTGCAAAGGGACAGAAGGACAGATTGGCATGGCACAATTGACGTTTGCTAAAGACCGAGAACATATATGGAAAAAATGGTATATTTATATATAAATACATATAATACATATAAATATATGTAGAAAATATACGCAACCCCTTTTTCTCTCTGATGCATATACGTGTATGTATTTGCTCTTTGCGCTGCTGAGCTTTATACCAAGAGAGACTTAGTTTGCAATGGGATATATTGATAATACGCATACGTTTAAATATAGCCAGCTCATCAGATCAATCATGTATCATGGCATTAATATATCTGCTCTATAGAGCTGCCGATCAACTGTTGAAACAGAAGTATTTGCCTCCGTTTCACCGCAAAAAAGAAATTGAATTTCAACTTGTTGACTGACAACACATATTGGAATCTTTTGCCAGAGCTTTATGGTTGACTGTCCAAACCATTCGGCCGTGGCTAATTAGGGCACTCGCGGAAAGGCGCATATTGTTATTGCTTGCCATAAAGCAGAAGCATAATTTGCATTTTCCAGCGGACTTCATAAAAGTCACAATGGACTCGCGTGGGCGTTAATTGTCTTGCATTGACAGCTTCCCTCTCTCTGCGTGTGTTTGTTTGTGTTCGAGCTGTTGTGTGTGTGTGTACTGACAGCAAATTAAGCAGTTTTAATTACAATCAGACTGCGTACAAAGGGGCATTAACAACAAGCTCTTTGGCCCGCGAATCGACTTAATAAACGTGTTGCACATGCAACACAAAAGTAGCGCGTGTAAGCCGCAGCCAGATAAACACGCTCTGCCTTTTAGTGAGTTAACACACAGTCCAGTGCATTGGTGTGTGTATGTTGACAATGCAGTGTTGTAAAAGTCATAACTTAGTGCTGTGAAGCCGAAAGATATTCCTTGATATGCTACACTATCAAGAAATATCTGTGTTAAGCATGTCCAGACTCTCATGCTACATTTAACGCAAAATATAAAGAGCAAGGGTAGCTAACAGTCGAGCATGGCTTCATAGTGGACATTAAATTTAATATGCATTATATATAAGCTTCAAAAATTCAAAAATAAATATAAAATAAAAATATAAAAAGGTTGTCTAGGCACTACAGTATTGCAAGTTTTATTCAATTACTTCGCCCCCTCTATAAGCACTAAATTTCAGTAACTTTAAATTAATAATGAACAGTCCGTCAATAAAGTTTGTATGCAAAGATGTTAAATTTGAATTGGAACAAAATATAATACAACATTGCATTCCTTGGCATCAAATAGTTGTATGTACCCTATGAAATCATTGAAGCTGTTAGATTTGAAAGTGTATACTTTAGTTCAAATACTTCTTTCACACCACCTAGGGTATCTCTCACTCGCCCACAGTACACACAGCAACAAACTCTACGCTTTTAAATAGATTTATTGCAATATTTCGATTTAAACTTTAATTCCAATATCCGACCAGTGAGCGTGGCCATCGGCGCTTGCATTAATGGAAAACTGCAGCTCATAAGGGAAACTTCTCCTTCTGCTGCGGCTGCTGCTACTGCTGCTGCTGACTGCGCTGCCGACGCTGCACGCGCTGCGCTGTTGCAAGTTTTCAATCAATTTTTAATGAAATCAAAAATAGCAATTGATTTATTTAGCTGACATGAAAATGCATTAAAGCGGCAAACAGAGCACGGCAAATGTGTTTACATTGCACGAGGGCATAACCTGAACAAAGGCTGCTAAATTTCATTTGCCCCTAACATAGCACCCTCCTGCCCCGCCCCCCGTTCAGCAATACGCCTGTCAGCCCCGCCCGCCCGCCTGTCAGGCAATTAGGGACTCATCCACATTGGCCACATCAATTTAATGGGCCCAGAGCAATCCAAGAGCCATTTGCCAGCACCATTAAAAGCCACTGGAAACACACATTAAAGCGATTACAGATAAAGTTGTATCCGAGTTATAGCCGACATAGCTGCGTGCAATCCCTGCAACAATCGGTGGCAACAATGTACAATCAATTAAATTGGCATTTGTGCGGCGCATTTGCAATTAAATCTACACCAAATAAACACCAGAAAACCACAAAAAAAATATAGCCCCAAATACACTTAGATGAACGTGAAGTGGAACAAAAACTACCCGCGCAAGCAACGATAAGATCGCAGTGAAGTTTTAATACCCTGCACGACGTACATAAAACTATTATTTGATTGCCAGTTAACGGAACTTAATGAGCTACAACTTAAGCAAACAGATTATAAGAAAACTGCCCAACCATATCATTATAGTAGTTCATCAGTCATTAATTAGTATGTTCTTTACAAGTTATTTTCATGGCCATAAATGTGTTTTGTTCGTTTAGCTTTTAAGAAATCATTAAAATGACAGCACTAATTGCTTGCGCCTCCCATCAGCATAATGGCCCACAGTGAATGCGTCAATCGCAACAGATCCAACTAATGAATGAATGAAAGATCATTCCGTATTGCGATAATAAACAAACAAACGCATTGATGCCCCGCCAGCTTGATTTATTATTCAAGTTTGAGTGATCCCAAATCGATGCCATTTTGTAAAACGTTTTGGGTATTCTAAAATTATGAACACATATAGAAAAGTACCATAAAATCTACGCAAGTTGCAAAGCATAATCAAGAGAACAGTAAGAGTAATAGAGGACTTAAAGTACAACGTAGAAGCATTTCTGTTACGAGCACCTGCCCCACTTGACTTATGCAGCTTGCTTAAATATGCAACTTCTACAATGCAACTCAAATATTTGGAAATACTTTATCTGTTTGGAAGTTAGAAAAACGCTTTTACATTTCTGGCAAACTCACATTATTTATGCTGCAAGAGGTTACCTATCAAATATCATAATCCTGCCCACTGCAATCTGCGAGATTTGCAAGTTTGCTCCATCAGAAGGCAAAGTTCTACAACACGGCTCAAACACTCCGCCTTAAGCTCTTTATTATAGTTCTTTGTTTCAATTAGCTAATGCCAGGCTTGGACTCCCATCTGCCACCTGCCACCTGCCACCTGCTACCTGCCTCCTTCTGCCACTGCTACAAACATTTATTCAGTTAGACACCTGGAGACCACATTGTAATATGGAATTCAAATTGAATGTGCTGCAACTGACCTGCAGAAGTTTCCCTTGACGAAGAAGGCCAGGCGAGGACAGTTGGCAAAAGAGAATTGGGAGAGAGAGAGAGATGCCAAGGGCAACAGGACTTGGAGTAGGAGTGGGAGTGGGAGTGGTGCTGCGTTTGGTATCCTTCTTCTCCCTTTCCATCTTCCGTTTGGCAGTCGGTATCCATGGCAACGTGTTCATTGCTCATTGGCCATTCAATGTACTAACTTAATTTTGCTTACACTCGACAACCACGTTCACATCCGTGTCCACGTTCCACGTTCCATGTCCACGTCCATGTCCGTGTCCTTTGGCCAGCAGCAGGAGCTGGCCTGGATTCCGTTTCAGCTGCAGCCGCACCTTTTATTTGGTTCTGTTGCTCGTTCTGGTTTTGGATTGTGGTTCCGCTTTGGCTTAGTCGTGTTTTGCCTCTCACCCACGCCATACCCTGTTCCGTCTTCCCTTCCTCTTTCCCCCCTTCCTCTCCTTCTCCACATCCATCGCCGCTTTCGCTTTACACTTCTTGTGCGTTCTTTTGCCTTGCTGCTGCTTCAGGTGGCAGCACACAAAACACGCACACACACACACACTCAACTTGATATTGCACAGCACAAAAAGTTGCCACAGTAAGACAGAAAATGAAAGAGGGGAAAGGGGATACAAAGGGGAAGAAGCAGCAAGGAAGGCAGCTGCAAATTTGTCGTAAATATTAAAATTTTTCATACGTTTATGCAAATTTACTTTTGACAACTTTACTTCCTGTCGCCGACGTCGTCACCGGCGTCGCAGTGTCCTCATTGTCCTCGGCAGCCTCGGCTGCCTCAGCAGTTGCCTACTCAGAGCTCGCCTTCTCCTTCTGCTCCTTCTCCGCCCCCGCTTCTGCTCCGGCCTCGTTGTTGGTCTTCCTGCGGCAGCGTCGGCTTCCGTAATGAGGCAGCCCTTGCAGGTGCCTTGACGGGTTTCCACAGCGCTGTTTAAACACTTATGAGTTGGCGACTGTATGTGTGTGTGTGTGTCTGTGTCTGTGTTTGTGAGTGTGCATGTGTGTCTAGGAGCAGCGCAGCGGGGGCAGGGCATGCAGCTTTATATGGGAATTTATTAAGTTGAAATTACATTACAAATAATTTTCATATTATTGTAATGCAAGCAGACAGATATTTACACTCATGCCATGCACACACACACACACGTATACTTACTACATATTTGCCTATGTACACACACGCACACACGCACAGGCATCCATGCTGGAGGCGTGTCACGGGCGTTTCGTAATAGCCGTGTAATATTTATGTAAATATGTAACTGTTGCCTGCCTGCCATGTCTTGTGTGCCCTATACTTCCCCTCCCTCCGCTCGACACCCTCTCGTGCGTTCTGTCTAGCATCATCTGACGTCTGTCAGTCAAAGTCGCTTTGCCACTTGCTTATTTATTCATTTGCATGAAATGTTTTCGTAAAGATTTTGATTTCATTGCATGTAGAGAAAGGAGTGTGTGCGTGCAGAAGGTTGCTAGACTAGCAGATACCCTGTAGAGAAACTTCAGAAGGACACGCGTTAAATGTATATTGGAAAGCAAAGAGTTAAAAAACTGCAGCATACTTCTAGGCTGTCCGTAAATTAAATAGATTAAATAGACAATTAAATAGACAATACAAATAATTAACAATACATAATAAATTTTTAAACTATATTGAAATTATATACAATGTAAACCTATATACTTCACTTTCAGCCGGACTAAAGGGTATTTCAAGCAGAAAATGTTTAAATCTAAAGTAATGTACTTCACAAACATTCGGTTACTTGTTAAGTTCTTTGAATAGAACTAACAAACATAGTATACCTCTAACATATAAAGAAAGAGAGAGAGAGAAAGGAAATTAAAGATGTAATAAGAGAGCACAAAAGAGAACAAAAGAAACATGGAAAACGGTACAAACAGCAAGCTTGCTCCTGCAATGCAATCAGTTGGCAGCTGCAATTAAAAACTTTAAGTTACGTCAGCAGATTGTTGCTGGACGACAACTCCTCCTCTTCCTCTCACTCTTCCCTTCCCCCCTTTTCTTCCCCTCCCCCTCTTGTAGCCGCAGTTATGTGGGGGAGATTTGCAATGAATTTATTGCAGTTATTCATTTTGAATTTCATTGTCGCCGAACACAAATTAATTAGCCTCGTTATAAGCAGCTGCGGCTTACGTCGAATATTTATTGACCTCTTTAATTGTATTTTAAATGCGACTGGGGATAAACATCATTTCCGACCATCGAAATATGTAATCAGCGAATTGCTGGGAGACTTGCTGACAATTTAATACCCTCTTTGAAGTGGTTAAGTAGACGCTGAAAGACTTTTCTTAGTCTCGCTAAAGAGTATAAAGTTACTTATAAATTTGATTCAAAGATATTTAGTAATATATCTGCTAAGTGAGAAGATAAGTATATCGATAGATTCTTAATCGAAATGCAATACTAGGAATAAGGCAGTTGCACTACTGCAAATCTGGAATCATGTGATTACTTTGTGTGAAAAACTAACCAACATTTTAATTAGGACGTGAATAATAGCGTTATCAAGCTCAAAGCAGAAAGACAATCGTAGCTGTCATAATAGGAAATATGATTAAGGTACTGCCAGGGGCAGATTCACATACTCACACTCACACGCACACACGTACGCTATACCCTACAGATACTGCCTGCAATATTCGTGCTCAAAAAATGCCACTGAAAATCCTTCGGGCTTTACTGCTTTTGTTGTTGCTCTTGTTGTTGTTGCAGCTTTTAAAATGTGCAGCACGCTGCAACAATGGTGGCACAAAGCGCTGGCTACACCGACGCCTATGATTACGGACACGTCCACGCCCGAAGTGTGGGCGTACGCAGTTTTGCATTGTGTAAAGAGATTTCGCTACCCGCTCTCCCTTTCTCTGTCTCTCCCGTTGCACTTTTCGTTGTGTGTATTGGTTTTGTTCTGCCTGTGTGTATGTGTGTGTGTGTGTGAGTGTTTGTTTGTGTACACTGCTGACACTGTTAAGGCAGCCGGACAAGTGTTGCATACAAAATGCTGCACAGCAACTGCGGGCAGCGCACCAAAAGAAGCCCCTACAGCTGCCGCTGGCCAGGCGCATTCAGATATTGCATTGTTATAACGAAGCTTGCCTTGGCATTTAATACACGTAGCCTTCCCTATTAACTACCTTCCTTTGACTATTTACCCTCCCACGGCTCCCTCTCTTCCTGCTGCTGCAGCTGCTGTTGCACTGTGCAACATTTGAGCAGCTTTGCCGAATTGCCTTAGACCTGTGAAATGCCTGTGGCACGCCCCAAGGTGTTGCAAGCTGGTCGCCTGGTTTTTATCCAGCATATGCAGCAGGACGAGCGCACAATTAGTTAGCTTATGGCTTTGCCAGAAGCCAACAAAACACAATCGAAATTGCTTTCGGGCAACGACACAAAATGTTGCATACTTTTCGGCAGCACCAAGAAAATCCGCCTTCATTCCCGTACGTTATTGAAGTTTTTGTGTGCGAATTTGATTGAAATGGGATGAGTCCTGGGCCGACAAAGCATCAGAAGGTGAGTGCGATAGTACCGATAGTATTAATTAACCATCGCAAGCACAAGAAGCTTTTCATTTATGCTGCCGAAACAAGTAAAAGGAATTAAAGTAAAGCAGGAATAAATTAACATTAAATTGCAAATCATATTATTTTACTAGAAATACTGCACAATGATTTCTCATCAAATTTAAACGATATTTAATGGTGAGCCGATAGTAACAGCACCACAATCGATAACTGTCTCTTTCCGCTACTGCACACTATATTTTAAGAACTCGCTCAATATTCAGGATTCGTTGCGGCAAATTTATTTCCCGAATATTTACTTTAATTATCAGTTTCTCTCCTGCACTCTATGGCTGCCCTGTGCATACCAAGTAGAGGGGTAAGGCAGAAGGGAGGCGCGGGGGAGCAATACTTCGAAGTGTCCATAAATACCCGTATTTACTATCACAGGTTCATCATCAATCATTGCGAATGGATGCGGCATGTGAGAAGAGTCCCTTTTTGTTAGGGGTTTGTATGGGCAGGGGATGTCACCCACTCCAGCTATGCAGATAAGCACTGTGAAGAAAGGCATGGGGAGGGGGGTTCGGCAGTGATGCGAGTGAGGTAAAGAGGAGGCATCGCAGCTTATGCATTAGCTTCGCCTGCCACAAAAATTACTTGCCACGCGAGAAGTGAAATTATTAAAAAGCAAAAAAATAATGAGAATTACACACACACACTCACACACAGGCAAACACATGCGCAAGCCTGCCACAAATGGGGCGAGAACAGAATTGTGCACTTATATTGAATTTTAAGCTATGCGAGGATAAGCCTGAGCACCGAGGGGCGAGAGGGAGTGGCAAGACGGATGAAACGCAGCCATCGCCCGTCGACTAACACGCCAAATCATCATCCTCCTCCAGCACGGAGTCAGGGTCGAAGTTGGATCCCTTCTTAGCTGGATGTCTGCCAGCGACACGCTTCTTGGCTATTAGCTCTTCACCTTGTCAGCGTGTAGAAGACTCTCTCTCTCTCTCTCTCTCTGTGTATGTGTGTGTGTGTGTGCTTGTGCGTTTATTTGCCAACATGTGGCAAAATTATTTCCGCTCAAAAATCCACTTGCTGCGCGCATCTTTCTTATTTTTGGCTTTTTGTTTCAAGTAAATTGAAAAAGTGCGCTTAAAGTAAATCACAGAATGGCAGATTGTATACAGATTTGAGTCGGCTTTATGCCTGCTGCTTACAATGAAGAGCTACCCAGCATAACACAGTAAAAAAAAAGTAAGAGTGATGCATTCTAGGCTGCTCGACTGTTTTATACCCGCCAGAATTACTTCTATGTAAATGCCATGTCTAGCGTATTTTGTATTGCATACTTGGAGGTGCCGCCTTTGATATCTGTACGCTCACCTAAGTTATATTTTAAATAACTTATATGATAACAATCCGTTTGCAAACAAAAGTGAACAACTTGATTTGGACAATATTATTTGTTATGTTTATGCTTTAAGAACCAACATTATTTTTGATTACGCCTACAATTGGACTTTTTCGGTTTACGAAGGTAGAAGAGGGAGTGGCTGAATTGTAAAACTTACTTTATCTGCCTGCATTCATTTTGTTGTTGCTAAATTTGGTTGTGCCAGCTCTTAAATTCTCTAAGATGAAGACGGTAAACAAATATATATAATATTTTATACATATATCGTATACGGACGGGCGTCTCTTCTACCTTTTACCTGTTATATACATTTTCAGCTGGCAAACAGTGATAATACCCGTCTACTCTATTAATGGCGGGTATAAAAAACCCACACCCACAACAAAAACAGCTACAACAAGCGACATCAACAGCAAAAAGGGCAACAAAAGTGGCTGCTGCTGTTGCTGTTGCTGTCAGATTGTCGCAGGAATTGAATAAAGTTTTTGCTTTGAAAATGCTCCCATTCCCCCAGCCGTTCTCTCTCTCTCTCTCTCGCTCTCTCTCTATCGTGTCTCTGTGTGTATGTGTATGAGGGTGGGGAAGTATTAGTGGGGCTGTGTGGGCGCACCTGTTGACTGATCAGACGCAGCTTCAGTCCACAATGTGTCCACTGTGGACAGTCACCAACTGTGCTGTCTATGTCCAGCTGTGGCTGGTCTACTTCCTGGTAAATCCTATCCTGTCACGCCCCCACTCTACATCTCCCTCCTAACTGACACCTTACCACGCTTTACCACCTTTTTCTTTTCCATGCTAATCAGCTAAAATAAAAAATTTCAAACAAAGAGATTGCAGTCAAGTTTATCCTCAACGTCAAGACGTCTGCGAGGGCGGGAGTCGTCTTTACGTGTGTCTGTGTGTCTCTGTGTGACTCTCTGTGTGTGCGTGTGTGCTTGCGTGTAGACTTTATTATTAAACAGCACTTAAGCCACAGGCCATCTACCCGTCGGCAGACGCAAGCTCCAAATCCCAGAGACTGTGGCGCGTGTATTTAATTAGGGGTATAAGTGTTCCCAGTCTGTCTCTGACTGTTCCCAGTATTATTTCCCCTCTGCAGTTGCGCTACGATCGGCTCTCTTAGTTTCTACAATTATTTTGTGATTTTATTTCCCTATTATAGTGAAATCTTTATAATTTTTTAGTGTAGGTAACTTTAAGAAAACTTTAAACTTTTTCAAATTTAAATTATTATCGATTTCCTTACATTTTTAGTTTATTGAAATCACATTTAACATATGGTGTAACTGCTAAGTAAACCACGTTATTTTAACAATATAACATTAAATTATTTCTGTGCCCCATAGATATAATTATTTTATTTCGATTGACACGTAAGAGTGCTTTCCAAGTCGACTTGTGTGCGTGTGTGTGGCAACTGAAAACACTTGATTACCCCTCTTTGGGAACACTTGTATTTCCCCTCCCACACTGTTCCCACCTGCATTGAATCGTGTGGTCCCCTCTTGAATGCCTTGCATGTGGTCTCGCTTCCAATCACAAGGTATTCGCAATCGCAGCAGAGTGTAAACTGTAAACACCTTCAAGGAGACACAGGGAAAACTATTCGATTTGTGGCGTCCTCATCATCATTGAGGAGGGCGAATAACAATTGTCTTATCTGGCGCCTTATCAAACAGGTTTTTCTTTTCATATTAATCATTTGGGCACTTGGGAAAAACCTTTGCACAGCTAACTTTCCGGCAATAATCCGCAGAGTTGGCCGTGTTATCTCTGGCATTCCCTGTTTATTCGTCACTTTGGGACAACAAAGACTAATTCGAATATGAACTTATTGCGCCATAGATTATTTGTGGTTTGCGTGGGGGTTATTATTGTTTATAGGCAGAGCAAAAGAGTATCTATGAACACATGGTACACCTGATATAATCTGAGATATATCAGGAATTTATTATAAAGACATTCGATTCTGTTATCTTTTTGCTATGCAGTTTGGTTCTAGGGTATTTATGCTTTGCGAAATATATTGAAATATGTTTTTTTCGCTTTACTGTTCTTCTTTCTGCTAGCTCACTCTCTTTTCCCTCCTCTACTCCCTCTCTCATTGTATGTTTATTTATAAAATTTTGCGGCTACGCAACATTCAAAGTGCATTAGACAAGCGATGCGTAATTGAATTTGTTTTAATACCCTATAGCACCTATGGTGGGTATACAAGCCAACCATTGAAAAGCTCAATAAATGTATAAAGAAATTAATAATAAATAAAGATTTCGTCCTTATGGTATCGATAGTCTCGATAGCTGTACTCGCTGTCTATCGATAGTATCTATAACTACAAAAATATTGTAGTTGTTAATTTTATGATTTCACTGAGAGTTTCTCGTAATCGCGCATACCCCAGAGTTTCCAGCACTTATGACAATGGTCACATTAATTGTCGCATTATAATTGAATAATTTGGCATTTAAATTGCGCCAACCAAATGCAACCATCCACGACCGCCGAAACAAAGGCGCCAAATCTGTAGAGTAACCACAAACGCGCTCGATTTCATGAGCTTTTGTAGGATTAAGTTCAAATATAGTTAAGATTCGCACTTTAAAAGTTTTCCCCGTCAATAATTAAAACACAATATTTTCTTGGTTATATAATGCATTTATTTAGACTTTTCGTTAATAAAGAAGGTTAAGAAGATACAATATACATTGTGTTTATAGATTATATAACATATAAATGTGTGTATATATATGTATAAGTTTGTATAATACTTTTTTTTTTTAAGATAGTTTGTTGATATATGCCGATTGTGGGGCATTTATAGTAAATGCTAGAACGCCTAGTAAATGCTGATTTAGCTTTAATCAGAGCCCCGTCCCGAGCGCCTGGCAAAGTGATCCCATGGACGAGGTCCGTCGAAGCGATCCCATGGACGAGGTCCGTCGAAGCGATCCCATGGACGAGGGTCCGTCGATGGTGTTCATGGTGAGGACCGTGATGGTGTTCATGGTGGGGACCGTGATGAGGTCCGTGATGAGGTCCGTGATGTGCTCCGTGATGGGGTCCGTGATGTGGGCCGTCTCCATGATTGTCCTTTCCTTTGCCATGTTCTCCATGTTTGCCATGCTTTTCATGCTTTCCGTGCTTGCCATGTTTTCCGTGCTTTCCGTGCTTTCCATGCTTTCCATGCTTGCCCTGCTTTCCTTGCTTGCCATGCTTGCCGTGATTACCGTGCTTAGATTGAGAACGGGAGCGCGAAGCAGAGCGTGAACTGGAGCTAGAGCTGGAACTGGAGCTGGAACGACTTACTGAACGCTCGGCAGATTTGCCAGGCTGGCAGTGAGAACGGGAACGCGAGCGGCTACGACGACAATCAGGTGGTGCGAATGCTGGTGGGCCATGATGAGGACCGTGATGAGGACCGTGATGAGGTCCATGACGAGGTCCATGATGACCATGATGGCGACCAGGAGGACCACCGTGGTATGGGCCATGATGAGGTCCATGACGGTGCTCCTTTTGCTTCTCGCTCGCTGAGCTGGAACTGGAACTGGAGCTGGAACTGGTGCTTGAGTTCGAGCTAGAACTAGAACTGGAACTGGAGCTCGAGCTCGAGGAAGATCGTCTCAATCGACGGTCATGGTGCGCACCTTTGTGGCCATGTCCGTGTCCGTGTCGGTGCTGGTGACCGTGTCGGCCGAGTCCGCCGTGATGTCCACCACCTCGAGCTCGTGAAACTGAACGTGATCTAGTTTTGGATGAGTTTCCCCTGCATGCCGTGCTCGTCTCCAGGCCCCACGGCAGGCCGCCGTTCCGAAAAAAACTGCGAGCTTTCCCACATCGGCCATGGGCAGTCACCAAAGCCGCGCGACACGAATGGATGTGGTCCAAACGGGTGTGGTCCGAAGTGGTGCGGACCAAAGTGATGCGGACCATGGGGACCATGACCGTGTCGGTGACCATGTCCGTGACCATGTCCGTGACCATGACGGTGACCAGGTCCATGACCATGACCATGACCATGGCGACGCCAGGGGCCATGCGAACGACTCCTTGAACGTGACCTGGAGCGGTCCCGACGTCCATGGTGATGACCATGTGGTCCACCCCATGGAAGACCACAGCCATAGAAGCGGCCAAAGTGCGCCTCCGAGTCGGAGCTGGAGCTGCTCGATGAGCTGGACGAGCTGGAACTCGATGAGCTCGAGGAGCTCGATGAGCTTGAACTCACGCTACTGGAACGAGAGCGTCCAGCCTGTTCCTGCTGCTCCTGCTGGTCCTGTTGCTCCGTCTCCTGCTGCTGCCCCTTCTCTCCCTTCTTCTGCTTCTTGGCCTGCTTCTTAGCCTGCTTCTTGGCCTTCTTCTTCTGCTTCTTCTTCTCCTTCTCATCACACTTCTTCGCCTTGGTCTGCTCCTTGGCCTGCTCCTCGGCCAGCTGCTCCATTGCCAACTGCAGCATTCGCTGTGCCTTCGCCGCCTTCTTCATTGCCTTCTTAATGAGCTTGCCTGACTTCAGCTTCTTCAGCTGCTTCGAGCACTCAGCCTGAGCCCTCGGCTGCTCCTCACCGATACAAACAATATCGACGTCGTCCATCTCAACCTGCGCATCCTGCAGCGCCTCTCCTAAACGGTTCGATACCTCAGCCATGTTGACCCACTCAGACAATAATAACAATGACAATTAAAACAAAATAATATTGTAATTTCAATTCGCTGTATGATTCTGTCTCTCTCTCTCTAAGGAAGTGACTGCTGATATATCGCTCTCTCTCTCTATCTCTTGCTGTCTCTCTCTCTTGGTTTGCTACAAAGCCTCAAGCCCTGAACTGATGATAGTCGCTTGCCGGCCGGCACTTTTTATACGCGCCGCGCAACGTTTGTAAACGTATGACGCCGACGCCAACGCTGACTGCGATGTTGCGGCTACGTCGACGCTGACGCCTTCCACTGGCACCAAAACAAAGAAATAGAGAGACTAAGATATAGAGAGAGGGATCGAACGTGAGCGAGAGCGGCGAAGAGCGGGCAACGGGACGTATGATAAAGCTTGACTGAGCGATTAAATTGCGGCGCAAGAGAGCGAAAAGCTGATAAAAATAGCTCACTGACTTAGTGGTGTGCGTGGTGTGTAAACAAGCTCTGATGTGCATGTATGTACACGTATGTTCATGTATGTACATGCCTCTACACACGTACCTCTTATTTATTGTATATATCTGCAAGTTTCGCATTCTGGTGAAATACGAAATAGACTTTGTCCAGGAAAACAACCCCAAATAACATGACGTAACGTGCGAAATAGTTCCCTTATTAGTTATGAAATCTTTTTAAAACGCAAATCCAGAAATATTTCCCCAACTTATGAAATACTCACTTAAGCTTACAACTTTGGCTTGAAAGAAAAGTTACCTGAAAAATAATACGTTTGGATCTGATCTCAAGATCAAAAAAGATCGAGACATTGGCATAACATCATTGCATTATCATTCATATAGACATCAATTTCAGATCAACATAATGCTACGCAGTCCAAGTTCTTGAACTGCTCCTGCACTCGTCTATCTTCAATTATGTTTTGCATATATTGTATCAGATCTATACATATGTATGTATGTAGTTAGCTGATCGACAACAGACTCCACAGCTTCAGGTTAAAAGCTATTCATGCCCTTGTCGATCGAGTTTCTACTTGTATCAATCATGTGTACCTATGTATGTATGTGCATTACATTATCATTTACATATATAGCCCACCCAACTTTGCACACATAGTTACATAGTCGATCTATTGATCGTACATCACATCGTTGATTCACATTTATTGAATTCACTTGAAACTACGCACATATATTTTTATTATTTGTTTATATTTTGATCCAATTTCTTTCTCAATATCTTCAAATTCAACTTTTACTACTTCAAATTGCCGTTCAACTCGAATCATCCCGATTACATGCTACAATTCAATGACTATTAAATTGATCTTCATTGATCGATTCATCTATTCACAATATTGATCTCTAAATAAAGACATACTATATAATATATAATTATGACTGCAGATCATCATCCTTATTAAAAGCACATATTTTTAATATTCAACAAAACAGTCCATTTTTATATCATACATGTTAAACGAGTAATATTTTATATACTTCCAAAAACCCCATAAATATCCACATTGTATACTTCTGTTTTTTTATTCATTTATTCTTTAATTTCACAAAGACCGATAAGCATAAAATAATTACTTTCAATCAACATATTTTATTTCAGTTCAGTCAAAAGCATTTTTATTGTTTCACCATGATATTCAATTATTTCATATCATATCAATTAAAACTCCCCTAAAAAATATATATGCATAGTATCTGTGTTATCACAACCTAGGAAAGGATTCACAGTCATATGATCATATGATCATTTCAAAACACAAAAAATACGTTTTTGTTTATCTTTTATTTCCATTTCTATTTATTTTTAATTTCTTTATAGATAATCATAATATAAGTTTGGAATATATCAATCCCAAACTGGTTCACAAGTTTCTCCAATAAGCTGTAAAGGTTCAATAACTTTTTGATATAACGATTCATTTATTCATCATAACACATTGATTAAATAGATTTTTCATATATCCATACATCAAGATGTATGTATTTTTGTAACACTTTTTCGATCTCAACAATCAATTCAGGGGCACCTTTCTATATGTACTTAGACAAATTAACATCAAAGAAATCATATCACATATTGATCATTCATATTATAATTTTTGATCATTCATATTATAATTTTGATCATTAAATTTATTTTCATATAAATTACTTTGAATGTATTTTATTAATGCACGATAGGGGTATGTACATAAATATATGCATATACAATACGATGTATGTATTTCTGTAACACTTTTTCGATCTCAACAATCGATTCAGGGGCAATTTTGTATATGTATTTAGATACAAATTAACATCAGATAAATCATATCACATATTGATTAAATTGATCATTCACATACTCGTACATAAAATTGAATGTATTTCATTAATGCACAATAGAGGTATGTACATATATGTATGTACATATATGTATATACATAACGATGTATGTATGTCTGTAACACTTTTTCGATCTCAAGAATCGATTTAGGGGCAATTATTTTCTGTTACGAGTTGATTTTCAGAGATAAATCATATCACAATTTGATCGTATAGAGAGCATTCATACACATTTATACTATATCGTATAAATTTATTTCATTAATTCACTATTGAGGTATCTATTGGTTATATACATATTAATATATGTATTTCTGCAACACTTTTATGATCTGTTCGATCGATTCAGGGGAAACTTTTTTTGTATAGATCATTCATATACATTATATTGAATGTATTTTATTAGAACTTAGATTTCATAAGACTCATGGGTGCACTTGGTTCAACATCAACTGAATGATAAGACACTGGCGCGACTTGTCCAAGATTATATATAAGTATAGATTGTGTATGTGTGTATGCATGTGCGTATGTATGTATTGAGGCACTTGTATATGGGTATGAACTGGTTTATTTTTTCATTTGAGTAACTGGTTGGTTGAGTCACAATGTGAGGGGTCAAGGGCTAAGGATCAGGCACATAAAACACATGTGCTTATATGCATGTATATATCAAATATATATTTCTCATATATATTTTAATTTGTATTATACTGATTATGCAACCACTGCGCACTTGTTTTACTCAGGCCACAAAAAAAATCAAACTGAAATTGTTACTATTTTTTTTTTTTTCTACTGTCGGAACAGACGCGTTCGCCTCGTCCCAGCTGGCGTTGCTAAATGAAATACCCCCGTAGCGAACGTGGTCCCAAAAGCTTTGCCATAAGCTGGCGGCACCGAAATGTGACAGCCAGAGAGACAGAAAGAGAGAAACAGAGACTGTAAAACCGAAAAAGAGCGAGAGTGCGAGCGAGCGACTCGCCAAAAGATTGTGCGAGGCGAACCCGAAGAGTTGCGCAGCAAAGAGCAAACATCTTTAGGTTTATCAAAGACATGTGTGTACATATATTTATATACATATATATAATATATACATTATACAGTTAGGTATTCAGTAACTAACTGTTCAGTTGTTCATATGCCGCACATGAGCCTTAGATCGGGCAACTTGTCTGGGGGGCTGCAATAGCGTCGCCAGCCGTGCCAATGCCGGAATCCTCCCATCCGAGCTTGAATGCGCTTGGCGCAGGCGGCAGCCTCAACCAGATTCTCATCGAGGAGGTCTGTAAGGGCAGATCAAGGCATTAGGTATATATTGTAATGATATAGCATATCTTAGCAACCCACCTTCGCACTTGACATTGCAGCCGCCACCGCGTCTATCCTCCTGGCAAAAACGACTATTGATCTGAAACAACCCGTAGTTGCGTGATCCATTCGGATTGGTGGTCACCTTACTTGTCTCCAAGTTGCTCTCTTGCTTCAGCAGGCAGATCCCTAAGATGTGGTAAGCATATGGTGTAGATAGATAGCTTGGGATAGCAGAAGCTTTGCTTACAATTCGAGAGCAGACTGCGCTCGAAGCTGTACTGCGGCTGCAGCAGTTTGCGCGCCAGCTCGCAGCGCATGTAGTGCTTCCCTAGCGCCAGTCCCACATAGCAGAGCAGCAGTGCGATTCCCTTTGTTCTCATCTTGCGACTGCCCGAACGCAGCTTAGGCTTGAGCTTGAACTTGGACTGTTTGCTGAGATTTTACCCAGATCGGCCCCAACTGCCGCTGCGACAGCTGATGCCCGTTGGCTGATAAGCTGCATTTGCGTTGTTGTGGCTTCCGCGAATACGTAGAACATCTAGACTGATATAGATATATGTATATACATACATACATATATGTACATACATATAGTAATATTTAGATTGTATGTGTAGCAAATCAACAAAGTCGGTTTCGTTGACCAACCCCAAACAACTCCAAAAGAAACAATTATTTTCAATTTATGCATGGCAATTAAAATCGCATTCAAATGCTATATACTATAGACAACCGATTGGTGGGATTTTCCAATCTTATTCTAGTTTCAACAAAAGAGAAATTCAAATATTGAATAGTTTGATAGCTAAGAGCACACGTAATGGAAAGTATAAAGATATAAAGCGAGAAAGTATAGTTGAAGAACAGCATTTAGAAGATTCATATTTCATTCTTGACACCCAGTGCCCCTTTCAGCTAATACCTTGTCCATACATACGATACAGACATACATACATGCCTACATATATGTTGAATATTTTCATGAAAAATAATCAAAAAAATCAGTTCCGCCAATTTAGCTTTTTTTCTGTATTATCTGCCAGCTGCTTGGACTGCAATTCACTGCTAACTTAAAACGAAAACGCGCAAAAGTATGCAATGGGATACACACGAACCAAAATGAATGTCAGCACAATTAATCTTTTCTTATAAAATTCTTGCGCGCCCAAACGGGCTGAGTTAATAGATATCAAGGGCACAAAGGGGTAATTGGATTGCCCCGTATGACTTAATAAATTAATATCTATATTAGTTTTATATTGTTTAATTTTGATCCTATTACAAATTCTAGCATGTTTACACTAATGCACATTGCACGAATTCGTCTCTGTCGCATAAACCGAAGCTATTTCTTTTTTCAAGATTTAATGAAGTGCTAATATAAAAACGTAGTATAAGTAAATCCCAAATGATACGCAACTCTTCTCCACACAAAGTACATGAACTTGTTTTATTCATTCTTATTTCCAAATCGAATCAAATTTAAATACTTAAGTCATAAGATAAATGTCCTCAACACGTACACAGTATAAACATATGTACGTGTACATACATGTATGTTTGTATCTATATATTTTATATGCATTTCTGTTTCTTTTATATTCCCTTTTTTATTTGTATATATATCGTTGCAATCTTCATTAACTATTTTTTGAAAATTTCTCAAGCTATTGTAAATATTTTTATAGACTTATTTCAAATATAAATATGTATGTAAGGATGTTTGTAAATCTATATATATATATATTATGGTATTTGTATATATATTTAAATATATATGTTTGTTTACTTTTTAATTGCATTACAATTAAATATATATTGGCAGAAGCGAGCAATTGGTTTTCATTAACTTATTATTCACTGTAATCTTCGTTTATAATCTGAAGATCATCTTTGAAACTTTATACAACGCATAATAGGACAATGTCATCTTCCTACTGTCTGTCAACATCTTGACATCAACTTCACTATATTTCGATTTTCAATTTTTAAGTTAAGTAACATTTTGTTGTTGTTGCTGTTGTCATTAGGTTTGTTTGAGGCAATGTTGTTCATTTGGACCACAGACTAAAATACATAATAATGCGACTAACTTAGAACTAATAAACATTATAAAAACTCTTCTCAAACGCCATATCGATCTTCATAAATAATATAGTATAATATTATTCATCCAAATAGTTTCTTTACGTTATACTTCCTTTCTTTTTTTTCATTATTTTTGTATGTAAATGTATGGTATTTCACAATTAGCCCAGAGTTACAAACGTAAAATTTATTTAACCATAATTTAAAAAAAAAAAACAAGTTTTTTTTTGTTATAATTAACTAAACAATTTGGATAGATTAATGTTGAAAGAGTTTTCTTTTCGACTTGCTGCCATACACATGTCTTTTCTTCTACATTCCGTTTTCATCTGTGTGTCTTTGTGTTGTCGATCTTTATCGGTTCTGCATGCCCTCTACAAAAAACAAATGCATCTATCTGCTGATATGTCAGTTCAGTTCTTTGATTGATTTTTCTAGACCATCATCTTCGTTGTTGTTCTTTTGTGTTAGTTTCATTGACGGTTTTCTTTTATTTTTTGTTGGTAATTCACGCTGCAACGCTTTCAAATGCAATTAATGATAAAAACTCAACAAAGTAAATGAATCAATAAAACAAAAACGCAACCTTAAACTGAAAATGTGTAAAAACCAAAAATATGCTGAACGGGAACCACGTTTTTCTAGTCTAATGGAACGATGATGATGGTGGTGGTGGTGTCTAGTAGATGCGCTCGTAGAACAACAGATACGCCTGCGCTTTGAGTGCCGCTGCTTCGCTAACCTCCTGAACCCGTGAATCGGACACATAATACCATTTGCCCGGCGGTGCCTGCACGTGGGCCGCCTCCTCTTCGGCAGCATTTAATGCCTGATCTCCTGAAGCAGCGCCTGCCTCTTCATCGGCAGCGATGCCCTTCTGCGCATCCGTTGATGTCTCATCGGATGTGGTTGTATTGCTGCTTGTCGAATCGGTGTAATCATCGCTATCGTCCATGGCTTTCATGCGCATCTCACGCGCTTTCTCTGCCTTGGCCATCAGCTCGTCGAGTTTCTTCACCTGCTCATCGTCCTGATCGACCTCTGCCTTGCTGCCGTGCGGCAGAAATTTCCAGCGATTATCATCGGGCGTCACCTTGGGACGAACCTTTACATAAGCTGTGTAATGGCCACCATACAGTCCACCTGTATGCACCACAACGCCATATAGCGCGTACAGCAGCTTCTTCTGCTTGCGATCGATGTTGGGTAAATTCTTGACCTTGGAACCGCAGAAAGGAGCCACATCCAGCATGGTTGAATAGCTAACCTGCTGTGCCAGCTTGCGGAAAATGCTGCGCGGTCCTAGTTGGAATCTCTTTAGATGCAATATCAACACGGCCGGCGGACTGGACACGAGCAACTGCTTTGTGGCATTTGTATTTACTGACTTGGCCTGCGGATCGCTGCCGTTGATGAGACGCGTACAGTTCTCACAACCGACTTTATTCTGACCAGTCATTAGCTCGACTGCAGTGAAATTGTTGAGGCACGATTGTACCGAACATTCACCCACCTCGCACTGATAGCGTGGCGCAATGGTGGTACTCCAATCCGAATAGCTTTGAGTACGCACACGCTTGGAGCGACCGTTGGCCTTGGCCTGTTCGCGCAGTTTTAGTTGATCCATCTGCTGCTGCAGCTGATCTATTTGTCCCGACGATATCTGACGTATTAAAGTAGCGCCCGCTTTGCTCAGTCCCTTGTTGACCAAGCTGGCGGATGCGCTTCCCTCCACTGCATCAGTTCCATTTGTGACCGCCTCGCCAGCATTGTTGGCAGCAATGTTGTTATTGTTGTTAGTGCTACTGCAACTGTTGGCGTTGTTGGCGGACGCAATACTTGTGCCATTGCTGGTGCTGGCGCTTAATGTGGCAGGTGCAGGACTGGTGGCTATGCCCGAGTCTGTGACCAATCAGAAAGAGAGAGAAAGAAAGAATGAGACAACATTGCAACAATAATAAACCTTTCGCTCGGTGTTTCTACCTCCTCACAACTTACCATTCTCATCCTCCTCCAGTGAGTCCTTGTCCATGTGATCATGCGTACCGTTACGCTTCTCGCCCAGCGGCTGCGCATTGCCATTGCTGTCCGTGTAGAATTTAACGGTTGCCAAACCACCTGCCGTGTCCTCGACCAGATTATCCTCCACATCGGCATCCGAATGCTCCGATGTGTTCGTACTAAATGAATCAACACGCGGTCCCTCGCCCCACGACGTCGAGCGCGTCTTTTTCGCCAATGCCATCGGTATCCACCGATGGCAACTGCACCGGAGTCTGGCCATCACCGCTGCCAGGCTCATGATCAGTGTCGCCATCGCCACCGCCACCTTCGACAGGGCTGCTGCCCGCCTCATCGTTGACATTAAATTTCAGAGAAAACTTCTGCGCCTGCTTGGTGCGCTGATGTTTTGCCGCACGCTTGGCCTTACGTTCACGCTCCTTGTCCTTTTTCACCTGTGCTTTCGTTGGTCCCACTGTATCAGGTCCTTCGGTGTGCAGATAGAACGGTGTCGACGAGAAGGGCACATCCATGTCGCTGTTCGTAAACTTGGCGTTGATGCTGGTGCCGCTGCTGGTGTTGCTGTTCATGGCAGAGGATGGCGAGTGTTCGGGACTATTACGACGACGCTGAGGTGGCTGCGGTTTTTCCACCGCAACAGGAAGTGACATGTCCAAAAAGTTCTCATGCCGAGAAGAGGTATTAGAGCATACCTGGCAAGTAAGTGTGGACACAAGGAAACCGCGAAATACTTGATCAGGTCGCAGAATACGTTCGGACGCTTGATTTCCATACATTTTACACTTCTGGCGCATCTCATCGGACACGCTGTTACTGTCCTTGTATCCCAGATTCTGTAAAATGACGAGCTGATAGCGCTTCAAGTCCTCCGAGCGTACGCTCTCCAGCAACTGGCGCAGTAGCTCATGCGCATCATGCTGATCGCCGCCCGTAAATTGTGGACACTTGGTGCACAGTTTCTCAAACAGTTTGCTTGGCGTAAAGACACCGCCGCCACACTGCAGCTCCTCTAGGGCATTGGCCAGTGCGGCAGTAAGACTGCCCCATGACGAGAGTGTGCCCTTAATCATCGGCAGCTCGATGTCGCCCTTGTCTTTAAAGTTGAATGTGCCACCAGGCAGCACAAATCTAGAAGAAGGGGGTGAAATGTGAGAGAGGACAGATAGAATAGATATAAATGATATATACTTACTGTTCGCCCGGCTCGGACAACTCCTTGAGCACGTCGAGCAGGAACGGCGTCTGCGCCAGGCACTGCATGACGGCGTTAAAGAAACATGTATTACCCAAATTGGCCAGACCACGCACACGTGGCAAACGGTCCAGATCTGAGGAGGCGCTTGGTGATTGAGGAATCTGTGCTCCGGACGTTGATGCTGCCGTTGACGGGGCCGTTTGAATGTCGACAGGATTATCGAACACACGCTTGGCGCCGCCCGGCGTCGGCAGTGCTGGCTGTGCTGGTGGCAGCGGTATAACCACATTGCTACTAGTACTATCATTGGCAGTGCCTGTTTGTGTTAGCTGTTGGCCGCCGGTAAGATTCACAATGGCTTTGAGATGCTCCAGCCCTGCCTTTAGCTTATACTCAATATCGCTAAGCGATGGGAGCCCCGCAGGGTGCTCTCTACATTGGTTGGCGGTTTCTGTGCCAAACGCTTTACCAGCTCAACGCACTCAAATAGATTCTTGCGCGAACTGGGATTAACTTCGTAGTCACAGTTATAGCACCAGATCTTAAAGGAACGCGTATTCAACGCCAAAGCATGACAGTCCGAGCGAGGTGTCTAAGACCCAGAGAGAGAGAGAGAGAGAAAGTGATTAGCTGCGCCAAAGAAGAATAGACAATTCCCCCTTCTGCTCACCTGATGATGTTGCAGTGCATGTTGATTGCGTGCCCGTCCGCACAGCTGTGAGCCGCACTTGAGGCACAGCCACAGCGTATTGTCTACCTCACGTTCAGCTGAATCGCCGCCGTTGGCACCAGCCAATGTCTGGCATTTGGAACACTCGAACAGCAATCCCGTCGACTTGAGACTGCGACGCAATTGCGCTGTATCCACCGCCTTCTTGATATGCTGACAAATGGTTGCACCACTTGCCGCACCATGGGCGTGTCCATTCAGCAACGCCTCCTCGCCCGAGTCCGTCGAACTGGAGCCATCGTTGGCGTCTGTCTGACGCTTCTTAACCATGCCGCCGCTGTAGCTTGTTGTTCTCGCTCAACTGACCCAGCGGCTGTCTGGGCTCCCGTTTCTTGCCACACGCTGAAAAAAATTTTACAAACGAAGTTAAGAATTGATTAATTTGTCAACCATATGAGGGTTTCATTCAACTCCTTTCGCTCTAATTTGTTTACACAATTATTTCACATACATGATTGAGTCAGAGGGGGTTCGAATATTGCTCAACTTGCTGTTGTTGTTTCTATATTCAAATTTGGTGCTGGACTCTCCATTGAACACTTCTCTTAATGGAATTTTTACTAGTTGCTGTTCCTCTTCTGCTGCTGTTGTTGGTGATGCCGTTGCGTTGTTAGAACTGTGTGTGTAACTAACTCGCCTTTGTCTACATTCTCGCTGACTGATTAAAGATTGTGATATAGATTGAAAGGCTTATTTTTTCATTTCTAACAAACTGTCATTGATTTTGACATCGATTTGAGTTGTGCCACAGTGAACACCCCGAACAGAAGAACTCTTCACAGCTCAATTTAAATATACTCTAAAGAGAGTTGTACACTTTTCTGTTCTCTTTAGGCCAAATGACAATTGCGATTCTCTGCACCTTTCAGTTGTGTCTGGAAAACGCACAAAAAGTTTAAATAATTGAGATAAACAGGCCGAACAAACACACACATAGTACATAGTAAAATTAGCTATGAGAGTGTGTTCGATCTTCGGCACTTTGAAGACACTTTAGTTATGTTGTGTTTTGTTTTTGTTGCTTTGCGCTCGACTGGAAATTTGACTTGTTTTTGGACAGCTGGGAGTGGTGGGGGAAGGTTTTTGCTGTCAATGACAGCTAAATTCGAATTTATTTATTTAATTTTATATAGTTTTAGGTCAAATTTTTGACACACGTTCATTGACAACAACGTTGCCGTTTGAGGTTACGTTTAAGTTCATGTGCTGCCATATTGGGTAGCAGCAGCGGAGCAGAGCAGCAGCATTGTTGTTTGTGTCTCGTCTTTGTGTTCGTGATACGTGTTGTTGTTGTCTGACGACTGCTGAGCCACGCAACAATGCAGCTGCCCATGAACACAAAGTACGGTGAGCACACAGAGCTCTGAAAACACGGTGGGATACTCAACCCAATTTTTGACAATATATACAAAATGCACGCACACACAAGCACTTGAACGCACAAGTAGACAGAGTAACTTGCACAGGCAGGTAGGCAGGCGGATAGTCGAGTCAGGATAAGCATTTAATAGAATGTTTCTGATTTTTGGTATTGCTTTCTGCTGTCTTTCTGTCCTTCAGGTTGTTACACAGAATTTTTGCACACTCATTGTCAGGTAGCGTACACGATTTTTGTTAAATTACCTTGAATTAGATATTGCAATATACGTTGAACATTAAGTATTCCGTGTTTATAGATTTTACGCCACTTCGCATATAAAAGACAAATAAAAAACGTGAGCTTAAATTGCGTTCGCATTCGCATTGAATATGTAAAATAAAACGCATCGAAATTACGATAAATCGATACAGTCACTACCATGCAACAATGTTAATATCGATGTTGACAATACGCACATCACTAAGCATCGAACATTCGATGCTTAGTGCGTACATCCTTGACTATCGATTCAATTGTGGTGGTCGGACAATGGCTGGGAAAGCCATTCGTCAAAATACAACTCTGTTTAAATTGGCGCGTATTTAAATGACAAATGATTCATTCCCATTACTGATTCAACCATTCAAATCATCGTCAGCACGCAGACTAATTCCACAAAGAAATTAAATAAAAACACACAAAAGTCCGCAATAGCTAGGAAAGCCATTCGTCAAAACACAACTCTGTTTAAATTGGCGCGCATTTAAATGACAAATGTTTCATTCTCATTACTGATTCAGTCATTCAAATCATCGGAAGCACGCAGACTAATTCCACAAAGAAATAAAATAAAAAAACACAAAAGTCAGCAGTGCTGGGGGACAACCAGTTTGCAGAGAAGTAAATAAAAGAAGAATAAAAAGCTGATTATGCATATTGAGCACTCATTTCGGCGAAGTGCCTTGCCTTGAACACTTTCTTTCCCTATCTTCCGAATCACACCGATTTGCTGAGATTAAACAGTACCTGCAATTCATTTGCCATGGACCCAATTACACAGAACATCGTTGTCCAATTGTCACATTAAAATATGATTCTTTTCTTTAGTTCTCGTATATAAAAAGCAATTGCAAGTGTGGGGAATATCAGAATTTATAGCTTTATTCACGTTTATTTCAAATTACCTTGTGTTTGGCCTTTTGCTAATGTCCTGAAACGTAGATGCAGATGTCTTAGCCAGTAGCAATTTAATACGCACTTAATCATCGCATAATAATAGTTTAAACTAATAAGCGAACTTACGAAGCCATTTAATGTTAGTGACTATGGGTAAATTCATCATGTGTGTGGAGCAAACAGCTTTTGATCGTCTTTGTTGAGAAGGTGGGTTATCATTAAAATTGATAGTGTATTGAATTTTTTTTTTTATTTTAAACATATTCATTTCAGTTTATAGTTATCTATAGAATACTAAAAAAACATGTTTCTGTTTGACCTGTGCTGAAACCATTGCTGACAATGTTTAAAAATAACGTTTATAGTTTATTGTAGATTAAATATTCGACGACTTCAGCAGATATACCCAGAAAGGACCATTTATAAAACCATTGGATTGGGTCAGAATAAAATTGATCAAACCCAAATTAAAACCTTGCGAATCTAGCTGATAGTCCGCATGATAATTAAGGTTCGCATTGATAATTGTTACTCGAAGAGTTTATTTTCGATTTCATGTAAGCCAAACATTCGAGTTTAAGTTTTCTCTATTCGTATGTGTATATATAATCATATATGTAGCTTATAGCCTTAAGTTTCGATGAGCAAAATTGACAAAGACTTGTGGCAGTACACCGAATGGTAAGCGGTGTGAGTTGTGAATGGAGTTCGAACGGTACCGTATTGCGGTATGTTTGATTGATTTATTCGTAATATAATAATTTCATATAAACATGCACTATACGCTAGACTGGAAGGAATGATTGCGTTTGAATTTTGGACACACACAAACCTAGACTGTTTCATATAAATATTAAATACATTAAATGTTAAACATAATCACCGAAAACGAAACAGAATTATACGAAACATAACTATACAATGTTAAAAAAGATAATAAAGCTGCGTAAACATTTAGTAATACGATCATAAATTAATGTAAATGTTTAGGTAAGTATATCTATGGGTGTAGTAAGTGTACGTCAGTAAATTATATCTAGTATTGCATACGAGTTGTTGACAGATTACAAATAAAAGTTAACTTAGAAGAGTCATGGGAAATCGTCAAGAATAAGGAATGTCGTGCACATCGACACATCATGAATGTGTCCATATGTCTATCTGTTTGTGTGTGTGTGTGTGTGTGTGTGTGACAACACCTCCATCAACTTCGAGTTGGGCTAAAACTAGCGAATAATATTGCGACTTAATAATAAACAGACTAAACGTAATTTTGGTAGTTTCGCTTAAACTAGTAGCCCGCCCAGAGTTCCCAACGAGTCCCAACGAGTCCCGACGAGTCCCTCCGGGGGCTGCACGAATGCCTATAAATTAGTAAATACACGTGGTCCTCCTTGCGACCTTCTTAAATGCTAGACTGTGCGCCCTGCGGCGCCTACTTAATGATTATGATGTGTTTGTTGGGCTCCACGTCTGTTTGGAATGAGGGGATTAGGGGGTGTTGTGGAAAGTAACTGGGAGAGGGGGCGGGGTACAACAAAATGGGTAGAAAGTCTCAACAACAGACGGGCGAAATTAAAGCTTTGTATGTTTGACCGTGTCCGTCCAGTAGTTTTGTATTGTCATCGCCTCCAAGGAATTGAGAAACGAATCGTTGTCCAGACTGTACATCTCGTCCGAGTTATCCTGCAAAATAAAGAGACGATGGTTAGAGTCAATGTAGATGAGGTGTACGCGGTGCCCGGTGTGGGGGCGGGGAGGGGGGGCAACTGGTCAACGAATCCTTACACTTACTCGCATCGTGCTGTCGTCGATGTAAATACTCGAGTCCGGCTCGCTTAGCGCCTGCGGCTTGTTCACATAGCGGCGTCGGTAGAGCACAATGCCGATTGTGCCCACTGTGCAGCAGATGCCAAAGACAGTGAAGCAGATGGCCGAGATGGCACCGGCGTCCAGGAAATATGTGCGCTAGAAACAAACAGAGAAAATAACTTAGTCAGTCTGACGTTGCAAGCGTTGTTCTGCCTCCCCGCACCTCCCACCTGGATGGCCAATGCCTCGGAGGAAATGTTGCCCTCGTCCGAATTGTAACCCGACACGCTGGGCGTCGCTGCGGCCGATCGGGTCAGCAGGCTTTTAGTGTCGCTGGAGAAGTTGATGTAGCGATTGATGTGCTTGTACTCTGCCGAGAGCACCTTGGACTTGCGCGATCGATGCTCAGTCTCGGCGCGACGCAGCTCGTCCTCCTTGTTGGCGTTCTCCAGCGTGAACGGCGCCTTCTGCAGCTCATCCGACAGCCATTCTGTGTTTATTTTCGGCGTCGAGGGCGTGGCAGCGGTCGCTGTGTGACCCAGACTGCTGTTCGGCGGGCTCGTGCTGGGCGTGGATGTGGATGTAGATGTCGTCGTCGACTCCGCTGTGGCTTTGGCTGTGGATGTCGATGTGGACATGGCCACAGTTGAACTGCTCCGCACCCCGGAATTGTCGCCGTTGCTGCCGCTGCTTGTGACGTTGCTCGCTTTGTTTTCGTTGGTGTTGGGCTTTGTACTGCAAATGTCGCGACAGGATTAGAGGATGCTTCTCATTGGGTCAACTTGATGCACTCACCTTGTGATACGACTGAAATTCGTATAGTTGTTTAGCTGCTCGTTATCTCCCGGGACGGTGGCGAAGTCGGCCGAGCGCTTGAACTCGAACTGATTGTGGGACAATGCCAACTTAGCGTTCGCCTCATTGCCAACCTCGTCGGCATCTGCATCCGCATCTGCATCCACATTGTCTGCTTCGCTCTCGTCTGCAGTGACGTTGTCCTCATCGTCTTCCTCAGCCTCATCGTCGTCAACGTCGGCATCGGTTATCGGCGATTCGACGTCGTCTACATCGACACCCTGTGGCCCAGCATCGTTCATGTACGCAGCCCCAGCCGCGGTGGCCACTGGCGCCGCAGTAGTCTTCAGTGTCAGGTCCATCACATTCCTTTGTGTGCTGGACGTGGCCCACGTCTGGCTGGCCGTGGTCTGGTACAGCTTCGTTGTCTGTTGTCGCTGGCCAGTCTCAGCGTCAACCTGCGTCTGGCCTGCATCCTGATGCAGCATGGACTCCATGCTGATCTCCTGGCTGGGATATGTGTGCACATGTGTGATGGCATTGGGCAGCAAATGCACTACACAAAAAGAGTTACTAAGCGCTGCGAAGAGACTAGTCCGACTCCACTCCACACTTACCACTCAGGAAGGTTATCCAGAACCAGTGCGACCACCAGTAGAAAGTCATGATGCGGCACGTGCTGTGATCTTGAGCCGACTAGGCGGCGCTGCAAGCAAAGAGAGAAGATTTCAAGTGGTTAGCTGGATGTGCTTTCATGTGCTTTTCCTCTCCTCACAAGCATTCTAATTGAAGTAACTAAAAAACAATTATTGCTCATCCGCCGTGTGAGTCACAGCAGCAGCAGCAGCAGCAGCAGTAGCGCACAGCGGGAACTGAGAACTGCGCGATGAAGTCATTGAGTCATCCAAAGTCATTGAACAGTCGTGGAAGTGCTTTACATATGGCTCAAAAAACAAGTTTATCCAGCAGCAAAGGCACCAGCAGCAGGCCAGGCCAGCCCTGGCGAAATCAGCCAATTTTGGGCAGCGCTGAAGGTCGACGGACGAGTCGACGCTGACACTGGACGGCAAATGACACACACAGACAGACATACACCTACAACTCACACAGCTACACATGCACAAGCAACGTCTCCTTTTAGCTCGTTCTCAAAACAAGTATCTCGCGTGCCACCCACGCCTACAACGCCTACACCCACGCCCAGTTAAAACATCGTCGACGGAGCCACCGAAATTAGCATCACCATCTTAGTGGAGCCAGCTGAGAATACACGCCAGTCTAAGTATGCGTATTTCCATCTTGGCATTGTTACAGCTTTTGCACTCGACACGGTCAATGTTGTTTGCCAAGATACCCTGTAAAAGTGTCATATCATCTGATCCGAAGCGCTAGCCAAGCATATTTCTTGAACAGATCATCTAATTTTCAGTTGATTATCAAGCAATTTGAATATCGATAATCGATAGCGATTATCAGTGTTGCTAAGTTCGCAAATTGTTCTCTTTGCTCTGTAAACTATACTTAAAATGTGAACTAATTTGTGAAGTAATTTTTAAATAGTTTTTAGATTTATTTTTATTTTTTATTATTATTTTGCAATATTTTAATTATTTTTTAACCATAATTTGGGATGTTTTTTATTTAGCGAAATAAGCAATAGAATAAGAGTGGTATTCTATTGCGCATTTCGCTTTGCTCTTTGCTTTACTTGCTCAGTCACTCACAGGGTATATTTATGGTCGGCTTGGCCCCTTGGCAATTACTTACATTCTATGGTAATTTGGGAGTTTGTGGGCTCGTGCTAAATGCGATGTTTGTTGTACTCTCTCAGTTATTTGGGTTAATGTGCACAGCGCCGAAAATTGTTTCCAATCGGGAGCCGATAAGACGCGTCGCATGGTGAGTCTGATATCGATAGTATGTGAGTAATTGCCGTGTATCTGTCTGTATTTGTATCTGTATCTGTGACCCACATTGACCTCATTGCGCGCTGCTGCCGCCAGGGAACGAGCTGCTTTGACGTCAATAGGTCGGGTCATGCTTCGGATTTGCCATATGTTATATGCATCAGGTTTATGTATTTACTTAGATAGGTGGCTACTGGCTACGACCGGTTGGACTTGCGACAAAATATTACGTATACGTAAGAGGCACTCGGTACATTTAACATGGCAGCATTATGGGCGACACTTTATGCACAGCACGAGGCGTTAAAGGTCAACTCCACTGCTGCTGCTGCTGTCATCAAATTGTGCGGCAGGCAAATTGAAACAATGCCGTAAAGAATAATAAAAACAATTGTTGCCCAAATTGTTAAGCAGCATAAACAACAACAAACAAACCATAACAAAACAAAACGCTACGGCGACCGCTCACCGTAACGAATGACACCAAACCAAATTAAAGCAGCAACAAAAACAAGCGCGCGCACTCGCTTTGCTCGTTTGCTACGCGAAGAATTCAAAGAAGAGCGCGCAAAAGCGGAACGTGCGCAGCAGCAGAAAAAGAAGAAGAAGGAGATGGCGTAGAAGACTGTAAAATTGGTGCGTCTCTTTGCCATGCTCATTATCACATTGCCGCATCCCTGACTCCGAGAAGATCAACAAAGATCGCAAAGAGGGAGAGAAAGGGGGAGAGGGAGAAGGAGGGGAGTAATAGTTTCTAATGGAAGCGTATATACTCCATATTGGCTCACTTGAAGATCACATGATAAACATAATAACTTTAATGATTAGACTTATTGATTGTTAAGTGATGTGTGCTTCTAATCGCATGAACAGCAACGTGCTATGATGCATCAGCATATAGTTAATAATGCCACTTGTCTATTATATCATTATCTATGCTATCTTATCCATACATTGAGTATAGATATCGATTATCGGCCAGTGTTTATTTTTTTTTTTAAATTTAATTTAAAGTCGACTAAATACAGTCGAAGGAACTAGATACAAAGAATTATTTAAAAACTCAATTTAAAATAATTAAGTTTAATAAAAATTAAGGTAATTAAATTCAAAATTAATTTAATTTGCTTGAGTTCAAGTTAATTTAATTTAATTTAATTTGAATTGAATTAAAATTTGCCCAAAGATTCTTTTATAACGATGTTCTTCGTAAATTCATCAAATAGTGTTGCAAGAAAGGTGCAATATGATTATATTATATATTTAATATGTGTATAATATTTCCAAGAACCTTCATGCCAAATTTGGTATCTCTCGTTCATTAACTTGCTGAGTTTAGCGCGTTCATACAGACAAATTTGGTGTCTCTAGCTCTGATACTTCCTGACATGGCTCAATCGACTCGGCACATAAACTATATGTACTTTGTGTGTCTCGCCACGCCCCCTTCTGGCTGTTAGCAAGCAAAGTTGGCTTAATGAAATCATTGATTTATTAATAGAATCTAGGTCTTTTTTTTTTCAAGTCAATAGAAGGAGGGGGTTGACTTCATGATCCCATTAAGAATGTATTATATGATATATAGTATGCAGTGGCTTGCTTGGGGGCCACATGGCGAGCCAAGTGGGCAAAGGGGTGGGGCCCCAAAGCGGCATATAGCATGCATAGTTTAGTATTGAAGTATAGGTGTCTGAAACGAACTCAAGGCTAAGCTGACGGGTCAGTTGCAGTCCCGTGGGGCAAGTCCAGTGGAAGCCATTTCATAATCGCATTCCTCGCTAAGAGGGGCATGTGGCGAGGGGGTGTGGGGGGGGAGGAGGGTGTGCTGTGGCAAGTAAAGCAAAAGTGAAACAAGGCAAAAACAGATTGCACTTTCGTATGCGAAAGTAAAGTGCACAACATTCAAATGTGGCACAAGTGCAGCTCGGTGTATGTGTGTGTGTGAGTATGTGTGAGTGTGTGCGAGTGTGTGTGTGAGTGTGTGTGGCTAGGTGGGGGCACTGCAATTAAAAAGCAAGTGTAACCTTCAAGAAACAACAAAGCAAACGAGGAAAATTGAAAAGGCGGCGGGCAAAAATGTCTGCAATTAGATGCCGAGGGCGGCCCACTTATTATGCAAATTTCAAGACGGGGCGTGGCACAGCACACACTGACACACACACGCACACACTCGCACACACACAATGTCAGATGCAGTCGTGTGTCGTTTGTCTGTATGGAAAACAACAACAAATGATGGGAAAGTTCACGCTCACTTTCTAATGTCAGCAACGCAGCACGCGATGTCACAGACAAATGAGAGAGGGAGGGAGGAAGAGAGAGAGAAAGAAGGAGAGAGGGAGTGAGTGGGATCTAAAGTGTGTGTGTGTGTGTCTGTGTGTGTGTGTGGCATGCCTGGAGATATGCCTCAATTTCATTTTGGATCACCAACAGGCACAACAACACACCGACACACGAGAAACAAATACACCGAACTATTTAACCAAGAAACACACAAGCATCAACACGTCCGTATTGACAACTGGGAAAATCATCAGAAACATTTTCATTAGTTCTCTCGTCACGCCGTAAATCGGGATAATGGAAAAAGCCGATGAATCTGAGACGCAGTCGCAAACAGTGCGCTGCAGCAAGAAGGATTACGATTTGAAGCTGCGCAAGCTGCGTCTTCTGGTCCACAAGCTGCCAATGGGCGATCAACTGTTGCTCTATCGCAACCATCAGTACATAAAGAGAGTCTGCGAGAACATCTGGCGGAACACACACAAACGCCTCGACTTTCGACTGGTCGAGCAGGAGCTGAGCGGGGAGTCGCTTAGCTACTTCCTCAACATCATGGTCGACAACTTTAAGTATGTTTACTTTACCGCAGAGCGCCTGCAGGAGAATCTCAATGTGCTGGAGCGGGCCGGTGTTAAGGCCTTGAACAACGTTCTGCACTGTGAGCTGCTGATGACGCCCGAACAGCCAGCGAAGCGTCTGCGGGAGAATGGCAGCGGCGATGCTAGCCAGAGTCGCATTGTTGGCATTGCGGCCGTGCTGGGTGGTGCCATGATGCCACAGTGGCCACTGCATGCCCTGCCCAAGATGCTGCGCAATTTGCGCCGGCTCAAGGTGTACTGCGACGTGCAGGTGCACTTCATCGAGCAGTTCTCAATGCTGGAGCTGCTGGTGCTGCATGGAGATGTGGCTCAGTCAGCTCTGACCGGCATCTTGGAGCGCTGCAAGCATCTCAAGCGGCTGTTCATCAAGAGCCAGAAGGTGCCTCCCAATCTGCAGGGCATCGCCAGTTCGCATCATTTGGAGGACATCTCGGTGCCCATGCCGCTCTTCCAGTCGGCACGGGATCAGGTTCTAGCGCTGCCCGAACTGCGTTTGCTGGAGCTGACTGGCGGACGTGGATTTCCCGTGCTCACCATCGAGTGTGTTCGCTTTGTGATAGACCAAAAAGCCCAGGATGTGGAAAGCATTCAGCTCAACTGTCGCTGCTTTGACGGGCCCTACTGGCTACGCGAGACGGGCCTGGGCCGTTGCCCCCGACTGCAGGGATTGGTGTTGAACAACTGTTGCTTCAAGGATCGCGAGATCCCCGAGCTGCATATGCCGCGCGTCGAGAAGTATCTCGTGCTGAGCGGCTGCTCCGACCTCAAGGAGTATCAGCTGCTGGATATCATCAAGCTGTGCCCCAGTCTGACAGAACTCTACCTCATCGACTGCCCACTGCTCACCGGCAAGGTCCTCTACGATATCTATCGCATACGGTGCAGCGAGAAGCTCGAGTATCCTATCAGCATTATTCTCAGTCGCTGCGACTCTCTCAGCAACGAGTATCAGGAGACGGTGAGTGCCAGACAAGTCCACAACTCTCCTTTAACTTCCTCTCTCTCTCTCTCTCTCTCTCTTACTCTCTCTTACTCTCCCTTCTCTCCCTCAGTACGCCGACTATTGGTACTTTAAGTTATCTGTGGTTAAGCTTGACCGTTTAATCGAGGAGAATCGGCCCATCGAAGACGTGCAAATGTTCTTTTACAAGCAGGAGAAGAATCCTGAATAAGTGCACTCAATTCAGTGTTTATATATAGTACGCCCTCTCCCCCCCCTCCTAAGCTGCTCTCACCCCTGATGCATTAGAGATGTATTCCACGATCCAAACAGGAACTGCTGCAGGGGAATCGGAATCAATTGCACACCGCGAGTTCGTTTTATGTTTGTCATATCTGAAGATAGTTATTTCCTGTTCTAGTAAAATTGTATACTATTGTATCATTATATATACCCCGAGACAATTCAATGTGCACACACACACACACACACACACACACACACGCAGAGAGAATAGCTAACCCGTTGCCGATCACGACTCTGCTCTGCCTCCATAGAGAGCTGCGATTTCCCAGCCTCAACAATGCCGGGCAATTGTTACATGTTTCTCTCTCTCTTTCTGTCTCTCTCTCTTTCTGTCTCTCTCTTTTTCCCCTTTACCACTTTCGCCCCGTTTTAGCCGGTTTTGTTTTCGTTTGCGTGTCTCTTTCCTGAGACGAACAGTAACAATTAACTCATTTTAATTTTTGAGTGCAAAGGCTTTTCGCATTTCCAGTGAGATTTCTGTGCTCGCTGCTGTGAGTGGGTGTCGGTCTTGGTCTTGATACTACCTGACACTGGTTGTGCAGGAGGTTGTGGAATGGAAGGAGGGGAGGAGGGGGGCAGTAGACCTGTGCTCGCCCAGACATCTCATTTAGCCAACAAATAACTTGAGACAAAATGTAAATCGAAAGCGGCGGCCCCGAGAACAATGCAAAATGCGAAATGTCGCCAGATTTCACTTCGACAGAGGTCAAAATATGACACTGTACAGTGTGTATACAGATCTGTGGAACCAAGGGAAAATCTGTGGGCGATCATGCGGGCAAAAGTGCTTTTCAGGCTTTCGCTTTTCAACGAGAAAGAACAATTGTCTTGGGTTTAGCGAAGTATTTACATATACATACTATTGTATAATATACCCTCTAGGATATACCCAGTCTGATATACCCTCTAGGATATACCCAGTATAATATATTCTCTATGATATACCCGCAACGATATACCCAGTGTGATAAACTCGCTATCCAAAGTTTCACCTATTCACAGACTAAAAATGTTTGTTATAAACCTTTTAAATACATTAAACGATCGTTCTAGCTTTAGAGTTAGTTTATTCTCAATTTACGTAGGCGCAAATGGATGTGGCCGAATTATAAATAAGTTACTTTATCTGCGTGCAATGATAAGACACCTTGTCAACAAATTTGATAGCTCTAGCTCTTATAGTCTCGGAGATATAGGTGTTCATACGGACGGAACGAAGAACTCACAACTGCTAATGACAGATAAACAAAGTTACTATTAATACTATATAGGATAATATGATAATACGGAATATATGGTATAAGAAGGTACTCATACATACATAACATACTCGTACATAGTAGAAGTATTGCACATGAAACCTTTCGCTTTTCAAACGACGAAAAACAGCCAGAAAAACTACTCGACAAGGTCTGTAAAGGTCTTTTGTTGCCTTTATATGTGTGCGTCAATTATCTGCTCGTCATTGTGCATTGTGCGATTTGGTAACATTAGAAAAAAACGAAACGAATCACGATCTGTAATTGATTTGCGATTCACTTTCTACATATCGCAGTGAGAAAGTGCGCAATTACCCAATACGATACAATATGATATATATGACACTGCGATCTGATCGATAGTGTTGTTAGTTTTATTCAAATATAAGAACAACAGTCGCATCTACATAAATCGAATCGAGATCGTGCCTCTTCTTTATATCACATCGCACTGATCGATCCCTGAGATTGCTTGGCAAATTACAATTTCGAAAAGCGAATTACACGGAGAAGACTGATCATTACAGATTATGACTATGACAGAGATAATTCGATATAATATAATATATATGATACTCCGGACTGATCGATAGTGTTGTTAGTTTTATTCAAATATAAGAACTACAGTCGCATCTGCATTATTCGAATCAGGATCGTGCCTCTTCTTTATATCACATCGCACTGATCGATCACTGAGTTTTCTTGGCATATTACAATTTCGAAAAGCGAATTACACGGAGACTGATCATTACAGAGATAAGAGAGAGAGAGAGAGAGAAGAAGATAAGTGGAAGGCGGAAAGACAGTTCTTCTCGATGCCACTAAATGCCTGCGGAACAGTCCACAAAATCAGTTTCGTCGCTCTGTTGCCTCTGGCGCTGTTCCTTCTTCATGTTCTCCCACTCGGAGAATACCATGGGCTGATAGTTGCCATGCTGATCCAGAGCCATAATTGTGGCTGTCAACTCGACAGTACTGCCGGAGCGCCATCGCAAAGCAGGGACCTTCTTGCGTTGGCTGCGCGTCTGGGCACGCAGTGCCTTTGGTTCCTGCGCTACCAAGTCGCTATCACGTTCAGGACATTGCATCGAAAAGGCTCCCGCGAGTGGACTGAACTCCTGATTGTAGTGGAATTGCATGGTCCCATAGGGCAGGGGCATAGGTGCCGGCAGTATGGAGAAGCCGGCCTTGTGCAGCCTCTCGTGCTCCTCGTACAGATCATTCACAATCGGCAGCAGTGCCTCCGTCAGCGATACACCCTCCTGCTGGATAGCCGACTGCAGCCGCAGCTGTTGATGTGTATTCAGCAGATACAACGGGGATATATCCGCGTCCAGCACCAGTCGGCCGGGTTGCAGTGATTCATTCTCGTCAACCTCCAGCTGCATCAGGCTGTAGCTCTGGAAGCCCGTATTCAAACACTTTCGCTTGAGTGGAGCGGCCCTTTCGCAGTTTAGTGGCATGATCTCGATGCAGTCGCTGTGCGTCTCCTGCTCCTGCTGCGACTGACTCTTGCCGCCGGCGCGGCAGCTCTTTGGCGTGATATGTATAGTTGTTGGCGGACCCATGCCCGGATCGGGCACATGCTGCTCGGGGTTCCTAAAGAAGTCCATGGCATACATCAGGCACGGCATGTCCGGCGTGCTGCTCCGCATGTTGGGCAACACGCCGGCCGGCAGCTCCATGGTCAGGTGGGTGACCCCCGGTATGGCGCGTATGTTCAGCATTTGCGTTGGCTGCGGCACAGTGACGCCCGTGTACATCATCTCGATGGCGGTGCCGTGCTTGTGCATGTGGCTACTCAAGGTGTACCACTGATTGGACGCGCCGGGCCGTGGTCCTTGCTTGGGGGTGTAGCGGGGGGTAGTGGGATGATATGAACACCTCGATGAACACCTAGCTGACTCGGCTTACCTGACGCTCCCTCTTCTCGTGAATCTGTTGACCATTTGTCTTTGGCTTAGCTGCCTTTGGCTTCCGCCAGGCTGACCTCCTTGAGCTTCTTCCAGCAAATTCTGTTTATATTGCCATGGTACATAGGGTAACTCAGCATGGATTGAGGGTGAACCATGAACTTGCTCCATGCGGAAAGTCTGACCCCTGAGCGGTTGTGCTCGTTCTTCGCCGTCTAGTTGCGACTGAGTAGTCGCTCGATATTCTAATTGCTGCTGCTGACCCTGACTCTGACTCAGACCCGCGGTGGCTGTGGTCTGCTGCTGCTGCTGCTGCTGCTGCTGCTGCTGCTGCTGCTGCTGCTGCTGCTTATCCTCTTCGCTGTCCTCGCAATCCTCAACTGTGACAATATTCTCGCCCGTTTTCAGCATCACCAAGTATTTTATCAGCTACTGCTGCCAGCTTGAAACACAAAATAAACTCGAAAGGAGGCAACGCCAGACAGTTGAGGTAACTCGAAAGGCGACGCCTTCTACGACAGCTCTGTAGGAACTTCAAATTTCAATAGAGTTCCCATTTCCCTGTAGCGCGTGTTGCCTTTGAATCAATTTAGGTAAAAGATGTGCATCTTATACACTGCAATATACAACTTGAACGGGCAACAGCCAAGTCTATCTCTTCGTCTGTCTGAACAACTTTATCTCAGATACTAAAAGAGTTGAAGATAGATAGATGTGGTAACAATATGTCTAGTTGTGGCACGCAGATAATGTTTCATATACACTACGATGTTAAAATAGAAGTTGTGAAATAATCAAATCACAGTCGAGCACACTCTATCTAACCTTGCTTAGTAATGAATCTTGAATGTAAGGCGTAGAACAATTCCCAATTCCAATTTAACGATGCATCAGTCTTGCATGTATTTAAATACAGTCTGATATGATGTACAGAAAGAATGTCTCCTCCTTTTACAAGGGTAGAAGAGAAGGGAAGCCAACATATCAGCTTCGTCTTTGCTGCGGAAGCTCAAACGATTCATTTCGTTGCAAATTTCCGGCCCAGGAATACATTATGACTGTCCGATCACATACTCGTACGTGTACGTATGTATACATTGTATGTACATATGTCTGTATACATATATGGTATCTCCGGCTGCATTGAAATCGGTTCGCACATTGCAGTGCATTGCAGCACCCGCTCTGGGCCACTAACAATGGTAACGAGATTTGCATAGGCGACGCATTTCGCAATTGAACTAAGAAACTAACGCAAGTGACGCGTCTTTTCCTATTGTTGTTGCAGTTATAATTGTTGTTATTGTTGTGGTTATGACTGCCCATTGTCTTGGCACGGCAAGTCAAGGATGTGCACCCACCCAGCCCATGGTATATATTGTGTATACTCACAGATAAGCTCCAATCCGAACTGGCACTGCCAGAGAGTGTCTTCTTTGGGGCTTCTTGTCTGCTTGGCCTATTTCTTCAACTGCAAGGACACAAAGAGGGCACTCATTAATATATGTATATATAACATGCATGTAAATAGATTTATAGCTAGGTAAGCTCTTCGAGGTAATGAGGCTAACATCTTCGCTTTGATCTAACTTTTGGACACACTTGGCTGGGTAAGCAGCCAGCGGAGTGGAGTGGAGTGAAGTGGAGTGGAGTCGAGTGGAATGGGCTAGACTCTAGGCCATGGGTTTTGTGAATAATTTAGTGTGCCTTCTGAATTGGTGCGTACCGCACTTGGGGGCGCCTCAGAGCTGCCACATTAAGAAGCCAGCTACCTACAGCAGACAACGTAAAAATCATAAAAGTTAATAGAGTCACAGTCATTAATACACAATCAACAGTTAGATACCCCGTTTCTGCACTAGAATTCATTAAACTGTCAAATTCAGCTTTAAGAAATTGCATTTTATTATAAGGTTTGTATTTTGATGATGTATTTATTCCCGCACAGGAACCTCAATGTTATCATCTGACTTTGTCAATAATTTCTTTTTTTTTTTTTTTTTTTTACATACAAACAGAAAACCGAATATGGCAAAGTCAGGGCCACTTTGAATTGAAGAATACATTTTGCATGGTTTCCCACATCTTCTCTCTCTCTCTTTATTTACGCAAGCCTTATGTACCTGTTCTCGGGTATGAATATCAACAAAATGTTAGTTGTTCTGAGTTTAATATATGCAGAGTCTCGAGTCCAGGCTATAAATATCCCAATGTGTCTCGGCAATGTCGCCATTTAGCCAACACTTGTGCAATTGCAGTGCGGGATCGTATAATTAACTGGTCTGCTCCGTTTATGGCTCTGAGGTTGCCATCTGATTTGCATGTCAAGCAACCCGACCTTAGTGGCCGTCGTAGTAGTAGCAATTGGGTTAGTGCAGCCAGACAAAATGTAAAACGCAATTCGAAGTGAGAAGACAAAATGGGTTGGGCCCAACAAAAACAAAAAAAAATGATACAAAAATTCCATGAGAACTTTTAGGCCGCGCCCCAAAAAAAAAAAAAATGCTGACGACGCGTCTCTCAACAAAGAAGCGTCTTTATGTGGACTTATGGACTTATTTGGCAAGACTTAGTTGACTTTTTGGGCAGCTCAAAGTGTTGAGAAAGTTAGCGGGGGAAAATGAAAACGACAACGACATTAGGGTGACCATTTTTGGCGCTTCTGTTGCGCACTAACGGCGCGTCAACATGCAAATCCCGCTGACGTAGCTTCCACACACACACACACAGTAACATATAAACACACATACATATACATATACACACATACATATATATTCATACACACACACACACACACCGTTTTTGGTGCGTGCTTAGAATTCAAAGGCGCGCTACACCCACAAAGCGTCAGAGTCGACATTCAATGAGGTCGCCCCAATCGAGTTCCGCTGATTGCGCCGACTAGTTGACACACTTTCCGCCGCAGCAGCAGCAGCAGCGCCAACCACATACTGATAAGCTCTCGACGTACTATATGCTACCAATCTTGGGCATATCGTATATAACACAGGTAGCCCAAGCAGCATTATAGCTTGACCCCTTTTCGGGTTCTGCGGCAGAAAAGTGAAATGAGCATTACGCATTGCGCATGGAAAGCACGTTCCGCTGGCGTCTTAACCCGGCATCGTGGAATCGAAGATACATAGTAGAGATTGATGGCAAGCAAGACTGGCCACGACAGCACATCACATCAGTCAAGCAATCCGCACAGAGCCGAGAGCCCGCTTCGACTGACTGACTGACAAATGGAGTCATTAGGCTGCTCAAATGTCATTACCACTTAATAGTTTTGGATCGTTTGCTCATTTTCTCGTTGCTGCTGGCTTGCAAATGATTTTTGCAGTTTCCACAGTTCGTTCAACTTCAGCTTCAATTTTCCTCATCATCATCATCACCATCGACTGCGATTGGTAGCCACTTCCCGGCACACGCCGCATTTGAATGTTCATCCAATGCAAGCGATGATGGTGAGGATCAGATAGATATGATGCTGTCGGCCACACTGATGATGATATGTATTTGACGCGGGCCTCTCCCTGCATTTAACCAATCTCATCTGTCAAAATTTTTAATAACCCTCATTAAGTAGTTAAGCTCAAGCACGGCCGACAACAAGTTGTGCAATTCCGTCGATTGCCGCATTTGCAAACCAAGCAAAACCCGCCCCACTGACCCTCGCAATACCACACCGAGTGGGCTGCCAGATACCTCGACTATACATATATATAGTATATATCTATATACACACACACATAGGAACATGTATATTGTGTATAATCAATGATTATTGGGGTAACTGAGAGCTTGAACTTAGCAAACACACTTTCAAAGCGAAGCTAATTAATATAAAGTTAATATAGAAAATAATTCAGTTTTTATTTGTTAATGTTTACATTAATGAAAATGATCATATACTGATAGGAATTGGAACATATAAAGTAAACTACCAGCTCCTCGAATACTAAAAAGCAATTGCGAACTTAAAGTTGGTTTAATAGATGAAACTGTACAAAGCATAGGACCTTAATAGGAATTAAAAAGTGGAATATTACTGCTCTTCAGCATTGCCTCCATAGAAGAAGAGAGAGCACTCTACACTGTGGACAACTTCTGGTAGTATAGATCGTTATTGTACAGTTCACCATGGTGATTGTGGCTCTAACTGTGCCTATCCACAGTTTGATCAACTTTTACCATATAGAAACAGTCGGTTGAACATTAGAATCCTCGCGTTCCCATCAATTAGAACTGAATAATATTAAAAACATTTGTATAATAAAGATAGGAAAGATCGATGAAGACAAGAGCTTAAAACTTTCAGCCGTCTTGTTTATTGTAATCAATTTTGATCATATTTTAAGTAGGTAACGCTTATCTGTGAAAGTGTATATTTATTACTGACATAAGTATGTACCGTATATAGTTATATAATTACGCATATAAGTATAATAGATATGTATGTACTGGAAGTAGTAGAACAACTGTAGAATGATTCGCATGTTATAGAGACAATCATAAATAATGAATTATATTTCCATCTTCTTTTATATATAACTAGTAACTGGATATATAAACTCTAAATACATCTATCAATAACGACGATTAGCCGTGAGCAGCTCATGCTGTTTTTGACTACAAACCCCGTAGATAGTCCAGATAGATATCTTGATGCACTCAAAGGCAGCAACGCATTCAATTGGGTCTCATATGGTTAGGGTGTTCTCTAAATACAGGTGCGCTTGGCTTGGCTCTGCCTGCTCGTTTGGGCAGGCCGAGTCGAGAGTCGTGAGATTACATGACCTGGCAGCACACACCGAGTGCGCATACATCACGTACGGCGTCAGAACAAAGCCATTGACGTCATATACGGACAGGGCGGGCAGTCGGCAGCGCAGTCAGCAGAGTTCGTCGCAGTCTGGCGTCGAACATGAGACTGAAGGTTACCCAACAGTCGTCATGGCTGCATGGGGCTGATACTTGAGAGGGCAACTCCGACTAAGCTGGAAGCTGCCGTTTGGCTCAGACTGAGGGCAGAGGGCAAAGCTGGCGCCAGTGGCAAATTGTGTGTGTGTGTGTGTGTGAGAAGCGATGGCTGGCCAAGGTGAATGCAAGAACTGCAGTTGGCAGCTGCTTCAATTGTTGCAACTGCTGCTGCAGCAACTTTCATTCATTGACTTGTCTGCTGAGTGCCTTCGTGTGTGTGTCTGTGTGTGTGTGTCAGTGTTATTGATTTGCACGCAAGCCAATTGCCAAGTGAATGAAGACACACACACACACACAGAGAGAGGTACACACATACATGCATATCTGTGTATCATTGCGCAAAAGATAAGCTAATTGGACACGCGGCCATTCATCGCATTCCCATTGGCAGCAGACCCTTTCTTCAAAGTGGCAGGGCGAAAGGAGAGGATGGGGAGTGTTTGGGGGGGGGAGGGAGCACCTGCACATTTCCCTGCAGCGTGCAACATTTTGCACACTTTTACTTTCGGCACTCGTTAATTGCGCTATTTAAGCAGCGGGCGGGCCAACAGTGGACGGACCCCAGCACGGGCCACTTTCCAAAACGTTTTCTCGCCATTGTCCGATTGGTAACAAAAGAAAATTTTGTTAAACATGCTGGAAATCAAATCGGAGACTGAGAGTGACATAATGAGAAGAGATAGCAGAGACAGCAGCCAGTCCAAGCCGTGCATTGCACAACAAGCTACACTTACTGCGCAGCATAATTAATTGTAATTCATTGCAATTAATCGTAATTAAATTGCCTGCCGCCTCTCGTTCGAAGATGCCTAAACAGCTCCACACATGCAACGAGCATCGGCCCAGGCCGGCATCGATGGATACCACATCTCTACATAGTACTTAAAGCATACGTATCTGCACAACAGTGCTGCCAAAATAGCTACAAGAAAGCTAAATATTATATAAACAGCCTAAGCTTGCAATTATTTATTTATGCGCTTCTATCAATTTTCAATGGTATAAGGGATTTTCAATATACATATGTATGCCTTATACAATTAGAACATTCGTAATAATCGAATATATATGTATATTAATATATAAAATATATAGTTAGATTTCTAGTCGAAGCAAAAGAATTCCCATTTCCCTTGAATTGCAAACATTTCCCGTCAAAAGTTGACTGAAAAATAGCGAAATTGGCAGCACAGATGCACACACACATGCACGCACACACACGCATGCATTTGTTGCGGTTCCTGCTTTGCTTTGTGCGCTGCCTGTGGTGCATCTTCCTCTGCAAGTACGGATATTAACACCCTAAGCATTCCAAGCGCTTTGGGGAAGTGCCCGTAATTGCATCCGCGAGATGAGAAACTGCACGAGGGGCCAAATTGCTTTATACCTTATACCATATACCATAATACCATTTGGCATATGCTATATGCAAGTGCCTTTCAGTCAGGTCTCTAAACTCTGTGCATCGATTGAGCCATTGCCATCTCCCAGAGAGGTTTCTTTTAATTGTTTAGATTGACTTATGACGTATTTAGATACAGATGTATTATTTATTGAAATATTAGTTAGTGAACATAATTGCATAGTACATTTTAGATAGTAAAAATAATAAATCAAGTTCAGTTCTGAGATTCTCGCAACACAATAACGGAACAGTCCGACTTGAAAAAGGCTGGACTTATTTGCATTTTCAAGAACTTCATTTACAAATGCTCTGCTACGACACAATTACATCTTTCAAATGCAACTCCTAACTTCAACTGACTGTTCGATTACTTATTCTTGTCAAGTGAAACCCTGATTCTATTGATAGTTGCCAGCAGTGTTGCCCCCCTGTACTATCACGCTGCCACCAGCTTCATTGTTTGCATAGATGTATATATCTTTATACATATATAGTTATCATTATCATTATCTAGTTATTATTTTCCTCCATACAGATATAATTCAAAAACTAAATCAAATTTATTGAAGTATAAAATGTTTAAGGTAACTAAGCAGAACAAGTAATCTGTAAGGCATACTATATTCACACATACGTGTACATACATATATATGTATTATATTCATGCATATGTGCACACATATATTAAATGCATTTTATACATATGTACATCCATATATTATGCACTATTTTATGCATGTATGTAGTCTTATATGAGGTTTACATTCTCTAGCATTCGATTAATGCCTGCGCATGCGTGCGATTCAGTGTAAGTACTCAAAGGGAGGCTGGGCAAATCAGCTGTGGCACCGTGGCTCACCCAAGGTCGCCTCTGTCAGGGAGTCCCTCCCACTTCTTTGTCAGTTTGTCAGTCTATGCGCCACAGCGTGGGTTCAATAACTTACGCTCTTTGTTTACACACGTGCCGTGACTGTGTTCCCATTTCAAATGCCACACCGAATACTTAGTGACTTTATTTACACTGGGCAACAAAGTTGTGGGCCAGAACAAATGGTCGGCCCCATACGCGGTGTGTACATTCACCAACACACACAAACACGCACACACACATTGACATCTAGGCTATATACATACATAGATATGCCTGACTGTATAGAAGAATTCGTAATTGAATTGCGACCGTTCAAATGGAAATGTTTGCCAAAAAAAACTCTTGCAAACACGTTTGTGCATGCACACACACACACACACACTATGCTACAATCTGCATGTGCACGTGTATGAGTGTGTGTGTTATGTATCGTATTTATTTTCCGTTTTGACACGCAAAGAGATGCCCGAATGCAATCGCCCAAGGGAAGCCATCAGCGTCTGGGGAGAAGGAGGCTGGAGAAATGATTGAGCGCATTTCATCAATCGTCGCGGATTTTCATTAATTACAGGTGAAAGTCGCCAGGTGAATGTGTGTGTGTGTGTGTACTGCATATGCATACTTAACATATTTATGCATGGATTATGCAAAAACCAATAAACAATCGAGAAACCAAATTGAAATCTGACTGATGTCTGAGTGCAACATTTCTGTTATTGTTTGTGTGTTTGTTGTCTTTCTTTACTTTGTTGTTGTTGTTGTTGTTGTTTGCTTTGTTTTGCTATGTTAGCAATAATTAGAGCGACAACAACAATAACAACAAGAGCGTTTTTTCCGCATTATACGAGCTTGTAACTAAATATTCATTAAAACAAGTAACGAGAAAGCAACAGTCGAAAGCACTCGACTATAATATACCCGATGTACATGGCCTTACCTCATGGTGTATGCAAATTATAGCTTAAACAATAACTAATGTGCGCTGCTCGGGGCGGTAGGGGGCGTGGTCAAATTTCAATGTATACTTTTACTGCGTGCAGCAATAAGACAAATTGTCAGTTGATTTGGTAGCTCCAGCTCTTATAGTTTTTGAGATATAGGAGTTCATACGAACATAAATGTTATAAATATACATATAATAGGAATAATAATAATACAATATAATAATATTAATATCGTCTTAACTCTCTATGCCTATCAAGAACATATACACTCTATGGGAGGAGGTTACTCGGAACCTTCTTCTACTTCTCTTTTCTACAGAATTATCATACCCTATAACCCAATAAGTAACGGGTATAAAAACATTTCGCGCGTCTTTCGCAGTGCAAGAAATTAACGTCGATTTCGCTATTGTTGTAAAATGCACAACAACAATGGCAGCACTGCAACAACAACAACAACAACAACAGCAACAAGCGACAGCAACAAAGACAACGACGACAATGCACAGAATGGAAATCAAATGAAAAGTATTCACTAAAAATTGTCAAGCAGCAGCGACAGCGACAGTCACGTCGCACGGCAATATATATGTTACCCTGAATTATGATTTCTAACTGGATCGGGTTTCTTTATATTTCAGTTGACTCTTATTATATTAGACAGCCAGACAGACAGAGCGCTGCATAGTGGGACAAAGAAGTGCGCCCTGGCTCGGCTCTAAATGGGAATAGTGCATTTCAGTTTCGGCACAATGCGGACTAGGAGGGAAGCCCCTCTTTATCTGGCCTAGCTGCAAGGCACATTTGATGTGCACTCATTTATACATACCACACACACACACACACAGAAACACGCACAACATCCGCACAACGGTACGTATGAGTAACGTCAATTGAATTGACGGCTTAACAACAATTACGCAACATAACAACAGGGCGACTTTGCAACGTCACAGCTAAGGGGTAGGGGCGGAGGAGCAGGGGGAAGGTGGGAAGTGGTGGAGGGGAGGAGGGGGGGGGGCAGCCTCATTAACGGTTTACAGTGAAATGTAAGCTAAGCTAATTTTTGCACTGTCTGCTCTCACGTTTGTTGCATAAGCCCAATGGAATCACTTGTGCGTTCGACCGTGTGTATGTGTGTGTGTGTGTGTGTGTGTGAGACAGTCCACAGAGTGACGCTGTTATTGTTGATGTTGTTGTTGTAGCTGGAAGTTGTTGCATTCTGTAAGATATTCCTGACACAGTGCAACGAAAGTGATACGACATGAAAACCGGCGAAAAACCGTTTGCATCCTCAGTAGGTTCACCAGAAGAAAGCCAAAGAATTGCTTTAAAGAATCACTGATTGATTCACTGCACTGTTAGTCTTCTTAGTCACTCTCTTCCCCTATCTACACAGATTGTATAAGATCTAAAATTAGTTAAATGACATGACAAAGATTTTGTTTACTTCTATTGCTAGCACACCCTGCATTTAGTTTCTGTTGCCAATATCTGTATGTGCCGAAGCACCATCACAATACCCTCTAATCAATTGTTAAATCTATAACCGATTTTCACACACATTCAACCCTGAATGGTGGCCCCAAATGGGCAATAAATTTTGTATGGATTCACCCGTGATTAACATACATATTCGGGCAGATTGCCAAACCAATTCAGGTTCGAACTTGAAGGTGTCGCGCTCCATAGAAATGGACAAAAAGTAATAATTTATCGCTGGCATTGTCTGGCGATCGATGGCAACAGCAACAACAACAATCAAATCTGCATTACGTTGCATTTGTCTGCAATCGCGATGCGATAAGTAACGGCAACGACAGCGACAACGACAACAAACATATTCAAGGCGAATTGTTTCCTACAAAAAAAACATTCGCATGAAAATCATTAATTTTGGCATCTACCCATCTCCCCTCCCTTCCCTCGCTCAGCTGCCAGTCATCGGAGCGCAGCAGAGTCATCATTGTGGAAATGGAATGATCATCAGCGAAGTGAAGTGGAAGCTGAAGTGGAAGTCCATAAGCCGCAACTGTTGCTGGGTTCTCTCTCTCTCTCTCTCTCTATCTCTCTCTGTCTCCCACTCTATCTATCTTTCTCTGCTGACAGTGACATTGTCTTGAGCAAAACAAAAATGCGCAGCAGAGATGCAGATACAGATACGCACGCAACGTTACGGAATGAAAAGCAGCCGCAACAATAAAAGAGACACGCACGTATCAACAATATACTATATATATATATATATATATATATATATATATATATACACCAGACACAGGTAGTAGATGGGCAAGGTACTTATATATGTATGTATTGTATCTTCATATCTACACTCCCAGTAAGCTAAGTCACATAAGTAATGTTGAATATTGATATATATTCGGCAGTTCTGTGATAAAGAAATATTCTGTGATAAAGAAATGTCGTACAAATGACTCAGCTACAGCTAATGGGTGTATCTGTCTCGTATATAGTATCTATATAATGTACTCCAACTAGTATGAGCACTACTTACTCAACCTGATAACACCTACATACATACATATCCATATAATGCCTAATCTCTCTTATATGTATATCCCTCAATCAAGTATCAAGAAATGAGGTAAAAACGGGAAACAATCGACGCATTATCAATAAAATCGATAATCGATAGTTACATTACATTAAATATCATCTACTTATTATCAGTAAAACTCCCACAGATCAGGATTTAAGGAGTATCTGCTAATCGAGCAGTACATTTGATAGCAGACGGTTTTTCCCAAACTTGTCTTATATTCTTTATGAACACGGCTTATGAATTGGTATTAACTCTATGCTATGATATAAAGCTATCATTATATCTTTATCTCAACAGCTGAATGGGCCCCATTGTTGTTGTTGTTGTTGTTGCTGCTGTTGTTGTTGTTGTTGTCTGCGCGAAGCAATATTCAATAATTTGTTACAAAAAATGATATTCGGAATTGGCACGTGCTTTTGTTGCCGCGCTGACACAATTAACATAATAAGCACATGTGTGTGCGTACGTGTGTGTGTGTGTGTGCGTGTGTGTGTAAGTAATTTTTCCATGTCTGCTTGGGCATTGTGCGGTTTGTTGTTTATTGCTGTTGTTTTCGCTATTGTTTCAATTTGAACCACACAAACAGCAATTGCGGCGGCTATTGCAGATGTTGCCTGCACTTGCCGCACTTGGCATTTGGGTCAGCGGGCAACGAAGTAGATGAAGAAGAAGAAAAAGAAGTACTCGTGCTTTGATGGATAATGCTACACTCTTGTACTCGCACATATTCATGCATCGACTTGCCAAACCTTGACAGACGACGAAGCCAAGCCTTATGGAGAAGGTCACAGAGAAGGCCTGACAAGTTCTCCTCAGTTTCAACTTCAACGAGCCGCACCGCATCGAGCCAAGTTCAAAGTCAAGATGAAACAAGGAAGCGAACACCAATACTGCCAGTTTAGCTTGTTTCCCGTCAAAGTGGGGGGAACACTCGATTTATTTATAAGTTGCTTATAACAATCTTTACTGAACGAAGAATCCGTAGAAAATCACTTACAAGCTAAAGCTGATATCACAAATATGAGGATTATAATTCAATTCATTAGAAATACATTTAGCCTTTATTCTATTTTCAGTATTGTTAACGTTTCTAAATTACATTTTCCCAAAATAACAAATTTCGAATATTTCCAAAGCGTTTAATAATTTAAACTTATTTTAAGCTTCTTTTGGCCTTTTTTCATTTCCTTCCGTTAAAAACAGCTTCTTTTTTTTTGATGGTTTTCAAGAGGTTTGCATCACTGTCAAAGACAGCAATATGAACGGGTGGATGAGTACTCGATAGATCAACAAACAAGAGGAGCGAGTAGACACAACACATTCATAAATAGCCACAAAATTGTTGTTGCTGTTGTTGTTGTTGTTTTTTCGGTTAATAATTATTGAGTTTGCGTTTAACTGTGACTTTCTGTAGTGTCCAAATGACTGTTCACACGCTGTACACTGCGAACCGGCAACCTCCACCAGCAGCGTTGCCCATGCAAATAAATGTGTAAACATGCTTAAATATATATGTGTGTGTGTGTGTGTGTGTGTATGTGATTTGTTTCTCATATTCAGCACTCGCCGTCATGCAAATTCAAGTGGCTATAATTGAGTTACTCGGTTCGATCGGAACGTGCCTGTAATTTGAAGTTCATTAAACGAAGTCCTTAAGTTGCCGCAATCTGAGAAATGAGTGTGTGTACTATGGTAAATGCGTGGAACAACCTTTACGGAAATTGATTTTGTAAGGTCTCTTATTAAAATGTGGTTGTTGATTCTTTTTTAAAATTCAATATAAAGATAATTTTGAAAATATGTCAAGTTTTCTATCACATTTGAATGGATTTCCTTAGACTAGTTGAACTGGATAAGGAGCTCTAACCTCAACAGGGGTTACAATAGATCGACAAGGTCGCAGTTCATCTCCCTAATCAAATATGTAATTGCAAGAAAAAAGGTTTCTTATATCTTTCATATTTGGAATAGATTCTGTAAAGTTTTTCTGTTTGAAATTTAGATTGTTTGTTTAAAATTCAATATGAAGATAATTTAAAAAAAAACCAGTAAGAAAAGCAACAGTCGCGCAACACGCGACAGTGGGATACCCTTCGACCTAGTATGTTCCCGTGTAGTTTAATTTCTTAAATTCATACACATATGCATATGCACATGCTTTGAAATTAATCCCGACAGATGGCGCTCGTGCTACGCGCTCGCCCGCCTCCCTTGTTAGCTGACGCACTTGGTTTTATGCTCATACTTTCTTAAATAACTTTTGTGTTTATTGTCCGATCAGACTGAAATTTGGAGACTACGTAGATATTTCATTAAGCTTAGTACATGTTAAGTCAGAAAGTTCTATCTTTTAAACAGCGCTTAAAAATTGACTTCAAAAATTAAATTATTGATTTGTGGGGCGGTGGGCGTGGCACCTAACATTTGAAATAAACTTGATCTGCTTGATCCACACAGGAGTTTTCCTGACAAATTTGGTAACTCTAGCTTTTATAATAGCTGAGATCTGTGCGTTCATACAGACGGACAGACGGACAGACAGACAGACATGGCTCAATCGACTCAGCTTGTGATCCTGAGCAAGAAAATATATACTTTATGGGGTCTCCGACGCCTCCTTCTGCCTGTTACATACATTTGCACAAAGTTAGTATACCCTTTTTTTGACCATTTTCAATGGTCGAAGGGTATAAATATGTATGTATTTTGAAATTTTCAACGGATTTATCATGTACATGCGCATATTACAATTAAATAGAATAAATGATTCTCTTCTCGAGTAACATTTAACTAAATCAAAATTCACCTAGATTACGTAGGTCTCTTGATCACAGATAAGATTATTGCAAATACTCGTACTCAAAAACTATAAAAACTAGGAGTGCGTTAATTTCACAACATGGTTATTCATACAGTACTTACATACATACATTATATACATAGTTCTACCCCGTAAGTGGAAAAGTTGTATGTGTATGACACATTGGATTTGCATACTAGGTATATCTATGGTAAGTACTTTGTTTTATTACTAATGAACACCATCTGAGGTTGTTGCACTTTTTAATAAGATCGAGAAGACATTGTTGTTAAATTTAAAGCAGCACCGTTAGGAAGTATCTCCATCTCTAGGTCGATGCGGTTGTGTTGCACGATTTATCAGCTGCTGCCAGCTACCTTACGAATCAATTAAAAGCGTTTCCATTTTACGTCAATGTTTTATGAACATTTTCTACGCGTTGACTTTCAAAATTGCGCAGCGTGAAAAATGTTGACTGGAAACGCGATGAGGAAGTTACGCTTACGTTAGCCATCCCAGCAGAAACTCCCAGCCCCCATTTATGCCCCCTTCCCTCATATGTACCTCTTGAAGCTACCACACACACACACACATACAGCCAAGTTTGTTTCTCAACTGTTTCGATTCCACTTAATGTAGCCGCGTCTCAAACTGGTTTATCGACTTTTCGTTTGTTCTTTACACACACATGTCTCTATGTGTGTGTATGTGTGTGTGTGTACGACGACAACAAGCTGCCTGGTACTAGCTTACTGAGTTGGGAAACTGATTTGGCCATGTCCAGCAGCAGGGACCGCAAATAGATGCCGAGTCAAGTTTAGTTTAGTTGATTCGTTCTGATCATATTCCATATGGAGTGCGCCTCTTGCAACAGCGCTGAGTCACCCGAATAGGCTACTCCGATTAGATAAGACCCATTGACTCGTGTCAGCTGATTGTTATGCGATTGCTGATAACTGAGTACCGATAACCGATAACGTATGACGTTAAGGTAAACACAACATTTAAGCCGTAACTTTTAGTTCGTGTTAAGCCTTCGATTTATGGCCTGAAACTGCTGCTACATCTCAATCAGAGCATGGCAGGCAAGTGTGAATTAAGTGTGTGTGTGTGTGTGCAGGCAAGAACTGCTATGGCTAACTGTAAGCTGTGAAAATTGCATTCTTAACTATTTACAATTACAACAGTAAAGAGAAAACCATAAAGCCCAACAAGATAATATAATAACTTTTTCAATTGTCGCTTTTTAGCCGCAACAACAACACCAACCACAGGAAATAACTTTAGCTAATGTTTCGAGTCAAGACAACAAAAGCCAATTAAAGACAAAAAGACAAAGAGATAATAGAGTATTCTTTAAGGGAGCCGCAGCTGAAATACCCTTTCCAACCAAACAAATAAATCAATGGACATGTGATTTATATGAACGTATCCAGATCATGTTTCTTAATGTAACATATACACACAAATCTGATTGAGAATTATAGAAATATTCGAAATATGTACATGTATGTACATATTTAGTCTGATTATGGTGAACATTAAATTAGATTCGTTATCTTTAACAATTGACTTTTCAGATTGTCATCTTATATATGTACATGAAACCGATGGTTCTTTTGCCCAACCACATCAAATGGCCAAGAGATACTGCAGAAAGGGTATCAGCAGCCACAGTTAATTATACGAATCAGCCAGTCAGCCAGACCCGCCGGCATTTCTAACTACTTATTTAGCCACATAGTACAAGTAACATAGTATGACTATAAGTGCAGGAATTCAAACAAAATACCCGAGTAGAAACTCCACTTTGACAGAAATTTATGGGAATTTTAACAGAGCTGATAGTACAACTTATCCCAAGCTGCGATAAACGAATTCCCTAACTGTGTTTCAAGGCTATAAGAACAGTCAAATTAAATGTGAAATTTGTTATAGTCTTTGAATTATGATATATGTATTTACATTATGTATTTATGGCATATTAATATTACATGTATTTGTACTGAACAATCAATTGCCTTGATTAAATATTGAAGTACTGCAGTTAGAGACAAGATATATGTACATAGACATGGAAAGGTAGCCTGCAACAGTGGGCACCATCAAACTGCTCCCAGTCATTTCACAATAGTTGGCAGTGGGTTCAGTTTGAAACAATGAGAGTATTACATTAAAATTAACTTCATCATAAGCTCAAGTTGAGCCTATCTATGTTCAGCTCTGAATTTATTATATCTTTAGCTGTATATTATGTAGTCTAGTGTACACTAGTTCGCCCTTAGCGCTAACTGCTTCCACGAAACTGGTCGCTTTGTTAGTGCAATTTCCTTTAAAGGCAAGAAGAGGCTTCTGCGGCGCTGCTTGGTCTGCCCTACCCTGGCTTGGGTTGCCTCCTGCACTCCTGCACCTGCACCTGCCCCAGGGCACTGTTCTTAGTCGTTGTTGTTGCTGCTGCCGTTGTTGTTAAGTGCGTTTCAAATTGCGTCGCTTGTAACTGGCAGCTGCCACAGCAACAAACAACAAACAATAACAAAAACTTCACAACAACAACAACGACGACGCGGAGCCATTTAGAGGGTGCTTCGGGTGCTTTAGTCGCTTTGGCCACGCTCGACTAAATAAGCGCGCGTATTTAACGGTGTTTTATTAATTTAACGCTTATATTGTTATTGTTGCTATTGCTGGCGCTGCTACAGCGAGCGCAACAATTGTTAACAATTACAAGCATGTGTGAAATTGCCTGCAATCGCAGTTGCACAAAGCATCGCCCAAAATTGGCAACTTTTCTGATTCTGTTCCTCCTTGCAACAAAAGCAGAACAACCTTTGTAGAACGTGGCAGGAACACGACAGGATGTTGTTGACTCCCCTGTTCTTTGTTGTTTGACTTTCGCACGCGCTTGCTTTATTGATTTTTGGCACAGGTTCACAACCTACCCACCCACACACACATAAACACACACACAGACACAGGCTTGCATACGCACAGGCACAGGAACACACCCTGTGGATGGTGCAGCAGCGATGGCATGTGTATCTGTATCTGTATCCGTATCCCTTGACTACCAAAGTGAGCAGCATGCGCTAATTTAACGTGATACAACTCCAATTGTTACATTCATAACGGCGTTTTGACCAAATTATCATACGCACATACACATACATTTGTACATATTTATGTACAACAACTGGGCCCAAATGGTCGTGTGTGCATCTGTGCGAGTGTGCGCTCTAAGGAGATTTAGAGCGAGCCTTCTTGACCACTAACATAAGTTAAGTATAGCACGTTAAAAAAAACTCACTTTGTGTTCACTGATTTTTTAGCATTTTTGTGAACCGTTTACAATAATTTTGTAATTAAACGCGCGCGCGCATTGAATTCCATTCAAAAGCAAACACGCAAAAAAAATATTACACACTTTAAACGCGCGCAACGTTTGCGTTCCGCTGTACGTCCGATTCGGTTGATGTTGTTTTTTCTTCTGTTACTGTCAGCAGGTGAATCGTTATCGACATTATTTGAACATGCAAGCACCGTTGCATCGGTGCTATCGATATATCGCCGGTGAACTTATCGATTGTTATAACTATTGACTGAAGAAAGCAAATAACTCATCGTTGCTTTAGCTCATCGCTAACGGCTAAGACATTTTGTATCAAGTTGCGTTCATTGGCAGGGAGAAAGTGAATAAAATGTATTAAATGGTAATTTACTACGCCAAAATTGCTAAATACTTAGTTATAAAATACATTTTGAGTGGCCAAATATATGTGTGATTTCAGTGAAGTTATCTAAATAGCACGTATTCAATATTGAAGACTATTAAGCACGCCAGCTTAAAGACTGAAAATACGCATTGTTATGCTGCTGCTGTTGTCGTTGTTGTTGGTGGTGTTGGTGTTGTTGTTCTTGTTGTTACTCCTGCGGCAAATTGCTGGCGGGCAGGTTGTACGCGACAGGAGGTGGTGGCGGAGACGACGTCGCCACCCGAACCCAGCAAATCTATTGATTTTTAACAACACTCTATGCCAATACAAGGCATACACACATGCATATGTACATGTGCAGTCAAACAAGGAAACACGCGTACGCACACTCGCAAATATGCATACACACGTACATGTGTATAGTGTATATATAAATGTATATACATATATCGCATGGATGTGTAGGGAGCAGGGGCTTTTGGGTGTGATTTAACTAGAGATCCGAAGTCGCAATGCAGCCACTAAGATGGCAATTTTAGAATTCGCCAAGCAAAATAAAATCACAGCTACTGCCTGGGAATAGTGTCCTCTGACCGCAGAGAAAGAACACTAATGGACTACTACGAATTATTAATTTACAGTTATTGAACCTCTAATGCAACTCTTAATTACTACAAGAAATTTGCTTCAAATTGACGACAGTAATGGCTTGATGACTTTCATACATAAATAATTCAGCTACCAAAGCAGGCTGTCTATCAGGATGTGAGGTTGTCAGGCTGTCAGGTTGCTTGCAATGGGAGCACACTGTAGTTGGGTTCTGTTGTGCCAGTAATAGCACATACTGTGAGGTACGCACACTCGTCGTATTCGCATTGCCACTCGCACCTTTGTTGCCAAACAGGGTCGGGTCTTTGCTGCTTCTTGCCGCAGTGTATTTGTGTTTGTTTTGCCTGCACGGAACATGCTTAGAGGCCAAGTTTACGTGCGCATATGGTCCCCAATAGAGGCATCACCACAGAGCACACACTGCACACCACACACCCATGAGATAAATACTTTCACACGTGTGCAAATTTAGATGTCTCGTTAGTGGGTTAATTGGCGCAGCGACCCAAGCCAAGCTGCCACTTTGTGTATTGATTTTGTGCACAACTCCAGGCAAATTTCGCAGTTGAGCTGCAACAACAGTAGCAGCAGCAGAAGCACTTGGCGTGATTCATGCCACTAAGAGTACTCATTGCATTAGATCATCCACTCAGTGCTGCATACGCTTAAGTGAACTACTCACCTATCGTGACTGATCCGCTTTTATTAATAATTCCAGGCATCACACTTGAAGCGCAGCAAGCCAGCAGCGGCAGTTGAGATAACCACTGGCTGCTGAAAAGTAGCCCCCAGTAGCCGACTGACGCACAGTTGTCGCAGTTGTCTAGCTAATTCCCGGAGCCCAGTGTACCTACAGACTTGAGAGCAGCGTGTTCAGCTTCAGCATGAACTCCTGCAGCGACAGTAGCAACGATTCCATGGAGGCAAATGTCAATCATGAGGCCGGCGGACGACATGCTGAACTGCACATGACCTTTGGTGGCGTTGGACTTGGCACTGCTGCAAACAGCAAGCCAGCCTCCCAGGAACGCTATGTATGGGAGATGCGCTGTCGTAGTCCGAACGTAACACCAGCCAGCACAGTGCTAAACTCGCCAGATCTGAATGTAGAACTTCAGTATGCACCCATGCATCATCACCAGACATTCGAGCAACTGTCGCCACCTCATCAGCTGCCTGGCTACCTGGGTGCACAGCAGCAACAGCAGTCGGCGTACTACTATCAACGGCCACTACCTCATCAGATACGCGTGGGGCGCAGTCCAGGAAGCAGCCAATTTGAACCGGAGGTCGGTTGATTCCTGTCTATTACTGTCTATATTTCCTTTAACCATGAAATGAGTCAGGAATCCTTTTATTAGATTTATTCAATTTTATTGCTTGATAAATCTTTTGATATTCAATTCTTAAGTTACACACGTAGAAAATGTCATATTTTTAAATAATCTAGAAAACTATTCAATTATATTTAACATATTGATTGGAAAGTCTCAACAGGTTTAATTTTATTTTGATTAATGAATTCTTTACTCAGAGAATGTGACTAACTCAATGATTATTGGCTTCTAGGGTTTGGCAAGTCCCGGTTCGCCAACCGACGTGGGGAAGGCGGATGGACAGTGTTTGCGGGATGGTGAAATTGTAGTGTTCGATGATATTGATACAAACTGGATGAACAAATCAACAGCCTTGGCGGCAACAGCGGCAGATAGAGCTAGCAATGAGGATGTGCTGAAGGTAACCAAAATGATTGGCCAGCTACCCATAGCAGAATATGAGGGCTCCCCCACGTCGATTTGGTAATCAGCAGCAGCAGCAGCAAGTGGCTGGCAAGAGCAGCAGCGGCTTTCCCAAACGAGCACCCGGTTTTCCACAACGCGTCTCTCCCACCACGCAACGTATGGATAACAATAACGTGATGGGCAATAAAGCTGGTAAGGCATCTGTGGGCAATCTGATAGATCTGATTGATCATGAGAGCACGTCAGCAACCGCGTCCTCTAAGACGCCAACCTTTGACTATCTTTACGAGTTCTCAGAGACTCGCAAAGTTCTGGAGGAGTTCTTCAAAGCGAATCCCGATGACGACGACGACGAGAAACGCTTCACAGACTATACAACGGAAAGTGGTGACGATATGGCCAGCTCAGTAAGACATATACAAATTATTCATAACTATAGTATATTTTTATCAATCAATTTATTCAAAATCGAATCTCATTTCTCATTTAGGAAATGCGACCGCGTGTCTGCGATGTAGATAAACACATCGAGCAGGCATATATTGGCCAGCGTCTAGCTAGAACACCCAAAGACGAACTCTACATGGTGCATCGTTCACCAAGGATGCAGGTGAGTGCAGCTGCAGCGTATAAAAAAGTGCCTATCGATAGAAGGGATTTGTTTTTATTTAGTGATAATGTGTTTTTGCTTGGGTTATAAGTGGAAATCCTAAACCCTTTACTGTTTCTTTGCTAATATCTTAAATAACAACAGTTGTGAGTTCATTCCCCCCATTTTCATTCTGTTTCAATGTTCGAGACGGAATAAAATAGATATTGTTATTGTCGTCTTAGTTCTTCTATACATGTTTAGTTATCATTGTCTTTGTTTACAGTCTAGCGAACCCAACGCATACCCGGAGCACAACGACATCGAGCTTTACATCGACTCGAACAGTCGCAGCAGCGGCGACCTGGCCGACACTGAACTGGAGGCCAATCTGCGTCGACATTCGCGTAACTTTACGCTGTCACCGGAGACGACGGACTACGATTCGAACTGTGGCGACTTGGATAGCCTGTCGAATGACATCAACTGTGCCACCACCGATTACGGCAAGCTATACACAAGCATGCCCGTGCTGGAGGATGGCCTCAGCAGTGGCCACGCTTCTGATACCGAAAACAACGTATCCGTCGTCTGCTACCAGCAACCACAGACACAATCCCAACAAGCGCAACAGCAGCAGCAGCAGGTCATCTTGGAGCACAATGGCAATAGCGATGGCGAGCGACTGCAGACCGAATACAGTAACAGTCCAGAACTGGGCACCCTGAACACAGAAACAACAGATGCTCATGGTCTACAGCCAAGCGACTTTGTGACTTTAATGCCAACGTCGTCGCCCCCCGCCGCTGCCGGAATCGCCAACAGCCACGCCGTCGCCTCAGCACTGTGAAGAACCAGAGGCAGAGGTTGCGATGACTGCCGACTGTGCTGCTGATAACAACAGTCCCGCGGCAACGCACTACGGTCCAGTTTATGCCGCGGCCGCGACAAGCAGCAAACCGTCGCCGTCGCCGTCATCGGCAACAGCAGCAGTAGCAGCCGAAGCAGCAGTTGCAGCTGCAGCTTCAGCAACATCGCCAGTCGAGATACAAGAGGCCATGAAGGAGATACGTTCAGCTATTCAGCGCGCCAAAGCACAGCCAGACAAACTGAAGTTCTGCGATGAGGTGCTGCCAGCGGATGCCGATTCGCCGGTGTGGGTGCCGCGTAAGACGGCGACAGCAACTCGTGTTGACGAAGAGGAAGCTGACACAGATCTAGAAACGGATCGACTACTGGGCCAACAAGATTTCTTTGGCGAGCAAGTAAGTTCGGTATAGCAGAATATCCCTAAAATAAATTGACATTTATTGTCAACCCTTCGATTATTATAGACAACAACACTGCCCGCCAACGCCGACAGCAATGCGAATGGTTTGGCCAATAACAACGGTGGCAGCATTAATAGCAGCGATAATAACAGCAACCCGAAGCCTCAGAGCTACTCAACGGCAACCATTCGACAAGGCATCGGTACCTCTCTGACGCCCAACTCGCCGGACATTTGCCAAATTGTGGGCAATGCCGACGTCTCGCTCAGTTCGCCAGAAAAGCTGCAATATACGAAGAGTCCTACGGGTTCCATTAAATCGCTTAAGGACTCGACCAACAGTGATAAGAAAGCCAAGTCGCGTAACAAAGAAGGTGAGTGAGGAATGTTGTGATCAGGTTTTGTTAGGTATGCACGATGCAGAGAAACACTTTGTAGATTCTGCATCGTGTGCAATCCAACTATACTACTGTATTTGTGCATTTGTGTTTGTGCGCGTGTAAACGCCCCCCCACAAAACAAGCAAGATAAACGATCCATCTATTTTGTACTGTGTGTCTCTTCTCAATTAATTTTCACATTCACGCTTTTCCTTTGTCTTACGCTGCGTATTGAATTTATCATTTATGTATTTGGTGGTGCTGTACCTGCCACGTAAGTGAATGCTCTCTCTCTCTCTCTATCCTCCCTTTTCTTCTTAACTAAAGTTTAATTTGCTGGGAAACTTGCGAAAATAGAAAACATAAGTAAAAAAAACAAAAAATAAAAAAACCAAGCTAAGCAAATCAAACTGTAGATGTTTCTTGTTGTATTGTTATTTTATTTTGAATTGAGCTTATTACTTGGCTTGCAACTAAGTGATTTCCTTTATTGTTGCTCAGGTCTATTGGAACCCAAAGTGCTCATCGAGGGCGTACTCTTTCGCGCCCGCTATCTTGGATCCACTCAGCTGGTATGCGAGGGGCAACCCACAAAGTCAACTCGCATGATGCAGGCCGAGGAGGCTGTGTCGCGAATAAAGGTGCGTACTTCTAGATAAGATCATATATATAAATATATATAGTTGTGGCGTTCCCGTAGAATGCGCTCAGTAATTGCTCAATGTCTATAATTTGTCTCGCTTCTCTCGCCCATTCCCCTAACAAAATCCAATGCTGCGCACACTCCTTGACATATTTAGGCTTTGGTAAGCAGCAAACAACACTTACATACTAAATGTTCCTCATCTCCGTTGATAAGTCAGAGGCAAGCCTAATGTTTTATTGTCTTATTGTTCTTCTACCCTGTTCACAGGCCCCAGAAGGCGAGAGCCAACCAAGCACCGAAGTGGACCTGTTCATATCAACCGAGAAGATAATGGTGCTCAATACCGACCTAAAGGAGATTATGATGGATCATGCACTGCGCACCATCTCGTACATTGCTGACATTGGTGATCTTGTAGTGCTGATGGCGCGTCGACGCTTTGTGCCCAATGGTGGAGGCGTTATTGTTGATTCCCTTTCGTGTCAGGGCGCCGGGGAGATAAGCGAAGGCGAAACGTTAAAGGAGAATAGTAGCAACAAGGAGATTGGCTCCTCCAACAAGCACAATCGCACTCCCCAAAATGATATGTCATGTTTTCGAGAGTGATGAGGCGCAGTTTATAGCGCAGTCCATTGGCCAAGCTTTTCAGGTTGCCTACATGGAGTTTCTTAAAGCCAACGGCATCGAGAATGAAAACTTGGCCAAGGAAATGGACTATCAAGAGGTACTTAACAGTCAGGAAATATTCGGAGACGAGCTGGAAATATTCGCCAAGAAAGAGTTGCAGAAAGAAGTTGTGGTGCCCAAGGCCAAGGGGGAAATACTTGGAGTGGTTATTGTTGAAAGCGGCTGGGGCTCCATGCTGCCCACAGTTGTGATTGCCAATCTAATGTCCGGCGGTGCAGCTGCTCGCTGTGGCCAGTTAAACATTGGTGATCAGCTTATTGCCATTAATGGGATGAGTCTCGTTGGATTGCCGCTTTCCACCTGCCAGAGCTATATACGCAATGCCAAAAATCAAACTGCCGTCAAGTTCACCGTTGTGCCCTGTCCTCCTGTTGTTGAGGTCAAAATACTGCGTCCCAAGGCGCTCTTTCAACTCGGATTTAGCGTGCAAAATGGCGTGGTAAGTTCAAACTTTCAACGAGATGTGGCCTTTTTAAGAAGTAGCTTAGTAAATCGCTCTTCATTCAAATCAATTCTCTATATTTTTCTATGTGCAGATTTGCAGCTTACTGCGAGGCGGCATCGCAGAACGTGGTGGTGTTCGTGTTGGCCATCGCATCATCGAGATAAACAATCAAAGTGTTGTGGCTGTGCCACACGATACCATTGTCAAGCTGTTGTCATCGTCTGTGGGCGAGGTATATATACAAAATAAATGTTACCAGTCGACAATTGATTATAAGTATTCCACTGTCTCTTTGCAGATCTTAATGAAAACTATGCCGACGTCCATGTTTCGTTTGCTCACAGGCCAGGAGACACCAATTTATATCTAATTAAAGTCTTATTAATGCTATGCTCATGCACCTCTCTCCGCACACTGCGCACACACTACTATGGACTAGTTTCGTCTCCAATCCAAAAACCCAATTGAATGTACTTTAATGTAGCCAAGCAACGCAAAGTGCAATCAAGCTACGGGCACCTTTTTAAATTATATAAACAACACGACGTACTTCTCATCATCTAACTAAGCTCAGCACTCTCGCAATGAAAGATTCCGTGGTACTGTACTTACACTTCAAGCCATGCAAACAACAAATTTGCCCCAATTACTTTAATTTGCTTTTTGTTTTCTTCTATGGACATGTAAAAGACTGAATTTTATGTTTCTCGTATGTGTGCATGCATGTGCGTGTGTTAGTATGTGTGTGTATGTGTGTGTGTGAGTGGGTGGGTGGGTGAGTGAGTGTGGGAAAGTGCATGTGACGCATAATTCTTTAATAGCCGAACAGTTTTCAAGATAATGTCAAATACAGATGTTATTGATTGATTGCTTTTCCGCAAACGAAACATAAATCTGAAGCGAAATAGAGACGGAGAGAGAGAGAGAGAGGGTGACAGAGAAAAAGACAGAGACAGACCAATGACTGTATGTGCGACAGAGGGAAATGGTAGGGCGATAATGTATAAGAATTGAATTGAATTTATTTGCCAACTCGAGATATGGATAGCAATACATTATGATATAATTTTTGTGTAAATTAATTTTATTAACTACATTTATAATTTGCAATTATGCCAAAAACCGATATTCGTTATACGAGTAAGATGGAATGAGATGAGATTTCGTTGTTTTTTTTTCCTTTGTATACATAGATATTAAAGCATTGTCGCATTTGACGGATGTCAAATACAAAGCGTAGTCTTAACATTGCCTGTTATAAGTGATCAGTAACCTTAAACAGTAAACAGTAAACAAAACGAAATGCATTTAAGTAACGTCGTCAAACAATGTGTATACTTAACAATAACGATTAACAATAAACAATAAAATGTGCAAACTGCAATTTGAGCCGTTATCGAGTAATGCCATTTAAAAGTAAAGAGATTTATAAATTGATGGACAAAACAATAAGCAAAATAAACAACAGCAAACAGCAACAAAAGTAATATGAAGAACAATAAATTATGCATTGAATAATTTCTGTTAAGCTAAAAAGGAAACAAAACACAAATTCATACAAACATACATACATATATTAAAAGAGAGCTTATTTTTGCTATAATTGAGAGCCACAAGCGAAAACAAACCGTTACACGCAAGTAAATATAAATAAGTATTACAAGTGAATAAGCAAATTTATCGATTTTGTTTGTAAACCGCAAGCAAATGAGAAATGAGAACATTTCAGAATAACATACACTAAACGTGCAGGTATATACATACATATACATATACATACATATACACATATATAGTATATATTATTTATACATATTTATTGATAACTTTGATCGTTCGCAATGGCAATATTTTTGCAACAAAGAAACAACAAACACAGGCGGAGCAAGCAAGCAAGTGAAAATTTAAATTGAATTGAAATAATAAGTTTATAGATACAATTAACGAATAATTCGTTTATACTAACAAAATTAATATTTCTACATTTATTGCTATGCGCCCAAACTAAAGTGAATAACTACCATACTACATGTATACTATCTTATACTATCTACATATTTATTTAAACCAGATTCGAGTCCATCAACAAACAAGTCGAATTCGGTCCGAAGGCCATTCAGGTGAAGCGCAGCTTACTTTGCTATAATTAATACTAAAAGAAAACGTAAATCCAAACTGTAATTTAACAAAAAGTAACAATTAAATACATACATACAAATACATTACATATTTATAAATTCAAATTTACTTCGGCTTTTTATAACTTGACGAATACCAGATCAATCGGATCCACCATAATGAAAGTTATGTGCGCTGTTTTTATACCATTCCCTGTTTGGTTAGCCAAAGAGTGCGAAAATTTCAAAACGAACTGTCAAGAGATCTGCTGGGAGGGAGAGAAAGAGATGAACGGAGATCAATGCAATTCCGTTCATTACTAGTTCAGAGAAGAACCGCTTCGATCGAAATAGTATGTAAATTAATCGATGACTAGCCGATAGACGTGTGACCATATTTGAATTAAGCGCAGTGATTCAAATTGATATTCAAAATTCTTTAATTTATTAGCATGCACAATTAGAGAATAGAATTAAACCGACACTTAACTAGGACTAAAATGAAAATATGAAGGTAAACGCAACTGGATCAACATTGCAAACATAAAGTACCAATTAAAAGATAAAAAATACAAAACTGAGTTGGCCACAATTGATATTGACAATTAAGTGGACTTGACAACTTGGCCAACTCTAACGACGATCGCGTGCACGATCGCATTCACTGCCTAAGAGTGGAAGTTCCACAGTATATGTTGCTTTGCTGTCTTCTATTGTCTGATTTGGATCATCGCAACGGGCACAGGGTCCGAATAGGCGTAGCATGCGCGAGGCCAGCCGCTGCTTTTGCCTGCCAGTGTTAGGACGGGTCTTAAACTCCGTTTGGCTATAGGATTGGTTATTTGTTGTAGCAGTGCTGATACCCTCATCGCTGCTGGAGTTCAGAGTGAGTGGCGTGTGACCCGGTATATCTGAAAGGTCAGATATATTCCACACGTGACCTGTGGCTAAAGTCACATCCGTTTGTGTTGCCCTTGCAACGCTACCCGTACTATGATTGCGCAATGGTAGGCCATACGCATATGAATGTATTGCGTTTCTCAGCTCAGTTTCTTTTATCAAGGCCGCTTGACGTTTCATTTGATGCTTGCACTCAGTCAGATCATCTCGTATCACTTCAAAATTCTTCTTCAACTGAAAATTAGCCTCTGTCTGCTTGGAGAGTGCTTCTTGTAGATAATCAATGTAAGATTGTTTTTCTTTGAGCAGACGTTCATAGCTCTCGTCCAGGGATAGCGACTCGTCTAGCTTTTGCTGATCCTCGGCATTGCCCCGTGGCGTCAGGCATTCTGGCATGGATCGATGCCGTTGAAATGTACCAGCGCGATTGCGATGTTGCTCTTCCTGTCTCTGTATATCGGCAATATATTTTCTCACCTTGCTGGTAACATGTTTGTATTTTCTTATTTGTGTATGCCTAGTGTATGTCCTGATAGGAGACGGCTTTGCTGCTTCGTCCATTCCCTAGGTGCAGATTACTGTGGCTGTGTGTATGATTGTGTGTATGATGGTCACTCTCAATGCTTTCGCCATGATTGTTATTGTTTATTTCTGAAATTGCAGAAATTGCATTTATTTTTACGGTAAAAGACTGATCTTTCCTTAGTCTCACCTTCCTCGTTTTTTTCATAATCCACAGAATTAGCGGCGCACACTTTTACAAATAGTGACTCGTTGCCTGCTAAATCGTCAGGCTCAACGGTATTCAAATGTGTACTAAATTGTCGCTGAAGGGTTCTAGTAGTTTTATTTAACCGGTCATATATTTCATCTGCTGGAAAACTTTCATCTTGTAGACTCATTTTCAACTCAAATCGTACATAAATGGCGGCCACTTGCTTAAAGGTTACGGTTAATGTTAAAACAACCGCTAAGTATGTGAAAGCATTGCATGGTATAAAAACTTGGTATTTTTTAGGATATTTTGTCTTCTAATATATATTTACTATAGTTTTTGGTATTTTACTTATCGATTATATGCATGCAGAAGCCGGGAAATTGGTGCTTGCGACGGCCTAGATACGAGGGTAATTCTCTTTTAGTTGTGCACACACTGTCACTGTTAACAGTTGAGATAGTAGTGTGAGAATCACTGCATGTCAAACTATTGCAAGCACAGAAAAAAAATGTTGCCAATTTAGCTTTTTTTCGCCAAAAGTAGAAAACAGCGGGAATTCAAGCCTTTTTTTTGTGAACAAATATAAGTATTTAATAACGTATATTTGTGCTGGCATCATATTTTGTGAGTGTCAGCTCTTTTTAGCTTGTTTATATCTGGTTTTTCCTCGCACATCAACTCTGGCAAGACTGCCTTCCCAACAGTTTAAGAATCATTGCATTCAAAACCTATCTATAAGAAAAACATCGTATATTCTTTAGTTTTTTCCCCTAATAACGAACATTAACAAAACTTTAATAACATTAACCCCTAGTATGCAATATATATACATATAAATTGATAAATACAAACTTAACAAAGAGGAATACATAAATTAAACTGTACAATATACTGAACAGATCTTGATCATGATCATTATAGCCTTCATCTACTATCTATGGGACAAGTCTTGCAAGGACATCATCGCCTCTGCCATCTCCACCGTAGAATCCGTGCGACTCGGCACTATCGCTAAAGTTGTCCACATCGATGCTGGGGGCTCTGAGGATACTCCGTCTATCGACCAGCGTTGGTACTTCACTCGCCTGAAAGTGGACAGTGAGAGAGAGAGAGAGAGAGAGAGCATGTTAGTTAGGCTTGTAAAGAGAGGATGCTCCAACTGGCCACTTACTCCTTCGTTTCTGAGCGACATTTCCATGGCCAATTCGCTGTTCTGGCGATGCTTCTGCTGCAGTAGTTTCTGGACGTCGCTCGGGACGGCAAACTGAAATTTATCCATGAACGATGCCGTATTTGTTGTCCCAGTTGTGGTGCCGCTGTACTCGCCTTCGTCCGCGAGGTGTGTGGTGCTGCAGTTGTTGTTCCCCTCCCCATCGGATGATGCATGCGATTTGCCCGAAAATGTTGCCAGAGGATTCTGGAATTGCAGGTTAATGTTGAGATCGCGATGGCCGCGTTGCCGATACTGATACCACATGTACCCAATGCCAGTTGCAGCTGCAACAAGGAACAACACGCCCAGTAGCCAGAGGAGAACACTTGTCCAAGTGGTGCCGTCCCAATTGTGGCCATCCCAATGCTGCCCATGGGCGGAATAGAGAAGCGAATTGAGACTAATCTCGTTGGTGCTGCCGGGTGGACATGGCTGTGATTCAAGCACCACAGCATCGCCGCACATGCACTCGTATCCGTAGTCCGCAAGCACACACATACCCGCACAGTGGGCATGGTGGCAGGGATTTGATGCTGCTTGGGGCTGACGTGATCTGCCGGCGACAACAATGTCCTGAGCATTCATCGCATTCAGATTGATGGCCGAGCAGCTGAGCTGGCCATACAGCCGACAGCGCACAGCCTCCTTGGCTCCCATGTTGACAATGTACGCATGATTCTCATACAGACTCAGACCCGTTGGCTGCAACAGGGCATTGCTCTTCTGGAGCAGCACACGCGCTGCTGTCTGCTGCCGTTGCTTGCCCCGCGCTCGGTAGCTAAGCATCTCCAGTGTGCGACTGTGCATGTCCACAAAGTAAAGCTGCTGCTGGTGCGGATCCACGGCTATCGCTGTCACATAGCTACGCTCCTTGCGCAGCAACAGCTCACGCCGACTGCCATCCAGGCGCGTCATATGCAGCTGACTGCGTGGCTGGCCAAAGCTTTCGGTGTGTATGGCTGCATAGAAGAGACGTGCGTGATCTGCATCCACAGCCAGAGCCTTTACACTGAATCCCGACTTTATTTGCACCACGCTGCCGCACATCTTCGCCCAGAAATTGCACACGCTTATTTGCTGGTGTAGCGACGCTGACGCTGACGCTCTATTGATGACATACACATTGCCAGTTGTCCATTCCACGGCCATTTTGCTGGGCGATGCCAGAGCGAGTGCTGCCATGTGTGTGGCATCCCCGCCTACGCCTCCGCCCACATCCACCTGATAGATGACGTTCTGCTCCTCGCTGCTGAAGTATCCCACCTGCCGTTTCATATCCATGTCGAATCCACCGATGCGTGTATCATTCGCCGACCAGGCAACGGACAACATTACAGGCTGTTCGCTCAGATTGCGCACCTCGTTGTAGCTGGTGAAGAGGAGCGTGGCACCAGCACCAGACTGAATGCTCTTGCAGCTGCTGCGATCCTGGCGCAACATAAAGTCCCCATAGCACTGGCACTGATAGCTGCCCGGCGTGTTCTCGCACAGCTGGGCACAGGGCTGGCGACCTGCTGGGGCGGCACACTCATCAATGTCCACACAACTGCGCTGGTCAGCCTCCAGGCGGTAGCCCTCGAAGCAGCTGCAGCTGGCCCCCGCCGGCGTTGCCCGACACTTGTGCTGGCAGAAGAAGGCAGAAGGTTTGCGGCAAGCGCTCGCACACTGCGGCCCCTCATCGTTGCCATTGGTGCAGTCGGGAAAGTTGTTGCACACCCGCGACATGTCCACGCACTCGTGGCCATCGTGACAGTCGAACAGATGCGGCTTGCAGGCACGTCGTCCGCTCACCATTCCAGTCGGCATAGTCTCATTGGCATCATGATGATGATGATGATCCTCGCAGTGCTCCTCGTCGCTGCCATCGCTGCAGTCACGCTCCTTGTCGCAGCGGAACTCTTCACGTATGCACTCCTTGCTCTCGCGGCATTGGAACTCATACAAGCTGCACATCTCGCCACAGTCGGCCTCGTCCTCGCCACGTGGACACTCGGCGGTGCCATTGCAACGCACCGATAGATCCAAACAGAGCTCCAAATTGCTGCTGCATTGATACATTGGAGTGCTGATGGTGCCACAGCTTATGTTGGCCGCCGCTGCCGCCGCCGCCGCCGCCGCCGAGACACCGCCGCGCTGATCACAGTTCAACTCATCCGACATGTCGCCGCAATCGTTGTGGCCATCGCAGACCAAACGTTCCTCCAGACACTGACCAAGCAGGCAACGATGCGTGTGCTCCGGGCACTGACGATGCCCGCATTTACCATGCTCGTCCGAGGCGTCGTTGCAATCGATGCGTCCATCGCATTCCCAGCTGCTGGCAATACATGATCCGCTGCTGCACTGAAACATTCCCTTCCCGCACTTCATTGCCGATGCCTTGCAGCGCAGCTCATCCGAATTGTCGCCACAGTCGTCCCTGCCATCGCAGACGAGCGTGTAATCCACACACTTTCCATTATCGCAGGCGTGCTGGTGGCTGTGACATTGCTTGCTGCGATCTGCACACAAAAGGCAAAGGTTAAAGCACAGATACATCTAAGGATATACAGATACAGATACAGATACAGATACAGATACAGCTATAGAGCTGCAGATTGATGCACAGATGCAAATACACTTATAGATTGACAGGTAGATAGACAGGTACATATACAGATAAAGAAAGATATATATATATATGCAACTAAAGATACAATTCCAAATACAGATACAATTACAAAAAACAGGTAAACTAACAGATACATTTAAAGATACAGATACAGTAGTAGGCACATTTACAGATACACTTACAGATACAAATAAAGATACAGACATACAGATACCAACACATTTACTTTTCAGCTTTGTACACTTTACAGATACAGATACAGATACAGATACAGATACAGATACAGAACAGATGCAGATGCACAGCTACTCGTTCTCTTGGCTTACCAAATTGAGCACATTGCCGCTCGTCGGAGCCATCCTTGCAGTCCTTGATGCCATCACAACGCTTGCTCTTCGCCAGACACTGTTCTCCATTGTGGCAGCTGAAGTCGGCAAGGCTGCACTTGACCGGGAGGCGTCGCACGTCGCCGTCAAAGGAATCACAGCTGGCTTCATCGGAGCCATCGGCACAATCCTGATGTCCATTGCAGCGATGTGGCATGGTGAGGCACTCGCCAGAGGTCCGGCAACGGAACTCACAGTCCAGTGCCTCGGTGCAACTGCGATTGCTGGCATCGCGATAGACAAAGCCGGCGGGGCAGAGGCAGGCGCTGGCAAAGTGTCCGGCACTCACACAGATATGTGAACAGCCGCCGTTCGACAGCTGGCAGGGATGCACTGGCCCATTGGCGGGCAGACTGCGGCTGCTGGATGCCAATGGTATCCGCACGGGCAAAGTTTGTTGCAGGAAGGCGGCAGCGGCGCGGAGGAAGAGGAAGAGGACTCGTGACCAAAACTGGGCTGTGCTTCGATATCGATACGCTTGTGTGGCCCCTTATTGCTCTTGTGTGTCCAATAGATAGCCTGTGTGCCCAGTTCGCTCCAAAAGAGATCCTGCTGCAGCAGCGCAAGCGAATAGGGACGCCGGAAGCGGCCACTGAACGTCTGCGCGTTAGTCTGGCGATAATCGGTGAAGCTGATGCGACTGACATCGCTGTCGGACCAGTACAGGGTATGGGCCTCCAGGTCGGTGACCATCTTGATGTCATCGTCGCCGAGATCATCCTCAAAGACATGTATGGGTGTGCCATGTCCGCTCAATGCCAGACGATCGATGTGCGTATGACGCCGTGCCTTGAGGGCAACGAACATGAAACCCTCCGCTGGCATCACATTCAGCCCGATGGGCATCTCGTCGCCGGCAAAGGCAAAGAAGCGCACCAATGCCCGATGGCCCGTGCGCAATGAGAGCAGCTCGATCACACGTCGCTCCGTGTCTGCCCAATAGAGATTCTCTGCCAGATGATCAAAGGCCAAGGCGCTAATGTTGCCCAGATTGCCATAGACCAGCGTGGTCAGTCGCTGCTCGGTGCTGGATGCATGTGGCGCATACTCGAACAGTCCCCTTTGCATGTTGTCCGCTATGAGAAGTGTGCCATTCACACTGTTGAACACCATCTCGCTGATGTGGCAGGGCACGTGATGTGTGGCACTGACCACATGCCGGCCGAACGAGGTGTGCTCGATCTCCAGCAGCACTTGCCGCAGTCCAACAAACAATCGTTGCTTCTTCTCCGTCTGGCGGCAACGTCGCTGATCTGCTGCCAGCTGCATGCCTTCCGGACAGGCGCAGCTGAAGCCTCCCTCCCGACTCGGGTTCGGCGAGCAGGCAAAGATGGGAACAACGTGCCGTCTCGCACAGATGCGGCATTTGAGGCTGCTTGGAGGGATGATAGACATGGACGGCATATATGGTGCGATCATGGGCCAAAACACGATGTCCCTTGCCGGAGAACTTGTGGCATGCATGAATGCTCTTCGTGGTCCAATCAGACCAATACAATTGATCCTCGAACACGGCCAGGCCATACGGATGCTTCAACATGCCATCGAGCACAGTGCGACGTCCACTGCCATCGGGTCGCACTGTTTCGACGGTGCCCAGCTTGGCATCCACCCAATAGATGCGCTCCTGATGCATATCCAGGGCAATGCCATTGGGCCAATGGATATTGTCGCTAACAATGGAACGAGAGCGTGCTCCATCCATGGAGGCACGTGCTATCATCGGCTTATTGCCCCAATCTGTCCAGAACATAAGGCCACGTTGTGGCCACAAGGCCAAGCCACGTGGCTGATGCACATCCTCAGTGACCAGGACGACACAGCTCAAGCCATCATTCGAACAGACCGCAATGTGACGCATCACATTGTCCGAGAAGTATATATTGTGCGTCAGCCAATCCACGGCAATGTCTTCGGGTGCATCCAAGCCAGAGGTGAGCAATACCTCTGCCTGCCTCTCCGTGCCATCGATGCGCATTGATGCCCGCACAATGCTCTCCGCCTCGTTCTGTATATTCGTCCAGTAGATTTGATCGCCATCGCTGGCCACGCCAATCACTTTGCTCAAATTGCTGGCCACGCTGAAGATGTGATTCAGCTGATGCGGATGCGGATGCGGATGCTGTTGATGCAGCAAATGCATCCCCATTACAGCCACCTGGGTGGTGTAGAGCAGCAGAGGTTGCTGCAACTGATTCGTCTCTGCGTTGTAGGCGTGGCAAGTGCGATTGTTGCTCTCGTCCAGCTGGTAACCAGCATCGCAGGCACAACGGAAGCCACCCGAGGTATTCTCACATCGCTGACTGCAGAGATCATCACGTTCGTGGCACTCATCGATATCCTCACACTTGTTCTGGAATTTCATCATGCGAAAACCGCTGGGACAGTAGCATTCGGCTCCACTGGTGGGCATCATGTGGCAGGTAGCGCTCGGTGGGCATTGCTTGCTGCTGCAATCGGGCTTGATGTGGCACGTCTCGGTCTCGTCGCTGCCATCCGAGCAGTGCGCATGGCCATCACATACCTCTGCCAGTGGCAAGCAGGTGGCACGATTGCGGCACATGAATTTGCCCAGCGCTGGTTGACAGAGCTCCGCTAAAGGATAAGAGGTCATTTAATTCACCACCTAATTCACCACACACAAACTGGTCAAATTGGTCTATTTAGTTACCGCAATCGCGCTCATCGCTGCCATCGCCGCAGTCATCGACGCCGTCGCAGAGCCATTGCTTGCGCTGCAGGCAACGTCCGTTGGCGCATAGATGACCGTTGGTGGTGGAACAGGAGGTAGCTGCCTGCTTGCAGCCTGCCGCCGCCTCATCGGAGGCATCGTCGCAGTCGGGCTTGCCGTCACACATCAAATCAAGGGGTATGCAGCTACGATCCTGGCACATGTACTCGTGCTGGCTGCAATTGCGCCGCACAACACTCGCCAGGCGACCCGGACAGTGGAGCTCATCCTCGCCGCCGGGACAGTTGTCGATGCCGTTGCATATTAGTTCCGCTGCCAAGCAGGCACCGTGTGGCTTTGAACACGGGAACCAATGGGGTTGCCGGCATAGCTTGTAGTCTACACAGTTGAAGTAAATATTTGGGATTTGAGGTTAGGTCGAAGTTTGATTTGTAGGTTAAGCCGTGCGACGGCACTTTTACCGCATTCCAATTCATCCGAATTATCTGTGCAGTCGCTACGTCCATCACACATCTTCTCCTGTAAGATGCAGTTTCCTTTTCTGCACTGGAATTGGTCTGCATTGCACCGTGTGTGCGCTGATCCCGTCGTGGTGGCAGCAGACGCACTGCAAACGAGCAGTAGCATTGCAGCGCACAGGCACACAAGCGTCCAGCTGCACCGGCTGAGGTTGCTCCAACTCCACTGCCCTCTAGACACATGGCATTTTGTTCGCACATGATTCGACCGCAGGATTTGGGCCCTGGACAACCGAATGGAAGAAGAAGGAATGCACGTGTAGTTTTGAGGTTGTCACAAACGACACTTTCATTTGTATTTTCCTTTTCAATTTACTCACATTGGTATTCTGTTTGAGTAACAGGTGATCGTAGTTTACAAAAAATTAAACATAATATTAAACGGAAAATAAAAACGATGAACAATAAACAAGGAGCTCAAGCAAATTCAACCCAAACGTTTGAAATGCAAAAGCGAACTGAACGACTTTCAATTTGACCTGCTCACACACCCACGCACTCACATTCCTGCATCCATATGCGAATTTCGATCAAATGCCGTTAGGTACAGGTACAGTGGCATAGCATTTACAACAATGGCATTAACAAACTACAATCAAATTTAGAATTAATATTGATTATTTTAGGCAATAAGAAATTTTATTACTTAAGAGAATAGCAAAAATATTTAATGGGATTAAAGTTCTTAACTAATTGATTTATGTATGTATTTTGACTTTTTAATTATATTTATAGGCAATATGAAATTTAATTGCTCAAGAGAGTAACATATAAGTACATATTAATGGAATCAAAGATCTTAGCCAATTATTTCCGTAATTTGTAGATCAATTCTAAATTCTGGAACAAAGTAGATTTACTTTTTCCAAAAGAGTTGATGACCACAGTGTGGCATACAAACACACATCTCTGCATTTGCCTGATAATATTGTTATAAACAGTAAGACCAACAGTGTTATAAATATAACTTCCAAAACACTAAATATGTGTACAAATACTACGAATTATATATTGTAATAACAAAATAACTACATAATATCTGAATTTGAACATTCATCTTGGCGCGACTCCTCTAACATATTGTCCACACAGCTTTGAAATAGAGCAGTGGCCTCATCCAACGGCGTCTGCATAATACTGTCTAATAGCTCCCAATTGATAAGACTTTGGATTAGATTGTTTTTACAAACACGGGCTGCGATCCTCAGATCAAAGCTGCGACACTGAGGCCACTGTGCCCGCAGTCGTGGGACAAGAATACGATAAATAATTTGTGTATCATCGTCCAACGTGTTCATATCCACGTAATGTTCATCGGATGCACTTTTTTTTGCTGGGGCTGCGGTCTTCTTCTTCTGTGCACGCTGCGCAGCTGGATTGAACACAAGACACGGAACGGGAGTGGCTTCAGGTATCCGTTGCTGGGGATCGTACTTATTCATCCATAACTTCTTTAAGTTAGCAAGCGACATTCGTTCGGTCCGGCTAAGCTCAAGCATATCATCGTTGCCAAGACTCTGCAGCGTATCCTTGATTACGTCCTTGAAAAAAGTTCCTCGACTCAGGAATCCAATTGCATATGGGATTCTTTCTATTTTTTGGTTTCCTAGTACTCGCCATGGCTTTGTTGATTTTTTAACCTATTAATGCGCGCTAAGTTCTTTGAATGTGCCCAAATTCGATATGGATGAGTTTCGTTTATTAGCATAATTCCTCCGATAAGTCTCGATTTTCCATAGAATTTCTCAGCTGAAATAACCAGGGTAACCAAATTTCGCAAAGTAGATCAACCATATTTTGACTTCACTGCGCTTACTTACAGTTTGAGTTTGAAATTTGAAAACGTTGCTTACGTTTGCCTTATTAAATCCCTAAAAGGGCCCACAAAATATTGCGTAAAGACTTTTTTAATATCTGCAGATATTTAACTTTAAATTTATTAAGTACCGTGTATGTCAGTCCTCAAATAAAACTATAGACTCAATGCAATTGGTCATAATTGTAATTATTTTTGATTCACCCGCCTCAACTGATTGTAAGTGTGACCATACATTATTTAGCAGCATTTCACCAAATTCTGGCATACCAACGTATGTTGAAACAGTCACACTAGGTGCCGGAAAAAAGGTAAACATCGGACTAATAGGAAGAAGAATTTATCTAATTGAATTTTCATATTTTATTGTTAGTAAAAAAAATATATTTCATATATGTAATATGTAGAATTATTATAGAAAAATATGTCAATATATATATCAGCAAGTGCCCAAATGGGACGTTTAGCTTGCAGCATTTTGAAAAAGAACGCAAGAATCGTCAGTTAAGGGGCGATCAGTAGACGCGCTCCCTCAGCTTGAACATGAGTGGATCCTTGGTGCGTAATATCAGCTCGGCAATGAGCACCGGTGGCTGCGAGGTGTCGCCGACGAAGTCGATCACGTAATGACGCAGCACATTTGCCGCGATCGCCTTGATCTCCAGTACGGCAAACTTCTGGCCAATGCAGTTGCGTGGTCCGGCCGAGAAGGGTATATAGGCATAAGGATTCTGTTTCTCTGCGCTGGTGACGACATCGAAACGCTCCGGCTTGAAGCTATTCGGATCTGTGAAGAGATCCTCGCGACGGCCTAGATACAAGGGGGATATGCCAATGTTTGTTCCTGCCGGAATGATCTTACCATCTGCAAAGGAATTAAATATTCATTATGGTAAGGAAGAAGATCGATCAGGAGTAAATGGGCAACTCACTTATCTCACACTCCTGCAGCACCTTACGACCGAGCAGCGGCACCGAGGGATACAATCGCAACGTCTCCTTGATGCACAGATCAATGTAGGGCAGACGATTGAGCATATCATATGTAACTGGTGTCGACTTGTCGCGTCCGAGCACCGACAGAATCTCTTCCAGACACTTGGCCTGGCATTCCGGATGTGTTGCGATGTTGTAGAAGAAGAACATAATGGCGGAGGATGTGGTGTCATGACCCTCGAACATGAATGTGTCCACCTCCTCGCGGATATCCAGATTGCTCAGCGGCTTCTCGTCTACATGCGATTGCAGCAATATATCCAGGAAGGCCATCTTACGTTTGGCTCCCACATCGGCATCAGCGGAGTCCTGTTGTGCTGCCTTTCCTGCATCATTGCTGGCGCGCAGCAACTCCTCCCGCCGCTGCACAATTATCTTCTCCGTGAAGTTGTGCAGCACGTTCAGGGCCCGACGCTCAGCCTGGGCCAGCGGGGTCAGCATGTAGGTCAGCTCGAAGCGATAGAAAATGTTAAACATGCGCTTGTGCAACACCATCGAGATGGTCTTCACTGCCTGCACGTACTCTGAGTCCACATTGGTTTGTGCGTTAATCGAGACGCCCATGGCGGTTTCTTTGGAAAGGAAATGATCAAGGGTTATTCCCAAAATAACATATGTAGTAAATGTAGGCGAGGCAGTCTGTTATCTCTTTAGAACTCTATAAATAAACCCCAAGCTATCTGATTATGTGCGAAGGCAAAGTGCGGGCGCCATAAAAGAAATGCGCATACCCTGAAACTGATTGGTCGATTCAGGGGGCTAGCTATAATCTTTAAGGTGCTGGTTTTCAAAGGAAAATTGTTTAGTTGTGTTAGGTTAGCAACAGATTTTCAGTTATTAAGAGTCCCACATCCTTAGCTCCTCGTCCAACTAATCTACCCTACCCTCTCTCTCCCTCTCTCTGTGTTCCCTCGCATCACCTACCACAAATTGTATCCATGGTGCAGAGATTGATCCAGTCGTAAAGACTGAAACCCTTTTCTCCTTGCTGCCGACGTTCCTGCTCTAAATTCTGGAGCAGCACACGGGATTCACGCTCGAAAATGTCCACAAACTGATCAAGTATCTTGAAATGGAAGGCAGGTGTGATGATCTTGCGTCGCTTGTGCCACTTGCGACCGCGACTGACGAGCAGGCCCTCCTTGAGCCACGGCGCCAAGGCATTATATTCGCCGGCCTTGTCGTTGAATCGCAGAGTGCCCAACACAACTTCGATATCCTTGGGATTGGCCATTAGCATATTCAGCTCGAGTCCCAGCCACACTTTAAGTGTCTCATCCTTGGCATAACGGCCCATAAAGTCATTTAGTGTTTCGACCATTTCGTGTGGTTCCTTGCCCACAAAATGATGACCATGTCCCACCAGGGGCAGCGCGGGGGGCTGGCAATATAGCTTGTAACCTCAATAAGATGCTTGTACTTCAGCTGATAGATCAGTAGGCCCGCAAAGAGGGCGCTGCCCACCAAAAGGGCCAAAGCCGCCAGCAACATTTCTCAATGCCGTTCAATCGAACACTGAATCCAACGGGGTAGCCCAATTGCATATTTGGACCGGGTTAATTCTAAGTTGATTATCGATTACTGCAATGTTGTGGGTCTCAGTTTATGGGTTCAAATCTAATCGAAACACTTATCCGGTTGTGCTATAAACAATACCCGTAGCTATCTAATCGCATCGAGATCATCTTAATGCCATCAGCGACTGCACTTCGATCCCCACCCTAGCTGTGTATGTTGACGAGAAATGATAATTTTTTGGGGGCTTTCCGTTCGTTTCTACTTCAAGTTCAAGTTCAGATCTGGGCACTATTTCAGCGAGTACTATACTGGGTACTATGTCGATCGTAATCGTACATTAATTTGGGGTAGCCCCACCAACTTCATTCACATAAGCTAATATCCTTTGAATTTGGGGTACCTTCAACTATTCTCAGCTACCCTTTAGATTTCAAGATCTTATAAAAGGTCCAATTAGGATTACCTTCCACCAATTACTCCCAACTCACCTAACGATCCTTACGCATTAAGTTACTCCCAAGTACTCTCAATCTTCTGTTTTGGTTCAACTTCTCTCAGCTAACCCAGACCCATAACTGTTTTTGATCCACCCTTACACTTATAAAGACCCTGACATACCTTCCAATTCGAGGTATTCCCCACCAATCCGTCAACAATCTTCCAATTTGAGATACCCCTCAACTTTTGCAGGACTAAGCAAATAATCTAGTTCTACATACTCTCAACTAACCCACGATCGACATATCTTTCTACTTTACTCTCAGCTACCTTCTAATTGAGGCACCTCTTGTTAACTTCCCTCACCTCGCACAACTTTAGATCAAATGAAACTTGTTTCAATTTGGGTTACCCTACACTAAGTACCCTTGAGTAACCCACAATCGAGATATATTTCTATTACTCTCTGCTACCTTCTAATTGAGGCACCTCTTGTTAACTTCCCTCACCTCGCATAACTTTTGCATAGATCAAATGAAGCTTCTTTCAATTTGAGTTACCCTAAACGAAGTACCCTTGACTAACCCACGATTAAAATATCGTTCTACTTTACTCTCAGCTACCTTCTAATTGAGGTACCGCTTGTTAACTTCCCTCACCTCGCACAGATTTCGCATAGATCAAATGAAACCTGCTTCAATTTGGGTTACCGTCCACGATATTCCCTCAACTAACCTAAGGTTCCTAGTAATTTAGTGTGCCTCGAAGAAAATGCTCTTGTTTGAACACTGAGAGCCTTCTTGCAACTTACCACATATGATGTCCAGGGCGCACATATGTGTGGCATGTGCCAACTCGATGGGATCGCCGTTGCACGCCTGGCGCAGCTGCTGTACCAATTGTCGTGTCTGGCGATCGAAAATCTCCACATACAGTTCGAGTATACGAAAATGGAAAGCAGGCGTGATGATTTTGCGACGCTGATGCCACTTGCGGCCACGACTGACGAGCAGACCCTCATTGAGCCAACGCATCAGGAAGCCATACTCCAGTGACTTGTCCAGCAGTTGAGTGCTGCCCAGAACCTGTTCGACATCGCGCGGATTGAACATGATGACGCTGAGAGTCTGGCCCAGCCAGAGGGTGTAAGTATCGCCATATTCGGCCGCCAGATGGCCAATCACCTGGCACACCTGCTCCGGCTGCAGGCCCATGAACAGATTCGCATTCCCAATCAATGGCAGTGGCTTTGGGCCAGGAAAGGCCTTTCCCAGCTGCTGGACACGACGTAGACGTTTGCCAAACGTGAACCAGCTGAACATTAGCAGTGCCAGCAGGCTGCCAACGGCGATGCTGACAAACAGAACAATCGATAGCGACATGATGCGGCTACACAACTCGACTAACTGCAGATGAACATCTTCTCGAGAGATTCGCCTCAAATCCAATGCTCGAACGTATTCGATTATCTCTTATCGCTATACCATAAGTCAAGTTCAAGTTGAGGGTGAGAAGTCCATCTCCTCCTCTCTATCAGTATCTTTATCAATTCCGGCATCATCATCATTATCGACATCATCGTTTGCGGTGCGTGTTTAAATTTAGCTCAACCCCAAAATAGCCCTGTGAAAATTGTGCGGCAGTATGTGACGTCACGTCCGCATGGCTCACACTGTGCGTGGGTGCACGGCGTGCTCAGGTGTTTACAATCTGCTGCTGCTACTGCTGCTGTTGTTGACCCATTCATCTGGCATACACTGCACGAAAAACGAGGGTAGCAAATTGTCATGACTCACAAATCGACGTGAAAATATGTTTTAATTAATTAGTTTCCAAATATTTATTTATTATATTATATGCTCAAACACTTAAGCAAAGCTTTTTCTAACTCTCTCTCTATGTTAAGTTTGTCAGTCGTAATTTGTAACTGTCTTTATACACATCAGATGTGGCAGCAGCTTCATGACAAATTTACCCACGCTAGCTTGTCTTATAGCAGAGATCAATGCATTTTTTATGGTATAAATACATGATATTGTGTTCTATATTTACGGCTATCTTTTGATAACTTTTTATAACAGCTTCACATTTCAGTTTTTATCTCTTTATTCTGAATATCTAGAATTTCTTTAATATATTTACATATTGAATATATAGAATATATAACTTATATAGAATACATCTTTAATAAAGGATATATCCTTAGTTTATATCGTAATATTGTTCAAAAGGATATATTCTATATTAAAGATACATTCTATATAAAAAATATATCTATTATATAGAATATACCACTAATATCTCTAATATAAAATATATTCCCCTTTTTGGACAGTGTACATATTTTCTCAGTGACAAATTGTAAACAACAAGTTGTTAATTTTTTTTGAAATGGAAATGGGCGTGGCAATTTTAAAACATAGCAAGCAGTTTATTGGCATCGAAATCATTTGATTTGGTTTAGGAATCTAACAGATAAGTCCTCAGGAGTCCCAGATAAAGTACGTCGATAAGAGAATGGACTGTTTAAATCATAATTTGATTTGGTTCTTCGCAAAGGATAATGCAAGTATTATGCATTTTTCTTATATAATTCACTTTTCGTGGATAGAACGCAATAGAAAGCACGGCGAATGTCGTCTAAGTACGTGCTCTATAAATATCAAGCTAATCTGCTAATGTCACAATGAACCAACCAAAAGTAAATTTAACAATTCAGCATGATTTACAAATTTGCGCATTACCAAGAGATGATTAAGGCAATAATAACAAGTTGAATAAGCTGGATGCTAGACCGAATCATATCCTGTACACCACTTGGTGTACATTGGTTTATTTTGGTTTTGAAACTCTAAGAATTTGATTTTAAAGATTTGTGGTAATCAATAGTTTTGTTAGTTGCTTTATGGAATCAAATGCAATGGATGGTCTTTGATGCTTAAGATTTATTCTAATGAAATGTATAAGATTTAAAAAAGTAACGGAGCGGCACGTGTTGTATGCTTGACAGTTAGCGGTCGAAAGAGGAGGACTTAACGATGATTAAAAGGATATCGATAAATTCAACAGATTAATATCTATTAAAACTGAGATTGAAGTAAGTGTGATTGGCAAATTGAGAGGGTTGCCAGATCTACATAGATTATTATTCAACATTTTGATGACTTTGAGCTGAAATGAAATAAATATTTAAGGTAATCCAGAATATATATAACTGTATATAACTGTATACCTAAGTATGTGTAGAACATTTTCGCATAGTCTGACACGCCCCTTGTTGCCCTAACCTAAAATAAATAGGAATCACAATAGAAAAACGAAAACATACTCGGATATGTAGAATATGTCTATTGAGAACAGCGACTTACTCAACTGGAACCAAGCGAGAAATGAACAAATATACGAATATATATATCAATACGAATTTGACGTAGATATCGTATAGGAAAATGCGTGCGTTCAACTGATTCATGCGAACTGTTGGCACGATTAGGCCTACACGACGTGTGAATACGCTGTGTACTTTATTCATCACGAAAATGTGGAAAACTATACAAACTTAATTTAGTATATCTGTTGATAATGAACTGGATTTGTTTATTTTAATATATTATATTTATTTTCTTAATGAACTTGTGCTACGTGCATTTCGTTTCTGTTTTACATTTTATGAGCAAGTGGACAATAAACTTCATTATGTTATTTAACATCACATTATGCTTTACCACAACAGCTTATTTACTCTTATGCTAATTAATATTACAGATCAAGACATACACATTTATTCCAACAATATCATTTCTATACAAATATTTATCTTTAAATGTCTTAATAATCCCGTTCCTTGCGATAGTAACTGAACTGTGGTAGTGATGATTAGTGAAATTGAAAAGATTTTAGCAAAGTTACCTAAACCATTTCAATATGTGTGTAGGGAAAATGTTCTGTTCAGTTTTTCATCGTCGCCCACGCAATTTTTCATCCATTACGTATACAGAAAAACAAAAAGACCGCAAAACAGCAACAACAACAATGAAAACAAAAAATAACAACGAGTAGAATAACAGCAACAACAACAACAACTCGTAGGCGTCCTTCAAGCATGCCAAATTCCAAAATTCTTGCGTCGGTCGTCGACGTCGACGTCATTTCAGCAACGCCCCGCCCCTACCCGGCCAGCCTCTATGCATGCTGGGGGAAACGTAAATATTTACACATGTCTTACACGAATTGGCGATTTTTCACTGTCCGAATGGCATATATGGAAGATCACTTGCACTGTCTCCCTCTCTCACTGCCCCCGCTCTCTCTCTCCCTCCCTCTCTCTGTCTCTCTCTCTGTCTCTGTCTCTGTCTTTGTGGAATTTCATTGGCATTTTCAATTTTGTAGATTTTTATATTTTCCATTCGCGTATTTCGATTTCTTTTGTCGAGCTCGTGGAATTTTCAACCCGATCGATCGATCTTCCGTAGATCAGGCATGCTGCAAATAGAGAGAGAGAGAGCAAGAGAGAGAAAAAGAGGAAGAGAGAGTTGTGCTACGTTTCTATATGCAATTATTGCTCGAATTATCTGTGCACATGGCCAACTTGGGCCAACAGGGCCAAGACGTGCGCGCCGAGCAAAAGCAAAAGCAAATGCACAACAAGAAAGAAAGAAAACGACGCCGAGTACCACAGCTGAATTCATCATAATAATCCAAAGGCACTAAAAATGCCATAGCGACTGTTAAATACCCTATATTCTTTACTCCTCTCTTTACTTGGAAAACTGTCTCTTGCTTTGCCTGCCCAACATTTTTTCAATTTTAGTGGGCGTGGCACTTTAAGAATTTAAGTAGAGTTATGTAAATTAAGCATACATATACAAATTAAGGCGTATGTCACGGTTGCTTGCAGCAGCTCTTCTAGTTATATGTATAATACATATGATATTTCATATTTCATTTAATATATCCTGATTCTTGGAATATAAAATTTTTTAGCGCTAGCTCTTCTTTTAACATAAATCAGGGAGTTCTTTTTATGGTTGTGCTATAATATGATAGTTTATACCCGGACTGCCAGCTACCCCTCAAAAATAGAATAGCTTACCCATCTATACTGAAAAAGGCTGACCAGGCAGCCCTGGTTTATATATAATGGTGCAGATAGAGTTCGATGGAAGGCATTAGTGCTGAGATCCCAAGAGAAAATAAATATAATTAAACACATTTAGTATTTAACATGTTATATTATTATAGATTATATAATATTGATAGGATAATCAACATATAAACCGAAACATATATATTACATATTCTACACCATAAAACATAATATAAACTAACCCATTTCCGACATTTACAATATTTACAGGGTATATAGAAAAACAAAACTAATAATAATAATAACAATTACGCTCTGGCGCTGCGCATTTTGCGTCATTTGGGGCGAATGCTTTCAGCACATATAGGAAAGTGTATTCACACACATATACACATGAAGATATATCCAAATATATACATATATAATATATGTATATACTATACAATCTATATGCATATTTGTATATATATGTTAAGAGCCCTGCGAAATTGAATATTCTGCGCCACAATGCAATCGCCAATTGGCACAAAGTGCAATCGAAAATAATATTCAGCTTTGGCTGTGCCCCACTGCGTATGCGTAATGTTCGTACATTCTGTATACGTCATCGCGTATACGCCTATCACATTGGCTTGGCCCAGTCATTTGTATGCCCATTTATGTCGAAAGTTGTTTATAGTACCAGCCTAATTTATTCATCATTCAATCATGATTGATTGCATCGCATTCGCCTGCAGCAGCCTCGAATCGACTTGAATTGTTATTCATCGGCCTGCTCCTGCTTATACCTCCTCCACTTTCTTCTCCTCCACCTGCTGGTCCTGCTCCTCCTTCTCATTTACCTCCTCTTTCTCTTTGCTCTCTCCTCCTTTTCGTTCCTTTCGGCTTTGGCTCTCTCTGCACTGCTCTGGCATCCTATTTATGGCCCATTGCCACTTGCCATGACTCATGCCTGCTTAGCTCTCGCCCCTACCCCTACCATCGCCCCACCCCTCTCCCCCCATTCTAGACCCATTGCCCACTTTTACGTTTTGCGTCTTTGACGTTTTCGCTGATATTTCGATGCAATTGTCTAGGCGTGTGTCATACAGACCCTGCTAGTCTTTGGTCTGAGGTTAAGGCTATTTTTGAGACTGATCAGTTCACACTAAAGATGCTTGACCAATAATCACAGACAGGCAACACCTTAATGAAGAAAAGACCAGCAAGAAAGGCCACCCTTGACGGCTTATTTGTGGTGTGGATATTTTTATACCCTTCGAGCATTGAAAATAGTCAAAAAAGGGTAAACTAACGTTGTGTAAATGTATGTTACAGGCAGAACGAGGCATGGCAGACCCCATAAAATATATATGGTATATTGTTGCTCAGGATCGACGCCCACCGTCCCCGCAAATCAATAATTTAATTTTTGAACTTAATTTGTAAGCGCTGTATAAAAGTTACAACTTTCTGATTTTAACAAATACAAAACTAAATTAAATATCTGTAAATTGCAGTCCGATCGGATAATAAACACAGAAGTTAAAGTTAGTTAAGAAAGTATGAGCATACATAACTCCAAGGGAGGCGAATAATTTAAAAACATGTGCATGTATGTATATGTGTATGAGTTTAAAAAATTAAACTACACCGGAACATACATAGGTCGAAGGGTATCCCACTGTCGCGTGCCGCGCGGACTTTTGCTTTTCTTAATGGTTTAACTACAATTTATTTTCTGTTAAATAGTTAACAGATACTAAAGATCTTGGACAAAATATCGTTACTAGATCTGAAACTAAAGAATCGTTTACTATATTAAATTGTTGTATTATCAACAGTTCTTTCTACTAGAATTATACTTTATAGCATAGAAAACAAACTTAAATTATAACGTATCTTATATAAATGATCGTAAACTTAAATGATTCTGAACTAACACAATTTGTAAGTGATCTACAATTCTTTATATAATAATAATGCTCTTCATATGTTAGCAAATAGAAATTATAAAATTCTTTCTTATATCACTCAGACTAGTTAAGCATTAAGACTGACGATGAATCAGATCAAAGAGGCAGACAGATTGTCATGAGAAAAATTTGTTGAAAATCTAATTGAATTTGTGATTGCATCCATTGCAGTTATACACATGTTTGCATACCCTACAGTGCACAGAAGTGGGTTATATACAGTTTGTGCATGTGCAAGGCGCAAAATCTTAAAGATTGTTCTGCAAATAATGCTAATTAAAGTGCAAGCCTTGTTAACTGTGTGCAGGGTATCTTGCAGTCGCATCACAGCCAGTTGTAACCTTTCTTTACTTTTGTCTATATAGTATATATATTACTTTGCTGCAGGATGTAAATTGCATTTGAGTGACTCGTACGGGGGGCCGCGCAAATGGCCGTGAGCCAAAATACTAGGAGCGGGTGCGGGGCGTAGAGGGGGCGTGGCACAATCACACACACACAGTAAGCTGCCTAACGGGAGTGAGAACCGTTTGGGGCCTTTCAACACGCCCGCCGAGACTATTGAATATTGAAATTTATGCTCAGCAATTTGCAGCACATTAGTCGTTTGGGGAAAAACTGTGGGAAAAACTGTCTGAATATGCAACAGGAAATCGCTGAGGCGAACGCATTTTCATTCATGAGTTGATTTTATTTATGTGTCGCAGAGCCGTGCCATATACTATATACCAGATATATGCCATACATCTTGTATATAGTATAGGGTATATAGCTTGCTCTACCTGAGCGCAATTGCCCAACATCGGCAGAATGCACTTGTGGCTGTCAGCCAAACTGAGCAACAATGCAATCGACTACTCGATTTGTTTAATTAACGGAATAAACATATATATACTATATACATAATACACAGTAGGATTTATCCTATTTATATGTGTATATATATATATATGATATATATGTATGTTATGTGTGGTAGTTTAATATTCATTTTTGATTTTGACAAGCCAAGGCAGCTGGGCACGCGCACTTAACGCATCTCTCTTTACATATCACTGATCTCAAGCACGTTGGCATTATCTACCCACTCTCTCCCTGCACCCCCCCTCGCATTGCCAACATATGCTGAACTGAATAATATATACAAATAAGTACTGTATAACATGAAAAAAGAAAGGAAGAGTAGATCCTCTCGAGTAGCAAGTTCGTGAATGAGTTTGTGCAATTAAGTAACGAATGATATTTATATATTTCATTCACTTAATTCTACAATTGTACATTTAATCTGAATAATTGTAATACGCTTCTTGTGGCGCGTCGCTTTCTTGGTGCTGTGTTTTGCTGTGTGTGTCATTGACTTAGTTATCGATTAACGGAACTTGTTCGCGATGTATCGTGACTGTTACAAGTTATATAGTATGTACGGTTATTATTAACCAGTAAGAAAAGCGATGAATTTATTATATCGTGTACTTCATGTACTGAAAGTTCAATTACGACTGACTTAATGTTGCGTCATGTAAGGCGCTTACAAATACGTACATAAGTGTGGCTTATACTTATACAAATGTGTATGCATAATGAAGAGTGTATAAGAACGCGTTGCCTTTTAGCAATATGTATATTTCTCACAAAAGCAACAGTGGGATACCCTTCGACCCATGGTCTGGTCTAGTTTAATTTGTTAAGTCTATGATAACTGTTATTTGTGATGTTTAAAAATAAAAGTTGTAAACTAATAAAAATTACAATTCTGCAACTTTTACTTTTCAAATAATTACCAATAACAGTTAATAGACTTTTTAATAAAAGTTACATATTAAAAGTTGATTACTTATATAATTGATATAATGGGATTATAATAAGATTTTTGGTGTCGTTGAAAAATGTTTAGGTTCATCCCTTCGTAAGGATATTGTCTATACGGTCTCTGTAGACGTCTCTTATACTTCTCAACGCCTGGTCTGTGAAGGTTCGTCTCACTCAGCTGGATCCACTCAGGTGGATCCATAGCAAAAAAAAAATGTGGCAAACTCTTCCGTGATGCGAACTCCGTAAATTATAACAAAATGACGTCGTCGCGGTTCGAGTGGAGTATACCCGCCATCAAATGCAAATATCACTGGTGCGCCATTGATTAAACTATTATAAACGTCTCTTGTAAATTCGTTCACCATTAGTGGGTTAACTCTGCGCGACATATATGGTATTGTCGCCGGGAATTAAGATTGTGTCATACAATTAATCGATTCAATACCGAAACTAAAATTGTTGGGAAATGGGAAATGGGATCAAGTGGTTCGGTTTCCATTTCTCTAATTAAACCATCCATAAATCGATTTCCCGATATATCATTGTCGATTCTCGAAGTTCATAGAAGAACAAAAGGGCGGCTGCACACGTTGGTCCACAAGTCATGCGACAAGTTTGAACAAATGAAAGGAAGTGGAGTATAACATGATTTCCAGGAAGGAAATTAGTGTCAAATATTTCACCATGGCGTTTTCTGCGAATTGCTGATATTATAATAGATGATTCCTGTTGGATTTCCGCAGCTGGAGCATCCGGCCTTTCTGCATTTGTTCCATTTGCCGGAGGAACACTTGCCGATTGAACGAATAAAACCAGGCAACAACAAGATAACACGAAAGTCCAAAGAAGCATTGCTAGTGATGAAAATTTTCAGGGTTGGATTGGATTGAGTTGGAAATCCTTAAGTCTTTTCCGATGGTATAATCTGTCTAAAAGAATGAAAAACACAAGTAATGAAAAAACAATACTGATAATAGTTAGTTCATTCGAGCTGCATTTCATTCTTAACAATACGGGAAAGCACGTTGACATATTTGAATGGCATCCAATATGCTTATGTACAAATGCCTAGAGATGGCATCGTGAGCAGACACGAAAGAAAAGAGATGTGGCAGCTGTGCCATAATAAGAGTATACAAATACAAATATAAGAATTTGTATAATTTAGTTAGATACTCTTCAGTACTATAGATAGATCCATAGATATTAGAAGTAAGTTAATGATCATATCTGTGCCATAAATGCAATGTATTTGGATTAGTTCAGCTTAAACCACATTTGATGGCTCTGGGCTTCTGAGATTTCTATAATGTTGTTACAACTTAGGGAATATTTTCATTTTTGAAATACAACTAATATATAATACGTTACTTATCCATTTATCAGAGATTTGCATATCTTTTCGTGCATTCGACACGATTGGTGGCCCACACTACGCACCGCTGCTTGGCATTAAGTAGTGTGCACCTTGGCCCTGATCGCATCAGATTGCACAAACGACGACGACGACGAAGATGTGCAGAGAGACAGAGAGCAAGGATGGGTGGGTAAGGGGGAGAAGGGTAAGTTTGCTTGTAGCGGGTGTGCCGAACGATCAGCTGCCCGTTAGATGACACAATCTATTTTTGATTGTCTTGAGCTTCTTCGGCCAGACACACGATGATCATCAAAAGGGGCAGCTGCGGTCCCACCGTCCGCAATGCGCCTGCTTCCGGTTTTTCCCAAATGCAAAACTATTCGTAACCATCGTCGTCGTCGTCGTCGTTGTGTATTCGTAATCGTATTCAAAGAGAGAAAAGAGAATAAAAACGAATTTTCTTCTGTGCTTGGCAACAAGTTTTTTCTTTTCTTCTTGTGTTTCTTTCTGACCCCAAGACCTGATCGAGTTGAGTTTCTTCTGATTGGATTGTGGTTGAGTTCGGCTATAAGCCCAACCCCAATCTTAACCCCAGCGATGCAGCGATGCGCAGCGATATTACTATTGCATTTTTCTTTTACTTTTCCTGCACTTTTCTCGAAGTTCTTCTCAGTTCTTTTGAGTTCTTCACACAGGTGTTTTACTTGCCTCAACCTAACTGGTTCTATTTGTGCAAGAACAGAAGCATACTATATTCTTTTATTTTCGCTGGATTTAAGAGCAATTTAACTGTACTACCTTGATTTTGAAATGCGTTTTAAGTACCTTCAATTAAGGTAAGTCTCGGTTGAATCATGTTTGGGCTTAGTAATTTCCCTGATTTCGGTTGCAGTCAGTAGGAAGTTTTCAGAACTATTGTTCATTATGTAGAGGGTATATTCATTTTGGCCAGAAGTTAGCAAAGCAACTTTAAAAACACATCCGACTCTATATAATATACATACAGTGCCGCTCAACTGAATAGGTGTGACTATTTGTTAAGGTTTAAAACGTTGTATCTCAGTTATATGCAATCCGATTTAATCGAAATACATTTTTATGTATAAATAAATCTGTCATTAGTTAAATATCAAAGTTTCTGATCTCTTAGTGTTGTTTTTATATAATTATTATTTATTTTTTTCAAAAACAACAAAAAATGTCCTTTTTATTGGCTCAACTGAATAGGTTTGACCATTTGACCAACTATTAAATAAAGTATACATTTATTGGTATAAAAGAAAATTTCAAGGCACTTGGTAGTTGAAATAATAAAGGGCACTGTTTAAGCATTATTTAGTATTTGGTATGACCACCCTTGCTTTTTTAATTATGTAATTATGTATGTATGTATATTCTAAACCAGCCAAAGAGGAGTCGATGTCTAGCCATGTCTGTCTGTCCGTTCGTCTGTCTGTTGCAACGCAAACTTGTCTCTCAGTTTAAGAGCTACACGTATGTATTTGCAATCTGCAGAGTATAAAAGTATTGTCATACCTAAAAGAAGATCTTTGCTGGAATTAGGCTTAACCCAATAATACATAGTTTGACTCAGTAAATACTTCAATAAAGCTTCTATAAATATTTCTGATTTCTCTCTCTTAAATTTACTATTTTCATAAAGTATAATCTGAAAAATTGATTAAAGATCAAGTGCGTTATCATTGCAGGCACCACTGCATAGGTTGTAGTTGTTGTTGCTGTTTGTTATTGTTGTAGCTGAACGCAGCAGGCAAGAAAAGTATCTAAATTTAAAAGAAAATTTTAAGAGCAGCTGCTTGTGGAAACTTTTTTGCCTCATTTTTACATGCCGCTGCCACCTTTGTGAGAGTCGCCGCAGCCGCAGCCGACAGCAGCAAGTGTGTGTGTGTGTATGTGTGTTTACGAGTGTGTTCGGCACTGCTGGCGCAGCTATAAAAAGAAATCGCGCTCGCTTTCTGCGCTCACTTTTGGTCGCAGCAACCAAACGGTGTACAACAAAATATATAAAACACACACACTCTCTCGCGCACAGGAACAAATCAACAAAAAATACTTCCACTAAGTAGAAAATATTTCGTTCCGTTTCGTATTTTTTTTTTATCGAATCACTTGAAATAAAAAAAAAATAAAGTGTGGCAATTGTTTGAAGAGAATATAAACTCTTATACATACAAGTATCAGCAAGTCTAAATGCATTTGCATTAAAGTGAGAATACGCAGTGTTAATCGTCGAACGGAACTCAAAAAAAAAAGCAGCAGCAAAAGTGAGTGCTTCAAATGCCGCCATCTTACTTTTTTTATCGGTTTGTCTGTTATGTTTGTTATCCTACAATTTTTGAGTTGCCAACTACCGAGTGTATAACTTGTATTGTAATTGTTTTGCGATGATAAAAGTATCGAAGCTTTATCCTGCTACGGCAGCCTCTTTCGCGTTGCCAACTACCGAGTGTACAACTTGTATCGTATTTGTTTTACGATGATGAAAGTATCGAAGCTTGATCCCGCTACGGCAGCCTACTTCGCGTTGCCATCTACCGAGTATACAACTTGTATCGTATTTGCTTTGCGATGATAAAAGTATCGAAGCTTGATCCTGCTACGGCAGCCTACTTAACGTTGCTAACTACCGAGTGCACAATATCGCAATTGCGATGGCATCGATTGGTTGTTTGTCCCTGATCCTGCGCGTTGCCAAATATCGATAGGCTTGCTCAAGTATCGAACTTAAACATGTACAGTGGAAAAATGGCACCTGCAACCCATAAAATTCCGATTACATTTTCTTTGGTACGCATGCGTACCAAGTCGGGGAGTCAAGAGTTCAGGCCAACTGTGCCACCGTGTATGGTTGTGTTTGTGTGTGTGTGTGACTCTGTTTTTTTATAGCTACTTCTTTTGCCGCAAGTAATTTGATTTTGTTTTGCTTATTTCTTTTGGGGCCGTTCCGTTTTTTCTTCACTTCTCTGGGTCACAAAAGAAATGTTAAACAAAAAAAAATAAAAGCAGCTAAAAGAAGAAGTCCCAGCAGCAGAGAGGGCAAAACACAATGGGCGCTCAAACGAAACAAATTTTCATTGTTATTATGCTGTTAGTTGTTGCTGTCGTTGTTCCACTATTTGTTGTGCCTTGTGGCGTTTCTTTTCCGCTTAGTTGTTGTTTATTGTGGTCTGTTATGTTTTTATTTTTCGCTCCCTTTTTATCTTTGTTTTGTTTTTTTGCACAAACCTAACGTTTCGCAAACTTTAATTGGTTTCTATTTTTACCTTTTTTTCAGCCAGCTCGGCGAAGAGTTTTGGGCAGCGACAAATTGCGACAAGTGGGCAGGTTAGTTTTTTTGCGGAACTCTATATAACCCAGAAAGCTGCAGCAGCAAGCAAGTAATCCCAGTAACAATATGGCCGATGTATCGCATGAATTGGGCGCCCTACGATTTGTAGTGGTAAGTAATGTCTACAAAGTACCTTCTACTCCTTTTCTACACTATCAAACAAGTGATTCGGACTAAGGAAATTGAAATTCGCAACTTAGTGTTTTATTTTTATTTTTATCTATTTTTTTTTTCAAATATTAATTGGTTTTCTTTCTATACATATTGATAATTATATATTTTATCTATTGAAAATCTTTTCGAATCATTCGGGCTTAGACTCCTTTCTATAAAGTTTTAAATTGAACTGGTTCAAGTACAGCTGTACCAAAACTTGAGATCTATATGCATTATAATATAAGTATGTATTTATGTATGTACATGTGCCTCACTTGACTTAGTCCAATTAGCCAAGACTGTGAGACTAAAGGCATCTGTGGAATGTGACTAAAAACAAAAACAAAAAACAAAAATATAAAAAAAAAAAAACCGATATAGAAAGAGAAATTTGCAGTTATTTTTATAATTCCCATGGGCATTATTATTATTATATTGCAAATATCTCGTGCGACAAATGCCTGAACATTATTTATGCGCCACAGAAGATAATAATAATCTCAAACCGCAGAGAGAAAATACAAAATCCGACGAAAAAAAAAAACAATAACAAGCGTGGAAAAATGTCATAGAAAATTTGTATTTTCATTTATATGAAAATTGTGTGAGAATTTTCGTTGCTGTTGTTGTGACTGTTATTGTTATTGTTGGTTCCAAAAGCCGAAAAAGAAGCAGAGTGATTAAAAATCATAAAAATGGAATGAAAAAAAAAAAAATGTTGAAAAACGTAAAGAAACTTTTCAATACTTTTGCTGCTTTGCGCTTTAATTTGTCGCCACATGAATTGCCAAAGAATATACAAACATGGGGTATATATACATATACACATCTACATACATATATGCATACATATATATAAATATATATGCATTCTGTATACTTTGGCTGACAAAAGAAGCAATTTTTTCGTCGCACTGTGCAAAAGATCAAAACACGGAAAAATTCTTGGCAATGACCATCGTTGCGAGTTGAAATAGCAATAGCAATAGCAATAGCAATGTTATGTAGCCCCCACATAGATGTAGAGTCTGCTACATAAGTATACCATAATACTTGTATGTATATACATCCATACACACATATTCACGGCGACGAAGACTTCTGTTGACTGACAACGGCGCCGACAAGGAACGACAAATAGCGACGCCTTAGTTAGCGCTATATACTAGAGGGAATACATGCCTAGTATACATAAATATAATAAACCCAGTCTATCTATGTACTTAACAGAGAAATAGTATCTGGCAAGTATCTGTTAAGTATATAGCCAAAAGTTACTACGCAAGTGGGCAACTTGTGGCAGCTCATACGAACCGGTTCGCCATAAAATGCACTATGTTAATATATACTATAAATTCATGAAAATATCACCCCGACTCAGGTGTATATATTTATTTGTAATTAGCAGAGGTTTTCCCTCCAAGCGACGACTTTCACCCGTGCGAATTTACGATCAAACTCAGTCAGTTAGTCAATCGAATTTTTATAGGGTATACCTTGGTGACGGAAAGAGGATGAGAGCGCACGGGGGAGTGTCAACATTTTCATTCATCGCGCAGAGACTCGCGCGAAATTTATGTATTTTCATTGAATGAAGATGAATGAAAAAGTCGCTTGGCAAGCGAATTGATTGAAGAAATTTTGGATAGATTGATAAACAAAGGCGTCAAGCAGCGCGTCAACGTCGTCATTGCTCTGTCTGTTGTTTATTTATTTCTCAATTCACGGATCGGCGGCGGTCCCGTTAGCCGCACTATAACATAACATAACTTTACTGCCACCTCTGACAGCTGTTATAAAATTGAAGATTATCACATCAAAATATCTTGGGCGCATACTATGTATGTTTATTGTAAACATGTGTTGACTGAGACTCAAGAGATTCGAGACACGTTAATTTTAGCTAAGGGCAAAACTCTTGAATGTTAAAGTGCCCAGCATGAGGGATAAATTAAGGGCGGGATTATTAAAATAAGTGACGAAATTGTAATACGAGAAGTAACTTTATACAGTAATATGCATTGAAAATAACCTTAACCAGTAAGAAAAGCAACAGTCAAGCGACACGCGACAGTCGGATACCCGTCGACCTATGTTCCGGTGAAGATTAATTTATTAAATTCAATCACATATACATGTGCACAAGTTTTAAAATTATTCCCAACAGATGGCGCTCGGTCACCTTCCTTGTTAGCTGACACAAGCACTTGGAGTAATGCTCATACTTTCTTGAATAAGTTCTGTGTTTATTTTTCGATCGGATTGCAATTTGTAGAATACGTAGATATTTCATTCAGCTTAGTTTATGTTATAGTCAGAAAGTTGTATCTTTTATACACCGCTTACAAATTGAGTTCAAAAATTAAATTATTGATTTGCGGAGGCGGTGGGCGTGGCTCCCAGCATTTGAAATAAACTTGATCTGCGCCTGGTACACAGAAACTTTAATGCCAAATTTAGTGTCTCTAGCTGAGTTCTGTGTTGTTATCTGGTCATCCGGACACTCGGACATCCGGATAGACAAACAGACATGGCTTAATCGACTCGGCTAGTGAACATGAGCAAGAATACATATATATACTTTATGGGGTCTCCCACGCCTCTTTCTGCCTGTTACATACACTTGCACAAAGTAAGTATACCCTTTTTGACCATTTTCAATGGTCGAAGGGTATGAAAATTGCCCGTGAAGGTCTTTGATTTTCTTTTGGTCTCTGTGTTGTTTTTGTTTTGTTTTTTTTTAGATAAAATTGTATTTTTGCTTTTGTGAGGAAGTGTGCAAGTACGTTTTATTTTTCGTCAAAGTTTTGTTTTTATTTATGGCCCGACATTTGCGCATTCCTCTGCACATACACAGTCTCGTATATATCCTCTTTTTTCATAAAAATAATTAATGAACATGGAAATCTGTTGTTATTCAATTATTGTCAATTAATTAAATTGCACTGTCAGGCAGCCAACCGTCAATTCAAAAGTGCCGCCTACTGTCTGCCAATAGAAGTAGTTGGCAACGCTGCAGCAAAGTTAACGAAAGTTAAACTTGCATACACATGCACTTCTGGCAATGTTACAGCAATGTAACGAAAATTTAAATTGCACAGCTAAAAATACTATGATTGCTCATGCCATTTATTAAATGCAAAATTGAACAATTTCTAAGTGAATACTTGTGTGTGTTTAATTAGAACCTGTCGAACCGCCGACGATATCCAGGTAATGCTTTAAACAATCATTTTGCCGTTGGCAAATGTGCATCGAACAAATGAAGGACTGAATAATGATGTTTCATTCCATAGAGAAAAAATACAGTTTGCAAGGAATTACAAGACTTTAACCTTAAATCTAGTCCCAAGTCTACATGCCGCAGTTTGCCTTTCCACACTCTTATATGTCGCCAGACGAACTGATCTGACGCGCCAAGCATAGCTTAATTCTTAGTTAATTCGGTGTGACCAATTTGAACAGCAATAAAAACGCATAGAATAAAATACTAAATCTAAGTGCCCTCTATCAGTGACAAATTACATCAAAGATCCTGGGCGCATATATGTATGTTTATGCTAAACATGTGTTGACTGAGACTCAAGAGATTCGCAAAATAAAAAAAATTGCCTGTGAAGGTCTTTGATTTTCTTTTGGTCTCTGTGTTGTTTTTGTTTTGTTTTTTTTAGATAAAATTGTATTTTTTCTTTTGTGAGGAAGTGTGCAAGTACGTTTTATTTATCGTCAAAGTTTTGTTTTTATTTATGGCCCGACATTTGGGCATTCCTTTGCACATACACAGTCTCGTATACATCCTCATTTGTGCACATCTACACTTAGTGAAAAATTAAAGAACATGCAAATCTGTTGTTATTTAATTATTGTCAATTAATTAAATTGCACTGTCAGGCAGCCAACCGTCAATTTAAAAGTGCCGCCTACAGTCTGCCAGTACAAGTAGTTGGCAACGCTGCAGCAAAGTTAACGAAAATTAAACTTGCATACACATGCACTTCTGGCAATGTTACAGCAAAGTTAACGAATATTCAAATTGCACAGCTATAAATACTATTATTGCGCATTCCACTTATTAAATGTAAAATTAAAGAATATCTTAGTGCATACTTGTGTGTGTTTAATTAGAACCAATTAGTTAAACAACGTGTGCACACGTGCGCATTTTAATTGAAAATTTTAAACACAGTGCCCAATTTTAGTTGGCAATGCAATTGTGAAAACTTAACGAAACGAATTAAACGATCCGGCAACGCCAGTTTAAACTTGAATTGATGTGCATCATTTTGGCTTCCTTGTGGAATCGCAATTGAAAACTTTCTCTTTTCGCACTCACTTGCAGGATTCGCCGCTATCATCGAAAGTTGCCATGTTCAACAATCAGGCGAACCAGCACCAGCAGTCGCAGTTATTGAATCCCTTCTCTCACGATGGACGCGCCTCGTCCCCGAAGCCGACATTCTCCAAGGATCAGTATGGCAAACCATTGGCGGGCAGTCTGACCGAGATGCGTGGCCAGAAGGCCAACATGCATGTGATGAAGGAAATGCTCGAGCTCTGCCAGATCATTGACTCGGAGGGTTATGTGGTCAAGGATGAGCCTACCATGCGCGTCATACCCTTTGGCGAGTTGTTCAACGTGAGTGGATTCCACATCCCCCCTTACCCGTTCTCCTCTGACTGACATTCTCTTCTCCAGATTTACAACTACATTTCGGACAAGGTTGTTGGCATCCTGTTGCGTGCCCGTAAACACAAGCTGCTAGAATTCGAGGGCGAGATGCTCTACCAGCGACGCGACGATAATGTGCCCATCTTCTTGCTGAGACCCATTAAGGACATTCGCCACGAGCTGAATGCCAAGATTGAGGACATCAAGCGTGGCACAAGTCCGGCACCACAGTCGACTTCGGTGCTGCTCGACAAGTCAGCGCACGAGCAGAAACTGAAGGTGAATGCGGAGCAGAAGCGTTTGTCCAAGTCGCGTACACCATCACCGGCTGTCAAATCGAATGTCAAGTCCAAATCACCATCACCAGTGGAATCAGTTGTGCCTGTGGTGGCTGCCAAGCCAACAGAGGAAACACCAGTGACAGCAGTGGCGCCAGTGCCGGCTCCAGCACAGCCAGCGCCCGTCGTTGTGATTGATCAGCCACCGGAAGCAGCAGCAACACCCACAACGAAAGCGGCGCCTGCACCTGCACCAGCAACAGATGCAGCACCAGAAGCGACAGAACCCGCTGCAGCACCAGTGGCACCAGAAGCACCAGTTCCAGAGACAGCAGCCACAGAGCCAGAGCAAGTGGAGCCAGCAAGTGCATCCCAGGAGGAGGCAGTGACTGCTCCACCTACGCAAACAGCTGAAGCTGCTCCTGCTGCTGCGGCTGCTATTCCAGCAGAGGTGCCCACAATTGTCATCGAAGCCTCCGCCACGTTTGTGCGCACGATCAGCGTCGATCCTGTGGTGAAGACATCACCAGACGAGGCTGCTGCTCCTGCTGCGTCTGCTGAGAGCGCCTAATGCCGAGCCCAACCGAAACCGTTTGAGAAGATTTGAAAGAACTCGCAACTACTAAAGCGGCAGCTTTAAATTGCAGTAGTCTAGTTTAAAGCATAGTTTAACTTATAATTAGTGTTAACAGCACTGAAGACAGCAACGCAGAGAGAGCAACTATTTATTTATTATTTGCATACGCATACGTAAATGTAATACATATATAGACACAGTATTATATAAAACTCATACTTATTAATGCATGGTTATTATATAATATGTTGTAGTAGTTTAATCAAAATAAACAAAAACAATTGAAAAATTCAAATGTTGAATATTTACTGGCCTTTCCCGTTGATCTGGCAACGCTCTGGCAATACAGCACCATTCGAGCATGCGCTCTTTAATACAATTTACAATGTATTTAACTGTCTGTAATGGAGATATACAAATTATTTCAAGGTGTGTTGACCAAAAATGTTATAAGTTTTAATCGAATTTAAGCTAAATGAGAAAACTTGCGCATGCAAACGAGCGTGTCTGGCAACGCTCAATCAGCTGTTTTATGCCGCCTTCTGGATCGCCATCTGTCCCTCTCGCACTGCCTGCACTGGCCGCGCAGAAGGCGAATTGTGTCCAAACGTAGCACGACGTTGTCTAGCATAGCAAGCAAATCCATATTAAATGAAAAAAATTACAGCTTTTGCGTGTGGCACCGGTGCCGGCTTGGCCGCCTTTTATTTGCAGAAGCTGCGCGATCCCCAGCAAACGGTGCACAACTCATGGACGAGCGGGGATTGGCGCGTCAGTGACTGTGCAAGATGGGACAGCAACTGGGACTATCGTGATCCAAAATGTATGGTGAAGCCAATGAAGAATGACTTGCCACCGGAACAGAATCGCTTCAATAGCGAGTTGGAGAAACATGCTGTGAAGGCAGCGCGTCACATAATTCTCATACGACATGGTGAATATCTGGATAAGGGCGAGCACGACGAGACCCATCATCTGACCGAACGCGGTCGTCTGCAGGCAAAATACACGGGCAAGCGACTACACGAGCTGGGCATCAAGTGGGACACCGTGATTGCCTCGACGATGGTGCGGGCACAAGAGACCACCAACATCATACTGAAAGAGATTGACTACGACAAGGACAAGGTGAAGCATTGTGCTAACCTGCGCGAGGGTGCACCCATTCCGCCCCAGCCCCCCGTGGGCCACTGGAAGCCAGCAGCCTCGGTGAGTGCATTACCTATCTTTCCTCTTTCCACTCCCCTACCTCTAATCTCTGGCCAATAATCGATTTGTTCTGACACAAATTGCAGCAGTTCTTCCGTGATGGTGCCCGGATAGAAGCCGCCTTCCGTCGCTACTTCCATCGTGCATTTCCGGAGCAGGAGAAGGAGAGCTACACACTGATCGTGGGTCATGGCAATGTCATACGCTATTTCGTCTGTCGTGCCCTGCAGTTCCCAGCCGAGGCCTGGCTGCGCATCAGCATCAATCACGCCTCCATCACCTGGCTAACAATCAGTCCAACCGGTAATGTGTCAATTAAGTATCTTGGAGATACCGGCTTCATGCCCGCCGCTCATCTAACCAATCGTATACCGCGTGATGCCAAGAACGTTGTCTAGCTGCTCTAGCTCTGATCATTTTATCTTATCTCATCGCATCGCGTCTATATAGTATTTTGTAACATAAAAAAACATGAACAAAAAAATTAAAGCCGAAAGCAATTCAAAGAAGAAGGTAGAAAAAAGCTTAAATAACTTCATGTTCAGCGCATTACGTACTTCTTATTGCATACTTTTCGGTGCATATAGCAAAATCTAATCGTCCACTAAGTTAATATCTTAAATAACTTCTATGTTTATTAAGGGAGTACAAACAGATTTACAGATCTCATTTGGATGGTAATAATTAATTGAACACACCATAAATGAACATTCCAGCATTCAAATAACGTTCGTAATTCGATGTTTATAGATGTATTCTACTAGAGCCGAAGGGGGCGTGACCAGTAAACTACTGTAAACTTGATCTAATAAGACATATTGTCAGCAAGTTTAGTAGTCCTTACTCTTATAGTCTTTGTGTCATAGACGTATGTACATACATAGTTGCTGGGATCTGTCACGCCTCTTACACCGTTATAATACCCTTCTACCTTACAAGCAGCGGGTATATTGATGGCAGTTTATACAAAAGTAGTAATACTTATATTTACAATCACTTCCTACTTCTATATACCTATGTACATGTATCATCTATATCTAGTATATATGTATGTATATTGTATATTATAAGGTCAATTGTGCGCCGCCCTTCTGTAGCACCTGCTGCAGCCGCAGCAGGCACTTGCGTATGCCCACATCCTCCCCAGAGCCACGCTTCAGCTCCACCTGATGCGCCTGATCGCGCACAAATCCATAGAGTGGCACTATATACTGCGGCGCCAGCTCGGCCAGCTTGATGAGCATCTGGAAATAGTAATAGGTGCAGTAGGCCAAGTGTTTCTCGGCCAGGGAGCGTATATCGGCGGCGCAGAGTTGCTGCGCCTCCTGGGAGCGCTGAAAGAGTGTCAAGTTCACGAGCAGACGATACAAGCCAAGCACCTGCATCCGGCTGGGCTCCAGTTCGCCGACAAACATCACATGCTCCAGCAGCGGCGTGTGCAGCGCACGCAGCAACGTCAACAGCTGCGACTCATCGTCATCGGCCAATCCGGCCAAGAGTTGCTGCATCATTGTGAGGATTAGACCGATGTGGATGTTGGGTTGCATGCGCTGCACTGCCAGGAAGTGCGTGGCCAAATGTTGCAACACATACAGCGTCAGTTCGCGATCCACCTGGAGGAGCGTCGCATAGGGACGGGCAACAATCTTGACATTTGAGGTGAACCCAAAGTGTGGCGTCCAATGGAGTAGCAGCTGTTCCATGGTCCGTGTGAGATACGCATCTGTGCGATAAGGCAAACGTGCAACGCCCTGCAGCAGCACCGGAAAGATCTTGTGCACCAGCTGCAGCTGACGCGGCTCTGGCGTCGCACCCGTCTGCAGCTGCATTGTGAGCAGGAAGCGACTCATGGCCAGGTGAAAGAAGCAGGTGGGCTTGGAGCGCACATACGCCAGGCTGGCGCAATTGTAGATGACAATGGCGAGAAAGTTGTAGAACCGTGTGCCCAACTCTGGACGAGCACGATCCACAACAGTGTCCTTTGCCGATGACGCTGGCAGCCACTGCTCAAAGTGGGCCACGTAGGCGTGCAGGCGATGGCTTAGCTGCATACGGACATGCGCATGCGCCTCCTGCTGCTGGGCACGCTTGCCCAGTGCCCCAAAGAAGGCGCACAATGGCTCCCGATTCTCCAGGTCAGCTGCATCCAAGCCCAGCGAACGGAACTCCTCCAGCTGACAGACATGGACGTTGAGCGCCAACACGGACTCATGCTGTGGTGTCAGCAGCACAAGAGATTTGATCCACACCTGCATGATGAGCGGGGCAGCAACGGTCCTGCCCTGGAGCACATGCAGCAGCAGCTGTGCACTGGCTGCAGTGTTTGCCGGTTCGCCACCTTGCAGCAAAGATTCCAACAGCCGCTTCTCCTTGTCCAGTGCCACAAAATCTGCCGCTAGCTTGGGTAACCAACTGCTGTAGCCGATGACGAACTGCACACGCAGCTGGGGCAGCACATGCTGCTGCAGTGCCTCTATCATGGCCAGATGACCCGCCACTGCAGCTACCACCGTGGAGTGTCGCAGTTTCTGGGCAACCGCATGCAGTGCCTGCCAGACACGCTCCTGCGACGCCTGCGCACTGTGCTCCACATAATGATTCAGCCAGGGGGCCAGCAGCAGTTGCTCGCCGCATCCAAAATCATCGGACAACTCGAATATGGGTTGCAATGTGGCAGCAAAGCAGCCGGCAACATCGTTATCGTTGCGCACAGCGGCCAATTGAGCCAGCAACTTGGTCACATAGTCCTCGAAAGGCTGACGACGCTGCGCGTGCAAGAGCAACAGAGCCAGGTGGCCCTTGGCAGCGAGCAGACGACGCGCCGGCGGCAACTTGTCCAGCTGCAGGCAGAGCAACATCTCACGCAGCTTTGGCGCCAGTTCGGCAAACTCGCCATAGCTGAGCAGCAGGCAGAGGAACAGCTCGATGACATGATGGATGCCCCATTCGTTGAGTGCCAGCAGCTTGGCGGCACTGAACTTGCTGAAGATGCGTCCCAACAGCTTCTGCGCCTGATTGCCCGTCGCCCGTTGGCCTCCTCCTCCCAGTGCGGACAGCTGCTGCAATGTCTTGCCCAGCAGCAGCGAGAACAGTGTGAAGCTGCTGAGATTGAGATCCTCCAGCTGCTGACGTGCTAGCAGCGTTTGATAGCGCTCCAAATAGGCGAGGCCGCTGGCACAGATCATGGGCAGCTGCTCCAGTTGCAATTGAAAGTTTGAATTGAGCGAACGATGCAGACACTCCCAGAGCTGGCAGAGCACATCGGTGTCCGGCTGGGTGGCCCAGTGCAGCTGCAGTGGTGCCAGCAGACAGATGTAGACACGACGCTGCTGCTCTGTGGGTTGGCAGGCGAGGAACTGCTTCAGCTGGCCACCAATTTGTAGATGCTCCGCTGCCAGTGGGCCTCGAGCCAGCGGCAAAAGCTGCTGCCCGTGGCGTCCGTAGGCGGAGAGGCGTGCCAGGCTGAGGCGTAGCCAGGCATAGAACTCACAGTGACTCGCAGCGCCCTCAACTGAGGAAGAGAGAGGTAAAGAGAATGGTTAGAAGGGGGCGGGAGAGTGGAATCTTCACTGGCTTCACTTACGCTGTGCCTTGTGGCGCTGCATCGATCGATGGAAAAGTGTCCAGAAGAGCGAGTCTTGTTGGTCCTCTTGCTGCTGCAATAGCCACAGCCAGAGCTCCTTATTGCAGCGACACATGAAGGCGGAGGTGTGCAACAATTCGGCCGTGCTCCGGCTGCGATAATGATGCCCCGCACACAGCACCAGATCGTCCAGTATGCGCTCCAGTTGCGCCTGATAACTAACCCGATCCTCCTGCTCTGCCTGCGGCAATTGCAACTTGCGCTGCACACACAAATCCAACAGTCGCCACTCGAGTGCACCGTGATACAAATGATAGCCTGGTGCCGTACACTCGTTTCCCTTGCTGCTCTCCGCGAAGTACAACACTCGCCAGGCATCCGCATCCAGGCAACAGTTGAGCAGCTCCCGCAGCTGCAGCACTGCCGGAGCGAGGAGGTGCCACCCCACTTGCTGGTCGTCATGCAGCAGCAAGTGATAGAAATGAGTGACCTGCTGGCGTATCTGATGCCACCAGCCAGCGGTCGTCTTGGACTGCAGCTGCTGTTGACCTGCCACGGCGCTGCAAAGCTTCTGTATATTCTTGCTAAATAGATAAAAAAGAGATGAATGCTGATTGAGTTCACATACATACATATACTTTGCACACACACACACTTACCATGCCTCGCCATGCAAATAGCGCATGACAGCGGATCCCTTGAGTTGGTCAAGCTCAAAGTCAAAGCACAATCTGTCCAGGCGGGTGCGTGGCAACTGCGCTGGCTGTGCGTAGCCATTGCGCATGAATCCATCGCTTGGGAAATCGGTTTGTGTCTTAATTGTATCCCTGCCACTGCAATTGAACTCGGGCAACACATCAACGTCGTCCCCATTCTCAGTCAAGCTGACATCTATTAAACGGGCGCCCTCTTCGGGATTGTTTACATGATTTTGCACTGGCGCTTCTTGTGGTGGTGGTGGTGGCTTTTGTGTTGCTTGCAAATATGCACTCAAAATATCCTCATCGTCGTCGGACTGAAACAAATCATAGTCCATTATGGGTGCAACTGGTGCAGGTGCAGCACAAAAACACACTGATTCGCCGACACACGTTGAACAGAGACATTTTCGCGCCAAAACTGCTGACTCCGCATATCCAGCGTTTGTTATCGATATAATAATCTACATGCCGCCACAAAACAACTCTAGAAATAATCGTTGTGGGAATAAAGCTCAGTCGTTGATATATTAATCAGCTGTTTAATTGTTTCATTAATAATTTATTTATAAGTCATTTTTAATTGTTTATTTATTTTCTATTGGTGTCTTTTCTTATTTGTATGTTGCAAAAAACGATCGACTTTCACTTACTTAATACCGATATTTTGTTCCACATTCATTGTCCAACACTGGTCGCGTACAGAACAATCGTGAACATTTGTTGCGCACAACGTGTGCGGCAATAGGTTTTAATAAAAAGTGTTTCGGCAATTCAAAACAAAAATTATGTCTACTATGGACAGCGTCAACGTTGTCCCCGAGGCAACTGCTGTCACGTCTGCAACGGCACAGCAACAGGAGGCAATTTTCCAGGAGATCAGCGGCGAGCAGACCGGCGAACTGGTCGAGATTGAGTCGGCATGCATGAGCTGCTTCAAGACAGGAGTGACGCGTCTGCTGCCCACCAAAATACCCTTCTTCCGTGAGGTCGTGCTGATGTCCTTCAAGTGCGAGCACTGCGGTTATACGAACAACGAGATGCAATCGGCATCGGAGATACAAAAAAGCGGAGTACTCATTGAACTGGAAGTGAAGAGTCAGCCGGATCTCAATCGGCGCGTTGTGCGCTCTGATAATTCCAGTGTAACGATACCAGAGGTGGAACTGGAAATACCTGTGCAATCCCAGAAGGGTGAGGTGACCACTGTGGAGGGTGTCATTGAGCGTACGATAACGGGTTTGTCGCAGGATCAGGAGAAACGCCGCATTGATCATCCGAGTGCGGCCGACTCCATTGACGCGTACATCGACCGACTGCGTCAGCTAAAGGAGGTGAAGAGACCCTTCCGCCTGTTGCTCGAGGACATATCCGGCAATAGTTTCATTGAGAATCCACTGGCGCCAGCCAATGACCCGCAGCTAAAAACGTCGCACTTTACACGCACCAAGGAACAAAACGAGCAACTGGGTAGGTTTGCTGGCCTAATGCCTATGATATAACATTTATTATTTTAACGACATCCATTCTCGCAGGTCTCTATGAACAAAATCACGATGAACAGCATATGCTCAAGCCCATCGCCGAGGACTCGTGGCCCATTGAGAACTTGCACGGCGAGGTGCTGCAATTCGCCACCAATTGTCCCAATTGCCAGGCGCCGTGCGAGACCAACATGAAGCTAACGAACATACCGCACTTCAAGGAGGTGGTCATTATGGCCACCGTTTGTACCCGCTGTGGGCATAAGACGAACGAGGTCAAGTCTGGAGGAGGGATCGAGGACCAGGGTGTGCGGTTCAAGTTACAAATTTCTAGCAAGGAGGATCTAACACGCGATGTGCTCAAATCTGAGACATGCAGTCTGTCCATTCCCGAGCTGGACATGGATGTGGGACCACATGCACTCTGCGGACGCTTTACCACTGTCGAAGGTCTGCTGGTGGCCATGCGCGAACAACTGGACGGCACCTTCTTTCATGATTCGGCAGACGAGCCATCAAAGAAGCAGATGCAAAGATTCCTGGACACGTTTGACGATGTCATTAATCTGAAGCGTATTGTCACATTGGAGCTGCAGGATCCTGCTGGCAACACGTATGTGCAATCGCTCAGGGACGATGATGAGCCCGATGATAAATTGACTGTGGAGAGATTCGATCGCTCGTACGAGGACAACGAGGAGCTGGGATTGAACGATATGAAAACAGAGAACTACGAGCAGGAGGCGTGATAACAATTGAGCCGTCTACATTAGGTTTAAGAATATGCATTTATGGAGTAAAACAAAATTAAATCAATTGTATATTATGCGTGTGGATCTGTGTTTTTATTAATTAAATTATACATTTATTTATTAAATTCCCTTCGAATTTCACGTGTCCGATGGGAAGATTCTGACTGACATATCGATATATTACCTGGCATCAGCTGTTAGAGGAATAATAAAAGAAAATTGACATTCAATGAGCGCTTAATGTATCTAATCTTGTTTATATTAGATCCATTAATAAAATTTCCAATTTCCTTCGCATTTAATGTTCAATTGGATCCATATCGATATATTGTCAGGCATCAGCTGATTGCTGATTCGATAGAGAAGTAGCAGATTGCAAGGCAAGTCTCAACATCAGCTGATTGCACAACTGCAGAACTAGTGTGCAAAGTATCGATACTCTCGAAGCAGCTCTGACAATTCCAGCTGACTGGCATCAAGTCAACTGAATTCGTTGTTGGGGCACCAACACTTCAATTATATTCGACTTTTCCCAAACTTACATTGAAAGCATTAAAAATGCTGTCGAATTGTGCCGTTAAAACATTGGCAGCCGTTGTAAGTATTGTGTGCACACTGGCGCATCCCCAGCAGGGTCCCTACCGCCAGTTCTTAGTGTTGAGTTATGTAATTTTCTCACCAAAATAATAATAACAAAAACATCATTGCAGCGCGGCAGCCTGCGTACAATCGCCACCAGTAGTGCACAACGCAGCGACAATCTGTTCGTGCATCGCGACACGCCCGAGGATAATCCCAATATACCGTTCGAATTCAGTGCGGAGAACAAGAAGCGTGTCGATGCCATACTGAGCATCTATCCGGAGGGACACAAGCGAGGCGCCATGATTCCCCTTCTGGATCTGGCACAGCGTCAATATGGCTGGCTGCCCATATCGGCCATGCACAAGGTGGCCGAGATTCTCGGACTTCCCAACATGCGTGTCTACGAGGTGGCCACCTTCTACACAATGTTCATGCGCAAGCCGACGGGCAAGTATCACATCCAGGTGTGCACTACAACGCCCTGTTGGCTGCGCGGCTCAGACGCCATCATGCAAACCTGCAAGAAGGAGCTAGGCATCGGTCCTGGCGAGACCACCAAGGATCAGAAGTTCACAATTTCGGAGGTCGAGTGCCTTGGTGCTTGCGTAAATGCGCCAATGGTATCGGTCAACGATGACTACTATGTAAGTGATCAAGGACGTGGTGTATTCCCTGTATGAATTAATTGAATGATCATTGCTTTGCAGGAGGATTTGACGGCTCAGGATATGCAGGCAATTCTTGGTGATCTGAAAGCCGACAAGATCTCACCACCTGGTCCACGCAACGGTCGCTTTGCCAGCGAACCCAAGGGTAATCCCACTTCCTTGACCGAGGAACCGAAGGGTCCCGGTTTCGGTCTGCAAGCGGGCCTCTAAAGGCAATATCGATAACGACGATCCCTAGTTTAGCGTAAACTCTGTACACCCATACACATACAATTATTTTCCGTTATTGTGCGCCAAAACTGGTAAATACAAATCTAATAAATCCCCAAGCAAAACACGGCGAAGATACCGAGAGATTCTATATTAAGTTTCGTTTGTTTTCTCGGATTCGAATTCAAAATTATCGAAAGCGCTGATATTGAATTCACCTTATTTCAAATCAGATTTAGTGAAACGAAATTTTGAAATTCAATTGAATTAAAACATTGAAAGCGCAAGATATTAAATTCACTCAATTTTAACATAAGTTTCAATTTATCAATAATTTTATTAGATTTGGGCTGCCAGTCGCAGATAATCAAACAAAAATACATATTTACGTTCCCATGTAATCATATTAACTATATGACAATTTTCAACATGCGCACAACTTGTAAAGGATACAAGTCACGAGAAATTGTTTATTAAAATAAAACTGAGTATCTTAGAACTAAATGGATTTCTCACCGCATAGAGTAAGTGTGTGTGTGTGTGTGCGTGTGTGTGGTGTGGATAATGTGTTGTTTCGTAGAGTGGTATATATCTGGTTTAGGCTTAAAAATGTTAAACGTAATTAGTACGTCCGAGCGTCCACAATTGTCCCCTCCTCCTCTTCCAATCCCTTATGTCAATTTTACTTTGAATTTTGATACTATTTCGGAAACAATCGGGATCAATCGTCGATTTGCACATCCTTGTCTCATTCCTCGCCGTAGAAGACACTGTGAGTGCAAGCGAGAAAGCATTATTAAACATGAGTTAGAACGAAAGAGCGCATAGAAAAGAGATGTAGTGACAGAGAGAGGGGGAGAGCGGCATAGAGAAAAGAAGAGTGAAAGACAGAGATGATAATGGAAAAAGATGGAACCCTATCCCTCTCTTAAGAGAAAATGAGAGGAGACCTGGGAGAGATAAGAGCAGAAAGAGAGCGATAGGATGGAGATCGATGTAGTGATTAAGAGGTGAGTGCTACATGGGAGGGAGAGATCGACATAGAGGATATAGGGATAGGCGGGGAGCGAAAGAAGGGAGAGATAGAACGTAGAGATATAGACATAGAGAGAGAGATAGAGATAGGACGGAGGAAAAGAAGGATATAGAGAAAAAGATGTGACGAAGGGAGAGATAGCTTAAAGTTAGTCTCACCGATTCTTGGCCGCTGCTCGTTTCGAAGAACGTTCAATCCGATTGTGTAGGTTGGAACGAGGAATCGTCTCGTTTACAAGTCGCTTCGTCTTCTTGGGTGACTCACGCAACTGTTTCGCATCGACGTTGGTTTGGGTGACCTGATCCTTTTTAAATTTCTCAATTAAGCCCTCACATGATAGATTCGATTCGGGCTCCCAGGTATCTTCCTTGGCACCGAATCCCTTCCAGCGTATGCGATACAATCGTCCCTGTTCATCGTCGTCGACATAGTCGAGAATCCGTTCGACAGCCCATTCCTTATCTGGATCACCGGCGCCCTTCTTGGCCACCGACTTACCACGTCCGCGCACGCCTTTGGCAGCCTGCACAGACTTCTTGATAACGGCACTTTTCTTCGAAGAGGTCTAGGGATAATTGAATTAAATTGAAGTTAAAGAAGATACCATAATGATCACTGATCCGATGCTTACCTTTTTATTATACTCGGCAATCAAATCATCGCAGTTCAGTTCGGAGCCCGGCTCCCAACTGTCATCATCCGATCCATAGCCCTTCCAGCGGACCAGAAAGAACGATTCGCCACGCTTCGATTTGTGGCCGACAATCGCCTCAACCTTTGAACAAAATGGAAGATTTAAGTTAAGTTTGGAAAAATGTATATTGGGTTTGGATTCTAATTAGAAATATACTTCAAATTCGCCCTCATCGTCATCGTCAATCTCCTTCTCCTGTTCGCCGTCATCGTTCTCCTCCTCCTCTTCCTCCTGTGAAGGTGTTGCCTCCGCTGTGGACTTTTTGTTATCGCGCTTGACGGTAATCTTCTCCGGCTGTGCCTTTGCCTGCTTGGAGGCTGACTTGGGTGTAGCCTTAATTAACTGCTTCTTGCGCGGTCCTGGTGTGGCACTAGAAGTGGAACTCTTGCTGCCATTAAGAGGTTGATCGTCACTCTCAATGGAATCACTGGAATCCTGCTGCGATTTTGCCCTTTTCGCTCCAGTTTCATTCGAATCCTTGTTAGCCTCCCTTTTCGAATTGTTCTCGTCATCGGCCAAATGCGAAACTTCATGTTCAGCTTTTTTTGTCGCTTTCTGTATACACAGCCAATTTCTTTTTGTTTGTCACGGCGAGCTCCGAGATTTTCCTCTTGCCCAGCTTAACCATTGTCTTGTGGTTTAATCAAATTTTACAGTTTCGATTGAGATATGTTTGCACTTTTTGCCGCGAAAAATGTACAACAATTATTTATATGTACACATATCCATTGACAGTCGAGACTGTACAAGATGCAGAAAAATAAATTACAGATTTTATCGATTTTATTTGAAAATGCCCATCGATTCAGGCTGCTATCGATATTTTCAAATTACATCTATACGTTTAAATTTTAAATATCAAATACAAAATATATTTTTCATATTGTTCACTTTTAAATCTATAAATTGTTGTGTATTTTTTTAGTACAATCAAATGGTACTTTATCAATTACATTTATTTAATTTCAAATTATCTTTTAGTCGTCAGCTTTTAAATGGCATTATATTGACAGATAATAATAATCAACATCAATATTTATTTTAATATTTTTATTGACTCAGTGGAGAATTATTTATCTTTTTTAAGCATACATACAAAATATACGTATGTTAACATATTTATGAAGTGGAATATGTTTTATTAACTGGTACTACTATTAATGACATAAATACATACAAATGTACATACATATGTGTATATATTAATCGGAAAATACAAGAAATACGTAACGTCATTAAAATATACATTATATTTATATATTGACTTCCCTTACTTCTCGTTTTCTTTTAATTAAAATATACTTTGAATTGTTTGTAGAAATTTGAACTAATCGAATTAGTCGATTATTCCTTTAATTTTAATCGAAAAACAGATTATGTCGTAGTAACTCTGCAAACGGAGCGTGGGGTAATCGATGTCATTGTTTTTGTTCAGGGAAACACGTAAATATTTGTTGCCTTTTTGTATTTTAAATCTTAGTATGCAAAGCGAATTTTTAATTAATTAATATTCAAAATTATGCCCGGTTTTCGATACTAGCTCACTTACAAGATCTCATCAAAGCATCGATACTGCACTTGCAACGCAATGCAACACTGTTTTAAAGTTCGATTTCAATACGAGTTGAAACATCGATATTGTAAACAATCGATTCGCAATATAATTCACTTGGCACGTGTTGCCGCCTGGAAACAAACACAACATTTTGAGAATTTTTGTTCAGCATTTATAAATAAAAAATAACAACATGATAAGCCCAGAGAAGCGCAAATATCCTGCCAAATCAGCAAGCAAAGATGAACCGCCAACAAAAAAGCCACTGGGCAAAAAAAACTAACACCAATGCAGCTGCTGGCAAAGGTGGAGGAGCAGGAGGCAACACCAACAACAAATTTAAAGGTGATCCTAGCAAAAATAATAAATTTGCAGGCAAAAAACAGCTCAATGGCAATGGTGCACCCAGTTCGGGGGCACCTGGCGAAAAGCAGGATTGGAACAAGTTCAAGAAGGAGAAGAAGGATCTAAAACTGAAGCGAAAGAGCACGCGCGATACCTACGAGATCACGCAGGAAGTAAAGAAGATCTATGAACAGGTGAAATGGTATGTCGAGCAGACCTTCCCCTGTCCACTCATTTATGTAATGAACACCTCTGCTTACAGCCGTCGCACGCAGAACAAGGACAAACTGGTAGAGCAAATGTACAAAATTCTAAACGTGGGTGAAACCATTTCGAAGGTGGCCAAGGCACACGACACGGCACGCGTGCTACAGTGCATGTTGAAGCATGCTACGCCCGCTCTGCGAGCCGAAATCTCCGACAAGCTGATGCCGCACGCCGTCGAGATGTGTCAGTCCAAGTACGCGCACTTCTGTGTGGAGCGTATGCTTAAATACGGTGCTCCAGCGACGAAAAGCAAGCTGGTTGAGAGTTTGATGGGCAATGTGGTACGTCTGGCGGGTCACAATATCGCCAGCAAACTGCTGGACAACATCTACTTGACGGCAACGGAGAAACAACGTCGCCACATGCGTCAGGAGTTCTACAGTGATCTCTACAAGAAGACCAAGGACGACAAGGTGCACACCCTAAGTGACACCTACAAGGATGCGACAAATATGAAGGCCTCAATTATGGGCGCCGTCAAGGCCAATTTGGAGCACATTGCCAACAAGAATCTGGTGGATAATTCCCTTGTGCATTCGGTCATATTGGAGTTCATGAATGCCACCGATGAGGAGAAACTGGAGGAAACTGTGACCTCCTTGGCGTCCCTTGTGCCACACATGCTGACCACCAAGGATGGCTCAGATGCGGCAATTATTTGCTTCTACAAGTCCACGCCAAAGAATCGCAGAGTAAGTGCGAGTCATTCATACCTTGCTTTCATTCCGTTTCTCATCCTGACTCATCTTTTTTCTGCAGGCCATCATTAAGAACATTAAAGAGCATCTGCTGAAGATTGCGATACACGAGCACGGACATGTGTTCCTCATTGCGCTGCTGAACACACTCGATGACACGAAGGCCACCAAGAAGGCCATCTATGACTACTTGCATGGAGATCTGAAGACGCTGGTGGCCAATCAGTATGGACGCCGTGTTGTACAGTGGCTGGTGGCACCAGGCGACACCACTTGCTTCCATCCCGGCTTTATCAAGCACATCGAACAAGGTTTGGGCTATGGTAAAAAGGAGAAAGAGGCGCGTCGCCAAGAGATTCTCGAAAGATCGAAGTACCCATTGCTGCCTCGATTGACGAGGATCCTTCGTTCTGGCTATCGAACAGTCATATCGGTCTGGTCACGGCCGACATACTTAATCACAGTAAGTAATCCTCTCCCCTCCCCTTCCCCAATGAGGACAGACTCTAATCCACTCTTGCATACATTTCAGTTACCGGGGAGAACTACGACAAGGCTGTCTCGGCACTGGCTCCTGTTGTCGCTGGCGTAGATTGGCGTGTCACCGATCTGCCCGTAGATGGGGACAAGCAGTTGCAGAAAAAGAAGAAGCCACACGATACTGAGGCCATCATAGCCGAAGCCACAAAGGTGCGCAAACAGAAGCAACAAAAGGCAGCAGCGGCAGCGTTGCCACCAGCTGTCAGCAGCGATGAGGAATCCGATGCAGAAGCCGAGGCCGACGCAGATGGAGCTGTGCCAGCAAAGAAGCCTAAAGAGGAGGCACCGAAAGTCGAATTGCCAACTGTGGTTGGCATTGAAGATGCAGGCATGCATCATGTGCTCAAGAAGATTATTAAGAACGATCAGAAACGTGAGGATGCACCCTTTGCCTCCAAATTGCTCGAGCATTTGTCCGCGGAGGTGGTAAGTGAAACAAGGAGGAACGCAGAGTGACCCATAACTAATCCCATTGTCCCTCGCAGCTCAAGTCCTGGCTGGGCATCAATCGCGCCTGCTATGTGCTCGTCAAGCTGGTGGAGAATTCACCCAGTGGTGCAAGGACGCTGTCGCACCGCCCTCGAGGAGCAGCAGCTGCAGTCGCTGCTGCTGGAGCAGAAGACACCGGGAGCCAAGATATTGGCAAGCAAATTGGATTTTAAGCAATAGGACGCATTACTATACCATATATATCTATGTATCTGATTGATTAGTTTTAGAGAAAGATAAAAAAAAAGTAAAATTCACGAATTCGTCGCGTTTTCTCGGCGCCTTTGTAAATTTTGTTTTCACTTTTATTTCTAATGAGTTAATGCAGTTTCTTCTAAATATATTTATTTATCGGGCTTACGATTTGCGTAATATGATGTGCACGCCGGAGTCGGTGTCCACAATCCCGGAGATTTGGCCTACGTTAAGCGCAAAGGCGGCCTTCTCGAACGGCGCCTGCATTTGCCCTGCGTGGAGAGAGGGAGAGCGAAAGATCAATAATATAAATCCTACAAAGATTCTATATATATGCCCCGTGTTGTACCTCGTCCGAATTTGCCCAAATCACCGCCACGTTTGGCCGAACTGCAGTCGGAATAGGATCGTGCCAGCTCCTCGAACGTGGCCTCGTTGTTCACGATCTTATTGCGATAGAGCTCGAGCAGCATCTGGGCCTCCTCCTTGGTTCGCGTTATGTTCTCCTCGCGCCACGAGCTGGGCCGACGGCTGCCCTTGTGTTTGACCAGCAAATGCAGGCATTGCACCTCATCGGCTCCGTCGCCACCACCACCGGCGCCGCTAGAGCTGGTCGATTTTTTTAGCCGGTTCGGTGGGCTGATCCCACTGCGATTCCTTTGTATGCACGTTCAGATAATAACTCATACCTGTTGGTGGGGAGGGGAAGAGTGGCGAATAGAGAATATGCATTGTTAATCTTTGCCGGGCGAAAAGAAAAAGGGATCACGAAATTATTATGTACCAGTTGAACGACTTGTGCGCTTCTCCCATCCTTCTGGTAATGGCTCAGTTTCAGGCATATTTTAATTGTGCTAGAACTTTTTATTCAATTATAACTTTAATAACTTAGTTTACGACAAATACTAAATTAATCGAAGGGTAAACAGCAAATGCGATAACCTATCGAACCAGCTGCAGCTACCAAAGATAGAACAATCGGGCTAAATAGTTATCAGGCTATCGAACTTATCACTGTTTAACTTTGCCGCGGTCTTCCAATTCGCGTCTTCTTGTGTTTGTTGTCTCTTTGCAGCTGAGCGAACTGTCAATTTTTTTATTTATTTTTTTTTCAAATAATATTAATTAAGTAGTAATAAATTGTTTTCTCTTCATTTGAATGTATTTAGAACATCTCCCTTGGAAACCTCTGTTAACTGACATAAATCGATAGCATTCGAATTGAGCGATAGCACACATGAGAATTTTAGATAACATAGTATTTATTAGATTTGCTTGAAAATATTCAATATATTACATTTTAATATATATTTTGCACATGATATTTCCAAACAACTGGCTTTTAAACAAGTTTTTATAGCCTCTGTTATTTTGAGGAGTTTTCTGTAAACTGGCGGAGTAATTATCGCAACGCTAACAGTACGCCAACCAGCTTCTTAACAGTTATTGAATTCGGGTTGTTTTCATCTTTGCATCTGCCGGTCACACCGTATGCGAAGTGCAGTCACACTGGAAGCTCATTTTATAAATTCAGCAAACATTGAAAACGCAAACGGCAAAAACTTATTTATCGGAGATTGCGAATGATAATGTTTTTTGTTTTGTTTTTTCCGTAGCTTTGAATGCTGCCACACAAATATAGTGAATTTGTATAAAATCAATGCTATAGCTTTTTTCTATATTGTCGTGCAATTGAGAAAACTAACTCCAACAAGAAGCTAAGCCAGTGTGTGTATATATGTGAGTTTGTTTTTGTGTGTGTGCGTGCGGGCAACCCGAAGAAGAAGTGACGTTTACAGCAGAAATAATAAAAGTCGGTGTCGTTAGAAAATTTAAAGTGAAATTTGATTTATGAAAACATCTCGTCGTCTAACCGTTCACAACATTTACATGGCAGCTTGATGTACATTTAATTAAAACGACGACGTCGCCTCGTTCGTTGTTGTCTCGTCTCGTCTCTCTCTCTGCCTTCAAGTCTCCAACATCATCTCCCAGCAGAATACCAACAATAAGAAGGAATAACGGTGAGTGCTAAAACACTATTTATGTCGGTACATATATATGTGTTTGTGTGTGTGTGTGTGCAGCACATTTAACTCGCGATGTATGTATGTATGTAAACGGAGCCCATAATGATCTACAAACTCAAAAAACGTCATCAAATCGCAACTTTCTAGTTGTAGTTTGCTGTTTTGTTGTTGTTTTTCATATTTGATACTTTCCTCTTTGTGCCGCTTTTGATATCTGCTGCTGCATTTCATATGTGCTTTGCGCGCATTCAACGTGTATGTCTGTAATATGTCGATATGTAATACAAAAACAACAAGTGCAGCTTTACAAATTCCAATTGGAGAAAATTCTCTGCCTACATATTCGCTACCACATCAGCTGCTTCTTCTGCTGTTATTGTTGCTATTCTTGTTGTTGTTGTTGCAACCTTGTGTCTTCCAATTCAACTCCAACTTCTTGCGCTCTATATCTGTCGCTATATCTCCCTCTCTCTCTCTTACTCGTTCGCACATCCTTCTCTCTGTGCGCAGTGATGCCACCTTGCATGGATGTCTGTGGTCTGTGCATACAGACGTCTGTATGTATGCGTGTGCATGTTTGTACATATGTTAATATATGTCAATGTATGTAAATTCATGTACTTGTGTATGTATGTTTCGATGCTCTTCTGTTTATTTATTTATGTTCATGCTTCAGATACAGCGAATTTTATTTTATTGTGGTCTTTTATTATTACAGAAGTTAGACGCTGTTCACCCACCCATACTTATGTGTGTCTGTGTGTATTTATGTCTCTGTGTGTAAGTGTGCCTCGGTTTCTGTGTTTCACTAGTTTTATTCAACTATTTATTCAAGTGTTTTTGTCCGACACACACACCCGTAGTCTGCGTAGGTGAGTGTATGTGTGTTTCTTGTTTTTAATTTGTTTTATAGTTGGTGTTAAAACTGTTTTCTGTTTTTTTTGTATTGTTTTGATGCTTTTGACCTTCTTAAAAAGCCGCGAAATTATTGTATGTTAAAAATGATTTGCACTTGAGAACTGAGCCACGTCTCAATGTGCGTGGCCATAAGAAAGACAACAAGTATTTGCTAAAGTGGCCACGGCATCATTAAAACAAACAGAAATTAGACATGATAAGGCAAAAGCAAACAAATACACACGCATGGAACTCACACACGCACACGTGTGTACACAGGTGTCAACGTGCACAACACACAAACTCATGCATATAATCGTGCATAATTGCCTTGTCCCTTCCCCACTGTGCCACCTCCCTACCCCCTACCCCCTGCTGTTATGTAAAATCAGAAAAACAGCAACAATAACACAAAAACATCACTAAACAATAGCCGCCAGTTGCGCCAGCCACCTCTCCTCCTTACTCCCCTTCTCCTCACCCTCGAACTCACCTCTTTTTATCCAACTCACCTCTGCTGCCCTCTTGCTCTGCTCAGTGTTGCCAATCACTTCCAAAATGTTGTTTATCGTGTTGACTTCTTGCAACGTTTGCAAAATGCATCACATTGAACGGCGACGGTTGTCAACAACTGTTAGATACCGCGTACAATAGAGGAACACTTTCAATTACAGCCAGGCAACGCAAATCTACACTGTATTACAGGGTATGGATTCACATCATACACACAGTGACATTTGCGTGTGAGTGTGTGTGTGTGCGTGTCATATGTGCCAGCATTTTAAAGTTTGCTTATGATGAATTGCATTTTTCGTGTAGTTTCAGTTAACTCTTTTTTTTTGCTGTTGCTGTGGCTGCTGCTGTCTTAAGAAACCGTTACAATTTTTTTCGGCCTCATTTTGATATGATCAGTTGTTGTTGTTGTTATTGCTTTACATAGCGTTGCTCTCTGTGCCTCTCTCTGTTGATGCTTTTGTTGAAACCTGCGAATGTAGGTTAGAGTGAGCGAGAGAAGAAGCGCAAGTGTGGCAGGAAGTGTAGAGTAAAGCAAGCAAGAGAGTGTGTGTGTGAGAGCATAAAAAGAGAGGAAGAGGGTGGGGGGGATACTCGAAAACAGATGTGTGGTTAATTTCTCCACTTCCACCTCGGACTCCACCACTGCATTTCACGTTGTTGTTGTTTTTGTTGTGTTCTTCATTGATCACAGAGACGCCCCCATTCAGCTGTTGTTGTGTAAATAGATATCTACCACACACACACACACGCACAAATAAAAGTGTGCCAAGTGTGCATACAGACACGCGCACACTTTTAGAAACAGTTGCGATACAAACCAATTAAGCCAATTTGTAGCAAAAAATATTGCAAATGATTTTTAACTTCAATCTACACTACAGTGATTGCCATAAAAATAGAAACCGCAAAACTTTCAATTAATCACTAATTGGAATTTAGCAATACACTCTCAGTCGTGAGGTATGTAAATTTGTATTAGAAAAATATGTATACACCATATTGTATAAAATATACAATTATATAATTTTAATAGTTTAATAGTTATGCAGTTTTCCTTTGTTTTTTTTTCCCCTTTGCTGCCACGTCTCTTCTTCTCCATCTGCGCTTCGAGTGATAAATATTGTTTTGTTTTTTTTTGTTTTATTTTTATTTTTATTTGTATTCAAATGGAACTGAAGCACAGCGCGTGCCTTCGACTCTGATTGACGATGAAAAGAGCGCACTGCAGCAATCGTCCGTACCTCCCCCTGTCTCCCTATTTGTTGCTGTCTGGTCATTCTGTCTCCCTTGCGCTATCTATTTCCACTTGTGTGTGTGTCGATATACAAAATTTGAACTCTACATACTTGGGCTTGGAACAGACTTTAAGCTTTCACATTACTTCCCCATTCCGTTGGCGATAAGATTGATATTGAAATGATCTATGAATATTGTTTCCCATTGTCTCATTTTCTCAATTCCCATTTTACAATTTTTATTTTCAATTGCTTTTCTACATTAGTTTATCTCTCTGTCACTTTCTCTCCCTGCACACGATGCACGTGATTACACACACAATGCTTATGCAAGAGTCCTTCAATTCTCATTCGAAATACGTTCTGGAAATATATGTATATATATCTGGCTATATGAGAAGGTATATATGTATATGTATATGCTTATGTGTGTATCCTAAATTAACAGATAAAATTACAACTACAGGTTTGTTTTGGGCTTGGTCAGTTCACAATGGTTCTGCATGCAAATTTCTGTCAGTGTGTGTGTGTGCGTGTGTGTCACATGAAATTTGGTATTTTAATACCAGGCATGAAGCACTGTGGGCGTGGCATGTGACACACGTGACAGCGCTTCGAGATGACGTCGTTCCGTGTCCGTGTCTCTCTCTCTCTCTCTCTCTCTCGCACTGTGCCACTCTTCTGTTCAACTGTGTTTGCTCATAATTAGGTTAAAATACTCAACCTGGCGACGCCTTTTACAACAATTTGTTGGTGTTGATAAAAATTTGAAAGAGTTCAGTGCATGTCTAGGAAAATGTATTATATATTTCACAATTCTTCAGTCTAACTGAGTGACAAGGTCATAAATTTTATTTTTTTAAGTATAGATAATTGATTTTCACGGTTAGAAGGTGATTATAAAATAACCAGAGAATGTTTCTCTTCTATGTAAAACACAGAAGCAGGCATCAGCGTCTACACATAAAGTATACATATGTATTCCTGATCAACAACAAAGTCCGAGTTCATATAACCAAAACCTAAACCGGATCAGAGAGACTTAGAGCTTGAACTACCAAATTAACTGATAATATGACGTCTTATTCTATGCAGTTGAAATTCATTTAAGAAGTGTAAAATCGAACGTTGTTTATAAAACTGGAATATTCATTTTAGTATGCACACTATCAAAATTATCTTAATGATTCTTTAGTTTAGTTTTAGAACAAATAATTGATATTGAATTTATTCTGGAAATGGACCACCCCCTTTTTCGGCCCCGTAAATCAATACCGAATTTCAAGCGCAGTTTTAATGCAAGACAGCTCATTTTTGTAAACACAATAACTATCAATATCCAAATGATTTCTGAAAATTTGGTTGCGATCGCATAATTAACATAGAAGCCATTAAAGAAATAATTTTAAGAGTTACTGACATGCAAACCGCTCCCTAAAGTATGTAACACAAAATACGCGAAAAATATAAGTAAACGTGTAAGTATATACATATATAAAAATATAAGTATATATTGAAGAAATCCTTTTGGTCAGTTGGGTACCGGGTATATCACAGTCGAGCAGACTCAACTGTAGCTTTCGTGCTTGTTTATTTATTTGTTTAATTATACTTATGCCGACATTATATATTTTTTACTTTAAGCTCTTCAGACAATCCCAGAATAAACCTAAAACCAACTGCATCTGAATCACTTAAGGTTTGGGTTTATTGCTGAAGGGCATTTTCAAAGTTCTCTTTTGTAAAAAGTGTAAAAATGATGCGTCACAACGTGAATGTGAATTATTCATTTTAAACAAGAGAAAAAGTTGAATCAAATAACTGTAAGAGCAGTGCTTTTGCATTTGTGATACCCTGTAATACTAAATGCAATCAATTTAATATGTAGTTGAACAACTGTATTTTATATGATTACGTTTAGCACATATACCCTATAAACACACAGATGTAATTGTTGAGCAGAAATATGATAAATTATCAAAAGCAGCTGGAAATATTGGTATTTTTTTTAGATTATTTTAATCTTTGATATACCCCCCAACCATCAGCACGTTTAGTGCGTGGTATCTCGCACAACACAAAAGAGAAAAACACAATCTAAGCTAAAGCAAAAGCAGCCCCGGGGCAGGTTTCTGACTAATTCCCACACACAATTCACCGCCTGCAGATCCCCAACTGGGTGACGGTGACGGGTGGCGAAAGAATGGAATTGGAATTGTTGTTGTCGTCGTTTGGTGACAGCGAAAGAGAAGGGCAGGCAGGGAGAAAGAGAGATGTGGGTAGAGAAGGGAGGATAAAGAGTGAGAGTGCCGCACTGGGACTGGGTCTGACATTTTTAGAATGAATAAAATGCAATTTGTATAAACAATATGAGATGGCAAAGCCAGATAGATTATCATCATCTTCAATACCATATATTTCTATACATTTCATATTTCTAACGGTACACATGTGTATGTATGTGTTTGTATGGATGTGTATGTGTTGCTTTCTTGACTAACTCGAGTGGGGCTACTTGAAAACCGCATTCAAAATGAATTCAAGTCGCGTTAGCGTGTTTTTTGGTTGACTTGATTCTTGGGTCGCTGTCGGCGCACACACTCGCACTCACAAACATCAGTCAACACATGTGCTAGACACACACACTCACGTGTATATTTTATGAATGAATCAGACTGGAAATAAGTGTGCAAACACATGCATAGCTATGTTTATATATACACATTATGATATTAAAGTTTTTGCATTAAAACTGTGAAATTAGTAAAACCTACACACAGGCACACTCAGACACACACACACAGGCACATACGCTTATATGATACATGTTCATATCTATAAAGAAACTTACACTGCCTTCTGCAGCGTGTTAATTATTGTCTACGAGTCTTATGAGCCCATTAATTAGCAATTATTAATACTGGCACACATATATACAAATATATATACACATACATGCATACATACACATAGATATATACACATACATACACATACATATACATTTTCATACACTCTCCCACAGTAGCTAGTTTTGCCAGCGCATATTTAATATTATGCCCGAAAGTATGCAACAATTTCTGTGCGAGCTGACAGTGCTGACTGAAATAAGTGTGTACCCACCACAAAGAAGAAAACAAGAAAAAAAGGAACTGACAACTACAGAAAAGACAACAATAGATTTACAATTTAATTTAATTAATTAAATTTAAATACATTTGTATACTATCAGCATTTTCAACACGTGCTTTATATATATAATATTGTAGATGTGCCTAATCAAAATAGGGCAAGTTCGAAAAATCAGAATAAAGATGCACATATATGTATATCCTGGGGTGCTCGATCTATAAAACAATTTACTACATAACTTGAGTAGAGTAAGCCTTTCTTAGAGCAGCTACAGTAGTGGCTAACTAAGTCATGCAGCTGTGTGCAGATGCGATCAAGTAAAATTGATAAAGGGAATAAACTAGAATATGTACAGTACCTTTCCTGTTGTGAAGCAATCAATCAATCAATCATTCAATCGATTCTCTCTTAAGTAAATTTGTCGATTACTTCCCCCTTTCTTTCTCTCTCGTTGGTTGCATTGTTTAATCGTTAAACGACTATAGTAACTGTGTTATCAGTTGGGGATTTAAATACCCTTGTGTGCTTGCCAACGGTTTAACGGGCTATAAAGAGCACTCGAACATTGCCCCCCACCTCCGATATCTCAGTGTTCCAATGGCATAACATACTCTATATGCATATATTGTAGTATATATATACATATGTACTAATCATATATACGATTATGAACATACATTATTTATGTAATGTTTATAAAGATAGTCATGCAGTTCGATTCGGATTATTTGCCCCTTTCCCCCTACTTTCTTCTGCTATATTTCTAAGGGGGTGCCTCAGTTCCAATCTGCCCCACATAAAATCAAATCTTATCACAATTTGAAAAACAACCAGCTGCACTTTTGGTATTTAGCTAATAAAATTCCACATGAAAGAGAAGTAGAAAATAGAGAATAAAGAAAAACAACAAAGGAGAGAGCATTCGTTTAAATATCATCATTAATATAATAATATATAGTTTATAATTGTTTAAAGCTTTTTGTTTACAAAATAATAAGAGTAATAATAAAGAGAAAACTAATTATGCAATACGATGATATGATATTGAAAGCTTATTGTAAGTAGATACCTATTGAGCAACCCTTGGAATTTGTGATTATTTATTTGTGCTTTCATTTAATGTCTGTTTTTGCGCGATTTCTTTAACAACAATTTGCGGATCGATAAAAAAGCAAACAAAGAATAAAAAACAAAATAGAAAAAGAAAAAAAAAAACAGTCTTAATTGATTAGTCAAGTGCATTATCGAGCTACGCCTACGCACACACACACGCATACATACACACACACATATACACATACACATATAAATACAAATCACTTCTACCTCTCTCTGTGAGAAGAACCTTGTTCTCACTGCCCCGTTGTGGTCATAACATTGATCAGTCCCGGCAATACCTCAGCCTGTATGGGTCCATAGTCCACTCGCTCGCCATCGACAGTAAGAATACCGTTATTGCCACTAGGCTCAATACGAAATGCACGCACTGCCCGCACCACAATATGAGGATCCTCCTCCACAGGCAGATGTGTTCCCGTGTTCATGCTAAGTAAAAAATTCAAGAGTTGCGATCGACCAACACCTGCACGAATGATCACCAAATAGATAAGGCCATCGTTTAACTGCGAGTCGGGGGCAAAGAAGCAATCGGATGCCAGATGCGTTGTATATGCTGCATGCACCATCACATAGTCACTCTCCTCCTCGCTGATCCAACCCTGTGTTGCATCCAGCGGCAATTGCAGTGCTGGAATTGTGCCAGTCGGCACCAGTTGATTGAACTCGGCATTTGCTGCCTCAATGCGTTGCGCCACACTCAGCCGGCTGCGATTGGAGCGGGTGCTCTGGCCACCCACCGAATAGTAGGCGGTGCGACGTGACATTGCCGAATGCCAACTGTCTGAGTTGGTGCGATAAACTGAACGATCCATGGAGAGTGCATCGGCAAACTGATCTAGCTCCGAATTGCTTTCATCCTCCTCGTAACGTAACTCCACATTAGCGTAATGCTCCTCCTCATCCTCGGGCAGATCACGGAACTCATTGGTGGTGGTG